>OY997272.1:462789788-463989788 GCA_963921465.1 Triticum timopheevii | reverse complement strand
CATCCTCCCACTCAATTCTTTCGAGAGAAACTTTTCCTCGAGAAAGGACCCGATTTAGAAACAATCCCTATTGCTTTCTGATCTGAGTTAGGTGGTATCCCCAACTGTTTTGGGTGTCCTATGAAGATGCATTTTATCCGCTTTCAGTTCGAGCTTATCAACCTGAAACTTTTTCACATAAGCATCGCAGCCCCAAACTTTCAAGAAACGACAACTTAGGTTTCTCCAAACCATAGTTCATACGGTGTCGTCTCAACAAAATTACGTGGTGCCCTATTTAAAGTGAGTGCGGTTGTCTCTAATGCCTAACCCATGAACGATAGTGGTAATTCGATAAGAGACATCATGGTACGCACCATATCCAATAGGGTGCAACCATGATGTTCGGACACACCATCACACTATGGTGTTCCAGGCGGTATTAATTGTGAAACATTTTCCACAATGTCTTAATTGCGTGCCAAAACTGTAACTCAGATATTCATCTCTATGATCATATCATAGACATTTTATCCTCTTGTCACGAAGATCTTCAACTTCACTATGAAATTACTTGAACCATTCAATAATTCAGACTTGTGTTTCATCAAGTAAATATTCACAGTACCTACTCAAATCATCTGTGAAGTAAGAACATAACGATATCCACTGCGTGCCTCAACACTCATTGGACTGCACACATCAAAATGTATTACTTCCAACAAGTTGCTTTCTTGTTCCATTTCACTGAAACCGAGGCTTTCAGTCATCTTGCCCATATGGTATGATTTGCATGTCTCAAGTGATTCAAAATCAAGTGAGTCCGAACGGTCCATCTGCATGGAGTTTCCTCATGCGTATATACCAATAGACATGGTTCACATGTCTCAATCTTTTCAAAAACGAGTGAGTCCAAAGATCCATCAACATGGAGCTTCTTCATGCGTTTTATACCAATATGACTTACATGGCAGTGCCACAAGTAGGTGGTACTATCATTAATATCTTATATCTTTTGGCATGAACATGTGTATCACTACGATCGAGATTCAATAAACCATTCATTTTGGGTGCAAGACCATTGAAGGTATTATTCAAATAAACAGAGTAACCATTATTCTCCTTAAATGAATAACCGTATTGCGATAGACATAATCCAATCATGTCTATGCTCAACGCAAACACCAAATAAGAATTATTTAGGTTTAACACCAATCTCGATGGTAGAGGGAGCGTGCGATGCTTGATCACATCAAGATTGGAAAAAACTTCCAACACATATTGTCAGCTCACCTTTAGCTAGTTTCCGTTCATTCCGTAGCCTTTTATTTCGAGTTACTAACACTTAGCAACCGAACCGGTATCTAATACCCTGGTGCTACTAGGAGTACTAGTAAAGTACACATTAACATAATGTATATCCAATATACTTCTATCGACCTTGCCAGCCTTCTCATCTACCAAGTATCTAGGGTGATTCTGCTCTAGTGGCTTTTCCCCTTATTACAGGAGCACTTAGTCTCGGGTTTGGGTTCAACCTTGGGTTTCTTCACTAGAGCAGCAGATGATTTGCCGTTTCATGAAGTATCCCTTCTTGCCCTTGCCTTTCTTAAAACTAGTGGTTTCACTAACCATCAACAATTGATGCTCCTTCATGATTTCTACTTTCGCGGTGTCAAACATCGCGAATATCTCAAGGATCATCATATCTATCCCTGATATGTTATAGTTCATCATGAAGCTCTAGCAGCTTGGTGGCAATGACTTTGGAGAAACATCACTATCTCATCTGGAAGATCAACTCCCACTCGATTCAAGTGATTGTTGTACTCAGACAATCTGAGCACAATCTCAACGATTGAGCTTTTCTCCCTTAGTTTGCAGGCTAAGAAAATCGTCGGAGGTCTTAAGCCTCTTGACGTGGGCACGAGCCTGAAATCCCAATTTCAGCCCTCGAAACATCTCATACGTTCCATGACGTTTCGAAATCGTCTTTGGTGCCTCAACTATAAACTGTTTAACTGAACTATCACGTAGTTACTAAAAACGTGTATGTCAGATGTTCGCAACATCCACAGATGACATCCGAGGTTCAGCACACTAAGCGATGCATTAAGTACATAAGCCTTCTACGAAGCAACGAGGACAATCCTCAGTTTACGAACCTAGTCCGCATAATCGCTACTATTAACTTTCAACTAAATTTTCTCTAGGAACATATCTAAATAGTAGAACTAAAGCGCGAGCTTACGACATAATTTGCAAAGACCTTTTGACTATGTTCAGGATAATTAAGTTCATCTTATGAACTCCCACTCAGATAGACATCCCTCTAGTCATCTAAGTGATTACATGATCCGAGTCAACTAGGCCATGTCTGATCATCACGTGAGACGGACTAGTCATCATCGGTGAACATCTTCATGTTGATCGTATCTACCATACGACTCATGCTCGACCTTTCGGTCTCTTGTGTTCCGAGGCCATGTCTGTACATGCTAGGCTCGTCAAGTTAACCTAAGTGTTTCACGTGTGTAAATCTGGCTTACACCCATTGTATGTGAACGTTAGAATCTATCACACCCGATCATCACGTGGTGCTTCGAAACAACAAACTTTCGCAACGGTGCACAGTTAGGGGGAACACTTTCTTGAAATTTTAATGAGGGATCATCTTATTTACTACCGTCGTTCTAAGCAAATAAGATGCATAAACATGATAAACATCACATGCAATGAAAAGTGACATGATATGGCCAATATCATTTTGCTCCGTTTGATCTCCATCTTCGGGGCTCCATGATCATCATCGTCACCGGCATGACACCATGATCTCCATCATCGTGTCTCCATGAAGTTGTCTCGCCAACTATTATTTCTACTACTATGGCTAATGATTTAGCAATAAAGTAAAGTAATTACATGGCGTTGTTCATTGACACGCAGGTCATACAATAAATTAAGACAACTCCTATGGATCCTGCCGGTTGTCATACTCATCGACATGCAAGTCGTGATTCCTATTACAAGAACATGATCAATCTCATACATCACATTCTTTTTGGCCATATCACATCACATAGCATACCCTGCAAAAACAAGTTAGACATCCTCTAATTGTTGTTTGCATGTTTTACGTGGCTGCTATGGGTTTCTAGCAAGAACGTTTCTTACCTACGCAAAAACCACAACGTGATATGTCAATTGCTATTTGCCCTTCATAAGGACCCTTTTCATCGAATCCGATCCGACTAAAGTGGGAGAGACTGGCACCCGCTAGCCACCTTATGCAACAAGTGCATGTCAGTCGGTGGAACCTGTCTCATGTAAGCGTACGTGTAAGGTCGTTCCGGGCCGCTTCATCCCACAATACCGTCGAAACAAGATTGGACTAGTAATGGTAAGCATATTGAACAAAATCAATGCCCACAACAACTTGTGTTCTACTCGTGCATAGAAACTACGCATAGACCTAGCTCATGATGCCATTGTTGGGGAACGTAGCAATAATTCAAAATTTTCTACGCATCACCAAGATCAATCTATGGAGTAATCTAGCAACGAGGGAAAGGGGAGTGCATCTACATACCCTTGTAGATCGCTAAGCGGAAGCGTTCAAGTGAACGGGGTTGATGGAGTCGTACTCGTCGTGATCCAAATCACCGATGATCCTAGTGCCGAACGGACGGCACCTCCGCGTTCAACACACATGCAGCCCGGTGACGTCTCCCATGCCTTGATCCAGCAAGGAGAGAGGGAGAGGTTGGGGAAGACTCCGTCCAGCAGCAGCACGACGGCGTGGTGGTGGTGGAGGAGCATGGCAATCCTGCAGGGCTTCGCCAAGCACCGCAAGAGACGATGAGGGAGATGGGTAGGGCTGCGCCAAGAGGGAGAGAAACTCATGTGTTGGGCAGCCCATAGACCTCAACTATATATAGGGGGGGGGGGGGGGGAGGGGGCTGCGCCCCCTCTAGGGTTCCCACCCCAAGGGGTGCGGCAGCACCAGATCACATCTAGGGTGGCGGCCAAAGGGGGGAGAGGGGGAGGCGCACCTGGGGTGGGCCTTAGGGCCCATCTGCCCTAGGGTTTGCCCCCTCCCACTCTTCCCTGCGCCTTGGGCCTTGGTGGGGGGCGCACCAGCTCACCTGGGGCTGGTCCCCTCCCACACTTGGCCTACGCAGCCTTCTGGGGCTGGTGGTCCCACCTGGTGGACCCCCGGGACCCTCCCGGTGGTCCCGGTACGTTACCGATAGTACCCGAAACTTTTCCGGTCACCAAAACGGGACTTCCCATATATAAATCTTTACCTCCAGACCATTCCGGAACTCCTCATGACGTCCGGGATCTCATCCGGGATTCCGAACAACATTCGGTAACCACATACATCTATTCCCTATAACCCTAGCGTCATCGAACCTTAAGTGTGTAGACCCTACGGGTTCGGGAGACACGTAGACATGACCGAGACAACTCTCCGGCCAATAACCAACAGTGGGATCTGGATACCCATGTTGGCTCCCACATGTTCCACGATGATCTCATCGGATGAACCATGATGTCGAGGATTCAATCAATCCCGTATTCAATTCCCTTTGTCTAGCGGTATAGTACTTGCCCGAGATTCAATCGTCGGTATCCCGATACCTTGTTCAATCTCGTTACCGGCAAGTCTCTTTACTCGTTCCGTAATACATCATGCCGTGATCAACCCCTTGGTCACATTGTGCACATTATGATGATGTCCTACCGAGTGGGCCCAGAGATACCTCTCCGTCACACGGAGTGACAAATCCCAGTCTTGATTCGTGCCAACCCAACAGACACTTTTGGAGATACCCGTAGTGTACCTTTATAGCCACCCAATTACGTTGTGACGTTTGGTACACCCAAAGCATTCCTACGGTATCCGGGAGTTGCACAATCTCATGGTCTAAGGAAATGGTACTTGACATTAGAAAAGCTTTAGCATATGAACTACATGATCTTTGTGCTAGGCTTAGGATTGGGTCTTGTCCATCACATCATTCTCCTAATGATGTGATCCCGTTATCAACGACATCCAATGTCCATGGTCAGGAAACCGTAACCATCTATTGATCAACGAGCTAGTCAACTAGAGGCTTACTAGGGACATGGTGTTGTCTATGTATCCACACATGTATGTGAGTTTCCTATCAATACAATTATAGCATGGATAATAAACGATTATCATGAACAAGGAAATATAATAATAATAACTAATTTATTATTGCCTCTAGGGCATATTTCCAACACCATAACCCTATTTCGTCGCATAAAATACCCCCGTGATGTTTTCTGATCGTCACCCCCACCGTCACCGAAGCGCCGTCATGAAAAATAAAATTTTGATGCTACCACGTTTTACGTCACGCAAGATATCATTTTAGGTGATGAACCAAATAATGTTACCGATAGCCGTTTCCGGTGACAGCCCAGCATGTCACCTATGATATCCCAATCTATCACGTAAGATCATTTTGGCGACGATAAATCTGTCATCGGTAATCGATTCGGGGGTTGAACGGTCAAAGAGTCAGGCGGGTGGGGCCAGGAATTGCTTACATGCCTTCTTCCATGTGGGTTCGCTGTGGGTTTTATCGCCGACAGTCACATCACTAATAACTCGGCGTCAGTTTTGAACTTTCAACGAAGCCGACATATGGGCCCAGAAGAGGATGATGTGTCTACTTACATGTAGGATCAGAAGGTGCTGATGTGGCTGCTTACATGTGGGCCTGGATGGTGCTGACATGGCTGCTTACAAGTGGGGACACGACTGTGGTGACGGTTACAGTTTCCATCATCAGTACCGTCACAAGTTTTACTTCCTTCAAGGGAACACAAGCTCAAGATGATCTTCCACCACAAGACCACAAGCTAAAAGGCAAGGACAGGCTTCAAGAGGAGATTGATGCATTTGAAGAAGCTCCAAAGGCCTTGGTCAAGTGGGTTCCCAAGACTACATCAAGTTCTACTTCATCAAGTACTTCTACAACCCCAAGGATTCCCATCAAGTTGATGTGGATCCCAAAGAAGAAGAACTAGAGAGCTCTTGAGGGTGACTCCGCCAGCATACTTCACTCATATTCGTATTGGCAAGGACAACTACAATCAACTTCCACATCTTGCACTAGTTCAAGGAGTCACAAACCCTCTTGTTGGTAAGTCAAGGGACAAGGTAACCAAATGCTTTCTTGGACATCATCCTATGTGTACTTCACTCTATGTCTATGGATATCCTTGTTTGTTCCTTGTGGGACTAACCCATGTAGGTATTGAAAGTGCAACTCACTCCAATGGATTGCTCCAAATGATCTACATCAACATTGAGCATCCACATCTTCAACATCCACATGAAGTCATCATCGAAAAACCCAAGGTTAGTTCATCCCTCTAAAAGGGGATAACACATCTAGGGGGAGCTTTACTCTAAGAATTGAGCTAAATCAACTCTAATGGTTGATACGTCTCCAACGTATCTATAATTTTTGATTGTTCCATGCTATTATATTACCCGTTTTGGATGTTTATGGGCTTTACTTTACACTTTTATATCATTTTTGGGACTAACCTACTAACCGAAGGCCCAGCCCGAATTGCTGTTTTTTTTGCCTATTTCAGTGTTTCGAAGAAAAGGAATATCAAACGGAGTCCAAATGGAATGAAACCTTCGGGAGTGATCTTTTTGGAACAAACGTGATCCAGGGAACTTGGAGTGGATGTCAAGCAATAGAGGAGGCGTCCACGAGGGTGCCCGGCGCGCCCCCTATAGGTGGGCGCGCGCCCCACCCTCGTGGGCCCCTCGAGCGTTTACTGACCTACTTCTTCCTCCTATATATACCCACGTACCCTGAAACCATCGGGGAGCACCACGAAAAACTATTTCCACTGCCGCAACCTTCTGTATCCGCGAGATCCCATCTTGGGGCCTTCGCCGGCACTCCGTCAAAGGGGGAATCGACCACGGAGGGCCTCTACATCATCTCCAAGGCCCTTCCGATGAGTTGTGAGTAGTTTACCACAGACCTTCAGGTCCATAGTTATTAGCTAGATGGCTTCTTCTCTCTCTTTGAATCTCAATACAAAGTTCTCCTCGATCTTCTTGGAGATCTATTCGTTGTAACTCTTTTTGCGGTGTGTTTGTCGAGATCCGATGAATTGTAGGTTTATGATCAAGTTTATCTATGAGAAATATTTGAATCTCCTCTGAATTCTTTTATGTGTGATTAAGTTATCTTTGCAAGTCTCTTCGAATTATCAGTTTGGTTTGGCCTACTAGATTGATCTTTCTTGCAATGGGAGAAGTGCTTAGCTTTGGGTTCAATCTTGCGGTGTCCTTTCCCAGTGACAGCAGGGGCAGCAAGGCACGTATTGTATTGTTGCCATCGAGGATAAAAAGATGGGGTTTATATCATATTGCATGAGTTTATCCCTCTACATCATGTCATCTTTCTTAATGTGTTACTCTGTTATTATGAACTTAATACTCTAGATGCATGCTGGATAGCAGTCGATGTGTGGAGTAATAGTAGTAGATGCAGGCAGGAGTCGGTCTACTTGTCACGGACGTGATGCCTATATACATGATCATGCCTAGATAATCTCATAATTATTCGCTTTTCTATCAATTGCTCGACAGTAATTTGTTCACCCACCGTAATACTTATGCTATCTTGAGAGAAGCCACTAGTGAAACCTATGGCCCTCGGGTCTATCTTTTATCATATAAGTTTTCAATCTACTTTTATCCGCATCTTTAATTTTCCAATCTATATCATAAAAATACCAAAAATATTATCTTATCATATTATCTCTATCAGATCTCACATTCGCAAGTGGCCGTGAAGGGATTGACAACCCCTTTATTGCGTTGGTTGCGAGGTTCTTGTTTGTTTGTGTAGGTGCGTGGGACTTTTGAGGAGCTTCCTACTGGATTGATACATTGGTTCTCAAAATCTGAGGGAAATACTTACGCTACTTTGCTGCATCACCCTTTCCTCTTCAAGGAAAACCAACGCAAGCTCAAGACGTAGCAATGGTGTGAACACAACAATGCTTTATGTAAAAGTGGTAACCTGACTTGTGCTTAAACGCCGAGTATGACCTATGATCAAATGTTCTCATTTGACTCCTAAGTCTATATACTCATATATAGGTGACCTAGTCATCGCCAATTGCTTGATAGATGCTAGAGTGTTTGTGCATGCTTTGCCACATATTTCATTTGCTATCTTATTGTGTGAGCATGTTGGATGCATAATTTTCTCCATTTAAGGACATCCATTTGTTGCTTTGATTGTGTGGCTTTTTCCTTTTTGTCAAATGGATGGACAAGAATGCCTAAGTACTCCCTCTAGCTATCTATGATTTTCTCATCTCAAACTCTTTTCTCACTACATCACAAAGTTTGAACAAGTTGATTTTGGACCCTCCGAGTGAGGAGCACTCAGAGCCACCAATTTGTCAAGGACTTAAACTTCCAAAACCTCTTAATGCATCTCGGTCAGACCGATCCACCATATTCGGTCTCACCGAAGTCATTAGGTTGATCTAGGTTTTCACCTCGATGCAACCAATTAGAACAGTTCGGTCACACCGAGTTGTAGTAACTGCTCACAGTTTTGCATCTCGGTGCCACCGAGTCATTCCACTCGGTCACACCGAAAATGGTTGGGTATATATACTCCGCGGGTTGGACTTTGGAAATTTCTTCAAACTCACAACCGCGCCTACACAGCTCTGCCGCCCCTCCAGGTCTCCAGATTGTCTCCTTGTCGCCAGTGACCTCCTACTGCCGGTCTCCACCACCGTCAACGAGAATCTCCACCGCCGTTGTCGTTGTAGCTAGTTCACCGCCAAGTTAGGGTACGGACTCGACCTCTCTGTGCTCTTTTTAACCTTGATTCTTGCACAAAGATCAATGCCAAGTTTCTTGCCACGATTGAGATTAATCTATCCACCTAAAACTTCCTTTAGATTAGATTTGATGCAAAAACTTAGGGTTAGGTTTCCGCCAAATTCATCTCGGATCGACCGATCTAAGAGTCTCGGTCTCACCGATTTGGCTCAGGCCATTGCACATGTACTACTCGGTCTGACCGAAGTGTACGAATCGGTGTGACCGAAATCACTGACTTTGTGAAACCCTAGCATCTCGGAGTCACCAAACTGCATCTCGCTCTGACCGAAATCACATGTTTAGACTCTGTAGCTGCTTCGGTGTCACCGAGTTGGGAAAATCGGCAGCTCCGAAATGCTTTCTGCAGAAAACTAAAATTAAGTTTTTGAGTTAACATTTTGCCAAAATAGCCGTGCTTTGTGATGCTCATCTACTCTACCTATACATATCTATTCACATGAACAGTTTTCAGAGATGTCAGATGATACGTCTCCGTCGTATCTATAATTTTTGATTGTTCCATGCCAATATTCTACAACTTTCATATACTTTTGGCAACTTTTTATACTGTTTTTGGGACTAACATACTGATGTAGTGCCCAGTGCCAGTTCCTGTTTGTTGCATGTTTTTTGTTTCACAGAAAACCCATACCAAACGGAGTCCAAACGAGATAAAAACTGACGGAGATTTTTTTGGAATATTTATGATTTTGGGGAAGAAGACTCAACACGAGACGATGCTCGAGGGGCCACGAGGCAAGGGGCGTGCCCCTGACCCTCGTGGACACCCCGTAAGGTAGTTGATGTCCTTCTTTTGCCGCAAGAAAGCTAATATCCAGATAGAGATCGTGTCCAAATTTCAACCCAATCGGAGTTACGGATCTCCGGGAATATAAGAAACGGTGAAAGGCCAGAAAGAGGAATGCAGAGAAAGGCAGAAACAGAGAGAGACAGAGAGACAGATCCAATCTTGGAGGGGCTCTCGCCCCTCCCACGCCATGGAGACCATGGACCATAGGGGAAACCCTTCTCCCATCTAGGGAGAAGGTCAAGGAAGAAGAAGAAGAAGGGGGGCTCTCTCCCCCTCGCTTCCGGTGGCACCGGAATGCCGCCAGGGCCATCATCATCACCGCGATCTACACCAACACCTCCGCCATCTTCCCCAACATCGTCATCACCTCCCCCCATCTATATTCAACAGTCCACTCTCCCGCAACCCGCTGTACCCTCTACTTGAACATGGTGCTTTATGCTTCATATTATTATCCAATGATGTGTTGCCATCCTATGATGTCTGAGTAGATTTTCGTTGTCCTATCGGTAATTGGTGAATTGCTATGATTGGTTTAATTTGCTTGTGGTTATGTTGCTATCCTTTGGTGCCCATCATATGAGCGCGCGTGTGGATCACACCATAGGGTTAGTTGTATGTCGATAGTACTATGTATTGGAGGGCAAGAGTGACAGAAGCTTCAACCTAGCATAGAAATTGATGCATACGGGACTGAAGGGGACCAATATATCTTAATGCTATGGTTAGGTTTTACCTTAATGAACGTTAGTAGTTGCAGATTCTTGCTAATAGTTCCAATCATACGTGCATAGAATTCCAAGTCGGGGATGACATGCTAGCAGTGGCCTTTCCCACATAAAACTTGCTATCAGTCTAGTAAAGTAGTCAATTGCTTAGGGACAATTCCGCAACTCCTACCACCACTTTTCCACACTCGCTATACTAACTTTATTGCATCTTTATCTAAACAGCCCCTAGTTTTTATTTACGTGCTCTTTATATTCTTGCAAACCTATCCAACAACACCTACAATTTCATACTTGTTTTAGTTAAAGCGAATGTTAAGCGTGCGTAGAGTTGTATTGGTGGTCGATAGAACTTGAGGGAGTATTTGTTTTACCTTTAGCTCCTCGTTGGGTTCGACACTCTTACTTATCAAAAGAGGCTACAGTTGATCCCCTATACTTGTGGGTTATGAAGACCTTTTTCTGGCGCCGTTGCCGGGGAGTTATAGTGTGGGGTGAATATTCTCGTGTGTGCTTGTTTGCTTTATCACTAAGTAATTTTTATTTGTTGTTCTAAGTTGTTCTCTATCTTTAGTTATGGATATGGAACATGAAATACCAAAAAAAATTAGGTGTACTTGCTACTCATGGAGATGGGGAACCTCCTAAAACCCTCGACGCTGGTTATGTGAAAAATATTATGTACTACTTTAATAATCCCGAGAAAACCCCATTCAATTATGTAATGGGAGACACGTTAGATCAACGTGAATACTTTAGGGATTATCGCTTGACTCAAAAAGGGAAATTATTATGGGATCAAATTCATATGTTGCATTGGTATGCTCAGGAACTATGCTTGAGATATGATTATACTTGTTGCTCTAGGATGAAGGCTCCACACCTTCCCTTTTCATGCAAATTTAATGATGATAAAACCTTGGCTTCTTATGCTAATGGTATATATGATTACTATGATGTGGAACAAAAAGAAGAATTCGTTGCTTTTATGGGTGCTTATGAAATTGAATCATTGTTTAAAGAGTGAAAATCTTAATGATGCTGTTTACAGACCTGAAAATTTTGCTATACTTAAATATTGCTATGAGAATTATGAATTCAATTCCGATATTGATGATTTTATTGAGAGAGTCTCCGCTGTCCAAGAAGAGACTAATATTTTGCTGGAGTCTATGGAAGAAGAAATTGATGAAACTATGAGCTCATTGGATGAAAAAGATGAGGAGGAGAGCGAAGAACAAAAGGAGGAAGAGCGGATTGATCACCCATGCCCACCTTCTAATGAGAGTAACTCTTCAACTCATACATTGTTTAATTTCCCTTCGTTCTTACCGAAGGATGATTGCTATGATGATTGTTATGACCCTGTTGATTCTCTTGAAATACCCCTTTTTGATGATGCTTGCTATGCTTGTGGCCATGATGCCAATATGAATGATGCTTATGGAGATGAACTTGCTATAGTTCCTTATGTTAAAAATGAAATTGTTGCTATTGCACCCACACATAATAGTCCTATTATCTCTTTGAATTCTCCAAACTACACTATATCGAAGAATTTTGCTCTTATTAAGGATTATGTTGATGGGTTGCATTTTACCTTTGCACATGATGATTTTGATAGATATAATATGCATGTGCTTGCTGCTCCAACTTGCAATTATTATGAAAGAGGAACTACATCTCCGCCTCTTTATGTTTCCAACACGATAGAATTGCAAGAAACTGCTTCTACTATGCATTGGCCTTTACTATGTGTGCATGAATTGTTCTTTTATGACATGGCGATGCATAGGAAGAGAGTTAGACTTCGTCAGATATATGTTACTTTGTGCTCACTACTAAATTACAAATCATTTTTAATTAAAATTGGCTTTGATATACCTTGGGATCCGGGTGGATCCATTACTTGAGCACTATATGCCTAGCTTAATGGCTTTAAAGAAAGCGCTGCCAGGGAGACAACTCGAAAGTTTTAGAGAGTCATTTATTTTTTTTGAGTGCTTTTATATAGTTTAAAAACAAAAAAAATAAAGAGGGGAACCCAAAACTTTTCCCCATCTATATTTAGTGGTCCACTCTCCCGCAACCCGCTGTACCCTCTACTTAAACATGGTGCTTTATGCTTCATATTATTATCCAATGATGTGTTGCCATCCTATGATGTCTGAGTAGATTTTCGTTGTCCTATCGGTAATTGGTGAATTGCTATGATTGGTTTAATTTGCTTGTGGTTATGTTGCTGTCCTTTGGTGCCCATCATATGAGCGTGCGCGTGGATCACACCATAGGGTTAGTTGTATGTTGGTAGGACTATGTATTGGAGGGCAGGAGTGACAGAAGCTTCAACCTAGCATAGAAATTGATGCATACGGGATTGAAGGGGGACCAATATATCTTAATGCTATGGTTGGGTTTTACTTTAACGAACGTTAGTAGTTGCGGATGCTTGCTAATAGTTCCAATCATACGTGCATAGAATTCCAAGTCAGGGATGACATGCTAGCAGTGGCCTCTCCCACATAAAACTTGCTATCGGTCTAATAAAGTTGTCAATTGCTTAGGGACAATTCCGCAACTCCTACCACCACTTTTCCACACTCGCTATACTAACTTTATTGCGTCTTTATCTAAACAGCCCCTAGTTTTTATTTACATGCTCTTTATATTCTTGCAAACCTATCCAATAACACCTACAAAGTACTTCTAGTTTCATACTTGTTTTAGGTAAAGCGAACGTTAAGCGTGCGTAGAGTTGTATTGGTGGTCGATAGAACTTGAGGGAATATTTGTTCTACCTTTAGCTCCTCGTTGGGTTCGACACTCTTACTTATCGAAAGAGGCTACAATTGATCCCCTATACTTGTGGGTTATCATCAGATAATAGTGATAGCCAGAACAGGTCAGAGGAGCAGGCAAATCTGAGTGAGGGCACTAGTCCCTCCAACGGCAGCTTTGATGAAGGAAGTAGAAGCACTCCAAGCAATCTGCCTAAGGTGACTATCAGGCAAATTAAAAAAGAGAACTTCTGACTCAGAGGATGAGGATTTTGAAGTTGAGGAAGTAACCTCAAGAAGAAGGTTGTTAAGAAGGAACTTCCTGGCATGAAGAAGAAAGCTCCTGCCAAGAGAGTGCCCATGTCCAAAGCCAGAGCCTCCAATCAGGAATCTATGGAGTTCACTCTTGAACCAAGAGAAGAAGAGGCTGCTGGAGGAAATAAAAGGGAAGAAAGAGTCAAGAAGACTATGGCCAGAGTCATTGGCAAGCCTTCTATGGTCAGGGATTCTGAAGAAGAAGAGGAGGAAGAGTCTGTTGCACCTTCTTCAAAGACCCAGAAGCTTACGGGGGGTGCTATCTAAAGGATAAAAAGTATGTCTAGAGGGGGGGGGGGCGATTAGACTACTTGACCAAATAAAAACCTAGCCTTTTCCCAATTTTAATTCTTGGCAGATTTTAGCAACTTAGCACTAGTCAAGCATTCACAATACAATTCAAGCAAGCATGCAAAGAGTATACGAGCAGCGGAAAGTAAAGCATGCAACTTGCAAAAAAGTAAATGGGAGGAGTTTGGAGGGAGCAAACGTAATGTTGACATGGACAATTTTGGCGTGGTTCCGATAGGTGGTGCTATCATACATCCACGTTGATGTGGACTTCAACCCACGAAGGGTAATGGCTGCGCGAGTCCACGGAGGGCTCCACCCACGAAGAAGCAACCTTGTCTATCCCACCATGGCCATCACCCATGAAGAACTTGCCTGACTTGGTAGATCTTCACAAAGTAGGCGATCTCCTTGCCCATACAAACTCCTTGGTTCAACTCCACAATCTTGATGGAGGCTCCCAAGTGACACCTAACCAATCTAGGAGACACCACTCTCCGAAAGGTAATAGATGGTGAGTTGATGATGAACTCCTTGCTCTTGTGCCAATGATAGTCTCGCCAACACTCAACTCTCTCTTACAGATTTGGCTATGGTGGAAAGATGATTTGAGTGGAAAGCAACCTGGGGAAGGCTAGAGATCAATATTCTTGTGGTTGGAATAGAATGTCTTGGTCTCAACACATGAGTAGGTGGTTCTCTCTCAGAAAATGAGTAATGGAAGTGTAGGCACGTTCTGATAGCTCTCTTCATGAATGAAGAATGGGTGGAGGGGTATATATAGCCTCCACACAAAATCTAACCGTTACACATAGATTCCCAAACTCAGTGAGACCGAATGGTAAAACTCGGTCAGACCGATTGAGGTCAAAATATGAATGTTAGAGTTTTCGGTGGGACCGATATGATAACCTCGGTGGGACCGATGCGCTAGGGTTAGGGCATAACCTAATCTCGTTGTGACCAATCACATGAACTCGGTGGGACCGATTTCAGTAATGGGCACATAGAGAGTTGGTCAGGCAAACTCAGTGGGACTGATTCACTCATTTCGGTGGGACCGAAACATTATGAAAAGGAAACAGGGAGTTTGCATTGCGAACTCGGTGGGACCGATTCGCTCATTTCGGTGGGATCGAAACGTCACGAAAAGGAGACAGGGAGTTTGCAATCCCATCTCGTGTTGGGGAACGTAGCAATTTCAAAAATTTCCTACGCACACGCAAGATCATAGTGATGGATAGCAACGAGAGGGGAGAGTGTTGTCCACGTACCCTCGTAGACCGAAAGCGGAAGCGTTAGCACAACGCGGTTGATGTAGTCGTACGTCTTCAAGATCCGACCGATCCAAGTACCGAACGTACGGCACCTCCGAGTTCAGCACACGTTCAGCTCGATGACGTCCCACGAACTCCGATCCAGCAGAGCTTTGCGGGAGAGTTCCATCAGCACAACGGCGTGATGATGGTGTCGATGATGCTACCGACGTAGGGCTTCGCCTAAGCACCGCTACAATATTACCGAGGTGGAATATGGTGGAGGGGGGCACTGCACACGGCAAGAGATCAATGATCAATTGTTGTGTCTAGAGGTGCCCCCTGCCCCCGTATATAATAGAGCAAGGGGGAGGGGGGGGGGGGAGGCGGCCGGCCAAGAGGAGGGCGCGCCAAGGGGGGAGTCCTACTCCCACCGGGAGTAGGACTCCTCCTTTCCTTGTAGGAATAGGAGAAGGGAAGGAAAAAGGAGAAGAAAGGAAGGGGGCGCCCCCCTCCCTAGTCCAATTCGGACCAGTCGATGGGGAGGGGTGCAGCCACACTTTGAGGCCTTTCTCTCCTTTCCCGTATGGCCCATTAAGGTCCAATACGAATTCCCGTAACTCTCCGGTACTCCAAAAAATACCCGAATCACTCGGAACATTTCCGATGTCCAAATATAGTCGTCCAATATATCGATCTTTACGTCTCGACCATTTCGAGACTCCTCGTCATGTC
Organism: Triticum timopheevii; assembly: GCA_963921465.1. Classification (NCBI taxonomy): domain Eukaryota; kingdom Viridiplantae; phylum Streptophyta; class Magnoliopsida; order Poales; family Poaceae; genus Triticum; species Triticum timopheevii. The sequence continues at coordinate 463,973,976 of OY997272.1, read as the reverse complement.
CCCGATCTCATCCGGGACTCCGAACTACCTTCGGTACATCAAAACACATAACTCATAATATAAATCGTCACCAAACGTTAAGCGTGCGGACCCTACGGGTTCGAGAACTATGGAGACATGACCGAGACACGTCTCCAGTCAATAACCAATAGCGGAATCTGGATGCTCATATTGGCTCCCACATATTCTACGAAGATCTTTATCGGTCAAACCGCATAACAACATACGTTGTTCCTTTTGTCATCGGTATGTTACTTGCCCGAGATTCGATCGTCGGTATCTCAATACCTAGTTCAATCTCGTTACCGACAAGTCTCTTTACTCGTTATGTAATGCATCATCCCGCAACTAACTCATTAGTCACATTGCTTGCAAGGATTATAGTGATGTGCATTACCGAGAGGGCCCAGAGATACCTCTCCGACAATCGGAGTGACAAATCCTAATCTCGAAATATGCTAACTCAACAAGTACCTTCGGAGACACCTGTAGAGCACCTTTATAATCACCCAGTTACGTTCTGACATTTGATAGCACACAAAGTGTTCCTCCAGTAAACGGGAGTTGCATAATCTCATAGTCATAGGAACATCTATAAGTCACGAAGAAAGCAATAGCAACAAATAAATGATCAAGTGCTAAGCTAACAGAATGGGTCAAGTCAATCACATAATTCTCCTAATGATGTGACCCCATTAATCAAATGACAACTCATGTCTATGGCTAGGAAACTTAACCATCTTTGATTCACGAGCTAGTCAAGTAGAGGCATACTAGTGACACTATGCTTGTCTATGTATTCACACATGTATTGTGTTTCCGGTTAATACAATTCTAGCATGAATAATAAACATTTATCATGAAATAAGGAAATAAATAATAACTTTATTATTGCCTCTAGGGCATATTTCCTTCAGTCTCCCACTTGCACTAGAGTCAATAATCTAGTTCACATCACCATGTGATTTAACACCAATATTCACATCTGTATGTGATTAACACCCATAGTTCACATCGTCATGTGACCAACATCCAAAGGGTTTACTAGAGTCAATAATCTAGTTAACATCAATATGTGATTAACACCCAAAGAGTACTAAGGTGTGATCATGTTTTGCTCGTGAGAGAAGTTTAGTCAACAGGTATGTCACATTGAGAGCCGTATGTATTTTGCAAAAATATTATATGTCTACAATGCTCTGCATGGATCTACTCTAGCTAATTGCTCTCACTTTCAATATGTATCCATATTGAGACTTAGAGTCATTTGGATTGGTGTAAAAGCTTGCACCGATGTAACTCTTTACGACGAGCTCTTTTATCACCTCCATAATCGACAAATATTTCCTTAGTCCATACTAAGAATATTCTTGACCGCTGTCTAGTGATATACTTCTAGATTAAAAAATTTACTCCCTTGCCAAACTCAGAGCAAGGTATACAATAGGTCTGGTACACAACATAGCATACTTTATAGAACCTATGACTGAGGCATAGGGAATGACTTTTCGTTCTCTTTCTATTTTCTGCCATGGTCGGGTTTTGAGTCTTACTCAACTTCACACCTTTGCAACATAGGCAAGAACTCTTTCTTTGACTGTTCCATTTTGAACTACTTCAAAATCTTGTCAAGGTATGTACTCATTGAAAATCTTATCAAGCGTCTTGACCTATCTCAATAGATCTTGATGCTCAATATGTAAGCAGCTTCACCGAGGTCTTTCATTGAAAAAACTCTTATTCAAGTATCCTTTTATGCTATCCAGAATTTCTATATCATTTCCAATCAACAATATGTCATCTACATATAGTTTTAGAAATGCTACAGAGCTCCCACTCACTTTCTTGTAAATACAGGCTTCTCCAAAAGTTTGTATAAAACCATATGCTTTGATCACATTATCAAAGCGTTTATTCCAACTCCGAGATGCTTGCTGTCACATCCCTAGTCCTGGTATGACCTAGACTAGCTAGTCATGTGTGCATCATGTTTAAATTCCATTTAAATTTGAAACGGGGATTTGTGAAACCCTCATAATCATTTCTGGAAATGACCTAGATAAAAATTGCTCCAAAAAGGTCCAAGAAAATGTTCATGTTGCTCTATGAAAATATTGGACAAAGATAAAAAATCAAACCAATATTTTTAGGAGCTCATAAGTATTTATTTTGGGCATTTGGAATTAATGCAGTAATTATTTGCTTTGGATATATATTGTTATATATAAAAAATATTGTCCAAAAATTATGCCAGTTGTTGAGAAGCTCTGGAATAATACCACTGGCCCCTACAAAAATTGACATAAGAAAATAAAATGATTTAGTATTTTTATTAAATCAAAACAAATGTCAGAAAATAGAAAAAAAAGAGGCACTACTTGGACTTACCTGCAGCCCCTGTGCAGCCCGACACTGTGCAGCCCAGCGGCCAACAGGCCGGCCCAGCCAGCAGGCAGCCCAGCCCAAGTGCCAGGAGCTTCTTCAAGCTCCTGCCAGTAGGAGCTGCTGCGTGCCCGCACCGCAGCCGGCCGCGTCCACGTCTCCCCACCACCTCCTGCTTCTCCCCCTCGTCGCTCTGGCCTCCTTGGACGTCGCCACGACACCCGCACCTCTTTCAATCTCTCTCGTTTCCCCTCCTCCCCTGGTCCTCTCCCTCTTGACCCGCCCGAGCGCTGCCGTCGCTGCCGCTCGCCATTGTCGTAGCCACCGCCTCCCCCTCGCCTCTCCGACACACCCACGAGCTCCGCCTCCTCGCTCTGTAGCCCTCCGCCGAGCCACGCAAGCCGAAGCGCCCCATGGAGCCGTCGCCATCACCATCTTCGCCTCCGGCCGCCATGGATCCCTATCGCCGCCCCGCCGACTCCAGCCTCCCTGAGCTCTCCGACGACATCCCCGAGCCTGCTGTGAGCCCTTGCATCGGTTCCCCCTTCTCCCCTGCCTCCCAACGCTCTTTAGCCATGCGCCCGCTCGAGCCGAGCTCCGGCCGCCGCCGCGAGCTTCGCTCCGGTGAGCTCCGCCGCCCCCGCAGCCTCCCGTCTGCTCCCATGGATGCAGACGAGCCCGGGCTACGCCCCGGTGCCCTTAGCCGCTGTCCCCATGGCCTGTAGCATGGACACCGCCGTGTCCTGTGGTCGCCGGCGACGACCTTGCCAGCCTAACGTGCAGGCCCGGCCTGCCAGGTGATTAACTTAAGGCTAATCACCATTTAACTAAACCCTGACACTGACAGTGGGCCCCTGCGCCCTAATCATTTAATTAGATTAGTAAAATGCCCTCTGTTTAACACTATGTCACTGACGTGTGGACCCCACATGTCAGGTTTACCCCAGTCAGCATTGTTGACTTGCTGATGCAATGCTGACGCAGTTATTTATTTTCTGGATTTAAAATAAATCAGGAAAATCCAGAAAATGCTATAAACTTCAAAAAATCATAGAAATTCAGCCATAGCTGAGACTGAAATAATTTATATATGAAAAATTATTAGAAAAATTCAATCTATCCATATGTACCAGTTTCATGCATGACAACCCAACTTATACCTGCTGTATAAGTGAAACACTATAATGGCATTTATAAAGAGCTTACTTTGGAGATGCATTTGAATCTTTGGTTCAAATGGACTTCAACCAAATGAATGCTAACTGCATTAGCTCAAACAGCATCACATCTTCATGCCATGTTCATGCATCATATTGTTGCATATGCTTGTGTATTGATTGTCGACACCATTCCTTGTCGATAGGTCCTACTCCGGAGAGTGCTCCAGAGTACTTGTCTAAGGAGCAGTGCCCCCCTGTTGATCTACCAGGCAAGCAAACCCCCTTATTCATTCCGATACAAACCTAATATCTTGCTCTTGCTCTCAGTTATTGCATTAGGAAAACAACGATTCATCTACTACTTTGTGCTACGGTAGTTGAACCCATTCCTCTGCATGACCTCTCATTGCCACAGTAAATAGTTGAAACCCACTAGCATGTGTAGGAGTTGATTGAGCCATGTTCTGTTCCTACCATGCCATGCCTGCTATTGCTTAGAGTTGTGTCAGGTCTGATTCATTGGGAATGAATTGGAGTGCAGTGCTCTATGTTCTGATGCTGAGAGTGAAGTGTGTGAACACGATTTGGTAAAGGTAGCAGTGAGAGGCCATGTAGGAGTACATGGTGGGTTGTCTCACTGGAACCGTCCTTAAGCATCGAGTTCTGTGTATGTCGTCCAATGACTAGTTACTACCACACATTGGGCTCCGGGTGCTCCAAGCCCTCTCGACTTATTAATCAACTTGATCTGTGTCCAGGAGTCGCAACTAGTTTCTAGTGTTTGTAGGTAGTGCTATTTTTCTACCGGCACCCGGTAGGGTGGGCTTGGGACAGACTAGGCACATGTGGCCTGGTGTACCGAGTGGCACCTGGATGGTGGGCTCGGGAACCCTGCACACATCGTTTGGGGCCGTGAGCGAAACCTCGGCCGGATCTCCTTGCGGATGGAACCCGAATAGGCGATAAACCTGGACTAGAGTCTTGTGTGGTTAGTCAGGTCGTGGCCGACACCCTCGCCAGGCTTCCGCTTGAAGGTTGCCGAGATATATGACGTGTACATGGAGGTAAGTGGTGAGAGCTTGTGTGAAGAAGTACACCCCTGCAGGGTTAACATGATCTATTCGAATAGCTGGGTCCGCGGATATGGACTTCTTGGATGCTTACAGGGTATATAGACAACTTGAAGTGGATACTCTAAAATGCTCAAGACAAGTGTGAGTGCTATGGATGGCCTTCTCGTAGGGAGATGGGGATGAATCCATAGTAGTGTATTATGTGGTGATTAGTGGACTCGTGTGCGTTGTCTCACCTCAAAGAAGTTCCTCATAGTCGTAGAACAGGATAGCCACCGAGTCAAAGCTGGCTTGCTGCAACTAAACCCCACATTACCTTCTTGATACAAATGCATGTATGATAGGATCTGATGTAAGTCTTGCTGAGTACCTTTGCACTCATGTTGCTTTATTTATGTTTTTGCAGCGGAGACTTCGGTCTTACTAGTGTTCTCGTGAACTTCGACAAGTAGCTTGTACCTCAGCTACGATCTTGATCGGATGTTGTAGATAGTCAGGCTCTTCAGCCTTTTTCATTTGTAGATGTCTATACTCAGACATGTAATGCTCCCGCTTGTTGCTTGTTTGCTCTGAATGTTGGGTCATGTGACCCCTGTTTGTAATAAATGCTATGACGGCTCTTCTGAGCCTTTATCTATATAAGTTGTTGAGTTATGTTCTGATTCCATGTTGTACAACACATACTTGCATGTTATGCATACGTGTAATGTGTATTGCTATGTGTGGGATCTGACAATCTAGTTGTTTATCCTTAGTAGCCTCTCTTACCGGGAAATGTCTCCTAGTGCTTCCACTGAGCCCTGGTAGCTTGCTACTGCTCCGGAACACTTAGGCTGGCCGGCATGTGTCCTTATTCGTTACTGTGTCTGTCCCTTCGGGGAAATGTCACGCGGTGTCTACCGGAGTTCTGTTAGCCTGCTACAGCCCGGATCCTCCGGAGTCTTGCTAGCCTAGCTGCTACAGCCCGGATTCACTCGCTGATGACCAACACGTTCGTTGCTGGGTCATGTTTGCCTGTCCCTGTAAGTTAGTGCCACTTTGTGTTCACGACTAGCCTTGTCAGCCCAGGTTCTTTTTCATATGGATGCTAGCGACACCATCATATACGTGTGCCAAAAGGCGCAAACGGTCCCGGGCATGGTAAGGCGACACCCGTGGGAATACCGTGCGTGAGACCGCAAAGTGATATGAGGTGTTACATGCTAGATCAGTGTGGTATAGAATCGGGGTCCTGACAGCTTTGGTATTAGAGCTTGACTGCCTGTAGGATTACCAAGCCAAACTGGTCGAAGTTGTGTCTAGAAATTCTCTAGTTATGTAAGAGAATTGATTGTGGGAAGGAACGTAAGGCTCTTTTTATTCCTTATACCTCATGGCCTTCTGATCTGAGTCATCCTACCTTCCCTACGGGGTTAAGGAACTAGGCTTTCTTTTCCGTCTATCAGGATCACGTGTTACTACTCCATAGTCCCATAGGATTGGTTGATCAGAGTCATACCCCAGTTTTCGAGTACTTCCGGTGTAGTCTGTTTAGTACTATCTCAGAACCTTGAGTGATGATGTTGAGTATGTTACTACTCCATTTTAGTAGGATGTCCCATTTTGAGCATTCTACTGCCGTTATGCTGTCGGAATTGCCCCAGGAGTTCGAAAGATACTAATTTCCTTGTCCTACATTCTATAGCCTATAGTTGATGCTGATTCCGTCCTTGGTTTCATTTCTCAGGATGTCATCAGTTAAACGAAGTTCTGTTGCTCGTAGCCAGAACCACGGAGATGGTAGGGATGAGGATCCTCCCGACCAGCCTTCGTTGGCAGAGTTCATGTTAGAGATGGAGAGAAACAAGCGTGAGTCTAACCGCCTGTTGGCATGTATCGGGGAGAACACCGCACATCAGTTCAAAGAGTCTGCGACCTTTCATGACTTCATTCGCTTGCACCCACCCACCTTTCATCATTCCATTGAGCCACTCGATGCAGATGACTGGCTTTGTAGCATCACTCATAAGCTGCATTCCGCAAACGTAGCTGAAGATGACAAGGTCACCTATGCCACATACCACCTGGAAGGTCCTGCTAGTCTTTGGTGGCAGAACTATGAGGCTATGCTTCCAGCTGGCCAGATTACTACCTGGAGGGATTTCATTGAGGCTTTTCGCGAGCATCACATTCCCCAGGCCCTCATTGATCGCAAGAGAGAAGAGTTTTGTAGTTTCACCCAGAGTAAGATGGCTGTTGATACTTACAGTAGAGGGTTTGAGAACCTCGCCCGTTATGCCACAAAAGAGGTGTCTACGGTCGCCAAGAAGCAAGCTAGGTTTTGGAGGGGTCTCAACCCCAAGTTGCGTCGCGATCTCCACCTGCATCATTGTGATACATTGCAAGCTCTTGTGAACAAGGCCATTAATGCAGAGACAGCTCAGCTCACTTATGAGGAGTCTCGTAAGCACACCCGTGATTTGGGATCTTCCTCCAGTTCTGGTTCTCAGAAGCGCCGGATTTGGGTTCCGAACTCCGCTCTTCCTTCCGGATATTCACCGAGGCCATCTTATGTGGTGCCTCCCCCAGCTCATTCGTACGTTCCACCCAGGCCTATTGGTAGACCGCTTGTCAGTGCAGGTCCACGTCCAACTTTAGGGACTTGCTTCACATGCGGGAAGCCAGGACACTATGCACGTGACTGCTCTTAGAATAGCTATGCTCCACCCCAGCCCGAGAAGACTGTTGGCTATTGTCACGCCCAATATGCGACCCTATCCAAAAGGAACTCGAAGGTCCCACCAAGGATAGACCCGCATATTGAAACGCTTTTGCAAGGTGGATATCATTACATCAACATTACATAATAGTGGGGATACATCCAATACATACAATGTCACATGAATACAACAATACAACATACAAGAACAACATCCGACTACGGATGAATCATAAACAGAAACTCAAACAATATCCACCCTGCTAGCCCAGGCTGCCGACCTGGAACCTATCCCCTGATCGAAGAAGAAGCAGGAGAAGAACTCAACGCAAGCAAGCATCGCTCTCGCGTCATGATCATCGCAAAACATGTACCTGCAACTATTGTTGTAGTAATCTGTGAGCCATGAGGACTCAGCAATCCCATTACCATGGGTATCAAGACTAGCAAAGCTTAATGGGAAAGGAAGGGGTAAAGTGGTGAGGTTGCAGCAGCGACTAAGCATGATATGGTGGCTAACATACGCAAATGAGAGCGAGAAGAGAAACAAAGGAACGGTCGTGAAGCTAGCAATGATCAAGAGGTGATCCTGAACTCCTACTTACGTCAATCATAACCCAGAAATCGTGTTCACTTCCCGGACTCCGCTGAGAAGAGACCATCACGGCTACACACGCGGTTGATGCGTTTTAATTCGGATCTGGTGTCAAGTTATCTACAACCGGACATTAACAAATTCCCATCTGCCACATAACCGCGGGCACGGCTCTCGAAAGTTTATACCCTGCAGGGGTGTCCCAACTTAGCCCATGACAAGCTCTCGCGATCAACGAAGGAATAGACCTTCTCCCAGGAAGACCCGATCAGTCTCGGAATCCCGGTTTACAAGACATTTCGACAATGGTAAAACAAGACCAGCAAAGCCGCCCGATGCACCGACAATCCCGATAGGAGCTGCACATATCTCGTTCTCAGGGCAACACCGGATAGGTCAGCCTACGAGTAAAACCAGACCTCGAGTTGCCCCGAGGGGGCCCCGCAGTCTGCCCGGTTCAGACCAGCACTTAGACAAGCACTGGCCCGGGGGGGGGGGGGGCTAAAATAAAGATGACCCTCGAGAGAGCGACTCCCAAGGGAAAAAGTAGGTGGTGGTGAGGCAAATGGTAAAACCAAGGTTGGGCCTTGCTGGACAAGTTTTATTCAAAGCGAACTGTCAGGGGGGTCCCATAAATCACCCGACCGCGTTAGGAACGCAAAATCCGGGAACATAACACCGGTATGACGGAAACTAGGGCGGCAAGAGTGGAACAAAACACCAGGCATAAGGCTGAGCCTTCCACTCTTTACCAAGTATATAGATGCATTAATAATATAAGAGATATTGTGATATCCCAACATAACCCTGTCCACCATGGAGAAATCTTCAACTTCACCTACAGCTAGCAACGCTATAAGAGGGGCTGAGCAAAGCGGTAACATAGCCAAACAACGGTTTGCTAGGAATGGTGTCAAAGGTTAGAGGTTCATGGCAATTTGGGAGGCTTGAAGAGCAAATGATAGGTAACGCAGCATAGCGATAGAACGAAGCAACTAGCATAGCAATGATAGTAGTGAGATCCAGGGTAGCGGTCATCTTGCCTGAAATCCCGCAAGGAAGAAGAACGAGTCCATGAAGAAGATGAAGCCACGAAGACGAACCAAGCGTAGATGAACGAATCCTCACGATCGCAACGAAACAGGAACTATCAAAAAGAAGCACACAACATGGTAAACACACCACACATGACAAGACATGATGCACAACAAGCATGATGCATGATAAATCTAGATGAGTCTACTCATGGCAAGAGATGATGCAAACAAGAACAACACATCAAGGCAAGTTTAAATGAGGCCGGAAACAACATATAACAATTCCGGTAAGTCCTCATATGCAAATTTCGAAATTGGTCCAGAACTGAATCAACATTATGTTCAAGTTGTTAAACAGCAAGTTAAGATGCACCAAGATGATTTACACGAAATTCTAGTCAAGTTACATATGAAGTTCATTAGATTCGGAGCTACGACCTAGAAGATATGAGCAAAACAAGTTAAACATGGCATTGATGCAAAATGCACCCAAACATCAAGCAAACACACCAAAACAAGGATGCAACATGGTAATATGAAGCTACATGCAAAATCAAGCAAGTTTCATATAGAGTACACTCAAAACGGAGCAACGGTGCAACACATACACTCTATACAAGTCATAGCAACAATCTGTCCATAACAGCAACTAGGCATATTGCAAGCATCAAAACAATAAGCTACAGCGTGCCAACATAATAACAAAAGGCATGGGCATGAAGTACAGGTAAAGCATAACAAAACATGAACACTGAGCTATCTCCAGAAACAACTAGAACATGCTCAAAAGGACATGGTAAGATTGCAAATAATCAGTTTCAGACTTTAGCAGAAATAACATCAGGTTGCAATGTTTAGAGCTATCAAACAACATGTTACAGGAACTTAACATGGCAAACAAAGGCATGGCATGAATCTACTAATTGCATAGATCAAAAGTCCCTTACTGACCATAAGCCAAAAGGGCAAGGAAAATATGATGGCACCCATATAAACATGGCAAGTTATATGACAGATTCAAACATGGCAGGAACAACAATAAGTAGGCATGTTCGTGAGCTTGAACCACTCACCACAGCGCAATACATGGCATGGCAAGGCAACCAACAGTAAGAAGACATGTTTATGAAGCTAGGCATGGCAAGAGCAAGGTCATAGGATGCATGGAACACTAGCAAAACACATGGGAACTAGTGAACTTAATGTTAACAGGCTGACAGCAACATTATCAAGCAACTTTGGAGCAAGATATGAACAATCTACAGCAGGCTATAAATGCAACCAGGGGCATGAATGGATAGATCAAGACATGTAGATCAAAACATGCTTATAGAACATCTCCAGATTATGCACACAATGACTAGTAGAAGCATGTTAACATAGCAACAAAATATAACAGAATCTGCCTAGCAAAACAGCAACAGCAAGTGCCCTACTTAACAAGCTCGATGCACTCAGCACACAACTCACAAAAATACATGGTTAGCACCACTGGAAAGATGGCATGGCATAGATCAACATACATGTAGACATCAACCTCATAGGATGCACACATCAATCATGGCAAAAATGACAAATGAGCAAGTTATAACAGTTTCAGCAGATTAACATCAACATGCACTTTTCCAACAGCATTTCGGGTATCAAGATGAGCTCAAATGAAAATGATGCAATGGAATGAAATGAAGTACTCGTCGAGGCGAACAATTTGACATATTACACGCACGAAACAGAGCTACGGATGTAGAGATGTGATGTGATGAACATGGCATGTTAATATAAAACAAATCGGGGACTTAGTGGATTTCGGGGGTCAACCTCTCGGCACGGATTTCGATGCAGCGCGGATCTCGCCGGAGAGATCGCCGGAGGAGGCCGGAGATGGCGGGGAGAGGGCCCCGGTGGAGGCGGATCCGGCCGGTCCCTGGCCGGATCTGGCCGGATGAGGGCACGGGGGCCACGCCAGTGGCGACGGCGGCCGGTGACCCGGCGACACGAGGGAGCTCCGGCGAGGGGGCTCCGGCGGCGGGGGCGGCGGGTCCACGCAGGGAGGCGACGCGGGCAGCGGCGCGCGCGGGCGGCGCGCCCTGCGGCGAGGCGGCGGGGACGAGGCACGGGCGGCGGAGGCGGGCTCCGGCGAAGAGGCGGCGACGGCGAGTCGCGTCGGCGGGTGGCGGCGCTCGGGTCGCGACGGGGCGCGGGGGTGCGCGCGGCGGCGAACGGGCCCGGCGAGGCCCGGTTCGGCCCCGGGGCGGGCCGGATCTGGGCCCCGGGCGGCGGCGGTGATGTGGGCGCGGTGGAGGCGACGTGGCAGGGGCTGATTGGGCAGGGGCGGCGGCGGAATTCGTCCGGCGGCGTGCGGACATGTCTGCCGGGCGAGAGGAAAGAGTTGCTAGGGTTTCATCCGCGAAAAATGGAAGGGGAGGGCATATTTATAGGTAGAGGGAGCTTGGAGTGTCCAAATGAGGTGCGGTTTTCGCCCACACGATCGTGATCGAACGACCGAGAGCATGGAGGGGAGTTAGATGGGTTTTGGGCCACTTTGGAAGGGGTGTTGGGCTGCAACAAAAGAGGCTTCTGCGGTTACCCGTGTCGTGGGGAACGAGCATGAGCACCTATGGGGCAGGGGGCCCCTTCTTGTCCGGCAAGGGAGCAGAGGGCGCGCGCAGAGCGGATCGAGGTGAGAGCACGTGGGGGATTTTACCTAGCTTCGGAGCTCTCCGGGGAGATAAAACTCCTACTGCTGCTTCGTGTTTTGTATTTTGTTCTTGCTCGAGAGCGTATGTGGGTTGTGGTGTCGAATCGCGGAACCGAACCCCTTCTACGTGCGCATGGGCCTCCTTTTTATAGGCTAAAGGGGTCACTGACAGGTGGCAGCGTAGAAAGAGGGGTAGAAAGGTAAAAACGCGGGTTGGTACAACTGCTACCAATAGTGTCCCCTACCTAACTCTGATGGCAGGGGACAAGGGCATTTAATGCCCGTCCGGTCGCCCCAACAGTGCAAGGAAACGACCGTTAGAGGTGCCACCGATCGCCACGATGGCCTCCTTGTCAGCTCCTCTTGCCACCTCGCACCGCATGGCTGCACAGCGCCTTGCCACGTGCTCCTGGGATATTCCTGGAGTGACACGTCGTTGGATGTGCTGGAGCTCGGGTGCAGAGTGGCAGCCTTGCCGCGGCCCTCATCTTGTCGCACCAGCAAGCTTGCCGCTCGCCGGGCCTTGCCGGGACGCGCGGGGCGCCGCGGCAAGTCTCTTAAAGTGCCTTAGTTGGCCTTCCCGGCAAGCTCCTCTTGCCGGGGCCTTTGTCCTTCTCGGCAAGCTCCTCTTGCCGGGGCCTTGTCTTTCCCGGCAAGCTTCTCTTGCCGGGGCCTTGTCTTCTTTGTTAACTCTTTGTTCTTGAATGGTAGTAAATAGGAACAGCGGAGGATCTTGGCGGACGCCCGGCAAGCCTTGCCGCGGGGCGCTGCGACTACCCGTGCCCAAGTTCGGGGTACTAAGGTACCCCTACTTTAGTACACCGACAGGAGCCCCCAGGCCTGGGCCATACACGGTGCCGAGCGCTGTTGGGCCAGGCCCAAAACAGGGCACGGGCACACGCGGCCTGGGTCCACATTAAATCTGACTCTGTGTCCACCGCACTCCCTTGTAACGGCACGCGTCAATCGCGGCGTCGTGGGGGAGAACGTGGGTGGCGTGCACGATTTTCGAGGCGTCCATCCCCCCCCCCCCCCCCCCCCCGTGACCACGGGGCGGGGCGAGGTCACCTCATCTGTCGCCTCAGTTCTACGTCCCCGCCACGCGGCTCCCATGCACTCGGGGTCGTGGGTGGTGGGAGTAGGAAACTGAGCCGTCACGGGCGGAGGCAGCGGGTCGGCCCCGACTCCCTGCTCTTCCCGTGCTCTGATTCGCCGAGCGGGGCGGCCGAGCCCCCATCTCGCTCCTTTAAGAAGAGCGGGAGGGGAGCGCAGAAGCCCGCACTCTCTCATCTTCTCCTGTCTTCAGCTTCTGCTCCCCTTTCTTTCGTCCGTCATGGAGGAGGGGACTCCTGGCCCTTCATCGGTGGTGGCGAGGGTCGCCGCCAGGTAGCGCATCCCTCCCTATCCCGCACCCGTGGTGCAGAGCCAGCCACAAGGGGAAGAGGGAGGGGGCGAGGTCGTGGACGAGGTCGAGGATGAGGTCGAGGCGCTCGGGGAAGAGGCGGACGGGGCGGCGCTGCGTCTCCGCCTCCGCCGGCGGTTCCTCCTCTGGCGGCGGTCCATACAGGGGACGACCCTTGCGAGTTCTTCGTCAGGCTGCGCCGGGCGCCTCGCCGTCGCCTCTGGCTTCCAGCTCCGTTTGCGAGCACGATGGAGCCGGAACCGCCCGAGACATTGAGGTTGCAGATGAGGGGCTGTGGGATCAACGATACGCGAGTCCACGTTGTATCCCCAGCCCCTAATGTGATGTATCTCGATCGAGGGTGGAAGACGTTCGCCTGCATCCACAGCTTGACGGCGGGGTTTACCCTCCATTTTAAGTTAATGGAGGGCGACCTCCTCTCCATCAAGGTCTTCGGGGACTCCGGCATCTGGGCGAGGTGCTGCGTTGACAGCTCCTCCGATAGCGAAGACTCCCCCTCGAGCGAGAGTGACGAGGAGGAGAGCGACAGCGACAGCGACGACTAGGCGGCGGGCCCGACTAGGCGTCGGGCGTCGCCTCGTGCTTCACCGGCGACCCCATCATCCGGGTCGCCGGCCTCCTGAACTCCCCGGGGTCGTCTCCCTGGGCGGTTGGCGTAGGGAGGTTACGGAAGAGGAAGAGGGTTGGTGGCAAGGCCGTCAAATCGGAGTACGAGGGCATAGTGCCCTCGACAGCGTGCTGACGTCCTGCCGCCCCGTCTTCGAGCTCTGCTTCCAGCGCCGCCATCACCATCCAGCCTTCGGACGGCCCCGGGGATGTTCTCTTGGTGTCTTCTGGCACCCGTAGTTCGCCTAGGCGCCCCTTTTGCCCTTCTCGCCTCCTTGACCTACCTCCTGAAGAGAGGGACAGGAAAAGGATTACGGGCATCTTATCTTTTGAACTTGTAAGCCTTCGGGCCTTCGCTGCATTTAAAACTTGTAATCCTCTCTTTCATGTTTTTCATCCTCTATGGACTGTACCCGAAGGGGATGTTTTTAATGAAAAAGGGGAAGCTTGCTATGTCGTATCCTTTACTTGATTCTATGCCTTGTATGTTTTTACCCTACGCTTTGAGGGAACCTGCCGGCGCAAGCACACTTGCTGAGTGCGGAACATCAGCAGCCCGCTGGCGGTGTTGCCTCCGGCAAGAAATCTTGTCGGGGCTAGTTGCAGCGCGCTTGTATTGTTGAGCGGACTCGAAACAAATCAAGGGCGCAACTTAGCCATGAGTCGATTCCTCCGCGCACAGGTTTTCCATACAAGGCACGATCGTTCAAGGACGCGGCTTCGCGTTCCCCAGTCCATAAGAGGATGCATAATGAGGGACGAAAAACTTATCTGATATCGCAGCCCCCGGCAACTCTGGCTTGCCGGGGACGAGTCTTGGTACTCGCAGCCCCCAGCAACACTGGCTTGTCGGGACCCAGGTGCCGGCGCTCCTTTCCTCTTCTTCCTTGTCGCTGTTATTTCAGTTATGAGAATAGCTTAGTCAGTGCCGCAACAAGTTACTTTCGTAATATAACTTTGTCCTGGGCAACGCTGGCTATGTTATATCCTTTACTTGATTCTATGCCTTGTATGTTTTTACCCTACGCTTTTAGGGAACTTGCCGGCGCAAGCACACTTGCTGAGTGCGGAACATCAGCAGCCTGCTGGCGGTGCTGCCTCCGGCAAGAAATCTTGTCGGGGCCAGTTGCAGCGCACTTGTATTGTTGAGCAGACTCGAAACAAATCAAGGGCGCAACTTAGCCACGAGTCGATTCCTCCGCGCACAGGTTTTCCATACAAGGCACGGTTGTTTAAGGAGATAACTATTATACCCTTTACTCAATTCCACCCCTTGTATGCTTTTACCCTACGCTTTTAGGGAACTTGCCGGGAGGAACACACTTGCTGAGTGCGGAACATCAGCAGCCCGCTGGCGGTGCTGCCTCCGGCAAGAAATCTTGTCGGGGCTAGTTGCAGCACACTTTTATTGTTGAGCGGACTCGAAACAAATCAAGGGCGCAACTTAGCCACGAGTCGATTCCTCCGCGCACAGGTTTTCCATACAAGGCATGGTCTTTCAAGGAATATAACTTAAAAATTTAAAACTTGATCATGCTCAAACTTTGGCAACTTAGCTTTTTTGTCGCCCGTGTTCCGGCAAGGCCACACTCCTTCGAACGACGCCCGGCCCACACCTCTATCCTCTCCTCCTCGAAGCTTCTGGCGTTAACTTTGCGGCTATGGTAGCGGCACAAAGCTTGCTGGTATCGAGCAGCTCGTACCGCAGCCTGAAGACGATCTTCCTCGAGGAGCAGCGCGTCATCTTACCGCAGCTGCTCTCGCTCTAGCTCATCGTAAGTGAGCACTCGAGGCGATCCGTATACGAGGGGAAAGGGGTCGAGAATGTTGAGCCCTTGGACCAAAAATGGGCAGGATAAAGGGATCGTTTGGAGAGCTTGAGCTGGTTGATGTATCTGTTTGGAGTGGAACTGGCACGCTTCACACTTGGTTACTTGTGCAGTTGCAGCCTGGAGGGCTGTCGGCTAGAAGAAACCTTGCCGGAAGGCTTTGCCGGCAAGTGCTCTTGCGCCAATGTGGTGACCACATATGCCTCCATGTATCTCCGCCAACAGCTCCTGTCCATCTTCCCGGGAAATGCACTTCAATTTCACTCCGTTGAATCTTCTTCTGTACAGTATGTCATCGACAAACTGGTACATACTTGATTGCCGGGCTACTTTCTCCGCTTCTTCTTGTTCCTCGGGAAGTTCTCCTGTCTGAAGGAAATGGACGATCTGCTGTGCCCATGCCGGAGCTTGTGGCTCGACGACAAGGACTAAAGGTGCAAATGCTGCTGCGGGAACATCCGCTTCCACGGCAAGGATCTAGGATCCTGCCGGAGCGTGATGCTCCCCGGCAAGCGTGTCGGGACACAGCTTGTCAGGAGCGTCTGCTTCAATGAAACAAGCCCTGGGGCTTGTTGGAGCAGACTGCTCCTCAGCACTCTTTGAGTTGACTTTGGGGACCTTCTTGGCGGCGGCTTCGGGGAGCTCTGCCAGAAAGTAGTCGCCAGTAATCAACTTTCTCTTCTTGCTCTGTCCAGTTGATGGTGTCACAGACGGCTGAGTCAGCTTGAGCACAAAAATCCCTGGTTCCACAGGTAACTTGAGTGCGGCGCACTTTGATAGGCCGTCTGCAATGTCATTCTGAGCTCTTGGAACATGTTCCATTTGCAGGCCGTCAAAATGCTCCTCTAGCTTCCTCACTTCATCGATGTAGGCTTCCATCAACGGACTCTGATAATCTTTGTTAACTTGAAGGACGACAAGCTGTGAATCACCCCTGACAATAAGCTTCTTGATCCCAAGTTCTGTCGCGATCCTGAGTCCGGCAAGCAAGCCTTCATACTCTGCAATATTGTTTGTTGCTTGCTCCTTGGGAAAGTGCATTTGGATCACGTACTTGAGGTGCTCTTCGGAGGGTGCGACAAGTAGTACGCCCGCACCAGCGCCTTGCAGCGAGAAGGCACTGTCAAAGTACATGATCCATTCTTTGCTCGCTTCCTTGATGGGGATGCTCCTCTCCGGAGTTTCTTCATCAGGTGTTGGCGTCCATTCTGCTATGAACTCTGCCAATGCTCGGCTCTGAATAGTTGAAGTACTTTCAAACTTAAGGCCAAAGCTTGACAATTCCAGTGCCCACTCGACAATCCTGCATGTTGCTTCTGGATTCTGCAATATCCTCTTCAACGGAAAGCGAGTGACAACTGTGATCTCATGTGCTTGAAAGTAATGGCGCAGCTTCCTCGAGGCCATTAGGAGGCCGAAAAGCAACTTCTGCACACCAGAGTACCTTGATCTAGCCCCCTGCAGAAGGGAGCTGACAAAGTAAACTAGGCGCTGCACCATCTTCTTCTGTTTCTCTTCTTGTGGCTGCGCAGATCCATCCTTGCCAGAACCAGAACTTGCCGGATCAGGGCTTGTCGGGCCAGAGCTTGTCGGGGAAGCCCCCTGCTTGTCGCTGGACTCGCTTGCCACGGTCGCTGGCTCATCGTCTGCCTCCCTCTCCGCTACTAACGCAGCACTAACCACTTGATTGGTTGCCGCCAGATATAGCAGCAACTTCTCTTGTGGCTTAGGTGCGACAAGTGTTGGAGTGGAGGACAGGTATCTCTTCAGGTCCTGCAGCGCAGCCTCCGCTTCCGGAGTCCACTTCATTGGACCCGCCTTTTTCAAGATTTTGAAAAACGGCAGGGCGCGCTCAGCAGACTTAGAGATAAACCTACTGAGAGAAGCAACACAGCCGGCAAGCCTTCGCACATCCTTGACGCGCTTTGGTGCTTCGATTTGCTCAATGGCCTTGATCTTGTTGGGATTGGCTTCAATCCCCCTCTGGGACACAAAGAATCCGAGAAGCTTGCTGGAAGGAACTCCAAACACACACTTCTCGGGATTCAACTTGAGATTGATGTTGCGCAGATTTGTGAAGGTCTCGTCCAAATCTTGGACCAAAGTCTCCTTGTCCTTGCTCTTGACCACTATGTCATCCATGGAAGCTTCTACATTTCTGTGCAGCTGTGGCTCAAAAGCATGGCTGACTACTCTTGCAAATGTTGAACCAGCATTCTTTAGTCCGAAAGGCATCTGTACAAAGCAATACGTGCCACATGGAGTAATGAATGCGGTTTTCTCTTCATCCTCTTCTGCCATGAAGATCTGATGATATCCCGAGTATGCATCGAGGAATGAAAGCAGATCACATCCTGCCGTGGAGTCGACAATCTGGTCAATGCGCGGCAAGGGAAATGGATCCTTGGGACAAGCTTTATTAACATCAGTGAAGTCAATACAAAGCCTCCACTTCCCATTTGCTTTGCGCACGACTACTGGATTGGCTAACCACGTTGGATGGAGCACTCCTCGGACCAGGCCTGCTGCTTCCAACTTCTTGATCTCCTCTGCAATGAACTCTTGTCTCTCCACTGCTTGTTTTCTGACTCTCTGCTTGACGGGCCGCGCGTGAGGACAGACGGCAAGGTGGTGCTCAATTACTTCCCTGGGAACACCGGGGATGTCAGATGGTTGCCATGCAAACACATCGACATTCGCCCGCAGGAAAGCAACGAGCGCGCTTTCCTATTTAGGATCGAGCATGGCACTGATGGTGAAGGTACCACCAGTGCCGTCCTCCTTGGCGGCCACTTTCTTGGTCTCTGGTGAAGCTGTCTTTGCCTTCTTGCACTTGCCGGTGGAGCTCGATGGTGCGTTCTCGACGGTAGCGCAGCACTCCGAAGAGGTGCGCTTGCCGGAGTGGGCATCAGAGCTACTCTTGCCGGACTTGGTCTTCTTCTTCCCCCCAGGAGCTTCAGCGGCAAGTGGTTTGCGCTCTGCTGCGGCTGCTGCTTCCCGGTAGATCTTGTCGGTACAGATGAGTGCATCCTTCTTGTCGCCTTGGACAGAAATGACACTTATCGGATCAGGCATCTTGAGCACATTGTAGGCGTAGTGAGAGGCTGCATGAACTTGGCAAGCGCCGGACGACCAAGTATCCCATTGTAGGGCAATGGGAAATCAGCAACGTCGAATGTGACTCTCTCTGTCCTGAAATTCAGCTCGCTGCCAAATGTCACTGGCAGTGTGATCTTCCCCTTCGGCTTGCTCCTTCCCGGGTTGATTCCTTGAAAGGTACCAGTCTCTTCGAGCTCGTTGTCGGGGATCTGGAGCTTCTTGAGCACTGCGGAGGAGATCAGATTCAGGCCGGCCCCGCCGTCAACCAGCATCTTCGTGACCTTGAGGTTGCGGATTGTTGGCGAAACCAACATCGGCAAGCACCCGACCGTAGTGATGCGATCAGGGTGATCCTCAACGTCGAAGATGATGGGCGTGCTGGACCACTTCAGGGGTTTGCGTGACTCAACGGACGGTTCTGCCGCGTTCACTTCCCGCACCCACTGTTTGAGTTGGCGGTGCGAGGTATGCAGAGACGCACCGCCGTCGATGCACAACACCTCTGTTGCCTTCTGAAACTCCTGCTCGTCAGCCTCATCTTCCTCCATCTCATCATCCTCATCTTCGTCTTCGTCCTTGTCGCGGCCACGGGGAGGCCTGTCTCCTTGCCACGGCTTGGCCTTGCTGCGGCGCCCTCCCCGGGCGGGATACTTTTTGCCGGATCCTCCGCCACCTTCCCGAGCCTTCTCCTTGTCGCGATGCTCGTATTCAGCTTTCTGTAGCTCCGCCATCTGCTCAACTTTCTTGCAGGCTAGGAGGTCGTGGCCCTTGGTGCGGTGGATCTTGCAGTACTGCTTGCCGGAGCCGTCCTACTTGTCGGCGGCCACCACAGCCTCGCCGGAGTCGCCTGCTTTGGCCTTGTCGGAACCGCCTCCGCTGCCGGACTGCTCAACAACCAGCACATCCTTAGCCTTTCTCTTTCTGTTGTTCCGCCTCCGGTTCTTCCTTGCCGGGGCGGTATCCTCACTGTCAGATCCTTCTGCTCCTGCATTCTCTCCGGGGATTTTCCTTCCCTCCTCAGCCCGTGCACACTTGTCGGCCAGAGCGTATAGCTCGCTGACATCTTTGATTTTGCACATCGCCATCTCCTCCCTCATCCTGCGGTTACGCACGTTCTGATGGAACGTGCTGATAACCGCAGCAGGGTGGACGTCTGGGATGTTGCGCTGCACCTGACTGAATCTCTGTATGTACTTGCGCAGGGGTTCTCCCTCCTTCTGGACGAGCAGATGAAGATCGCTCTCCTGGCCATGTGGTTTGTGGCCGCCTGTGAAGGCACCGACAAACTGATGGCACAGGTCCGCCCACGAAGAGATGGAGTTGTCCGGCAAGTGCATGAGCCAAGATCTGACGTTGGGCTTGAGCACCAGCGGGAAGTAGTTGGAGAGGATCTTCTCGTCGCGCCCCCCGGCGGCCTGCACCGCGATGGTGTAGACGCTGAGGAACTCTGACGGATGTATCCTGCCATCGTACTTCTCGGGCACGTCTGGCTTGAAGTTCTTGGTACTGGGCCACTGGACCTGCCGCAGCTCATGGGTGAACGCAGGGCAACCTACCGCATGCGGCAGGTCGCCTGGTTCCCCTGGCGCATGCATATCGACAGTGGGCCCAGCGCGCTGGTCAGATTGACGCCGCGCTTCTCTTCGACGCTCGATGCGAGTGCGAACGTCTTCGTGTCGTCGTTCTTGGAGAACTTGGCGTTGATCGCGGCGAGCTCGTGGGTCCGACGATGCGGTGGAGTCGGTGTCGAGATTGGCCCGGCGAGTCAGCGATCTTGGCCTTCGGGGCGGGGAGTGCGCAGTGGTGGCACCCCCAGCGGTCTTGTCGGCGTCGGCTTGCGCCTGGGCGTCTTGCCGGGGCTTCGATGTGCTCGGTTGCCGGGGCTTGTCGCCGTTGGCGAAGCCGATAAGGCTATAAATAGCGGCCCTCCAGTCGTCGATCTTGTCTGGCGCTGGAGGGTAATCCAGAAGCAGCTGGGCTCGGGCCAGCGCTCCCTCTAGAGTCTTGGGTGGCGGTGGCGAGCGACGCGAGGTGCGAGACATGCTCAAACTCCTAACAGTGTTAGAAGGAGCAGCATCCCGTACAGGCGACCGCACTGCGCTCGTGCCAGCATGTTGGCGTGCATGTTGGCCTTGAGCGTCCCGCGACCCACCAGCTTGGCCTTGTTCCAATGCGAGTACGGTGCTAGGAGCACCGTGGCATTGTCGATCCTGCACCTCCTGGGAGGGGTGCGGTGGATGTGCAGATGCTGAACCTTGCGGGGCCTTGTCCTTGGACCGGGTGACGATGTGAGTCCCCCCGGCGGCGCCCGCTCCTCCGCCGGCGTCCGCCCCACCGTCCGTTTGCTCCGGTGGCGGTAGGACGGTCGCAGACGGAGCGGTCACCTCCGAAGTCTTCTTCTTCGGTGGCATGTCGATGGAGATGTTGCTGTTGCGCGCGCAGACGCCGGATCAGATACGCACGACCTCGACGCCCCCCTACCTGGCGCGCCAGAGATATCATGGGGAACGAGCACGAGCACCTATGGGGCAGGGGGCCCCTTCTTGTCCGGCAAGGGAGCGGAGGGCGCGCGCAGAGCGGATCGAGGCGAGAGCACGCGGGGGATTTTACCCAGCTTCGGAGCTCTCCGGGGAGATAAAACTCCTACTGCTGCTTCGTGTTTTGTATTTTGTTCTTGCTCGAGAGCGTATGTGGGTTGTGGTGTCGAATCGCGGAACCGAACCCCTTCTACGTGCGCATGGGCCTCCTTTTTATAGGCTAAAGGGGTCACCGACAGGTGGCAGCGTAGAAAGAGGGGTAGAAAGGTAAAAACGCGGGTTGGTACAACTGCTACCAATAGTGTCCCCTACCTAACTCTGACGGCAGGGGACAAGGGCATTTAATGCCCGTCCGGTCGCCCCAACAGTGCAAGGAAACGACCGTTAGAGGCGCCACCGATCGCCACGATGGCCTCCTTGTCAGCTCCTCTTGCCACCTCGCACCGCATGGCTGCACAGCGCCTTGCCACGTGCTCCTGGGATAGTCCTGGAGTGACACGTCGTTGGATGCGCTGGAGCTCGGGTGCAGAGTGGCAGCCTTGCCGCGGCCCTCATCTTGTCGCACCAGCAAGCTTGCCGCTCGCCGGGCCTTGCCGGGACGCGCGGGGCGCCGCGGCAAGTCTCTTGAAGTGCCTTAGTTGGCCTTCCCGGCAAGCTCCTCTTGCCGGGGCCTTTGTCCTTCCCGGCAACCTCCTCTTGCCGAGGCCTTGTCTTTCCCGGCAAGCTCCTCTTGCCGGGGCCTTGTCTTTCCCGGCAAGCTCCTCTTGCCGGGGCCTTGTCTTCTTAGTTAACTCTTTGTTCTTGAATGGTAGTAAATAGGAACAACGGAGGATCTTGGCGGACGCCCGGCAAGCCTTGCCGCGGGGCGCTGCGACTGCCCGTGCCCAAGTTCGGGGTACTAAGGTACCCCTACTTTAGTACACCGACAACCCGGTTAACCGTTGGAGTACCAAACGAACTCCAAAAGGCACGAAACTTGACAGGCGGTCTACCGGTGCTATACCAAGGCCGCTTGGCAAACCTCGGGCCATTCCGAGAACGTTTAACACCCGCACACGAAAAGAGTCAAGAAGGGGACGCCGGATGACATAGGAGTGCCGGATTGCAAAACGGAAAACGGGGAAAAGGCTCGAATGCATGAGACGAACACGTATGCAAAATGAAATGCACATGATGACAAGATAATATGCAACACGCAAGCAAATGACATGGCAACAACGGAGAATAACTGGCAGACACCTGGCGCAACTAATCCGGGGCGTTACAGCTATGTTAAGCCATCAGGCAAGACGATCAGTGCTAAGCCAGCTTGCATTAAACATGGACGTGTGCATCACGCCTCAGCTAAAGACGCTCATGATGGTCTGGATGCCGTTCTTGGTACACTCCTTGTCAACTGTCATCCAGCATCGGTTCTGTTCGATACTGGAGCGTCTCACTCCTTCATTTCTGAAAGCTATCCTAGCTTGCACAACATATCATTTTGTGATATGCCCTCTCCACTGGTCATTCAAACTCCTGGATCCAAATGGAAAACTTCTAGTGTAAGCCATGGTAACGAAATCCTTGTTGACAGACTTGTATTCCTTGCATCACTTATAGCCCTCAAGTCTACAGATATTAACATCATCTTGGGTATGGACTGGATGAAAGCTCACTATGCCAAGATTGATTGTTACACCAGGTCCGTTCAGCTTACACACCCATCTGGCAAGATAGTCACTATCTCCACTAGAGTTGCAAAGCGTCAGCTCTATTCTCTTAATGCCAGCCCTCTTCAAGACCTTGAAGTTATCCCGGTAGTCCGTCACTTTCCGGATGTCTTTCCAGAGGAACTGCCAGGTGTTCCACCTGACAGAGATGTAGAGTTCGTCATAGATCTTATCCCAGGAACCGCTCCAATCTCTAGGAGACCTTACAAGATGGCACCCTTAGAACTAGCCGAGCTTAAAAAACAACTTGATGAGTCTGTCAGCGTTCTGGGAACGGGGGTCCCCAGACTTGCCTGCCTGCGGCCTGCGGCGTGGCTCAAAGGAGGCCCAGCACAACCCATCTTCATCAACACAAGCTCAAGACCCTCACGAGGGGCCAAGCCTGGCGGGGCGGACGACAAGGAGCTTCCTCAGGCACGGCCTCGTTAGGCTGGCTCACGAGGAGGCGGAGAGTTCAAGGCGGGTACCTCGCGAGGTGCCCATGACGCAAGCCATGACGACCAAGGGCGCCAGCCGGACGCCAGCCCGCGCAGTGTCCTACCTTCTTCTTGGTGCAAAGGGGGCAAGCGCAGGCGAGAGCATCAAGCAAAGGCATCCATTTCGGTGCAACAAGACCAAGACCAGCCCAACGGCTGGAAGGAAGTCATTGTGGAGCCCAAGCAGGCGTCACCACCAGAGCCTTTGACAGGCGAGGACCAACTTTAGTCAGGATAAGTGTACCCGCTGTTCCCCTTCAAAATGGCCAATTGTTGGCGCCCTTCCCGCTCAATATTTGGGAAGAGGCCCAGGGCCTTTGCCTATAAATAGGGCTAGCCACCCCCAGGGTAGGTCATCTGGATCCTCACCAAGAAACCAGTAGATAGAGCGATTGAACTCCTCCCAGCAGTTCGTCGCACCAGCCAAGAACAGACCCTCACGAGGCTGTTCTTCCTTGTATTGTTCATCATCAGCCCAAGAGGCAATCCACCACACTGCACACTAGAGTAGGGTATTACACCACAATGGTGGCCTGATCCAGTATAAATCTTGCGTCTCTTGTGTTGTTCTGTTTGGTAGTTTAGATCCTAGCGATTTGGCGAAGAGCTAGCCGGCAGAGGGTTAGATCTCCGCGCACACCCCAGTGTTCGAACCTCAAGGGTCTGCCGGAACCCGAAATCCAACATTTGGCGCGCCAGGGAGGGGTGCGCCGGAATTTGCCTTCCGCCGTCTCGTTCTTCTCCGACCATCGCATCCATGTCTGACGCTCGTCGGGCTCACGCCGAGCGCCGAGCCGCCCTCGCTTCCCATGTCGCCCAGACGGCTCCCGTCGGCGGGCGCCCCCGTCGTTCCCCGTCACCTGCCGTCACCGCCGCCACCGGCCCGGCGGGGAATGAGCAGCAAGCATCGTCCCGGCATCCGTCCATGAGGCAGGACGGCCGCACTGCCACGCCCTCGCTCACCCCCGCTGGTTCTTCGTCACGCGCACCCCGCGCGGCCATGGAGGCCCGAGCTGCACTCATCACGGCAAACGAGGTCCTGCGCTACCGCCCCATCGACGACGTCTACGAAGAGTGGCTCGACCGAGTCGCCGAGCTCGTCCGTGCTACCGGGGGCTTCCCCGCGCCGTCCTTCTCGCTGCACCGCGCCCCGCCCTGCGCGAGCAATGAAGCTCCCGGGGCGCGTCAGCCACCTCCTCCTCAAGAAGGCGCCCTGGCCCGAAGGCGCGTGGACCCTGGACGGAACCCGCTCCGTCAGGCGCCAGCGCGGCAAGAGCAGAGCTGCCATGAAGTCCCACGCCCTCGAGAAGCCGCCCGAGCGCTCCCTGCTACGGCACGTCAGGACCCTGCGCTGCCCCCAGCCGCGGCGCATGGGGACCCGCAGGACCAAGCTCTTCTTCACCCAAGGCCCCTTGTGGCCACAACGGGCTACCGCGCCTTCACCTCCGAGCTACGCAGCGTCGTGTGGCCCGGCAAGTTCAAGCCAGACCTGCCTCCTCGCTACGACGGCACGGCTGACCCTGCAGAGTTCCTCTAGCTCTACGAGTTGGGCATCGAGGCTGCCAACGGAGACGAAAAGGTCATGGCAAACTAGTTTCCCTTGGCGCTCAAGGACGGGGCCCGCACCTGGCTCCTGAACCTGGCTCCAGGCACAATCTCCTCCTGGTACGAGATGCACACCCGCTTCATCACCAACTTCCAGGGTACTCGCGACCGGCCACCCGCTGTGAGCGACATGCGCCGTATCAAGCAGCAACCAGGAGAAACCCTGCAGAAGTACATCCAGCGCTTCAACAACGCGCACCTCAAGATCCCCAAGGTGATGGAGGAGGTCATCATCTCAGCCTTCTCCGATGGTGTGCGCGATGTCAAGATGAAGGAGGAGCTGGTGATGCATGAAGACCTGTGCACCTCCTTGGAGCTGTTCAACCTGGTGACCAAGTGCGCCAGGGCTAAGGAGGGATGTCTCTCCCTCCTCGAGCTGCCTGTCGCGGACCCAGAAGAGAAGAAGCCCAAGGCCAAGGACGTGAAGCGCAAGGGGGCTGCCGTACTCGTGGTCGAGCCAGACACCAAGCGGGGTAGAGATCAGCCCGAATCCTCCAAGGGCAGTCGGTACTGCGTGTACCACGACCTCCACACCCACAACACCAACGAATGCCAAGAGCTCCCGGGCCGTGCGTGAAGGAAGGGTCGGCAGATATCCCGACCGCAGCGCCCGGGGCTATGACCGAGGAGGAGGAAGGAACGCATGACGTTGGGAAGACCGCGGCCCACGCCAAGGGTGGCGCGACCAACCTCGCGAGGATTGCTGGCAGGACCCGCCTCGCGAGGGAGGCTGGAGGGATCAGCCTCGCGAGGATCGCCTGCAAGGGAACGCGGGCCTCCCTCCGCTGCCGCCGCAGCCAAGAAGAAATGAAGACCGTCACCAGGAACCACGTGCAATCACCTGCATCCTGGGCGGAGCTCAAGCCCCAGCCTCTCAATGCATCTTCAAGCAATTCACTCGCGAAGTGAATGCAGTCCTCCCCAAGCTCGAGGCCATGCACCCTCTCAGGTGGTCGGCATGCGCCATCACGTTCAGCTCAGCGGATCAGCTCAA
This sequence comes from Triticum timopheevii, assembly GCA_963921465.1. NCBI lineage: Eukaryota > Viridiplantae > Streptophyta > Magnoliopsida > Poales > Poaceae > Triticum > Triticum timopheevii. The sequence goes on along the minus strand of OY997272.1, from coordinate 463,948,052 downwards.
GTGCGCGACCACAGCCAGAGTCCTCCCGATGCTTTGCTCCCCAATCATCAGCAACGTGCTGGTCACCAGGACCCTCATCGACGGCGAGGCAGGGCTCAACGTCCTGTCCGTGGAAATGTTCAACAATCTTCAAGTGCCCTACAGTCAGCTTCAGCCAACCAAGCCCTTCTCCGGAGTCACCGACAGCTCCACGGTCCCGATCGGGTAGGTCCGCCTCCCTGTCACCTTCGTGGCACGCGACAACTACCGCACCAAGCTCATCGACTTCGACGTCGCCCACATTCGCCTGTCGTACAACGCCATCCTCGGATACCCGGCGCTAGCCAAGTTCAGGGCCGTAACCCACCACGGCTACAACGTCCTCAAGATGCCAGGAAGTGGCGGGGTCATCACGGTGCCCTGCGAGGAGAGAGACGCAGTGTGCTCCCTGGAGCGAGCCTTTCAGGCCGCATCGCTGGAAGACCCGGACCGCGGAGGCAGGAGGCCTCCCGAGGCCGCCCTCAAGAAGAAGACATCGTCCGGCCCGACCCCTCAGGAGGCAAGCCCCTCAGGGTCCGCGCCTGCTCAGGGGGAACCTCCTTCCATCGCATAGGGAAGCGCGCCCGGCGCCCTCCTCAGGCAGGGCTCGGGGGCTCTCCCCTGGAGGGCCGCCGACCTTGCCAAGGTCACGAGGGAGGCGCTTGGGCACCACGTGGAGGCGTGTTTCGAAGCACGTTTCCCTCAAGAAGGAGCAAGGCAAGGAGGGACAAACCCCCAGGAGTTCGTCAGCAAGGCCATTCAGGAGTTACAGGAATCAAGGGTCATGAGAGGCAGCTGCCGCCTACCCGCTGTGGCCCCCCATTCAGGCGAGGATGGTGGGCTGCGCGTCTGCATCGACATACCGGGGCTCAACCGAGCCGCGTCTCAAGAGTGCCTATGGCCCTCGCGAGTGGGACGCTGCGAGGGCCCGCCCCACAACTACGTGCGCATGCCTTACGGCTTGCCAAACGCGGCTGCTGCGCACCAGCGTCTCATGAGGGCCATCTCGGAGGCTCAAGAGGTCAGGCACTCCGCAGCCCTGGCAGAGATGGAGATGGCCCGCGAGGAGCCGCCAGCGCCTCCGGAGCCTTCCGAGGCCCCTGGGCCTGGGGGCTCGTGAGGATCGGCTCCCGCAGCCCATCGAGTCTGCCACACCAACACCCCTTCGTCCCCAACATCATCAGGTGACATCTTTCAAGTTTCATTTCAGGCTGGGAGCACCCTCAGGGCCGCATTATTCCCAGGCCCCGTGGGTCCGTCCCTGCGATGTGTATCCCTTTTATTTCATGTTCTTAGCTTACCTTATTGGGGGAGCCCCTCTGGCTGCATCACCCCCAAGTCGCTCGAGCCTGACCCAGCGGCGTGTACCCTTCTTGCGTTTACCTTAGGGCTATGCTTTCGAGCCATCATGCTTGTTATTTGGTGCCTTTTCCTCCTGGGTGTCGGAATCTTGGGTGTTAAAGGGGGGGTGCCTAAGCATCGCGACTCAGGGCTCCTACCGGCTCTCCGGCCCTCACCCTCTGGTCTTGTCCATGGCATCGCGACCTGGCATGCCAGCGACGGCTGAGACCAGCCCGAGAGCGGGGACCCGAGGACGTAGAGTTTCGACATCTAACCCAGCTTGCGCGTTAAAGGGGGGGTGCCTGAGCATCACGACTCAGGGCTCCTACCGGCTCTCCGGCCCTCACCCTCTGGTCTTGTCCATGGCATCGTGACCTGGCATGCCAGCGACGGCTGAGACGAGCCCGAGAGCCGGGACCCGAGGATGTAGAGTTTCGACATCTAACCCAGCTTGCGCGTTAAAGGGGGGCGCCTGAGCATCGCGACTCAGGGCTCCTACCGGCTCTCCGGCCCTCACCCTATGGTCTTGTCCATGGCATCGCGACCTGGCATGCCAGCGATGGCTGAGACCAGCCCGAGAGCCGGGACCCGGGGACGTAGAGTTTCGACATCTAACCTAGCTTGAGCGTTAAAGGGGGGGGGGTGCCTGAGCATCGCGACTTAGGGCTCCTACCGGCTCTCCGGCCCTCACCCTCTGGTCTTGTCCATGGCATCACGACCTGGCATGCCAGCGATGGCTGAGACCAGCTCGAGAGCCGGGACCCGAAGACGTAGAGCACCGGCATCTGGCCAAATTTGCAGGAATACACTCCAAGATAAGGCCCAGAGCCAGGCGCAACCCGCCTTGAGGTAGGGCCCCGTGAGTCCCGCGCTGACTCACGGGTGCCCAGATACACCTCGTCAATCCCTACCGTGCCAGCCACGTGTCAGGGTGGGGCTGTATACGCCCCGGGGGCTCCTCCCAGAGGGGAGCCCCCTCCCACGCACCAGTGGAAGCACCATGCTCCGCGCTGGCTGACGACACTGCCGAGGAGCGGCTATGACCGTACGCATACGGAAGCGCTATGCTCCGCGCTGGTGATAAACAACTGAGGGTGGCCCCTGGGCCGCATCAACCTCAGGGAGCCCGGAGCTCAGTGTCTGGCTCATCACAACGCCTCCCCTCGGGAGTGCCGCGCGATGGGGCTGGGCACGGGGGCTGCGCCTGGGTCACGCCCGGACGCACGCCACCTGGCCAGGCCCCCTGGGCCTGGTTCGTCGCACGTCCCTCCCCGAGTGGAGCCAAGGTACGAGGGCCGTTTGAGCGTCAAGGGGGACTCCTGAACATCGCGACTCAGGAGCCTAACTGGTCACGTAGCCCCTCACCCCTTAGTTCCAAAAGGCTAACGGCGGTTGAGGTATGTGCGGGGCCGGGCTCTGCAGATGTAGAACGGCAGATCCACCCACATCTCACCTCCCTACTTGCTGTTCGAGCGCCAAGGGGGACTCCTGAGCATCGCGACTCAGGAGCCTAACTTGTCACATAGCCCCTCACTCCTTGGTCCCGTCCTGGTTTCCGGTCGGGGCCAATGGCGGCTGAGGTATGCGCGGGGCCGGGCTCTGCCGGCGTAGAACATAAGCAAGTGGGAAGGAATAATGCAAATTTCAGGGAGTTCAAAAGCAAATATTACAGTCCATACTGTTACCACAGCATCAAACACAAGTTTTAACGCCTCCCCGAGGCATGGTACATGCGCAAGAATTAAAAGCAGGACGGGAGCCACGATGGAGTCACTTGCCGGCGGTGGAGCTGCACGGAGCAGGTTCGCCTTGTGGAGCAGCAGGGCTAGCAGCGCTCCGCTTTGGCTTGGTACCAAAGGCCCGGAACTTCCCCAACAAAGCCTCCGCATGACCCTTCACGGCCTCAGCAGCGGCAGCGGCACGCTTGCCGCTCACTGGCTCCAGCAGGCTGTCGAGGTCGATGCTGGGGTCACAAAGATAGATGTGGGTGAAGACCCGCGTCATCGCTGCAGAAGACAAGACGCGTGCCTCAGCCTCAGCCGTAGGGCCAAGGCCAAGGGTGAGGTCTTGAAGGGAACGAACTAGGAAGGAAAGCAGCTTGGCGGGGCCATCCTCCTCGCCGGCCAGCGGGCTCTCAAGGCCGCTATCATAAAGCGTCTTCAATGAAGTGCGAGCCTTCTCCTCCATATCCGCGAAGGCCACGCGATCCTCGGCGAGAACCCGGGCCTTGCCGTCCAGCTCAACCTTCCTCGCCTCCAGCTCTTGCTCCAGCGCGCCTAGGCGGCCACGGTGCCTCTTGAGCTTGGCCTCCAGGTCCTTGACGGCTGTCTCGCGAGCCTTCATGCTTTCCTCCTGCTCTTGGCGAAGGCAGGCCTCCTCGACAAGCTGGTTCTGCAGGCCCTTCAGCTCGCTCTCCAGTGTCTCACAGCGACCTTGGCCGCTAGCTGCCTCTCCCAGGGCAGCATCGCGGGCAACCTTTGCCTCAAGGACGGCCTGCTTCTCCTCGTCGCAAGCCGTCGAGGCCTGGACCAGCACCGCCCGTATCGAAGCATCGGAGCGAATCCAGCCAGAAGCCAGCTCCAGTCGCCCGACCACTAGACGAGGGTCGGCGCCCAGAAGATCTTGCCGCAGACGGTCCAGTCTGGCAACGTCGCGATCCAGAACAGTATTCGGAGAAGCAGCAGTCGGAGGAGTAGGAGGAGAAGACGGCAGCGTGACCACGGTATCCTGAGGCGGAACCAGCCGCGCCACGACGGCTGGGGAAGCAGCATCAGGTAAGGGCACCTTGGGAGTCACCTGGGCCATGGGGGCTGAGATCGCCCCAGCAGGCTCAGCCTGGCCCCCCGAGGGCGCCCGGGCAGGGGAGGCCCGAGCATCACAGTCACCTTCTTTCTCGGGCAGAGGCGCTGACACGGATGGGGCCTCAGGAGCTCCCTTCAACTTCTTTGCCGCGGGCTCCAGCCTAGCCGGGAGACACAAGCGTCAAGCCTCAGCAACAAAATAGTAATCAAGACAGGAATCAAGCACTTACAGGTCGTCGCTTGCGGGCTCAAGCAGCCTCCGGCCGTACTTAAAGCCCGAGAGCCGGCTGCTAGGATCAGCTTCAAGGAGCGCGGGAGCAGGAGGTGCGCCTGTGGATTGCCTCGGGGCTGGGGCAGACCCGTGGGGGATCAGCCCGGTCCGGTCCTTCTTCGGGATCGGAGGCAGGCTCCCGCCGCCATGCTCATCATCACCCTCATCATCATCACTCAGAGAGAGGCAGAGGACGCGGGACCTGCGCCGAAGGGGAGGAGCCCTTGACTCCGCCTCGGAGTCAGCCCCCTCTTCCCGCTCCCCTTCCTCCATCTCTTCGCTGGAGTCGCCGGAGGACACGTCCACCAGGTCCTCTGGAGCCTCCATGGGCACGGGCCCGTCCCTGTTGAAGACGGGCATGGACCCCACTACATGCTCCCAGTCCTCACGGAGGAACAGGGGCGTAGGAGCGCCCTCCAGCCTCGCCACGTCGCCCCCAACCAAGGACTGGAGGACCGCAGCCAGATCCTCATCGGCCAAGACCACGGGGCTCGGGTGAGGCCTCCACATCGGAAGTGAGTACTGACGGAGCGGAGCCAGCTGATGCTCCAGGAACTCCCTCAGCAGCGACGCACCGGTCAGCTTTGCCGCCGCCACGCTGGCCGGCCTCAGATCCGCGTCCATCTTCTCCAACACCAGCTTCACACGGGTATCCGCAAGCTCCACTCGGGACCAGTCGTCGGAGCTCGCGGGGTGCCCCATGGGCAGGATCAGCCGAGGGTGGATGCGCCCAGCACCCACCAAGACCCACTTGCTCCTGAAGCCCTCAATCCTTTTCCCAGGGTTCGAAATGGCGATGGAGCCACCGTACGCGACGAAGCTCGCGCATGCAGAGACGGAACCACGGGAGGTCCGGAGGGAGAAGTAGTGGCGCAGCAAGGCCATTGAGGGTTTCACCCCTACGTGAGCCTCGCAATAGTAGGCGAAGATTGCTAGAAGAAGGATGGAGTTGGGATGGAGGTGCAGAGCTTGAATGTTATAGTGGCGAAGGACAGAGAAGAAGAACTCAGAAAAGGGAGGCACCAGACCAGCGACAATGGCGCTCACAAAGAGCGGATAGAAGGTGCTCCCTTGGCCTTCGGGGACGGCAGGGCCGGCCTTGAACACCTTCGCCCCGTCGATACCCTGCGCCGCCGCCATCTGGCGCACCCGAGCAAGGCTCGCCTCCGACGCATTCGGCGAGTCCAAGGCGGACGAGTACCAAGCTCCGACCAGGGCTTGGCGAGGCGCCATGACTAGCTAGGGCACGCGGATGGAGCAGATCTGAAGATTTCGGAGGCGGGGAGGAGAGGCGCAAGAAAGGGGATCTGAGTAGCAACTGGAGAAAGCAAGGGAGGCAAGGGGCAGGTGCCGCTCCTTTACCAACTCGCGCAGTTGCAGAGGCGCCCACGTCCAATCGACCGCCACGCGGTGCCCAAGGCCGCAGGCTGTTAGGGCCCGCGACGCTTCGCACTTGCCCCTTCGCCTCTCTGCTCGGCCAAGTTCGGGCGCGTCGTGGGCCCGGGGGCTACTGTCGGTGTTCTAGGAACGGGGGTCCCCAGACTTGCCTGCCTGCGGCCTGCGGCGTGGCTCAAAGGAGGCCCAGCACAGCCCATCTTCATCAACACAAGCTCAAGACCCTCGCGAGGGGCCAAGCCTCGCGGGGCAGACGACAAGGAGCTTCCTCAGGCACGGCCTCGTTAGGCTGGCTCACGAGGAGGCGGAGAGTTCAAGGCGGGGTACCTCGCGAGGTGCCCATGACGCAAGCCATGACGACCAAGGGCGCCAGCCAGGCGCCAGCCCGCGCAGTGTCCTACCTTCCTCTTTGGTGCAAAGGGGGCAAGCGCAGGCGAGAGCATCAAGCAAAGGCATCCATTTCGGTGCAACAAGACCAAGACCAGCCCAACGGCTGGAAGGAAGTCATTGTGGAGCCCAAGCAGGCGTCACCACCAGAGCCTTTGACAGGCGAGGACCAACTTTAGTCAGGATAAGTGTACCCGCTGTTCCCCTTTAAAATGGCCAATTGTTGGCGCCCTTCCCACTCAATATTTGGGAAGAGGCCCAGGGCCTTTGCCTATAAATAGGGCTAGCCACCCGCAGGGTAGGGCATCTGGATCCTCACCAAGAAACCAGTAGATAGAGCGATTGAACTCCTCCCAGCAGTTTGTCGCACCAGCCCAGAACAGACCCTCGCGAGGCTGTTCTTCCTTGTATTGTTCATCATCAGCCCAAGAGGCAATCCACCACACCACACACTGGAGTAGGGTATTACACCACAATGGTAGCCTGAACCAGTATAAATCTTGCGTCTATTGTGTTGTTCTGTTTGGTAGTTTAGATCCTAGCGATTCGGTGAAGAGCTAGCCGGCAGAGGGTTAGATCTCCGCGCGCACCCCAGTGTTCGAACCTCAAGGGTCTGCCGGAACCCGAAATCCGACAGAGTCCTTGCAAAAGGGTTTGATCCGTCCTAGTTCTTCTCCTTGGGCTTGCCCCATCCTCTTCGTCAAGAAGAAGGATGGTACGTGTCGTGGAAGTATCACGTCAGATGTCCTAGCAGAAGGACTTAGTCGTGGATCCATTGACACAAGATTAGCCTGAAGGGGTTAAACCGGAGAAGGGACACGAGAGTTTTATACTAGTTCGGCCCCTTACGATGAAGGTAAAAGCCTACATCTAGTTGTGATGGGATTATTGGGGTTTCGATGACTAGGAAGCAAATATGCTTTGCCTAGGTCTCGAGTTGTTATTTGTTGTCCCTGAACTGCCGTTAGGTCGTCCCTTTATATACACAGGTTGACGCCCGGCCGGTTTACAGAGTCCCGAGGCCGACTCATACAAGTGTTCAGCTTGGTCTCTCCCTTTCCCTAACTTACAATACAAGTTATACAACTATGGCAGTTTACCGCTATGGGCCCTAATCCGCCTTTGGGCTTGGGCCTCTAAGCTTTATTAGTAAAGCACCATCTTCTTGTCTTCATGGGCTTCAGTATAGTTGAGCATGAACCGGCCCCTCCTGGGCGGTTTACACTCAGTAGTTATATCCTCAACATTAGGCCCCAGATTGATTTGAACCTATTCATGTCAATCTTCAATACTTAGAAAAATTCCATGAGCGTCTTCCAATGATTCTTGTAAACCGCCATGTTGTCATCTCCCTGTAAACTTTGGTGAACCGCCGTGACGTCATCTTCTGACGCTGCAGTAAATCATCATGATGTCATCTCTGCATAAAAAGATTTATGAAGATTCCCTTCTCTTAACTAATTCCCGAAGATCGAGGCGACAGCTGCGCCCCCTTTTGCCGCTTCAGGCCCCTCGATTCTCGCGCCTGCTGTTTATCCCCTTTTCTTTATAAATAAGACCAGGGGGTCCTTCCATTCCCCCCCTTGCCTCTTCGCATCGTCTTCCTCCTCGCGACCCGAAGAACTCAAGCATCACCGTCGCCATCGACCTCGAAGCTCTGCCTCATCTCAGGCCACAGCATCAACCTGAACGTTTCCAGAGATCCACGACTCTCCTCCGCTGCTCCTGAGAATCCGGTAAGCTTTCTTCCTATAACCCTAGATCTCCATTAGGGCTTCATGTTCTTCCCTGTTCTTCGATGTTCATCAACGCTTATCCGCTTTTCCCTTGGCATCTTACTGAATCTTAGCTAGGCCTGATAGTTTCCTTTTGCGGTAGATCCCTAGCTTTTAATCTGCCATACTATAGCACTTTGTTGTTCCTGGATAAATCCCATCTAGACCTTCTCTGTTCTGCTTAACACCATTGTAGGGCTCAGAAAAATATCTTTACTGAACCACGGTAGATCCAAAATTATATCACTACTTTGTGAAACTTGTTTCTGCAACACTTAATAGATTTCAAATCTGCTTCTTCCGTGAAAGGCGGTTTAATCTTTAGTAGTTGATAATCCACTAGATACCATTAGCCCTCACTTAAACCGCCATCTTGAGTTGAGCAGTAGTTTCCGGTTTACCTTTCATATATGCTCTGATTAAATTCCCCGATTTAAGACCGGTTAGTCTACATCAACTTTGAACCGTAAACCGGCCTTCACATCTCTTTTTCAGTCTGCTTTCCAAAATGACCAAGCAATTCGCCGCTTGCAACTGGGTTCCTTCCCGGATCACGGAAACACAACTCAATGGATATGTTCTGACTGGCGCTTTGGCCCAGAAAAATGTCCTTCATTGGCGAGTCCCTGGCCCTGAATGCCCTCCTGAACCTCAAGATGGAGAAGTGATCGTGTTCATGCAGCATCTAGACCGGGGTTTTAGCCCTCCCGGATCAAAGTTTTTCTGGGATGTACTCGCTAGTTTCCAACTCCATCCACAAGATATTGGACCAAATTATGTGTCCAACATATGTAATTTTCAAGTATTCTGTGAAGTTTACCTTCAAGAAGAACCATCTGTTGAGCTCTTTCGGGACTTTTTCCATCTAAACCGCGGAACTGTGTTCTCTGATGGTCCCAACACTAAACTTGGAGTGTTGATCCAGAAGAGGAAAGAAGTTGATTTCCCTCATGCAAAGCATCATAGCCACCCCAAAGACTAGAACCAAACTTGGTTTTATTGTCAGAACACTGCTCCTGCTCGTTGTCCGCTTCAACATAATTGGCAACCCGGGGCGAGTCATGACGAATGTCACTGGGGAGAACCGCCTCTGCTCCGTAGACCATGAAGAAGGGCGTATAACCTGTAGATCGGTTTGGGGTGGTGTTTATGCTCCATAACACAGATGGTAATTCTTCCACCCAACAACCCGGTGTCCGCTTCAAAGGAACCATAAGCCGGGGCTTGATGCCTCTCAGGATTTCTTGATTAGCTCTCTCAGCTTGACCATTAGACTGGGGCTGAGCCACGGACGCTACATCAAGCCGGATGTGCTCTCGTTGACAAAATTCCTCCATCTCACCTTTGGAAAGGTTCGTGCCATTATCTGTGATGATGCTATGTGGAAAACCAAAACAGAAGATCACCTTCTTGATGAATTGAACCGCCGTGGCTACGTCACATTTGCTTACTGGCTCCGCTTCAACCCACTTAGTAAATTTATCAACCGCCACCAAGAGGTGGGTCTTATTATCCTTGGATCGCTTAAAAGGACCTACCATATCAAGCCCCCAAGTAGCAAATGGCCAAGTTATTGGAATCATCCGTAGCTCTTGAGCCGGAACATGTGCTCGGCGTGAAAACTTCTGACAAGCATCACACCACTTTACCAGGTCCTCAGCATCGGCATGAGCCGTCAACCAGTAAAAACCATGACGAAAAGCTTTAGCCACCAAGGATTTTGAACCGGCGTGATGACCACAGTATCCTTTGTGGATCTCGCGTAAAATCTCACGGCCTTCTTTAGGAGAAACGCAACACTGAAATGCCCCTGAAACACTGCAATGATGCAACTCGCCATTGACAATTGTCATGGACTTGGATCGCCGGATTATCTGTCTGGCCAGAACTTCATCTTGCTGGGCTACCAGGTCTGAGTCTCCAAAGCATCGTACACGACTTAAGTTCATCTCCTTAGCCACTCAAAGACCATGGAGTAAAGCTTCATACTCAGCTGCATTGTTAGTACAAGGGAACATTAAGCAAAGAACATAATGAATTTTATCACCTCGAGGGGAAGTAAGGACAACTCCAGCCCCCGAGCCCTCCAATTGCCTGGACCCGTCAAAGTGAATAGTCCAGTATGTATTGTCCGGTTTGTCCTCCGGTATCTGCAACTCTGTCCAATCATTGATGAAATCCACAAGGGCCTGGGACTTGATTGCTGTTCGAGGCATATACTTCAAACCGTGTGGTCCAAGCTCAATAGCCCACATAGCAACCCGGCCAGTTGCTTCCCTGTTCTGGATTATATCCCCCAAAGGAGCAGAACTGATCACTGTGATGGGATGACCTTGAAAGTACTGTTTAAGCTTCCGACTTGCCATAAAGACCCCATACACCAACTTCTACCAATGCGGATATCTTTGCTTTGACTCAATGAGCACTTCGCTGATATAGTAAACCGGCCTTTGAACCATGTATTCCTTCCCAGCCTCCTTGCGCTCCACCACAATGGCAACACTGACAGCTCGGGCATTAGCAGCCACATATAACAGCAGTGGCTCCTTATCAACTGGAGCGGCAATAACCGATGGTTCAGCCAACTGCTTCTTCAAGTCTTCAAAAGCCGCATCGGCAGCATCGCTCCAGACAAAACTGTCTGTCTTCTTCAACATCTGGTACAGAGGAATCACCTTTTCGCCCAACCTACTGATAAACCGGCTCAAAGCCGCAATACGACCCGCCAAGCGTTGAACATCATTGATACATGCCGGTTTAGCCAGAGATGTGATAGCCTTGATCGTTTTCGGATTAGCCTCAATGCCCCGATTGGACACCAGGAAACCCAAGAGCTTGCCGGACGGTACACCAAAGACACACTTAGGCGGATTGAGCATCATTTTATAAACTCTCAGATTATCAAATGTTTCTTGCAAATCAGATATGAGTGTCTCCGCCTTCCTAGACTTAACCACAATATCATCCACATAGGCATGAACATTGCGCCCAATCTGAGTATGAAGACAATTCTGCACACAGCGTTGATAAGTTGCCTGGGCACTCTTGAGCCCAAAAGGCATAGATACATAACAGAAGGCTCCAAAGGGAGTAATGAAAGCTGTCTTCTCCTGGTCCTTAACTGCCATCTTGATCTGATGATAACCAGAATAAGCATCCAAAAAACTCAAACGCTCACAACCTGCCGTAGCATCAATGATTTGATCAATACGAGGGAGGGAAAAGGGATCAGCTGGGCAAGCCTTGTTCAAATCTGTGTAATCCACACACATACGCCCAGTGCCGTTTTTTGAAGTACCAGCACCGGATTAGCCAACCACTCTGGGTGAAACACTTCCATGATAAACCCTGCTGCGAGGAGCCGGGCTACCTCTTCTCCAATGGCCTTGCGCCGCTCCTCATTAAAGCGGCGAAGAAACTGTTTGACCGGTTTGAATTTCGAATCAATATTAAGAGTGTGCTCAACGAGTTCCCTCGGTACACCTGGCATGTCAGAAGGTTTTCATGCAAAGATGTCCCAGTTCTCACGGATGAACTCGATGAGCGCGCTTTCCTATTTGGGATCCAAGTTGATGCTGATGCTGAACTGCTTGGATGAATCGCCAGGAACAAAATCAACCAGCTTAGTCTCATCAGCCGATTTGAATTTCAAAGCCGGATCATGCTCTGTAGTGGGCTTCTTTAGAGAGGTCATGTCTGTCAGATCAACATTGTCCTTATAAAACTTCAACTCTTCCGTTGCACAAACCGATTCAGCATAGGCCGCATCACCTTCCTCACACTCCAGAGCGATCTTACGACTACCATGAACCATGATGGTTCCTTTGTGACCCGGCATCTTGAGCTGCAGATAAGCATAACACGACCTTGCCATGAATTTAGCATAAATCAGTCGTCCAAATAAAGCATGGTACAGACTTCTGATCTTGACCACTTCAAAGGTCAGCGTCTCGGACCTTGAATCATGATCATCTCCGGAAACCACCTCCAGAGCTATCTTACCAACTGGGTAAGCCGATTTACCAGGCACCACTCCGTGAAAAACGGTGTTTGACGGTCTAAGATTCTTATCTGTCAACCCCATACGCCGAAAGGTTTCATAGTACAAGATATTGATACTGCTTCCTCCGTCCATGAGTACCTTGGTGAACTTATAACCTCCCACCTGCGGTGCAACCACCAAAGCTAGGTGACCCGGATTGTCAACCCGGGGCGAATGATCCTCCCTGCTCCAGACAATAGGTTGCTCAGACCAGCATAGATAACGGGGCACTGCCGGTTCAACAGAGTTTACTGCCCTTTTATGGAGTTTCTGGTCGCGCTTGCACAAGCTAGTAGAGACATGATACTGTCCACCGTTCAACTGCTTTGGGTTGCTTTGATAACCCGACTACTGCTGATTCCCCTGATTACCGTGTTGATTGTTACCACCTTGGTTGTTCTGATTGCCCTGGTTATTCTGAAATCCTGAGTTTGAACCGCCACCACCGTAACCCGGCCCGTGAAATCCTGGACCGGAACCACCAGATGGACCCTGATCATACCGAAAAAGATCAGAATTTTTGAATTCCCTCAGGATGTGGCAATCCTTCCAAAGGTTTGTGGATGGAGCCTCCTTTGTCCCGTGCTTTGGGCAGGGCTGGTTTAAGAGGCGTTCCAGATTCATTCCTCCACCGCGCTGGGGCGGTTTACCCTTATGGCGCTGCATATTACCCTGCATACTGGTGTTAGCCACAAAATCGGAATTGTCCGCTTTACGCTTACCATTGTTTCCGTGGCCCGCCTGGTTATGCTGTCCCTTTGAACCGGCGTTCTTCTATCCCTTCTCGTGTTTCTCTTCATCAGAATCAGGGTCCTTGGTATTATCAGAATCAACATACTTAACCAAAGCCGCCATGAGTGTTCCCATATCATTGCAGTGACGCTTGAGCCGTCCCAACTTCGTTTTTAGTGATTTAAACCGGCAATTGCACTCCAACGTCACAATTGTTGTATCCGGATTGATGCGGCCTGACGAGTGCAAAATTTCTGAAACCCGGTGCACCCAATGGGTTGTTGATTCATTCTCTCCTTGGACACAAGCCGCCAGATCCATAATGGACATAGGTTGCTTGCATGTATCTTTGAAGTTTGCTATGAACTTGGCCTTCAACTCATCCCATGAATTAATTGAGTTAGCAGGCAGGCTCTTCAACCAGGTGCGAGCCGTTCCTTCTAGCATCATGGTGAAGTATTTTGCACACGCCGCTTCATCCACATATAGAATCTCCATTGCCATCTCATAACTTTCAACCCACGCCTCAGGAGGTTGATCGGCGGTATAATTAGACACCTTACGCGGACCCTTGAAATCCTTGGGCAATCGCACATTACAGAGAGTCGGGATGAGACACGGCACTCCCCAGGAGCTGAAGGCAAGCCCGGTCCCTCGTTCTATTGACGCTGCTGGCTGAACCGGTGCGGGATGATGACCCGCGTGCTATGCTGCCAATGCAGCCTCCCTTCACGCTCTGTCATTATTCACCACGTCCTGAGCATTCAAACCGCCGTTCGCCGGATTAGGCCCTCGAGGGGCATCACGACGCCGCGCACTGCTTGATACGGCCGGTTCGTCCATGTGCCTGCTATAACTCTTGCTCGGACGAGGGGTTGAATGTATTCTGTCTCGGCTGTAAGAATAAGCCTGTTGCTGTACAACGGCGGTTTGAAGAAGATCCCTGGCTCGTCGAGTCTCAATCGCTGCTACGAATCACCCTCCATCGGAATAGCCGCCAAACGTGATGCTGCTCGATCATATTATCCAAAGGGCTAGAAAAGTGACCCAATGGTGTTGCTGCATATTGTGGCGGGAAGTCCGACCGTTGAGGCGGGCGAGGGAATCCTAGATTAGGGGTATCCGGACAGCCGGACTATATACATCGTTCGGACTATTGGAGCATGAAGATACAAGACTCAAGACTCCGTCCCGTGTCCGGATGGGACTCTCCTTTGCATGGAAGACAAGCTTGATGATCCGGATATTGTATTTCCTTCCTTGTAACCGACTCTGTGTAAACCCTAGCCCTCTTTGGTGTCTATATAAACCGGAGAGGTTGGTCCTTAGAAGGCCGATCACAATTACAATCATAATCATCATAGGCTAGCTTCTAGGGTTTAGCCTCTACGATCTCGTGGTAGATCTACTCTTGTACTACTCATATCGTCAGTATTAATCAAGAGGGCCCGAACCTGGGTAAACATTGTGTCCCTTGCTTCCTGTTACCATCAGCCTAAGACGCACAGATCGAGACCCCCTACCCGATCCACTGGTTTTGACACCGACATTGGTGCTTTCAATGAGAGTTCCTCTGTGTCGTCGCTGCGAGGCTTGATGGCGCCTTCAATCGTCAACAACATGGTCCAGGGCGAGACCTTTCTCCCCGGACAGATCTACGTGTTCGGCGGCTTTGCGCTGCGGGCCAATTCGCTTGGCCATCTGGAGCAGATCGACAGCTATGCCCCTGGCCACCAGGTCAGGTTCGGAAACCTGAACTACACGGACGATATCCGAGGAGACTTGATCTTCGACGGAATCAGGCCTGAGCCAGGAGCGCCGGACAGTCACGACGAGCACGGCTTAGACCCGCTGTTGGACAATGCTCGGGATATCACCCCTGTAGTAGCCCCGGACCTAAATCCGGAGCAGACTGCGTGGCCCAAGGATGGGTGGATGGGCCCTGCCCTGCAGGCCGCACACTCATCGGCGGTAGAGCCGAACACAGACCTTACCTCTAAGGAAACCTGTGACACCGGACCCCCGGACTCGTATCCCGCTGTAGGTCCCAGTCCGCGCGCTCCCGAGCCCACCGAGCTTGGATGGGCTCCAGTAATGGAGTTTACCGCTGCGGATATCTTCTTGCACTCGCCCTTTGGCGACATGCTGAACTCGTTAAGATCTCTCTCTTTGATAGGAGACTCTTGGCCGAACTATGTCCGGCTCGAGTGGGAAGCAGGCGACGAAGGAATTTGTTGCCCACCCACCACACACTTCATTTCCACGGTCGACGATCTAATCGACGTGCTTGACTTTGATTCTGAAGACATCGATAGTATGGACGACGATGCAGGAGAAGAACAGGAACCACCGCTCACTGGGCGGTGGACAACCACCTCCTCACACTATATATATATGGCAGACACTCCGAAGGAAACCAATGGCGATGAGGTAACGGAGGATAATCCCTCAGGGAAGAAAGCAAAGAATGGGCGTCGTCAACGCCGCTCCAAGCCCCGCCGCAGCAATACCGGCACAAGAGACGAAAACAATCTGGATGGCGCCAAAGATGGATACAACCATGATCAGCCTGCCTTTAAGCAGGCCGGACTGGCCACGGTGGGATACTTGGAGAGGGACAACTATACGCCCCCCCTCCGAGGACGAGGTAAGCCTTGGCAATGACGAATTCAGCATGCCTGAAGATCCAGTGGAACAAGTTCGCTTCAAGCGACGGCTCATGGCCACGACAAGGAGCCTGCAAAGGAAGCAACAACAGCTTAAAGCTGACCAAGATTTGCTCATGGACAGGTGGACCAAGGTCCTAGCCACCAAAAAATACGGACTCGACCGCCCCGACAAAGGGCACACATGGCACAACTGGCTACCTCAACCTAAGCAGGAGAACCCAAGGCACATACCCCGATGTCAACACACCACTACGGTCCAAGACAATACGAAGGATACACGAAGAGGCATCCTCAAGCCTGGGCGCAATGGTCATAAACGTCAAGTCAGGAAAGCTCGTGCCAAGTCCAGCAACTCTCAGTCCGGTCAGCGGACAAAGAACAGCTCAAGCCTATCCGGCCTGAGCCACATACTCGATCAACCATGCAAAATTCATGGTACTCCTAGAAGGACGGCAAAGCATACCAATAGAGAATGCTGGATCCTCAAAAAAAAAAGCGGTTGGTCGTGTGCCGGAAACAATGAGGGGAGGAGTCTAGTCAAAGGATCCCCCAGAGCATAAAAGTACGGCCGATCGCCCCTGATCATATCGACCGTCCGGACAATATCAACCACAACAATTCAATTGCACTACCTCTGGACACAGTAGTCTGGGGGCTCCATCTCACATAAAGCCCCCAATAGTATGAAACCACAAATAGCATCTCCTAAAAGATGCTAGGGGCAAAGGCCAAGTTTTACTGGCCCACACTCTAGCGGTTGTCTTCGAACCACCAAACAAATACCACGCCAGAGAATAAGTCTTTGGCACTTTCCCCACATACAGTAATTACCATATGTTAACGGGACAAAACCACGCTGACTAGAATCCACGTGGCAAACCATTAGGCTAGCCCCGTGTGATATAGTCACACTTATGGGCAAGGCCGAACCCCACCCGTAGAGCGGAAATCATACCGCTGCCGGAGTAGCGAGTCATGCCTGCCTATCAAAATTTTGATATGGCAGCCAACTATCCGGACACCAATGGAGGAGTCCGCGCTACTTCATGATATAACGGCCGGGTTAACCAGGTTCCGGTCAGGCACCCTCGGTCCAACCACAAGAGGACATTTAGCTACCCTCAAGTATTTGCCTTCACAACTTAACTTTGACGCAGAACAGGATTGGCGACGTGGAATCAGCCCGGACACACAAGGGTAGGAGCACACCAGCGACCCCCCCCAAAGAAGGCAGTTCGGATTCACTACAGATCCACTCACAGCTCCCTCCAGTCCGGCCATGACAGGTTCCGCCAAAAACACCTCTTTTCATAATCATAAATCATACTCATATGCATAGACATATCATCCTACTACAGTGCGTAGATTTAAACAACACTTACCGGCTGTCATTCTTCATTAGACGCCACCTTTTATCCCTAAACGGCACCCATACGTCGTAATAGGCCCCACTACTCCAGGGGCTTCAGAATACTCCTAATGTGACAAAGTCCAGCCACCTTCCCGGTCGCTCGGCAACCCGAACTTATAGCACTATATGCATCAGCTCCGAATCATGTCTTGGGTCATTAGTTGGGTTTGCCCGGCTCCCATGTTTTGGTACCTTATGTTCCGCTCTATCGGCTAAGGTAGCGTTGGGAGAACTACTGCGATTGTGTCCCGGTTCTTCCGGACGAGCACCTCAATAGAGAAAGTCGAAAACTGACTGTCATGATACGGCGAGAGCTGGTCAGCTGTTCGAGAGGTTATAAAATCCTTAAAGATTTATTCCGCACAATGCCATTATAAATGAAAAGTGTGAAGGATTGGTTCCCCGATCAGGCGCCGATAGAGCCCCCAGTTCGGCCTTCCTAACACTAGGGGCTACGCCGACCATACTCGAAATCCTGTGGCTAAGTGAGAGTGGTAAAGCGCTATAGTCTGATTGCCTGGTTCGTAGCGAGGAACACCTCCTTAAAAGGACCCAACAATGGGATAAAGAGTGTTGTGTCCCGAACACCCCCGTACTTTTAACGTGGGAGCAGAAGCCGACGACTGGCCAACTCTCAGGTTTTATGTACACTAAACGGCCGCACAGGAAGAACAAGCATTCACATAAAAAGGGAATAATTAATAAAAGTGTCATTCCCACGCATTACAACGGCACGACGACCTTTAGGTAAATATAGTGTCTTTAGCACACTTGTCAGCCACAAGGCGGGCCCCTTTCAGTACACCCTCATAGTACAACTCGGGCTTGCGATGCTCCTTATCCTGCGGTGGCCCCTCAGTCATCAGCTTCTCAGCATCAAGCTTCCCCCAGTGCACCTTCGCGCGGGCAAACGCCATGCACGCACCCTCTATGCAAACTGATCGCTTGATGACATCAAGCCGAGGGCAAGCACTAACAACCCGCTTCACGAGTCCAAAGTAACTGTTCTGAATTGGCTCCATAGGCCACAGCCGGACAACCAAGTCCTTCATGGATAGTTCGGCCGCCTGGTGCAGTTCGACCAGCTGCTTCAGCTGATCGATAAATGGCACCGGATAATTCAGCGCCAAATACTGCAACCAGAAATCCTTCTCCGCAGATTTCTTCTCCTCCGCACGGTAGAATTCAGTAGCATCTGATATGCTGCATGGCAGGTCCGCACACACACCTGAAAGAACAAGAATTCCGTTCGTCCCTTAGCACCCCTATTACTATGCAAAAAAATGGCCTTGAGTACACAAGTCCTTACCAGACGCAACCTTCCGTGCCTCCTGAATATCCTTCAGAGCACCTCGGGCTTCCTCCTGAGCATCCTCCACGGCTTGGAAAGCTTGGGCGAGTTCGGATTCTTTCCCTACTAAACTCTGCTCCAAATCCTCACTCTTCTTCACCGCCTCCTAGAGCTCTCGCTCAGCTTCGATGACCCTGGCCTTGTGTTTCTCACGAAGAGCCTGTTCGGCGACAGCCTTCTCGTTGGCTTCGGCCACAGCCTTCTTCAGCGCCTCAAATTCGGCACTCGCTCCTAGAACATACAATACAAATAATTTTCACCATGCACAACTACTCATTTGTGCCGAATTCAAGACAATGTTTCAACATACCTTGCTTGTCCTCCAATTGCTTCTTCACACGGCCAAGTTCCTTTTCGGCCCGTTCCAGGCTCTGCTTCAGTCCGGACACCTTCGCATTTTGAGCGGCGGTCTTATCTACAGACGCCTGTTTTCAGACAAAAGGATATACATCATTATCAAAGGCTCCTGCAAAAGTAGATGATTTGATCCCCTATCCGGCTTTTTCTCCCTTTCGCCGGACAGTGCATCAGGGGCTACTACTCATATTGTGACAATTCCTCAAAGGTATCTTAGAAAATATACCTCAAAGGCCTTTATAAGGCCAAGGCAGGACTCATTCAGCCCGCTCTCGGTAGACTGAACCTTTTCAATCACTGCACCCATGAGGGTCCGATGTTCATCGACGATAGACGCGCTCCTTAACGCCGTCGATAGTCCGCCAGGCAGCTCTTCTTGGACAGAGGTTGCCGGCGGAGTAGGCAAGCCTCCCCCCATCAAAGGTGGCCGCTCTCCTGATCCTGGAGCCTTAAAAGTCTCCAGGATCGTGTCTGGCTGAGATCCGAACCCGAGATCAACCCCGCCGTCGACACACATGGGGGCCACCGCTCCCATGTGTCCGGCTCCAGAGATATGCCTCCACTATAGGAATCAGCTAATTTGCCGTCCGCCAAGGCAGACGACAAAGGCATGGAAGGCAGACGGCAAAGGCCTTTACCGTCTGCCGCGGACGGCAAAAGGCACCGGCAATGAAAGGATCGGTAAAGACCTTCTTTGCTATCTGCTTTCTGAAGCGGACGGCAAAGGGGCCTTTGCCATCAGCGGCTGACGGCAAAGGGTATGGCTCTTTGCCATCTGCTGGTATCTTTGCCATCTGCTGGCAGACGGCAAAGACAGCAGGCTCTTTGCCATCTGCTGGCAGATGGCAAAGAGACCAAATAGGCATTAATTCTGTTTCTTCTTATATCCATTCATTTTCACAGAAAATCAAACACACACACACACACATACATTTATATATGACCAATATAGGATATCCAACACATGTTACCAATAGTAGCAAGTTTCATCCATACATACATAGTTTCATCAATATTACACAGTTTCATCCATAGGTAGCAAGTTTCACAAAGTAAAAACAGAAACTAAAGACAAGCACTCCATATCTGAAATTACAAGAAATGACCTAAAACTAAATATCTATTTTCCTAGGCAGCACACACTTGACCACCATAGCAGCTTGCCGGACCGTTGTATCTGTGGAGCACAAAACAGCAGTCAGCCTGATTAGAAATTTTAAGGAGAGCAGTGCTAGTTTAAGAGTTATGAACAGATAGAAATGGTGCATAAATTCCTATTATTCAACAAACATAAGTTATTTCCAAGTGAAACACGGGGCAATGTTATTCACTTCAAAACAGAACAGAACATAGAGGTACACACATCGTCATGTTTTTTCCACAAATGAGTTACTGATTGAGTTCAAGAAATGACCAAGGGCCTAATTGGTTCACAGGACCTAAAAACTCATAAATAGGGAAATCACTGGGTTGCAATGTCATGCCCTCTCTTGATAGAATATGTTTGACAGGATGTTTGAGTGATCATAGAAAACCATAGGAGTTTTTCAAGGCCGCATATTAAAATCATATGGAATAATTTGAAGCAGAGAGGCCCCAAAAGGGGAAATCATGTTGTGTGGGAAAAGAGAATACCATTCACCGTAATGAAAAATATAGCATGCCGGAATCACTATTCTAGAGCACATATCCGTACCAAAACATTTATAGTGTTTCCAACTCTTCTAAGCATGTTAGAACACTATGAGGACAATCAAATTGAGTTATCTAAGCAATTTGACAATCAAATGGAGTTAACACGGGCCCCAGGGATAGGGATTTAGTGACGGCAACAGTCTGCTAGCCGGCTTCCTCAATAGAAGGGACAGACCCAGTGCTAGAAGCAGAACAAGAACGTTGATACACAAGATAAGCACAAGCCCTTGAGAGCAGTCTGCTTGGCAAAACAATTAATTAACCTCTAGAAGCAGAAGAAGCACGTTGATAGACAAGTTATTATGAAGAACCAACCTTGAGAGCGGTCTGCTTGCGCAAGATATCATTGGACTGGAACATGACTGCGGCAATCCAGATCATGACGAAGAAACCTACACAATATAAACTCAATTGGAATGAGGAACTCGCCATCATCTTCTGACCAAGAGGCATCAAGTGCCTAGACAAAAAAGTAAGAGCACAATAAGATACAATGTATGCCGGTGGACATGTTTAACAGCAAGAAAACTACCCTATGAATAGCATAGTTAAATGTGATTCCTCATAGTAGTATGTGTTCTATTATTCATAGTGATGAGAGCCCGAGACTATGCCAATAATGTCCAGAAAGAAAAGGCCTCCAAAATGTAGCATTATTTCAGTGGCAAGATTTTCTTTTCGGAAATAGGTTTATCCGAGGAGCGTTGACCTACGTCACATACTGTAATACAGGCAATTCATTTGTTTTTAAGAAACTTGAGATTACTGCTGGTGCTAAAACAAAGCCCACCAAAATCCTCTTTCAGCTAAAATACCAATTCACGTACTAGCTAGCATCACTAGTTAAGCAAACAGATTTATCACTTGTAGCAGCGCTGACCAAATTGCCACGGCAGCAGAACCCCAACCATATGAGTACCCTGTCTTAAATCTAGACTATACCAATTGTGCAACTGACATTGAGATTTCAGAGGGCGGGCGCAGCAGAACGACAAGTGCTATACCTTCACATTGGGGTCCCTGAGGTTGGCGTGCAGCCACTCGGCGGACACAACAGGCTCGGTCCACGGCACCACGTGGACGACGCCCAACGCGGCGTTGGTGGCGGCGGCCTCCGAGATGGCCAACGACATGGTGTTGAAGCACATGGCAATCCCGAACCGCGTCATCGATGGCGACAGCGACACCCCGCACCCGACCTCCGCCTCCCGCGCCCATCCGACCCTGCCCTACAAGTTTCCAAGAAAATTATGACAGCCTCAACAAGTACTGAACAAAAAGAAGATCTGACAACTACTCCCTCTGTATCATAATATACAGAAACATCAGAAACTTGTGTACCTTCCAAATGGACCAATCACTTTGTTGATCGCTTAGAGAAAATATATGCTTTGAGGAAGAAGAATTGTTGTCGCGCTGCCTACGTAAGAAGGTTGCCGCATAAGTAATCAGGTTGATCATGAGCTTAACACTAAGCAGTTACAGAAAATAGTAGAGATGAAGCAAGCAACGATACTTACTTGCGGGATATTATTAGCGGATCCATGAGACGGAAGATAAAGATACTCCGATCATATTTGAACAAGGAACGAAGAAGCGTGGGGCGTAATTAAGCACCTTAGTAGATGGTCAGGCTTTGAACCCTCTGCTGCCCACAAGTATCAGTATCAAAATGACCTTGCCCAGGTAGTGTACCAACCACATATTAGCATGAGCTCGTCCAAATACAAGACACGGTGGGGACTGAAGAACAACGAGACTGCCAAAAGAATTAGCATTGCAGGAACCACTGAGCACAAGCAATGCAATTGTCGTGGGGAATGAGCACGAGCACCTATGGGGCAGGGGGCCCCTTCTTGTCCGGCAAGGGAGTGGAGGGCGCGCGCAGAGCGGATCGAGGCGAGAGCACGCGGGGGATTTTACCCAACTTCGGAGCTCTCTGGGGAGATAAAACTCCTACTGCTGCTTCATGTTTTGTATTTTGTTCTTGCTCGAGAGCGTATGTGGGTTGTGGTGTCGAATCGCGGAACCGAACCCCTTCTACGTGCGCTTGGGCCTCCTTTTTATAGGCTAAAGGGGTCACCGACAGGTGGCAGCGTAGAAAGAGGGGTAGAAAGGTAAAAACGCGGGTTGGTACAACTGCTACCAACAGTGTCCCCTACCTAACTCTGACGGCAGGGGACAAGGGCATTTAATGCTCGTCCGGTCGCCCCAACAGTGCAAGGAAACGACCGTTAGAGGCGCCACCGATCGCCACGATGGCCTCCTTGTCAGCTCCTCTTGCCACCTCGCACCGCATGGCTGCACAGCGCCTCGCCACGTGCTCCTGGGATAGTCCTGGAGTGACACGTCGTTGGATGCGCTGGAGCTCGGGTGCAGAGTGGCAGCCTTGCCGCGGCAAGCGCCTTGCCGCGGCCCTCATCTTGTCGCACCAGCAAGCTTGCCGCTCTCCGGGCCTTGCCGGGACGCGCGGGACGCCGCGGCAAGTCTCTTGAAGTTCCTTAGTTGGCCTTCCCGGCAAGCTCCTCTTGCCGGGGCCTTTGTCCTTCCCGGCAAGCTCCTCTTGCCGGGGCCTTGTCTTTCCCGGCAAGATCCTCTTGCCGGGGCCTTGTCTTCTTAGTTAACTCTTTGTTCTTGAATGGTACTAAATAGGAACAGCGGAGGATCTTGGCGGACGCCCGGCAAGCCTTGCCGCGGGGCGCTGCGACTGCCCGTGCCCAAGTTCGGGGTACTAAGGTACCCCTACTTTAGTACACCGACAGGAGCCCCCGGGCCTGGGCCATACACGGTGCCGAGCGCTGTTGGGCCAGGCCCAAAACAGGGCACGGGCACACGCGGCCTGGGTCCACACTAAATCTGACTCCGTGTCCACCGTGCCCTCCCGCAACGGCACGCATCAATCGCGGCGTCGTGGGAGAGAACGTGGTCAATACTTAATTCCAGGAAATGTGTAACGTTCGCATCCCCCGTTTATAAGCAGAGGAAACAGGGCCGTTCCCCCGCCTTCGCCACTTGCAGTTCCTTCCTCCGAAAGCTCCGCCGCTCCCCTTCGCTTCCCGAGTCGAAAGAGAGCAGTGCTCCGCCGCCCGTCGCCGCCATCGCCCTCGCCTTCCCCCACTGCTTCCGC
This sequence comes from Triticum timopheevii, assembly GCA_963921465.1. Taxonomy (NCBI): domain Eukaryota; kingdom Viridiplantae; phylum Streptophyta; class Magnoliopsida; order Poales; family Poaceae; genus Triticum; species Triticum timopheevii. Next base: position 463,924,680 of record OY997272.1, on the reverse strand, counting down.
CATGGCTCCAAAGATTGGGAAGGCTGCGATGGCTGCGAAGGCTGCGAAGTCGGCCGAGGCGCTGGAGCTCAAGGCGCTGCGCAAGAAGCGAGTGCTTTTCCTCCCTGAGCTCACCCCGGAGGCGCTGCGGTCGGAGTTCTACCTCTTCTGGTCGACGGAGACGCGGGCGCACCCGCGCACGCAGGCGCTTTCCGCTGAGGCTTCCAAATCGAAAAAGTGCCCCAGAGGTTACTATTTCTTTCCTGTGTTCTTCTATTGCGGGCTCTGCCCACCTTTTTCCGATTTTCTCTGCGACATCATGAACACCTCCGGGTTTCATCTTCTTGATTTCACCCCCAACGCCGTTCTGACAATGGCGGTTTTCGCACACCTCTGCGAGAACTTTGTTGGCATCCTCCCCAAAGTCGCTCTTTTTCGTCATTATTTCTCCCCCCGGGCCGAGAAAGGGGAGCCACTAGCTGGCGGAATCGCCTGGACCTCCCGGATTGACATGAAGGAGGTGTACTTGACGGGCGAACTCCGCAGCAAGTGGGATGAGTGGAGGGCGGAGTGGTGCTGGATCTGCGATGCCAATCCGCAGCCATTCACCAAACTGCGCCAGACTCGGGTGGTGCGTGGCGGCGACTGGAGCGCTCTATCACCGGACGACACCAAGCTGAAGATTGCCACCACCCGAATCCTCCGGCTCAGGCATGCCGGGCTCACAGCGGGGGCGGTTGGTGCGGATTTCCTTCGCCGTCGCATCGCCCCTCTGTAGAAGAGGGGGAGGCCCGCCTGGCTGTTTGGCAGACCGGCGGATATCATGAGGCTGCGTCCAGGCCTTAACTTCAACTTCACCGTTCTGGAGCTTGACGGGATGCTGAGGGAGCTGTTCAAGCACGACGCCAACCATCCAGAGTGGTTCAGGTTGTCGCAGGGCGTCGTCCCCTTGTGCAACAACTCCCAGCGCGATCGCATCTGCGCAATGATGCCAGAGTGTGACTCGCACGGGATTAGTGCCACTTGGATAGAGCCTGCCGCCGAGGTCGTGCAGCAATTCTTTGATAACTTGACGGAGGTGGCAATCAACTCCGACGAGCAGAAACTCCTCACCCGCGCCACCACCGACAACGAGATGATGTACATCGCCACCAGGGCCGAAGAGGCGGCGGCAGCCGCTGCCGCGGGCGAGTTTGGCTTCACGCCAGTGGAGGCGGATGCAGCCGAGGCGGCAAGCCTCACCGATCGGGAAGAGCTTGCCGAAGAGGTCGCTGGCGAGGGGGAGCCCGAGGCCGAAACGAGCGAGCCCGCCGAGGGCGCGAGCGGCCAGCCGTCTTCCTGCAGCTTGCCGCAGGCGGAGCCCCCAGCGCGGCCCCAATTCCAACCGAGAAGGCGCCTCCGTCGAGTCGGAGATACGGCAAGGGAGCAGGCCGACCAGCAGCCGCAGCGCCGTGGGACACGCTCCACCGCGGCGAGTACCGTTGCCGCGGGAGGGTCCCAGGCTGTGCCCGCAACTGAGGCGGGGTCTTCCCGGGCCGCCACGCCTGATCCTGCCGCAGCCCCCGGCAAACGCCGAAGGGAGCCTACTCCTCCATCACACTGCGCAGAGAGGGTACCGGACTTCGACCTCTCCATGCTGAGCTCCGATGATGATGAAGAGGAGGATGAGGAGGAGTAAGACTTTCTTCTCACTGTTTTTGTCTTTCTTTGATCTTTGTTGTTTCTGGCTTTGCATCTGATTCGCTTCCCTCTGAATCCTTGTTCTATTTCAGGACTCTGGCCGAGAGAGCGGCGAAGAGGGCCAAGGTCCCTGTGGTTGTCATCGAGGACGACCCTGCTGTGATGGCAGAGGACTCGTCCGAGACTACCTTGACGGACCCGGTTCCTTCTCCACGCAGCAGCCCCCAGCACAGCCCCCAGCGTAAGTGTTTGGTTCACTTCCAGTTGTGGGGTGCGCATGGGTGTTTCTTCTTTTGCTGACATTTTGATTGCTGATTCATTCGTGTAGGAGCAGAGCAGGCCCATCAGGGGCAATCAGAAACCGCCTCGGAGGTGTTATCTGCTTCGACCATGCCGCTAAGGGGCAATTCCCCGACAAGGGGGCGCTCTCCGGCAAGGGAGGGGTCTCCGGCGAAGGATGGAACCGACGAGCCCTTGGCGGAGGAGCCCGTGATCACAGAGCCCAGCACAGGTAACCTTCCTTGTCGGAAATCTTCCCTTGGGTTCTCCTTCTAATTTTCTTCTTTTTTTTCTTTTTTTGGATATTTGCTTGACTTTTCCTTCCTCTTCCCATCTTCAGATCCCCCTCTCGCAGACCCGATGGAGACCGAGGCCACCGGCGAGGAAGGCGCACGCGGCAACACCGAAGATGCCACCGCTGACGAGGAAGAGGCCGGCGCTGATGAGCCTGCCGACGAGGAGGCCGCCAAGGCTGCTGGCGCAGGAGCCGGTGAGGGGTCCGGCGATCGTACTGGCGACCCGGAGGACGCAGGAGCGCAAGGTGCTGCACCGTCCGCCGAGCCCTCCGCCGCTGATGCAGCGCCGGGCTCCAAGGAGCCCCAGCCAGGCGCGTACTTGAAGGCCGGCGAGGGCGTGTACATCAAGCTTCCCTGGGCGTCGAGATCCAGGGCGCCGGTGGAAGGGGAGGAGTTTGACGGGGAAGTACTCGCCTCTGCTGGGCTGGCAGTGGTTGACAGGCAAGTAGCAGCAACGGCGAGTCCGAGGAGGAGCAGTTGCTCCGGAAGCTGGTGTCACTCTACCGCGCCCGGCAAGCGAAGCTTGAGTCCCGGGAAGCGCTTGTCGTGCAGGCGGGAGTTGACATAGAGAAACACGCGGAGGAGCTCAAGAGCCGCAACCAGGAGGCCCTCCGGTCCATTGCTGAGGAGAGGGCGCAGCTCGACGAGGCGAAGAAGGCGTTCATCCTGGAGAAGGCTGAAGCCGAAGAGCAGCAGAGGCTCGCCGCCGAGGAGCTGTCCAAGCGGGACGGCGAGCTGATACAGAAGAAGGTGAACTTGGACAGCCACGAGGAGGAGCTCGCCGTCCGGGAGGAATCACTTGGCGGGGCACTCAAGGAGGCGAAGGATGCCGCCGCGGCTGCTGAGGCCGCCAAGAAGGAGTTAGAGGTGAAGGCAACGCAGCTGGAGGCGGACATGAAAAGGAAGAATGAAGAGCTTGCCGCACTCCAGCGCGAACGCGAGAAGGATGCACGCGCCCATGGCGATCTGCAAGTTCAGCTTGCCGAGAAGATCAAGGAGCTGAACGCCGCCAAGGACTCGAGCGCTGATCTGGAGCTGAAGCTGGCCACCTTGACGGAGACGTTGAATGCCGCCAAGAAGCGAGAAGATGACTTGAGGAAAGACCTCAAGGGCAACGAAGAGCTGCTGACGAGGGCCGCTGAGACTCAGAACACTTTCAAGGCCACGGTGGAGCTCTGGACGGAGGGCCTCGTCAACATCGCTGCAGCTATCGACGAGGAGTTGGCGGAGCTGGACTTGGCGGGCTTCGGGTACTCCACCAACGAGAACCTCCAGCCCAGCGCCAAGCTCACTCTCTTCTTCAAGGATGTGGTGATGGCCCTCCAGCAACTCCGGGAAAGGATCCCGAAGAAGCTGGCGGACGAGTCGCGCACAATCTGCGCCAAGGTCTTGGAGAAGGTGCTGGTGAAGGTCCTCTTCCGCAACCCAGACCTCGACCTCTCCCGCGTCACCAAGAAGCTGCCGGAGGGCGCTGATCTTGAGGAGCTCAGGGCCATCGTCGCACCCATCGTGGACAAGGTGAACGAAGTCAGGAGGGTTGATGGTGAGCGCGTGGATTAGGCCATCCTTCTTCTCCTTTCCTTGTCGCTGTTTATTTGAGTCATGAGAACAATCTAGTCAGTGCCGCAACAAGCTATTTTTGTAACATAACTCTATTCTGGGCACTATCTGTTATGTTACTTCCTTTAATCGATTCCATCCCTTGTATGTTTTTACCCTACGCTTTGAGGGAAACTTGCCGGCGCAAGCACACTTGCTGAGTGCGGAACATCAGCAGCCCGCTGGCGGTGTTGCATCCGGCAAGAAACCTTGTCGGGACTAATTGCAGCACGCTTCCCTTGTTGAGCGGACTCGAAACAAAGTAAGGGCGCAACTTAGCCACGAACCGGTTCCTCCGCGCACAGGTTTTCCATACAAGGCACGGTCGTTCAAGGAATATAACATAAAAATTTAAAACTGACTGTGCTCAAACTTTGGCAACTTAGCTTTTCTGTCGTCTGGATCCCGGCAAGGCCATACTTCTTTGAACGACGCTCGGTCCACACCTTTATCTTCTCCTCCCCCCCCCCCCCCGTGAACTTGTGGGTGAAGGAACCTTCTTTTTGAGAGAAAGAAAGAAGAGAAAATAATGGTATGGGGCCTTAAGGCTCGTTATTGCTTACCGGGGGTATGTGCTGCACAAAGTGTCAGATAAAACATGCAAAAAAGAAAGAATGCATGAAGTTTGACAAGATGTGCGGAGCACACTTGAGCTTTATTTATGCACGGGATCTGCGCCCGGCTTTGTACAAAGGGTTACATGCAACAGCGGCAAGGCTTGTACAAAAGGTGGTTGCCGGAACAGGTTCCGGCAACCGCGCCTTACGGGTAAAACTTACGAAGATGCTCTATGTTCCAGGAATTGCTCACCGGAAAGCCATCCTCGGTCTCAAGGCGGACAGCGCCGGGCCTAGTGACTCGTTTCACCCGATAAGGGCCTTCCCACTTCGGCGTCAACTTGTTGGAATTCTTGGCGGATTGAACGCGCCGAAGAACAAGGTCGCCTTCCTCGAAGCTTCTGGCATTAACTTTGCGGCTATGGTACCGACGCAAAGCTTGCTGGTAACGAGCAGCTCGCACAGCAACCTGAAGACGATCTTCCTCGAGGAGCAGCGCGTCATCTTGCCGCAGCTGCTCTTGCTCAAACTCATCATAAGCGAGCACTCGAGGCGATCCATATACGAGTTCCATGGGGAGAACTGCTTCTGCTCCATAGACAAGAGCAAAAGGTGTCTGGCCAGTGGCTCGATTTGGCGTTGTCCTGATCGACCAAAGAACCACCGGCAGCTCCTCGATCCAATTTCTTCCGCACTTGCGCAGCCTGTCGAAAGTTCTGGTCTTGAGCCCGCGCAGCACTTCAGCGTTTGCCCTTTCCGCTTGACCGTTGCTTCTCGGGTGAGCAATAGAAGCGAAGCAGATCTTGGTGCCAAGATCTTGGACGTATTGCATGAAGGTGCGGCTCGTGAATTGTGTGCCATTGTCGGTGATGATCCTGTTAGGGATTCCAAAACGGCAAACAATTGACCTGAAGAACTTGACTGCTGACTGTGCTGTCACCTTCCTCACTGCTTCCACTTCAGGCCACATTGTGAACTTGTCGATTGCAACGTACAAGTACTCAAAGCCCCCGACAGCTCGGGGGAAGGGGCCGAGGATGTCGAGCCCCCAGACCGAAAATGGCCAGGATAAAGGGATTGTTTGGAGAGCTTGAGCCGGTTGATGTATCTGTTTGGAGTGGAACTGGCACGCTTCACACTTGGTTACTTGTGCAGTTGCATCCTGGAGGGCTGTCGGCCAGAAGAAACCTTGCCGAAAGGCTTTGCCGGCAAGTGCTCTTGCGCCAATGTGGTGATCACATATGCCTCCATGTATCTCCACCAACAGCTCCTGTCCATCTTCCCGGGAAATGCACTTCAATTTCACTCCGTTGAATCTTCTTCTGTACAGTATGTCATCGACAAACTGGTACATACTTGATTGCCGGGCTACTTTCTCCGCTTCTTCTTGTTCCTCGGGAAGTTCTCCTGTCTGAAGGAAATGGACGATCTGCTGTGCCCATGCCGGAGCTTGTGGCTCGACGACAAGGACTAAAGGCGCAAATGCTGCTGCGGGAACATCCGCTTCCACGGCAAGGATCTGGGATCCAGCCGGAGCGTGATGCTCCCCGGCAAGCGTGTCGGGACACAGCTTGTCGGGAGCGCTTCAACGAAACAAGCCCTAGGGCTTGTCGGAGTAGACTGCTCCTCAGCACTCTTTGAGTTGACTTTGGGGACCTTCTTGGCGGCGGCTTCGGGGAGCTCTGCCGGAAAGTAGTCGCCAGTAATCAACTTTCTCTTCTTGCTCTATCCATTTGATGGTGTCACAGACGGCTGAGTCAGCTTGAGCACAAAAATCCCTGGTTCCACAGGTAACTTGAGTGCGGCGCACTTTGACAGGCCGTCTGCAATGTCATTCTGAGCTCTTGGAACATGTTCCATTTGCAGGCCGTCAAAATGCTCCTCTAGCTTCCTCACTTCATCGATGTAGGCTTCCATCAACGGACTCTGATAATCTTTGTTAACTTGACGGACGACAAGCTGTGAATCACCCCTGACAATAAGCTTCTTGATCCCAAGTTCTGCCGCGATCCTGAGTCCGGCAAGCAAGCCTTCATACTCTGCAGTATTGTTTGTTGCTTGCTCCTTGGGAAAGTGCATTTGGATCACGTACTTGAGGTGCTCTCCGGAGGGTGCGACAAGTAGTACGCCCGCACTAGCGCCTTGCAGCGAGAAGGCACCGTCAAAGTACATGATCCATTCTTTGCTCGCTTCCTTGACGGGGATGCTCCTCTCCGGAGTTTCTTCATCAGGTGTTGGCGTCCATTCTGCTATGAACTCTGCCAATGCTCGGCTCTGAATAGTTGAAGTACTTTCAAACTTAAGGCCAAAGCTTGACAATTCCAGTGCCCACTCGACAATCCTGCCTGTTGCTTCTGGATTCTGCAATATCCTCTTCAACGGAAAGTGAGTGACAACTGTGATCTCATGTGCTTGAAAGTAATGGCGCAGCTTCCTCGAGGCCATTAGGAGGCCGAAAAGCAACTTCTGCACACCAGAGTACCTTGATCTAGCTCCCTGCAGAAGGGAGCTGACAAAGTAAACTGGGCGCTGCACCATCTTCTTCTGTTTCTCTTCTTGTGGCTGCGCAGATCCATCCTTGCCGGAACCAGAACTTGCCGGATCAGGGCTTGTCGGGCCAGAGCTTGTCGGGGAAGCCCCCTGCTTGTCGCTGGACTCGCTTGCCGCGGTCTCTGGCTCATCATCTGCCTCCCTCTTCGCTACTAACGCAGCACTAACCACTTGATTGGTTGCTGCCAGATATAGCAGCAACTTCTCTTGTGGCTTAGGTGCGACAAGTGTTGGAGTGGAGGACAGGTATCTCTTCAGGTCCTGCAGCGCAGCCTCCGCTTCCGGAGTCCACTTCATTGGACCCGCCTTTTTCAAGATTTTGAAAAATGGCAGGGCGCGCTCAGCAGACTTAGAGATGAACCTACTGAGAGCAGCAACACAGCCGGCAAGCCTTCGCACATCCTTGACGGGCTTTGGTGCTTCGATTTGCTCAATGGCCTTGATCTTGTCGGGATTGGCTTCAATCCCCCTCTGGGACACAAAGAATTCGAGAAGCTTGCCGGAAGGAACTCCAAACACACACTTATCGGGATTCAACTTGAGATTGATCTTGCGCAGATTTGTGAAGGTCTCGTCCAAATCTTGGACCAAAGTCTCCTTGTCCTTGCTCTTGACCACTATGTCATCCATGTAAGCTTCTACATTTCTGTGCAGTTGTGGCTCAAAAGCATGGCTGACTACTCTTGCAAATGTTGAACCAGCATTCTTTAGTCCGAAAGGCATCCGTACAAAGCAATACGTGCCACATGGAGTAATGAATGCGGTTTTCTCTTCATCCTCTTCTGCCATGAAGATCTGATGATATCCTGAGTATGCATCGAGGAATGAAAGCAGATCACATCCTGCCATGGAGTCGACAATCTGGTCAATGCGCGGCAAGGGAAATGGATCCTTGGGACAAGCTTTATTAACATCAGTGAAGTCAATACAAAGCCTCCACTTCCTGTTTGCTTTGCGCACGACTACTGGATTGGCTAACCACGTTGGATGGAGCACTCCTCGGACCAGGCCTGCTGCTTCCAACTTCTTGATCTCCTCTGCAATGAACTCTTGTCTCTCCACTGCTTGTTTTCTGACTCTCTGCTTGACGGGCCGCGCGTGAGGACAGACGGCAAGGTGGTGCTCAATTACTTCCCTGGGAACACCGGGGATGTCAGATGGTTGCCATGCAAACACATCGACATTTGCCCGCAGGAAAGCAACGAGCGAGCTTTCCTATTTAGGATCGAGCATGGCACTGATGGTGAAGGTACCACCAGTGCCGCCCTCCTTGGCGGCCACTTTCTTGGTCTCTGGTGAAGCTGTCTTTGCCTTCTTGCACTTGCCGGTGGAGCTCGATGGTGCGTTCTCGACGGTAGCGCAGCACTCCGAAGAGGTGCGCTTGCCGGAGTGGGCATCAGAGCTACTCTTGCCGGACTTGGTCTTCTTCTTCCCCCCAGGAGCTTCAGCGGCAAGTGGTTTGCGCTCTGCTGCGGCTGCTGCTTCCCGGTAGATCTTGTCGGTACAGATGAGTGCATCCTTCTTGTCGCCTTGGACAGAAATGACACTTATCGGACCAGGCATCTTGAGCACATTGTAGGCGTAGTGAGAGGCTGCTATGAACTTGGCAAGCGCCGGACGGCCAAGTATCCCATTGTAGGGCAATGGGAAATCAGCAACGTCGAATGTGACTCTCTCTGTCCTGAAATTCAGCTCGCTGCCAAATGTCACTGGCAGTGTGATCTTCCCCTTCGGCTTGCTCCTTCCCGGGTTGATTCCTTGAAAGGTACCAGTCTCTTCGAGCTCGTTGTTGAGGATCTGGAGCTTCTTGAGCACTGCGGAGGAGATCAGATTCAGGCCAGCCCCGCCGTCAACCAGCATCTTCGTGACCTTGAGGTTGCGGATTGTTGGCAAAACCAACATCGGCAAGCACCCGACCGCAGTGATGCGATCAGGGTGATCCTCAACGTCGAAGATGATGGGCGTGCTGGACCACTTCAGGGGTTTGCGTGACTCAACGGACGGTTCTGCCGCGTTCACTTCCCGCACCCACTGTTTGAGTTGGCGGTGCGAGGTATGCAGAGACGCACCGCCATCGATGCACAACACCTCTGTTGCCTTCTGAAACTCCTGCTCGTCAGCCTCATCTTCCTCCATCTCATCATCCTCATCTTCGTCTTCGTCCTTGTCGCGGCCACGGGGAGGCCTGTCTCCTTGCTGCGGCGCCCTCCCCGGGCGGGATACTTCTTGCCGGATCCTCCGCCACCTTCCCGGGCCTTCTCCTTGTCGCGGCGCTCATATTCAGCTGTCTGTAGCTCCGCCATCTGCTCAACTTTCTTGTAGGCTTGGAGGTCATGGCCCTTGGTGCGGTGGATCTTGTAGTACTGCTTGCCGGAGCCGTCCTGCTTGTCGGCGGCCACCACAGCCTCGCCGGAGTCGCCTGCTTTGGCCTTGTCGGAACCGCCTCCGCTGCCGGACTGCTCAACAACTAGCACATCCTTAGCCTTTCTCTTTCTATTGTTCCGCCTCCGGTTCTTCCTTGCCGGGGCGGTATCCTCACTGTCAGATCCTTCTGCTCCTGCATTCTCTCCGGGGATTTTCCTTCCCTCCTCAGCCCGTGCACACTTGTCGGCCAGAGCGTATAGCTCGCTGACATCTCTGATTTTGCACATCGCCATCTCCTCCCTCATCCTGCGGTTACGCACATTCTGATGCAACGCGCTGATAACCGCAGCAGGGTGGACGTCTGGGATGTTGCGCTGCACCTGACTGAATCTCTGTATGTACTTGCGCAGGGGTTCTCCCTCCTTCTGGATGAGCAGATGAAGATCGCTCTCCTGGCCATGTGGTTTGTGGCCTCCTGTGAAGGCACCGACAAACTGATGGCACAGGTCCGCCCACGAAGAGATGGAGTTGTCCGGCATGTGCATGAGCCAAGATCTGACGTTGGGCTTGAGCACCAGCAGGAAGTAGTTGGCGAGGATCTTCTCGTCGCGCCCCCCGGCGGCCTGCACCGCGATGGTGTAGACGCTGAGGAACTCTGACGGATGTATCCTGCCATCATACTTTCGGGCACGTCTGGCTTGAAGTTCTTGGTACTGGGCCACTGGACCTGCCGCAGATCACGAGTGAACGCAGGGCAACCTACCGCATACGGCAGGTCGCCTGGTTCCCCTGGCGCATGCATATCGATAGTGGGCCCAGCGCGCCGGTCAGATTGACGCCGCGCTTCTCTTCGACACTCGATGCGAGTGCGAGCGTCTTCGTGTCGTCGTTCTATGAGAACTTGGCGTTGATCGCGGCGAGCTCGTGGGTCCGACGACGTGGTGGAGTCGGTGTCGAGATTGGCCCGGCAAGTCAGCGATCTTGGCCTTCGGGGCGGGGAGTGCGCAGTGGTGGCACCCCCAGCGGTCTTGTCGGCGTCGGCTTGCGCCTGGGCGTCTTGCCGGGGCTTCGATGTGCTCGGTTGCCGGGGCTTGTCGCCGTTGGCGAAGCCGATAAGGCTATAAATAGCGGCCCTCCAGTCGTCGATCTTGTCTGGCGCTGGAGGGTAATCCAGAAGCAGCTAGGCTCGGGCCAGCGCTTCCTCTGGAGTCTTGGGTGGCGGTGGCGAGTGACGCAAGGTGCGAGACATGCTCAAACTCCTAACAGTGTTAGAACGAGCAGCATCCCGTACAGGCGACCGCACTGCGCTTGTGCCAGCATGTTGGCGTGCATGTTGGCCTTGAGCATCCTGTGACCCACCAGCTTGGCCTTGTTCCAACGCGAGTACGGTGCTAGGAGCACCGTGGCGTTGTCGATCCTGCACCTCCTGGGCGGGGTGCAGTGGATGTGCAGATGCTGAACCTTGCGGGGTCTTGTCCTTGGACCGGGTGCGCCCGCTCCTCCGCCGGCGTCCACTCCACCGTCCGTTTGCTCCGGTGACGATAGGATGGTCGCAGACGGAGCGGCCACCTCCGAGGTCTTCTTCTTCGGTGGCATGTCAATGAAGATGTTGATGTAGCGCGCGCAGACGCCGGATCAGATACGCACGACCTCGACGCCCCCCTACCTGGCGCGCCAGAGATGTCGTGGGGAACGAGCACGAGCACCTATGGGGCAGGGGGCCCCTTCTTGTCCGGCAAGGGAGCGGAGGGCGCGCGCAGAGCAGATCGAGGTGAGAGCACGCGGGGGATTTTACCCAGCTTCGGAGCTCTCCGGGGAGATAAAACTCCTACTGCTGCTTCGTGTTTTGTATTTTGTTCTTGCTCGAGAGCGTATGTGGGTTGTGGTGTCGAATCGCGGAACCGAACCCCTTCTACGTGCGCATGGGCCTCCTTTTTATAGGCTAAAGGGGTCACCGACAGGTGGCAGTGTAGAAAGAGGGGTAGAAAGGTAAAAACGCGGGTTGGTACAACTGCTACCAACAGTGTCCCCTACCTAACTCTGACGGCAGGGGACAAGGGCATTTAATGCCCGTCCGGTCGCCCCAACAGCAATCGATAGTACTGAGCCACAGACAGAGCAAGCGAGCAGGCACGGAAAAAACAGGGCGAAGGAGCGGCACTCACACGTGCTCGAGCTCGTCGGGATCGGGATCTTCGGCTGCGGCCGCGGCGAGCCAGAGCAGCGCCACCGCGCATATCCCCGGGGCCCAACGGCGCCCCATCCCCGCCTCCCGGTCGGCCTCAGATCTCCCATGGCGGGCGGGGCACAGAGGAGCTCAGTGCTCGGCTCCCATGGCAGTGGCAGATCTCGAGGTCGGGGCGACCGGCGACGAGGCTTCCGTGGCGGGGCGGCGAGCTTGTGGGGAGGTGGCGGCGCGCGACGTGGCGCAGGCGGCAGCGTGAGGCGGCGGGGCTCCTGCGGTCCTGTGAGGTGGCAGCATGCACCGCCGGGCGGAGGCGAGGTGGCGCGGGGTCGAGGAAGGCGGGGTCGGGAGGCTCTCGGCTGTGGGACGGGCATCATTGAATCCCGCCGGAGCTTGCCGGAATCGGCCGGCGTAGCTTCTCGCGGGAGGGAGAAGGAGAGACGAGTGGGAGAGAGAGGGGTGGGGCAGAGAGATAGGGGTGGAGAGAGAGGGGATAGAGATAGAGGAGGTGGGGCAACGGTTTTTTTTACCGCAAAAAAAAGATAGCCCCCTCTTTGCCGTCCGCGAGCAGACGTCAAAGAGTGGGGTTGGACCGTTGCAGTATACTGGCATCCGGTGGCACCTCTTTGCCATCCGCTGACAGATGGCAAAGATTCTTTGCCATCTACCAGCAGAAGGCAAAGAAATGACAGATGTCAAAGACCTTCTTTGTCGTCTGCCAGTTCTTTGCCGTCTGTTGTTTGGTAGCTGATGGCAAAGACCTTCTTTGCCGTCCGCAAGCAGACGGCAAAGATCTGGCAGATGGCAAAATCCCTGATTCCAGTAGTGCCCCCTGGTCCGGGTCCCGTTGAGACGACACCTTAGTGTCGCGCCTGGACTTTGGGGAAGGGGCTGCCGGGGGAGTCTTGCTGGCCAAAGCGTCTGAGCTCAGCGAATCCTCTGATGAGGACTGTCCGGTGCGAGACCTCGCCGGGCTGTAATATAGCGACAGTTAAAACTACTATACTCGAAGAACCCCGGATGCATATGCATGTTCAGATTTCGTATACTTACGACTTTCCAGGGGCTGGGCCCTGGGATCCCACTCCGGGCTGCGATCGGCAGCATGGTGGATGCCTCTAGGAGGGAACATTTCCCCCTCTTGGATGGTTTAGCCTCCAGGGATGAGGAGGCCGTCCTTTTCTTCCCACCTCCTATGGGAGGCTCGTCTTCCTCCTCTTCGTCTTTGGAAGAAGGATGGTCGCTGGAGTCTTTGGATTTTGCGTCCGAAGCATCGTGACGACGGAGGCCACTCCGGGTCTTTTTGACCTTCTTGGAGGCCTCTTTCTTTGGCGCCTCGTAAGGCGCCGGGACCAGCATCTTCGTCAGAAGAGGTCCGACCGGTTCCTCCGGCAGCGGGGCCGGACAATGTATCCGCTCCACCTTTTTTATCCATCCCTGGGGACATGATAAAGCATGATAAGAATGTCTCCCTCAGGACATGCCGACGGAAGCATGGATGGACAGAGTATAGCAATAACTTACCGGGCTAGCAGAATGGGATAATTGGTACCCACGGTCCTCGGCGGAGCCCGGCCATTATTTGCCGGACTTAAAGAGCACCTTCCAGATATCCTTGTGGGAGGAGTCATAGAGCTCCCAAAGGGTCTGGTGCTCGGTTGGGTCGTATTCCCACAAATGGTAGGCTCGACGCTGGGAAGGGAGAACCATGCAAACCAACATCACCTGTACTACGTCAACAAGATAGACGTCCTGGTGAACCACACTCTGGATGCGCGTCTGGAGCAGAGACAGCTCGTCGGATGAAGACCAGTCCAGGAGTCGTTGACAAGAACCATTGCTGCTGCCACTCCTTGATGGAGTCATTGAAGGCACCCATCGGCCAAACGACCTTGCGCATCTTGCTCACCATGGCGCCGCCGCACTCGGCGTGCTCGCCACTCACCACCTTGGGCTTCATGTTGAAAATCTTCAACCACAGGCCGAAGTGAGGTGAAATCCGGAGAAAAGCCTCACACACGACGACGAACGTCGAGATGTTAAGGAAGGAATTGGGGGAAGATCATGAAAATCGATCTCGTAATAATACATGACTCCGCGAACAAATGGGTGAAGGGCAAACCCGAGCCCGCGGACAAAATGAGGAAGAAACACGACTCTCGTGGGGCTCCGGAGTAGGGACGATCTGTCCCGCCAGTGGAAGATGATGGCCGATCTTCTTGGCCAGGTACCGGGCCTCTCGGATCCTCTTGATATCCTTCTCCTGGACGGTAGAGGCCATCCATTTGCCTCCTGCTCCAGATCTGGACATCTTTGGAAACCCTCTCTTTGATGGAGAAGAAGAGTGCTCGGGCGCTAGAGCTCGAACAGAGGGGAATGGACTAGCGGAAGGAGAAGGCGTGGGTAAAGAGGAAGAGACCTTATCTCTTTATAGAGATGGTAAAAGCTTTTTTGCACCTCCCCACTTGCCTGGTGGAACCCGCTCGTTCCCCACTCGCTGTGATTAGCGGTGCGGTTGGATTACCCATACCCGTATTGATGAGAATCCCGCAATAAGGGGACACGATCTCTGCTGTGGCAAAACGTGCAGAGGAAAACCACCTCGCGATATGTGCTGAGACTGGTTGTGGGAAAATGGTTCGAATAATGACCCGACCATATTGACATGTCACATCGTCTAAAAGAAAAGTTATCAGCAGAAATATCATTCTCTCTACGATGGTATGTGAAGATCGCTTTTGCAGATCCGGACACGATTTAAGTGTTCGATAATTACTTTGGAGTATTTGGAGAAGGAACCCGCCTTGCAATGCCGAAGACAAGACTGCGCGCCGGACTCATCGTCATTGAAGCCTGGTTCAGGGACTACTGAGGGAATCCTGGATTAGGGAGTATCCGGACAGTCGGACTATATACATCGTCCGGACTATTGGAGCGTGAAGATACAAGACTCAAGAATCCGTCCTGTGTCCGGATGGGACTCTCCTTTGCGTGGAAGACAAGCTTGGCGATCCAAATATTGTATTACCTTCCTTGTAACCGACTCCATGTAAACCCTAGCCCTCTCCGGTGTCTATATAAACCGGAGAGGTTGGTCCTTAGAAGGTCGATCACAATTACAATCATAATCATCATAGGCTAGCTTCTAGGGTTTAGCCTCTACGATCTCGTGGTAGATCTACTCTTGTACTACTCATATCGTCAATATTAATCAAGCAGGAAGTAGGGTTTTACCTCCATCGAGAGGGCCCGAACCTGGGTAAACATTGTGTCCCTTGCTTCCTATTACCATCAGCCTAAGACGCACAGATCGGGACCCACTACCCGAGATCCACCGGTTTTGACACCGACAATGGGTCCATCGCCCGTGGCTGATCCGGCGCCGCCCCAGGCGCCTCGGTACGGCTTACTCCTGCCGGATTGCTAGGTCCAGCTCCTGGGGTACCAAAGAGATTTAGACCCTCATAAATTTGCGGCAGTCGAGACCGGTACTTCCTTCTCATGACTTTGTTTGACGCGTTCTGATCCAACATAAGCCGGTAATTCTGCGCCTGGATCTGCTGTGATTGGGCATCTAAAGCGGCCCGCTCTTCATCCATCCTGGCCTCCTCAGCTGCCAAGTCCGCTTTGGCCTAGGCTATCTGATCCTTTAGCTTCGCGACATCTGCATTGTGCTAAACTTGAGTCTCCGGAGTCACCGCTGTAGTCAACAATGCCGTCAAGGCGTCCAGTAAACCGGCAAGAACTTGAGCCGGCCGGCGAGCCGGGCCTCCTGCCGCGGCTGCCGATCCGGAGATCATTGCTGCTGTATATGAAGATTGCACAGTGGGATGCATACCGGCCATGAAGATCGCAGCCCGGTTTGGCGGTTCAAGGGGGCCTGTAATACTGTCACCATCGGAATATCCCCCAATCCGGCCATCTTGCAGCTGGTATAATGACTCGGTTTCGCTAGTGGACGATTCGCCATCTGAGTAGATGGCTGTCTCACCGTCGGACACCGGTTCAGACTCTGCTCCATGGATGAATCCCACGAACGCACGCTTCATGGCAGGCTGAACCCGAGCAGGACTTGCACGCTGAGCCATTTCGATGAGGTCAATGGAGATGTCCGGCTCAGGGCCCGGTTCACCGATCTTGCCAATGAAAACATGAATTCCGCCAAAGCAGACCCGGTACCCATACTCGATTGAGCCGGCCTTGGGGCCCCAGCCTGCATCGTCGATGTAAAGCTTGCCACGATGACTCTTGGTCATCCGGCCAACCGCATACCCCTTGAGTCCTTCAAAGCTGCCCTTCAAGAACTCGAAACCATCGTGCGATAGCCCCACGGTGGGCGCCAACTGTCGTGGAAGTATCACATCAGATGTCCTAGCAGAAGGACTTAGTCGTGGAGCCATCGCCACGAGATTAGCCTGAAGGGGTTAAACCTGACAAGGGACACGAGAGTTTTATACTAGTTCGGCCCCTTACGATGAAGGTAAGAGCCTACGTCTAGTTGTGATGGGATTATTGGGGTTTCGATGACCAGGGAGCAAATATGCTTTGCCTAGGTCTCGAGTTGTTGTCTGTTGTCCTTGAACCACTGTCGGGTCGTCCCTTTATATACACAGGTTGACGCCCGGCCGGTTTACAGAGTCCCGAGGCCGACTCATACAAGTGTTCGACTCGGTCTCTCCCTTCCCCTAACTTACAATACAAGTTATACAACTATGGCGGTTTACCACTATGGGCCCTAATCCGCCTTTGGGCTCTGGGCCTCTAAGTTTTATTAGTAAAGCGCCATCTTCTTGTCTTCATGGGCTTCAGTATAGTTGAGCATGAATCGGCCCCTCCTGGGCGGTTTACACTCAGTAGTTATATCCTCAACAGTACGGACCGGATGGTTGTAGATTATCGTCCTGTTAATTTGGTCATGATAAAGAACAAGTTTCCGCTCCCCAGGATCAACAACCTATATGATTAGCTCGCTAGATCCTCAGTCTTTTCCAAGATGGATTTGAGGTTAGGCTACCACCAAATCAAGATCAGAAACGGGGACATCCCCAAGACAGCCTTTGTCACTCGTTATGGCCAGTACAAGTACACCGTCATGTCCTTCGGTCTAACCAACGTTCCAGCCACTTTCTCTCGCTTGATGAACTCGATCTTCATGGAGTACTTAGATAAATTCGTCGTGGTTTACCTCGATGATATTCTTATTTACTCGAAGAACAAGGAAGAGCATGCGGAACATCTTAGACTTGTGTTAGAAAAACTCAGAGAGCACCGCCTTTATGCCAAGTTCCCCAAGTGTGAATTTTGGTTGCCAGAAGTGACCTACCTAGGCCACGTTATCTCTGGTAAGGGCATTGGTGTCAATCCCGAGAGAGTTAAGGCCGTTCTCGATTGGACTCCACCTGAAACAGTTAAACAAGTTAGGAGTTTCCTTGGTCTAGCCAGCTATTGTCGCCGCTTTGTTGAAAACTTCTCCAAAGTAGCCAAACCCCTCACGGAACTTCTCAAGAAGGATAAAAAGTTTGAGTGGTCCCCACAGTGTGAGTACAGTTTTCAGGAACTGAAAAGACGCCTGACTTCTGCTCCCATACTTGTGCCACCGGATTTCACTAAGGACTTTGTTATCTATTGTGATGCCTCACGACAGGGACTAGGTTGCATTCTTATGCAGGATCATCATGTGATTGCCTATGCATCTCGACAGTTGCATCCACATGAGGAGAATTATCCTACACATGATCTAGAGCTTGCAGCCATAGTCTATGCACTCAAGACCTGGCGACACTACCTTCTTGGTAAACGTTGCAAGATCTACACTGATCACCAGAGTCTCAAGTATATCCTCACACAACCAGATCTGAACGTTAGGCAAAGACGTTGGTTGGAGGTGATCTCAGATTATGGTCTAGGGATTACCTACACTCCAGGCAAAGCCAATGTCATGGCTGATGCGCTAAGTCGTAAATCCTATTGCAACAATCTCATGTTGCAGCAGGGCCAACCACTTCTCCATGAGGAATTCTGTAAGCTTAACCTTCACATTGCTCCTCATGGATTCCGTTCTACCTTGGTGGCGAAACCTAACCTTGAGGATCGGATTATCGTTGCTCAAAAGCAGGACACGAGAATTTCCCGGATCAAGAGAAACATTAAGAAGGGAGTTGGTGGACGTTTCTCTATGGATGATCGAGGTGTTGTTTTCTTTGAAAACCGCTTGGTGGTTCCCAAGAATCAACATCTACAAAAATTGATTCTTAAGGAGGCGCATGAATCTCCTCTCATGATTCATCCCGGTAGTACTAAGATGTATCAGGACCTACGCCAGAGGTTCTGGTGGACTAGGATGAAGAGAGAAATCGCTTAGTTTATTGCTAACTGTGATGTTTGTCATCGCGTTAAGGCAGAGCATCAGAGACCTGCTGGCACCCTTCAGCCTTTAGCCATTCCTGAGTGGGAATGGTATAAAGTTGGTATGGACTTCATCATCGGCCTTCCCAGGACCAAGAGAGGGAATAATGCTATCTTCGTAGTCATTGATCGTCTCTCCAAAGTGGCACACTTCCTACCTGTTCGAGAGAGTATCACTGCTAGTCAGCTCGCTGACTTATACATTTCTCGAATAGTATCACTTCTTGGTGTTCCACTAGAGATCAATTCAGACCATGGTAGTCTTTTCACTTCTCATTTCTGGGAGAGTTTCCAAACTGCCATGGGAACCCATCTTTCCTTTAGTACCGCTTTCCACCCTCAGTCGAGTGGTCAGGTGGAAAGGGTCAACCAAATTCTCGAAGACATGTTTAGAGCTTGCGTTATCTCATTCGGTATGGATTGGGAGAAATGTCTTCCTTTTGCCGAGTTTGCTTATAACAATAGCTATCAATCCAGTCTCAAGAAAGCTCCTTTTGAGATTCTCTATGGACGAAGATGCCGAACACCTTTGAACTGGTCAGAAACGGGTGAAAGACAATCCTTTGGACCGGACATGATCCAGGAGGCAGAAGAGCAAGTTCGCATCATTCGTGAGAATTTGAAAACAGCCGAGTCTTGTCAAAAGAGTCTGTATGACCGTCATCATAAGGATATGACTTATGAAATTGGCGACAAAGCTTACCTTCGGGTTACTCCTTTGAAGGGTACCCATCGTTTCGGTATCAAGGGCAAGTTGGCTCCTCGTTACATTGGTCCTTTTCACATTCTCGCTAAACGAGGAGAGGTTGCCTACCAGTTGGAACTACCCCCACATCTTTCTCGAGTTCATGATGTCTTCCACGTCTCACAACTCAGGCGTTGCTTCTCGGATCCCATCCGCGGAGTGGACCACGAAACGCTTGATCTCCAAGATAACCTCACATACCGAGAGTACCCGGTTCGCATTCTTGATCAAGCAGAGCGTGTCACCCGTCGTCAGAACATCAAGTTTCTCAAGGTTCAGAGGTCTCATAATTCCAAGAGAGAAGCTACTTGGGAGCGAGAAGATCGTCTTCGACTGGAGTACCCCGCTTTCTTTCCGTCAACCCCTGAATCTCGGGACGAGATTCTTTCAAGTGGGGGCGAGTTGTCACATCCCTAGTTCTGGTATGACCTAGACTAGCTAGTCATGTGTGCATCATGTTTAAATTCCATTTAAATTTGAAATGGGGATTTGTGAAACCCTCAGAATCATTTCTGGAAATGACCCAGATAAAAATTGCTCCAAAAAGGTCCAAGAAAATGTTCATGTTGCTCTACGAAAATATTGGACAGAGATAACAATCAAACCAATATTTTTAGGAGCTCATAAGTATTTATTTTGGGCATTTGAAATTAATGCAGTAATTATTTGCTGTGGATATATATTGTTATATATATAAAATACTATCCAAAAATTATGCCAGTTGTTGAGGAGCTCTGGAATAATACCACTAGCCCCTACAAAAATTGGCATAAGAAAATAAAATGATTTAGTATTTTTATTAAATCAAAACAAATGTCAGAAAATAGAAAAAAAAGAGGAACTACCTGGACTTACCTGCAGCCCCTGTGCACCCCGGCACTGTGCAGCCCAGCAGCCAACAGGCAGGCCCAGCCAGCAGGCAGCCCAGCCCAACCAAGCTCCGGCCAGTAGGAGCTGCTGCATGCCTGCACGGAAAATCCTATATGCCGCTCGTTGCGTCAAACTGCCGGTGCTTCGCACAGGCGAGCGACCGAGCAGCGACGCAACGGGCCGGCCCGTTTAACCGTTCCAGCCCTCCCGGTTTTGGAACCTTCTAGAGGTTCCCAGCTGGGTTTTTTTCCGGTTTTGGGAACCTTCTACAAGGTTCCTGAACCGGTTTTTTAATTTCCTTTCTTTTTCTATTTCTGTTTCTTTTACTTTTCTTTTTTTCTTTTTTGTTTTTCAAGATTATGTTTTCACTTTCGAAGAAATGTTCGCGCTTTTACAAAAATGTTCAAAATTTTGAAAAATGTTCGTGAACAAGTTTGTTCAAAAAATGTTCTTTTCATTCATAAATTTGTTCTCAAGATTCAAAAAATGTTCATGCTTTAAGAAATTGTCCAAATTTGTTCTTCGTTTCAAAATTTGTTCTCAAGATTCAAAAATGTTCGTATCTTTAGAAAATATTTATGTTCAAATTTTGTTCTCAATTTGAAAATTTTGTTCTCTAAATTCAAAAAATGTTCGGGATCTCAAATTTTTGTTCAAAAAATGTTCTTTTCATTCATAAATTTGTTCTCTAGATTCAAAAAATGTTTGTACTTTTAGAAAATATTTATGTTCAAATTTTGTTCTCAATTTGAAAATTTTGTTCTCTAAATTCAAAAAATGTTCGGGATTTTAAATTTTTGATCAAAATTAAAAAAAATCAGAAAATTTTCCAACTTTGGTCGTTTTTGTTCGTAATTTCTTAATTTGGTCCGTAATTGAAAAACGTGTTCGATAGGAATTTTGTTCATAATTTCTTAACCAAAGTTCAGGTTTCGCTACTCATTTTAGTTCTTTAAATCTGGCACTACAAGTTTGTCAACAACTATCGTTGGTCGCACTGGCGAAGGTTGTCTCCTGCATAGCAGGAGATCAACGGATCGACTCCCAGTTCTAGCAGCTGCTTAATTTTTTTGCGCATTTCTCTGCCCGATAGCTCGCTTCAGTTCAGCCACAATGGGCCGGCCCAGTTCAGCCGCACCCTGTGCGAAGCGACCGTAATTTGCCGCAGAACGCGGTGAATAGGAGCTCCCTGCCTGCACCGCTGCCGGCCGCGTCCATGTCTCCCCGCCACCTCCTGCTTCTCCCCCTCGTTGCTCTGGCCTCCCTCGACGTCGCCACGATGCCCCGCACCACTTTCACTCTCTCTCGTTCCCCTCCTCCCTGGTCCTCTCCCTCTCGACCCGCCCGAGCGCTGCCGTCGCCGCCACTCGCCGTTGCCGTAGCCACCGCCTCCCCCTCGTATCTCCGACATGCCCAGGAGCTCCGCCTCCTCACTCTGTAGCCCTCCGCCGAACCACGCAAGCCGAAGCACCCCGTGGAGCCGTCGCCGTCGCCATCTTTGCCTCCGGCCGCCGTGGATCCCCATCGCTGCCCCGCCGACTCCAGCCTTCCCCGAGCTCTCCGATGACGTCCCCGAGCCCGCCGTGAGCCCCTGCATCGGTTCCCCCTTCTCCCCTGCCTTCCCGCGCTCTGTAGCCATGCGCCCACTCGAGCCGAGCTCCTGCCACCGCCGCGAGCTTCGCTCCGGCGAGCTCCGCCGCCCCCGCAGCCTCCCGTCTGCTCCCCTGGATGCGGACGAGCCCGGGCTACGCCCCGGTGCCCTTAGCCGCTGCCCCCGTGGCCTGTAGCGCGGACATCGCCGTGTCCCATGGTTGCCGGCGACGACCTCACCGGCCTGACATGCGGGCCCGGCCTGCCAGGTGATTAGCTTAAGGCTAATCACTATTTAACTAAACCCTGACACTGACAGTGGGCCCCTGCGCCCTAATCTTTTAATTAGATTAGTAAAATCCTCTCTGTTTAACACTATGCACTGACGTGTGGACCCCACATGTCAGGTTTGACCCCAGTCAGCGCTGTTGACTTGCTGACGCAAGCATGACGCATTGCTGACTCAGTTATTTATTTTCTGGATTTAAAATAAATCAGGAAAATCCAGAAAATGCTATAAACTTCAGAAAATCATAGAAATTCAACCATAGCTCAGATTGAAATAATTTATATATGAAAAATTATCAGAAAAATTCAATCTATCCATCTGTACTAGTTTCGTGCATGAAAAACCAACTTTTACCTGCTGTATAAGTGAAACACTATATTGGCATTTATAAAGAGCTTACTTTGGAGATGCATTTGAATCTTTGGTTCAAATGGACTTCAACCAAATGAATGCTAGCTGCATTAGCTCAAACATCATCGCATCTTGATGCCATGTTCATGCATCATATTGTTGCATATGCTTGTGTATTGATTGTCGACATCGTTCCTTCTTGATAGGTCATGCTCCGGAGAGTGCTCCAGAGTACCTGTCTCAGGAGCAGTGCCCCCTGTTGATCTACCAGGCAAGCAAACCCCCTTGTTGATTCCGATACAAACCTACTCTCTCGCTCCTGCTCTTAGTTATTGCATTAGGACAACAATGATTCATCTGCTACTTTGTGCTGCGGTAGTTGAACCCATTCCTCTGCATGACCTGTCATTGCCATAGTAAATAGTTGAAACCCACTAGCATGTGTAGGAGTTGATTGAGCCATGTTCTGTTCCTACCATGCCATGCCTGCTATTGCTTAGAGTTGTGTCAGGTCTGATTCATTGGGAATGAAATTGAGTGCAGTGCTCTATGTTCTGATGCTGAGAGTGAAGTGTGTGAACACGATTTGGTAAAGGTAGCAGTGAGAGGCCATGTAGGAGTACATGGTGGGTTGTCTCACTGGAACCGTCCTTAAGCACTGAGTTCTGTGTATGTCGTCCAATGACTAGTTGCTGCCACACATTGGGCTCCGGGCGCTCCAAGCCCTCTCGACTTATTAATCAACTTGATCTCTGTCTAGGAGTCGCAACTAGTTTCTGGTGTTTGTAGGTAGTGCTATTTTTCTACCAAGTGGCACCCGGCAGGGTGGGATTGGGACAGACTAGGCACACGTGGACTGGTGTACCAAGTGGCACCCGAATGGTGGGCTCGGGAACCCTGCACACATTGTCTGGGGCCATGAGCGAAACCTCGGCCGGATCTCCTTGCGGATGGAACCCGAATAGGCGATAAACCTGGACTAGAGTCTTGTGTGGTTAGTTAGGTCATGGCCGACACCCTCGCCAGGCTTCCGCTCGAAGGTTGCCGAGATACATGACGTGTACATGGCGTTAAGTGGCAAGAGCGTGTGTGAAGAAGTACACCCCTGCAGGGTTAACATGATCTATTCGAATAGCCGGGTCCACGGATATGGACTTCTTGGATGCTTACATGGTACATAGACAACTTGAAGTGGATACTCTAAAATGCTCAAGACAAGTGTGAGTGCTATGGATGGCCTTCTCGTAGGGAGACAGGGATGAATCCATAATAGTGTATTGTGTGATGATTAGTGGACTCGTGTGCATTATCTCACCTCAAAGAAGTTCCTCGTAGTCGTAGAACAGGATAGCCACTGAGTCAAAGCTGGCTTGCTGCAACTAAACCCCACATTACCTTCTTGATATAAATGCATGTATGATAGGATCTAATGTAAGTATTGTTGAGTACCTTTGTACTCATGTTGCTTTATTTATGTTTTTGCAGCGGAGACTTCAGTCTTACTAGTGTTCTCGTGAACTTCGACAAGTAGCTTGTACCTCAGCTACGATCTTGATCGGATGTTTGATAGTCAGGCTCTTCAGCCTTTTTCATTTGTAGATGTCTGTACTCAGACATGTAATGCCCCCGCTTGTTGCTTGTTTGCTCTGAATGTTGGGTCATGTGACCCCTGTTTTTAATAAATGCTATGACGGCTCTTCTGAGCCTTTATCTATATAAGTTGTTGAGTTATGTTGTGATGCCATGTTGTACAACACATACTTGCATGTTATGCGTACGTGCAATGTGTATTGCTATGTGTGGGATCTGACTATCTAATTGTTTATCCTTAGTAGCCTCTCTTACCAAGAAATGTCTCCTAGTGCTTCCACTGAGCCCTGGTAGCTTGCTACTGCTCCGGAACACTGAGGCTGGCAGACATGTGTCCTTCTTCGTTCATGTGTCTGTCCCTTCGGAGAAATGTCACATGGTGTCTACCGGAGTCCTGTTAGCCTGCAACAGCCCGGATCCTCTGGAGTCCTGCTAGCCTAGCTGCTACAGCCCAGATTCACTCGCTGATGACCGTCACGTTCGTTGTTGGGTCATGTATGCTTGTCCCTGTAAGTTAGTGCCACTTTGGGTTCACGACTAGCCATGTCAGCCCGGGTTCTTTGCCATATGGATGCTAGCGACACCATCATATACGTGTGCCAAAAGGCGCAAATGGTCCCGGGCATGGTAAGGCGACACCCGAGGGAATACCGTGCGTGAGGCCGCAAAGTGATATGAGGTGTTACATGCTAGATCGGTGTGGCATAGAATCGGGGTCCTGACACTTGCACCAGTCCATAAATGGATCGCTGGAGCTTGCACACTTTGTTAGCACCTTTCGGATCGACAAAACCTTTTGGTTGCATCATATACAACTCTTCTTTAATAAATCCATTAAGGAATGCAGTTTTTACATCCATTTGCCAGATTTCATAAATGTGGCAATTGCTAACATGATTTGGACAGACTTAAGCATCGATACGAGTGAGAAAATCTCATCGTATTCAACACCTTGAACTTGTCAAAAAACTTTTTGTGACAAGTCGAGCTTTGTAGATAGTAACACTACTGTCAGCGTTTGTCTTCCTCTTGAAGATCCATTTATACAATATGGCTTGTCGATCATCGGGCAACTCCACCAAAGTCCACACTTTGTTCTCATACATGGATCCCATCTCAGATTTCATGGCCTTAAGCCATTTCACGGAATTTGGGCTCATCATCGCCTCCTCATTGTTCGTAGGTTCATCATGGTCTAGTAACAAGACTTCCAGAACAGGATTACTGTACCACTCTGGTGCGGACTGTACTTTGGAAGACCTACGAGGTTCTGTAGTAACTTAATCGAAAGTTTCATGATCATCATCATTAGCTTCCTCACTAATTGGTGTAGGAATCACTGGAACTGATTTCTGTGATGAACTAGTTTCCAATTCGGGAGAAGGTACAATTACCTTATCAAGTTCTACTTTCTTCCCACTCACTTCTTTCGAGAGAAACTCCTTCTCTAGAAAGGATCCATCTTAGCAATGAATAACTTGCCTTCGGATCTGTGATAGAAGGTGTACCCAATAGTTTGCTTTGGGTATTCTATGAAGACGCACTTCTCCGATTTGGGTTTGAGCTTATCAGGTTGAAACTTTTTCACATAAGCATCGCAGCCCCAAACTTTAAGAAACGTCAACTTTGGTTTCTTGCCAAACCACAGTTCATAAGCCGTCGTCTCAACGAATTTTGATGGTGCCCTATTTAAAGTGAATGCTGCTGTCTCTAATGCATAACCCCAAAATGATAGTGGTAAATCGGTAAGATACATCATAGATCGCACCATATCCAATAAAGTGCGGTTACGACGTTCAGACACACCATTACTTATGGTGTTCCATGTGGCGTGAGCTGTGAAACTATTCCACATTGTTTTAAATGAAGGCCAAATTCATAGCTCAAATATTCGTCTCCACGATCAGATCGTAGAAATTTTATTTTCTTGTTACGATGATTTTCCACTTCACTCTAAAATTCTTAGAACTTTTCAAATGTTTCAGACTTATGTTTCATCAAGTAGATATACCCATATCTTCTCAAATCATCTGTGAAGGTCAGAAAATAACGATACCCGCCACGAGCCTCAACACTCATCGGATCGCATACATCAGTATATATTATTTCCAATAAGTTAGTTGCTGATTCCATTGTTCTGGAGAACGGAGTCTTAATCATCTTGCCCATAAGGCATGGTTCGCAAGCATCAAATGATTCCAAAATCCCATCAGCATGGAGTTTCTTCATGCGCTTTATACCAATATGACCTAAATGGCAGTGCCACAAATAAATTGCACTATCATTATTAACTTTGCATCTTTTGGCATCAATATTATGAATATGTGTATCACTACGACCGAGATCCAACAAACTATTTTCATTGGGTGTATGACCATCGAAGGTTTTATTCATGTAAACAGAACAACAGTTATTCTCTGACTTTAAATGAATAATCGTATTGCAATAAACATGATCAAATCATATTAATGCTCAATGCAAACGCCAAATAACATTTATTTAGGTTTAACACTAATCTTGAAAGTATAGGGAGTGTGCGATGATGATCATATCAATCTTGGAACCACTTCCAACACACATCGTCACTTCTCCCTCAACTAGTCTCTATTTATTCTGTAACTCCTGTTTCGAGTTACTAATATCTAGCAACCGAACAAGTATCAAATACCCAGGGGATACTATAAACACTAGTAAGGTACACATTAATAACATGTATATCAAATATACCCTTGTTCACTTTGCCATCCTACTTATCCACCAAATATTCAGGGTATTTCCGCTTCCAGTGACTATTTCCTTTGCAGTAGAAGCACTCAGTTTCAGGCTTTTGTCCAGCTTTGGACTTCTTCACGGGAGTGACAACTTGCTTGCCATTCTACTTGAAGTTTCTTTCCCTTTGCCCTTTTCTTGAAACTAGTGGTCTTGTCAATCATCAACACTTGATGCTCTTTCTTGATTTCTACCTTCGTCGATTTCAGCATCACGAAGAGCTCGGGAATTGTTTTCGTCATCCCTTGCATACTATAGTTCATCACGAAGTTCCAGTAACTTGGTGATGGTGACTAGAGAACTCTGTCAATCACTATCTTATCTGGAAGATTAACTCCCACTTGATTCAAGCGATTGTAGTACCCAGACAATCTGAGCACATGCTCACTGCTTGAGCTATTCTCCTCCATCTTTTAGCTATTGAACTTGTTGGAGACTTCATATCTCTCAACTCGGGTATTTGCTTGAAATATTAACTTCAACTCCTGGAACATCTGATATGGTCCATGACATTCAAAACGTCTTTGAAGTCCCGATTCTAAGCTGTTAAGCATGGTGCACTAAACTATCAAGTAGTCATCATATTGAGCTAGCCAAACATTCATAATGTCTGCATCTGCTCCTGCAATCGGTTTGTCAACTAGCGGTGCATCAAGGACATAATTCTTCTGTGCAGCAATGAGGATAATCCTCAGATCATGGAGCTAGTCCGCATCTTTGCTACTAACATCTTTCAACTTATTTTCCCTAGGAACATATCAAAAATAAACATAGGGAAGCAACAACGCGAGCTATTGATCTACAACATTATTTGAAAAATACTATCAGGACTAAGTTCATGATAAATTAAAGTTCAATCAAGCATATTACTTAAGAACTCCTACTTAGATAGACATCCCTCTAATCATCTAAGTGATCACGTGATCCAAATCAACTAAACCATGTCCGATAATCACGTGAGATGGAGTAGTTTTCAATGGTGAACATCACTATGTTGATCATATCTACTATATGATTCATGCTCGACCTTTCGGTCTTAGTGTTCCGAGGCCATATCTATATATGCTAGGCTCATCAAGTGTAACCTGAGTATTCCGCGTTTGCAACTGTTTTGCACCCGTTGTATTTGAACGTAGAGCCTATCACACCCGATCATCACGTGGTGTCTCAACACGAAGAACTTTCGCAACGGTGCATACTCAAGGAGAACACTTATACCTTGAAATTTAGTGAGAGATCATCTTATAGTGCTACCGTCAATCAAAGCAAAATAAGATGCATAAAGGATAAACATCACATGCAATCAATATAAGTGATATGATATGGCCATCATCATCTTGTGCTTGTGATCACCATCTCCGAAGCACCGTCATGATCACCATCGTCACCGGCGCGACACCTTGATCTTCATTGTAGCATCATTGTCATTTCGCCACATATTGCTTCTACGACTATCGCTACCGCTTAGTGATAAAGTAAAGCAATTATAGGGAGATTGCATTGCATACAGTAAAGCAACAACCATATGGCTCTTGCCTGTTGTCGATAACTTTGTTACAAAACATGATCATCTCATACAATAAAATTTAGCATCATGTCTTGACCATATCACATCACAACATGCCCTGCAAAAACAAGTTAGACGTCCTCTACTTTGTTGTTGCAAGTTTTACGTGGCTGCTACAGGCTGAGCAAGAACTGTTCTTACCTACGCATCAAAACCACAATGATAGTTCATCAAGTTATTGTTGTTTTAACCTTCTCAAGGACCGGGCGTAGCCACACTCGGTTCAACTAAAGTTGGAGAAACTGACACCCGCCAGCCACCTATGTGCAAAGCACGTCGGTAGAACCAGTCTCGCATAAGCGTACGCGTAATGTCGGTCCGAGCTGCTTCATCCAACAATACCGCCGAACCAAAGTATGACATGCTGGTTAGCAGTATGACTTATATCGCCCACAACTCACTTGTGTTCTACTCGTGCATATAACATCTACGCATAAAACCTGGCTCAGATGCCACTGTTGGGGGACGTAGAAATTTCAAAAATTTCCTACGCACACGCAAGATCATGGTGATGGATAGCAACGAGAGGGAAGAGTGTTGTCCACGTACCCTCATAGACCGAAAGCGGAAGCATTATCACAACACGGTTGATGTAGTCGTACGTCTTCACTATCCGACCGATCCGAGTACCGAACATACGGAACCTCTGAGTTCAGCACACGTTCAGCTCGATGACGTCCCACGAACTCCGATCCAGATGAGCTTTGCAGGAGAGTTCCGTCAGCACGACGATGTGATGACGTTGTCGATGATGCTACCGACGCAGGGCTTCGCCTAAGCACCACTATGATATTACCGAGGTGGAATATGGTGGAGGGGGGCACTGCACACGGCTAAGAGATCAATGATCAATTGTTGTGTCTAGAGGTGCCCCCTACCCCCGCATATAAAAGAGCAAGGGGGGAGGCGGCTGGCCAAGAGGAGGGCGCGCCAAGGGGGGAGTCCTACTCCCAACGGGAGTAGGACTCCTCCTTTCCTTGTAGGAGTAGTAGAAGGGAAGGAAAAAGTAGAAGGAAGGAAGGGGGCGCCCCCCTCCCTAGTACAATTCGAACCAGCCCACGGGGAGGGGTGCGGCCACCCTTTGAGGCCTTTCTCTCCTTTCCCGTATGGCCCATTAAGGCCCAATACGAATTCCTGTAACTCTCCGGTACTACGAGAAATACCCGAATCACTCGGAACCATTCCGATGTCTGAATATAGTCGTCCAATATATTGATCTTTATGTCTCGACCATTTCGAGACTCCTCGTCATGTCCCCAATCTCATCCGGGACTCCGAACTACCTTCGGTACATAAAAACACATAACTCATAATATAAATCGTCACCGAACGTTAAGCGTGCGGACCCTACGGGTTCAAGAACTATGTAGACATGACCGAGACACGTCTCCGGTCAATAACCAATAGCGGAACCTGGATGCTTATTGGCTCCCACATATTCTACGAAGATCTTTACCGGTCAAACCGCATAACAACATACGTTGTTCCTTTTGTCATCAGTATGTTACTTGCCCGAGATTCGATCGTCGGTATCTCAATACCTAGTTCAATCTCGTTATCGACAAGTCTCTTTACTCGTTATGTAATGCATCATCCTGCAACTAACTCATTAGTCACATTGCTTGCAAGGCTTATAGTGATGTGCATTACCGAGAGGGCCCAGAGATACCTTTCCGACAATCAGAGTGACAAATCGTAATCTCGAAATACGCTAACTCAACAAGTACCTTCGGAGACACCTGTAGAGCACCTTTATAATCACCCAGTTAAGTTGTGACGTTTGGTAGCACACAAAGTGTTCCTCCGGTAAATGGGAGTTGCATAATCTCATAGTCACAGGAACATGTATAAGTCATGAAGAAAGCAATAGCAGCACACTAAACAATCAAGTGCTAAGCTAACAGAATGGGTCAAGTCAATCACATCATTCTCCCAATGATGTGATCCCGTTAATCAAATGACAACTCATGTCTATGGCTAGGAAACTTAACCATCTTTGATTCACGAGCTAGTCAAGTAGAGGCATGCTAGTGACACTATGTTTGTCTATGTATTCACACATGTATTATGTTTCCGGTTAATACAATTCTAGCATGAATAATAAACATTTATCATGAAATAAGGAAATAAATAATAACTTTATTATTGCCTCTAGGGCATATTTCCTTCATCTCGGTGAGACCGAGATCCCTATTGGTGAATCCGAAGTGACTAAGGTTTGTGGCAGTGGCTATGTCAAATGAACTCGGTGGCGCCGGATATATCAAATCGGTGGGGCTGAGTTTGACTTTTAGGTTTAGGACATATGTGGAAATGAGAAAGTGACCGAGGGTTTTGGAGCATATCACTAAGCATTTTGAGCAAGAAAGCCATTAAGCAACACCTCATACCTTTTAATAGTATTGGCTTTCCTATGGACTCAATGTGATCTTGGATCACTTCAATAAAAATGTAGAGTCTTGAGCTTGTTGCCAATATGTGTCCTTAGCATTTTGAGTGGTCCACATCTCTAGTCCATGCCATGCCAATCACTAAACTTTCTGAAATGATCATCTTGAAAGAGCATTAGTTCAGTGAGCTATATGTTGTTAAGAATTACCAAAACCACCTAGGGATTAGTTTCACTTACAATCTCCCCCGTTTTGGTAATTGATGACAACGTATAGATCAAAGCTTCGACAAATGATAATAAGAATGAAAAACATCATCACTTTGAGAAGTATGTGATAAGCAAGAGCTCCCCCTAAATTTGTGCATTATTTAAGATTTGCTTTTGAATGCAAATCCACAACCAATTAGGATCATGGGTTACTTTTCCATGTCACACACATCTTGGTGGAGCGCTCAAAATGATAGAAATAGGAACAAGCACTCATCACCAAGGCAAAGTGAATGATCATACATAAGAGATAGATAATATCATCATCCAAGCACAGGCATTAAGCATGATATGATCAAACACATGACCGTACAAAGTATCTCACACGCATAAACATAAAGTATCAACCAAGCAAACAAGCAAATAAGTAGCAAAAAGAAGCAAAAAGAAGCAAAGCTCTATCTCTCTCTCTCGAAGCCTATGATCTATACACTTTCTCCCCCTTTGGCTACAAGTTACCAAAAAGCTTGAAAATGCATAGTGCTATGCGGCTCTCTAAGCTTGATCTTCAGGAGGTGGTGTTGAGAGGACTCCAAGGATGAAAGCATCTGTTGAAGTTGATGGAGCTGGTGGAGTTGCCACTGGAGGGGCAACTAGAGTTGTGGCTGCAGGTTCTGATGTTGTAGCTCTAGTGTCTGGCACTGGCACTGCTATAGATCTTTGTGCCCTAGGCACTCTCTGAAATAGTTCAGTGGTTGCTTTCCCCTTCCTCTCTTCTGCTTCTTCTTGGAGCTACTCAACTGTTGTTTGTATCTCTATCACCTTCAAGTCAAGATCATAGAACTTTGTTTCAATGATCCTCTCCAGGCTCTCTTGGTTCTGAGTCAGGGTGGCCAATCCTTTCTAAATCCTTAAGGTAGCTTGAATAAGATACCCAAGTTGGTCTTGCTTGACTTGAGGAACACTTGTGAAGCCTCTTCAACACTTGGCATGTTTGCTGACTTCTCTGTTTTTGCCTTCTGCCTCTTTTCTTGAGCTTCCACAAATGTGGGATCTTCAGCATTCATGACAACAGTGTTGTCCTCAAAATCAAGCCTCAAGGGAAGATGCTCTTTGCCCAACAAATATACTCCTTTGGGCATCTTGGAGTTTATCAACATCTGTATGTGTGGAGCATACCCACATGACCTCTTCTGGTCAGTAGTTGTTCTCTTGATGGTCTCAACAATCAAACTCATAACTTTGAATTTTTGGGGAAAGTCAAAGAGCTGAAGCAAATTGATGGAGTAGCCTCTGATCATCCTGTGATCTCCTGATTTGGGCAACAAGGTGTTGGGGAACGCAGTAATTTGAAAAAATTTCTACGATCACGCAAGATCTATCTAGGTGATGCATAGCAACGAGAGGGGAGAGTGTTGTCTACGTACCCTCGTAGACCAAAAATGGAAGTGTTATGACAACGCGGTTGATGTAGTCGTACGTCTTCATGATCCGACCAATCCTAGCACCAAAGATACGGCACCTCCACGATCTGCACACGTTAAGCTCGGTGATGTCCCATGAACTCTAGATCCAGCTGAGGTCGAGGGATAGTCTCGTCAGCACAACGGCGTGGTGACAGTGATGATGAAGTTACCGGCGCAGGGCTTCGCCTAAGCACTACGACGATATGACCGAGGTGGAAATGTGTGGAGGGGGGCACCGCACACGGCTAAAAGATCAACTTGATCACCTTGTGTGTCTATGGGGTTGCCCCCCCTCCCCCGTATATAAAGGAGGAGAGGGGAGGCCGGCCGGGCCTCCTTGGTGCACCCCCAAGAGGGGAATCCTACTAGGACTCCAAGTCCTAGTAGGTTTCCACCTAAAGGGAGAGAGGGGGAAGGAAGGAGAGGGAGAGGGGGAAGGAAAGCCCCCCTTCCTTGCCCTATTCAGACTCAAGGGGGAGGGCATGTGCGGCCTGCCCTGTCGGCCCCTCTCTCTTTCCACTAAGGCCCATCGAGGCCCATTAGTTCCCCCGGGGGTTCCGATAACCCTCCGGCACTCCGGTTTTATCCAAAACTTCTCCAGAACACTTACGATGTCCGAATATAGTCGTCCAATATATCAATCTTTATGTCTCGACCATTTCGAGACTCCTCGTCATGTTTGTGATCACATCTGGGACTCCTAAAAACCTTCGGTACATCATATCACATAAACTCATAATACCAATCATCATCGAACGTTAAGCGTGCGGACCCTACGGGTTCGAGAACTATGTAGACATGACCGAGACATGTCTCCGGTCAATAACCAATAGCGGAACTTGGATGCTCATATTGGTTTCTACATATTCTACGAAGATCTTTGTCGGTCAAACCGCATAACAACATACGTTGTTCCCTTTGTCATCGGTATGTTACTTGCCCGAGATTCGATCGTCAGTATCATCATACCTAGTTCAGTCTCGTTACCGGCAAGTCTCTTTACTCGTTCTATAATACTTCAGCCCGTAACTAACTCATTAGTCACAATGCTTGCAAGGCTTATAGTGATGAGTATTACCGAGAGGGCCCAGAGATACCTCCAAAACACAGAGTGGCAAATCCTAATCTCGATCTATGCCAAGACAATAAACACCTTCAGATACACCTATAGAGCACCTTTATAATCACCCATTTACGTTGTGATGTTTGGTAGCACACAAAGTGTTCCTCCGGTATTCAGAAGTTGCATAATCTCATAGTCTGAGGAACTTGTATAAGTCATGAAGAAAGCAGTAACAATGAAACTGACACGATCATAATGCTAAGCTAATGGATGGGTCATGTCCATCACATCATTCTCCTAATGATGTGATCCCGTTCATGAAATGACAACACATGTCTATGGTTAGGAAACATAACCATCTTTGATTAACGAGCTAGTCAAGTAGAGGCATACTAGGGACAATATGGTTTGTCTATGTATTCACACATGTACTAAGTTTCCGGTTAATACAATTCTAGCATGAATAATAAACATTTATCATGAAATAAGGAAATGAATAATAACTTTATTATTGCCTCTAGGGCATATTTCTTTCAGTATCCCACTTACACTAGAGTCAATAATCTAGATTACATGGTAATGATTCTAACACCCATGGAGCTTTGCTGCTGATCATGTTTTGCTCGTGGAAGAGGCTTAGTCAATGGGTCTGCAACATTCAGATCTGTGTGTATCTTGCAAATCTCTATGCCCCCTCCGACACTTTATGACGGATGGAATTGAAGCTTCTCTTGATGTGCTTGGTTCTCTTGTGAAATATGGATTCCTATGCCAAGGCAATTGCACCAGTATTGTCACAAAAGATTTTCATTGGACCCGATGCACTAGGTGTGACACCTAGATCGGATATGAACTCCTTCATCCAAACTCATTCATTTGCTGCTTCTGAAGCAGCAATGTACTCCGCTTCACACGTACATCCCGCCATGACGCTTTGCTTTTAACTACACCAACTAACAGCTCCTCCATTCAATAAAAATATGTATCCGATTTGTGACTTAGAGTCATCTGGATCAGCGTCAAAGCTTGTATCGACGTAACCGTTTACGACGAGCTCTTTTTCACCTCCATAAACGAGAAACATATCCTTAGTCCTTTTCAGGTATTTCAGGATGTTCTTGACCGTTGTCTAGTGCTCCACTCCGAGATTACTTTGGTACCTCCCTGCTATGCTTATAGCAAGGCACACATCAGGTCTGGTACAAAACATTGCATACATGATAGAACCTATGGCTGAAGCATAGGGAATGAATTTCATTTTCTCTCTACCTTCTGCAGTGGTCGGGCATTGAGTCTGACTCAACTTCACACCTTGTAACACAGGCAAGAACCCTTTCTTTAACTGATCTATTTTGAACTTCTTCAAAACTTTTTTAAGGTGAAAGTCCAATTAAGCGTCTTGATCTATCTCTATAGTTCTTGATGCCTAATATGTGTAAGCATCTTCTCTGAGGTATTTCATAGAAAAACTCTTATTCAGGTATCCCTTTATGCTATCCAGAAATTCTATATCATTTCCAATCAACAATATGTCATCCACATATAATATCAGAAATGCTACAGAGCTCCCACTCACTTTCTTGTAAATACAGGCTTCTCCAAAAGTCTGCATAAATCCATATGCTTTGATCACACTATCAAAGCGCTTATTCCAACTCTGAGAGGCTTGCACCAGTCCATAAATGGATCGCTGGAGCTTGCACACTTTGTTAGCACCTTTTGGATCGATAAAACCTTCTGGTTGCATCATTACGACTCTTCTTCCAGAAATCCATTCAGGAATGCAGTTTCTACGTCCATCTGCCAAATTTCATAATCATAAAATGCGACAATCACTAACATGATTCGGACAGACTCAAGCATCGCTACGGGTGAGAAAGTCTCATCGTAGTCAACTCCTTGAACTTGTCAAAAACCTTTTGCAACAAGTCGAGCTTTGTAGACAGTAACATTACCGTCTGCGTCGGTCTTCTTCTTAAAGATCCATTTATTTTCTATGGCTTGTCGATCATCGGGAAAGTCCACCAAAGTCCACACTTTGTTCTCATACATGGATCCCATCTCAGATTTCATGGCCTCAAGCCATTTTGCGGAATCTGGGCTCATCATCGCTTCCTCATAGTTCGTAGGTTCATCATGATTTGGTAACATGACTTCCAGAACATGATTACCGTACCACTCTGGTGCGGATCTTACTCTGGAAGATCTACGAGGTTCGATAGTAACTTGATCTGAAGTTTCATGATCATCATAATTAACTTCCTCACTAATTGGTGTAGGAATCACTGGAATTGATTTCTGTGATGAACTACTTTCCAATAAGGGAGAAGGTACAATTACCTCATCAAGTTCTACTTTCTCCCCACCCACTTCTTTCGAGAGAAACACCTTGTCTAGAAAGGATCCATTCTTAGCAACAAAGATTTTGTTTTCAGATCTGTGATAGAAGGTGTACCCAATAATTTCCTTTGGGTATCCTGTGAAGACGCGCTTTTCCGATTTGGGTTCGAGCTTATCAGGTTGAAGCTTTTTCACATAAGCATCACAGCCCCAAATTTTAAGAAACAACAACTTTGGCTTCTTGCCAAACCACAGTTCATAAGGCGTCGTCTCAACTGATTTTGATGGTGCCCTATTTAAAGTGAATGCAGCTGTCTCTAAAGCATAACCCCAAAACGGTAGCGGTAAATCAAAGAGACATCATAGATCGCACCATATCCAATAAAGTACGGTTACAACGTTCGGACACACCATTTCGCTATGGTGTTCCAGGTGGCGCTAAATGTGAAACTATCCCATGTTGTTTCAAATGAAGACCAAACTCATAACTCAAATATTCTCCTCCAGAATCAGATCGTAGAAACTTTATTTTCTTGTTACGATGATTTACCACTTCACTCAGAAATTATTGAACTTTTTAAATGTTTTAGACTTATGCTTCATTAAGTAGATATAACCATATCTACTCAACTCATCTGTGAAGGTAAGAAAATAACGATACCCACTACGAGCCTCAATACTCATTGGACCACATACATTGGTATGTATTATTTCCAACAAGTCAGTAGCTCGTTCCATTGTTTTGGAAAACGGAGTTTTAGTCATCTTGCCCATGAGGCATGGTTCACAAGCATCAAGTCATTCCAAAATCCCATCAGCATGGAGTTTCTTCATGCACTTTATACCGATATGATCAAAACGATAGTGCCACAAATAAGTTGCACTATCATTATTAATTTTGCATCTTTTGGCTTCAATACTATGAATATGTGTATCACTACTATCGAGATTCAATAAAAATAGACCACTCATCAAGGGTGCATGACCATAAAAGATATTACTCATACAAATAGAACAACCATTATTCCCTAATTTAAATGAATAACCGTCTCGCATCAAACAAGATCCAGATATAATGTTCATGCTCAACGCTGGCACCAAATAACAATTATTCAGGTCTAAAACTAATCCCGAAGGTAGATGTAGAGGTAGCGTGCCGACCGCGATCACATCGACTTTGGAACCATTTCCCACGCGCATCGTCACCTCGTCCTTAGCTAATCTTCACTTAATCCGTAGCCCCTGTTTCGAGTTACAAATATGAGCAACAGAACCAGTATCAAATACCCAGACGCTACTGCAAGTATTATTTAAGTAAACATCAATAACATGTAAAATATACCTTTCACTTTGCCATCCTTCTTATCCGCCAAATACTTGGGGCAGTTCCGCTTCCAGTGACCAGTCCCTTTGTAGTAGAAGCACTCAGTTTCAGGCTTAGGTCCAGACTTGGGTTTCTTCTCTTGAGCAGCAACCTTTTGCCGTTCTTCTTGAAGTTCCCCTTCTTCCCTTTGCCCTTTTTCTTGAAACTAGTGGTCTTATTGACCATCAACACTTGATGCTCTTTCTTGATTTCTACCTCCGCAGCCTTTAGCATTGCGAAGAGCTCAGGAATAGTCTTGTTCATCCCTTGCATATTATAGTTCATCATGAAGCCTTTATAGCTTGGTGGCAGTGATTGAAGAACTCTGTCAATGATGCTTTCATCAAGAAGATTAACTCCCTGTTGAGTCAAGTGGTTATGGTACCCAGACATTCTGAGTATGTGTTCACTAACAGAACAATTCTCCTCCATTTTGCAGCTGTAGAACTTGTTGGAGACTTCATATCTCTCAACTCGGGCATTTGCTTGAAATATTAACTTCAACTCTTCGAACATCTCATATGCTCTGTGACGTTCAAAACGTCTTTGAAGTCCCGATTCTAAGCCGAAAAGCATGGCACACTGAACTATCAAGTAGTCATCAACACGCGTTTGCCAGGCATTCACAATGTCTGCAGTTGCGGGCGCGGGTGGTACACCTAATGGTGCTTCCGGGACGTAATTCTTCTGTGCAGCAATGAGGATAATCCTCAAGTTATGGACCCAGTCCGTGTAGTTGCTGCCATCATCTTTCAACTTAGTTTTCTC
The DNA here is from genome assembly GCA_963921465.1 of Triticum timopheevii. Classification (NCBI taxonomy): domain Eukaryota; kingdom Viridiplantae; phylum Streptophyta; class Magnoliopsida; order Poales; family Poaceae; genus Triticum; species Triticum timopheevii. Next base: position 463,887,416 of record OY997272.1, on the reverse strand, counting down.
TAGGAACGTATAAAAACATAGGGAAGCTACAACGCGAGCTATTGTTCTATAACATAATTTGCAAAATACTATCAGGACTAAGTTCATGATAAATTAAAGTTCAATTAATCATATTACTTAAGAACTCCCACTTACATAGACATCCCTCTAATCATCTAAGTGATCACGTGATCCAAATCAACTAAACCATGCATGTCTGATCATCACGTGAGATGGAGTAGTTTTCAATGGTGAACATCACTATGTTGACCATATCTACTATATGATTCACGTTTGACCTTTCGGTCTCAGTGTTCCGAGGCCATATCTGCATATGCTAGGCTTGTCAAGTTTAACCCGAGTATTCTGCGTGTGCAAAACTGGCTTGCACCCGTTGTATGTGAACATAGAGCTTATCACACCCGATCATCACGTGGTGTCTCGGCACGACGAACTGTAGCAATGGTGCATACTCAGGGAGAACACTTATACCTTGAAATTTAGTAAGGGATCATCTTATAATGCTACCGCCGTACTAAGCAAAATAAGATGCATAAAGGATAAACATCACATGCAATCAAAATATGTGACATGATATGGCCATCGTCATCTTTTGCTCATGATCTCCATCACCGAAGCATCGTCATGATCTCCATCGCCACCGGCGTGACACCTTGATCTCCATCGTAGCATCGTTGTCGTCTTACCAACTATTGTTACTATGGCTATCACTACCGCTTAGTGATAAAGTAAAATAATTACATAGCGATTGCATTGCATACAATAAAGCAACAACCATATGGCTCCTGCCAGCTGCCGATAACTTTTTTACAAAACATGATCATCTCATACAACAATTTATATCACATCATGCTTCCACCATATGTCAGTGTACAAAAGTAAGGGCTCTCCTTTTGACCCCTTTACTTGTGCACGGGCAGTCAGAGCCACGCGCCGCGGCCACACATAGCAGGGCAAAGGAGGGAAGCCAGAGAGAAGCCAAAGGTTCGAGACAAACAAGGCAACATCAAGGACCAAGGCCACAAAGCGCAGACAGGCGGAGCAGGTTGCCCCGGCAAGACCCTTGCCGGGGGCAGCCTTCGCAGCCCTGGCAAGCCCCTTGCCGGGGCAGCTCGCCCACACCAGCGGAGTGAGCCACCCTTGAACCCACGGCCTTGAATGTCAACAAACACGTTGGACCAGGGCTCGGGAGGCACCTCCATGGTGGCATGCAGATCTTTGTGAAGACATAGAAAGCTCAAGATCAGATGAGGATTAGACAGCAACACCCCCTGCCAAGATCCACCGAAGAAATCCACAAGACCCCCAGCAAGATCCTTGCCGGGGATGCTAGCGCACCATGGCAAGACCCTTGCCGGGCCACCTGACAAGACCCCTGCCAAAGGCGACAGCAGGGCCACTGCCAGGCCTGCACCAACCAACTCCCCGCCGCCGTTCGCATGCAGCTGCCAGCCCAACCAGCTGGGCAGGCACCTGCATGGCAACATGTTGCTTCCAGGCCAACTCAGCACACACCTGCGTGGCGGCATGCAGGTCTTCGTGGAGGCTCCACCATCGCGCCACCTCAGTTGTTTGCCTGCCTACATGGCACGGCATGCATCGCTGGCCAGGGCGCGTGTCGAAGCGAAGAGGAGCGGCGACGGACGGGACAAGCCTCGCTCCCGTCCCCGATAAAGTGAAGGGACACCTAAGCCATGCATTTAATGCACCTTGTCCTGTAATAAGAGCGATAAGCTCATGCTACTGTAGGCCTTTCCACCTCCTGTGTGCCACTGTGTCAGCCCCCTTTCGCCTATAAAAGGAGGCCCATGGCATAGAGGAGAAGGATTTGGCTCTTTGGAACCACGCAGCATCCATAGCTAGTTCGAGAGCTCAATACATCCACCAAAGTAGGACTAGGGTTTTACGCATCCTCGTGGCCCGAACCTGGGTAAACGATCCTCGTGTCAACAACTAATCCTGCTCTTCTCACAACCCTGCGCCCCGCAACCATAGTAGGGATTCTTGTGATCCCATAGGTGTTGTTTCCCACCGACATCTTTGGCGCGCTGGCTGAGCATCGTTTACGAGTCGACCCAAAAGCAAAACATGTCAAAGAACATCTTCGACGGTCCGCCGTCAAAAAGAGAAAGGCCATTGGTGAGGAGGTGGCTCGGCTCCTGGCAGCAGAGTTTATCCGAGAGATTTACCACTCCGAGTGGCTCGCCAATGTTGTCATGGTCCCCAAGAAGGACAAGTCACTTCGCATGTGCATTGATTTCAAACATATCAATCGGGCCTGCCCGAAAGATCATTTTCCTCTCCCTCGCATCGACCAAATTGTCGACTCGACTGCGGGATGTGAGAGATTGTCTTTTTTAGACGCCTATTCCGGGTACCATCAGATCCGTCTGTATGGACCCGACGAGATCAAAACAGCTTTCATCACTCCATTCAGGTGCTTCTACTATGTCACCATGCCATTCGGCCTCAAGAATGCCGGAGCCACGTTCATGAGGATGATTCAGAAGTGTTTACTCACTCAAATCAGTCGGAACGTGGAAGCGTACACGGATGATATTGTGGTCAAATCACGGAAGGGTTTCGACCTGTTGACTGACCTCGCTGAAACATTTGCCAATCTCAGGAGGTATGATATCAAACTCAATCCATCAAAATGCACATTTGGAGTTCCTGGTGGAAAGTTACTCGGTTTTCTCGTTTCCGAACGAGGAATCAATGCTAACCCAGAAAAAGTTGGCACTATACTCCGAATGGAACGCCCTATGCGTGTGCACGATGTCCAGAAGCTTACTGGATGCTTGGCCGCGTTAAGTCGATTCATCTCTTGCCTCGGTGAAAAGGCATTGCCTCTTTACCGACTGATGAAGAAGTCAGACAAGTTCGAGTGGACACCAGAAGTTGATGCAGCGTTTGCCGAGCTAAAAGCTCTGCTCTCCACCCAGCCGGTGCTTGCTGCTCCAATCAGCAAAGAGCCTTTGTTGCTTTACATTGCAGCCACAGGACAAGTCATCAGTACAGTACTTACGGTCGAGCGGGAAGAAGAAGGGAAAGCCTTCAAAGTTCAGCGCCCAGTATATTATCTTTCCTAAGTGTTGACCCCATCGAAGCAAAGATACCCTCATTATCAGAAGCTCATATATGGGATCTACATGACCACGAAGAAGGTTGCTCATTATTTCTCTGATCATTCCATTACAGTCGTCAGCGACGCCCCACTGTCAGAGATTCTGCACAACAGAGATGCAACCGGTCGAGTGGCGAAATGGGCGATTGAACTCCTTCCCCTTGATATCAAGTTTGAGGCAAAGAAAGCCATTAAGTCCCAAGCAGTAGCAGATTTCCTTGCCGAGTGGATTGAACAACAACAGCCGACTCAAGTTCACTCGGAGCATTGGACCATGTTCTTTGACGGTTCTAAGATGTTAAATGGTTCCGGTGCTGGGGTAGTATTGGTTTCCCCCCGAGGAGATAAGCTCAGGTATGTGCTCTAGATCCACTTTAATTCCTCCAACAATGAAGCAGAATACGAGGCGCTTTTGCATGGGTTACGCATGGCCATTTCACTCGGTGTCGTCGCCTTATGGTTTATGGTGACTCAAACTTGGTTGTCAATCAGGTGATGAAAGAGTGGGACGTTAGAAGCCCATCCATGACTGGATACTACAATGCAGTGAGAAAGCTTGAAAAGAAATTTGAAGGGTTAGAGCTCCATCATATACCCCGACTGAAGAATCAAGCGGCTGATGATTTGGCGAAGATAGGTTTCAAGAGAGAAGCCATTCCCAGTGATGTGTTCTTGGAGCATATCCATACTCCATCAGTTCAAGAAGATCCTTTTACCGAAGAAGCTCTGCAGCCTAAAAGTGTCATAGATCCGACTGAAGTTGAAGTTCCAGCAGTGGTTGACCTGATCATGGAAGCGTTGGTGATCACTCCCGATTGGACAGTGCCGTACATCGCGTATATCTTAAGGAAAGAGCTCCGAGAGGATGAAGAAGAGGCTCGACAGATCATCCGCCGATCTAAGGCATTTACCGTGATAAAGGGACAATTGTACAAAGAAAGCGCGACTGGAGTTGGTCAGAAGTGTGTAACGCCAGAAGAAGGTCGGATAATCCTTGACGATATCCACTCGGGGACCTGCGGCCATCATGCGTCCTCTCGGACCATTGTGGCTAAAGCATACCGAGCGGGATTTTACTGGCAAAGAGCTAATGAAATGGCAAATGAGATAGTCGACAAGTGTGAAGGATGTCAATTTTACTCCAATATGTCACACAAGCCCGCCTCAGCCTTGAAGACCATTCCACTCGTCTGGCCTTTCGCTGTATGGGGATTGGATATGGTTGGACCACTGAGAACATGCAGAAGCGGCTTCACCCATGTGCTAGTAGCAGTCGACAAGTTCACCAAGTGGATTGAGGCTAAACCCATCAAGAATCTTGATGCCGGCACTGCTGTCAGCTTCATCAGGGAGTTGATATTCATATATGGAGTTCCACACAGCATCACCACTGACAATGGGTCAAACTTCGATTCCGAGGAATTCAGAGCCTTCTGCACATCTCAGGGCACACGAGTCGACTATGCTTCAGTCGCTCACCCTCAGTCGAATGGACAGGCAGAACGAGCAAATGGCTTAATTCTCAAAGGGTTGAAACCCCGATTGATGCGTGATCTCAAGCATGCAGCTGGTGCATGGGTCGATGAACTTCCGTTAGTACTTTGGGGATTAAGGACCACACCTAACCGGTCGACTGGGAGAACTCCGTTCTTCTTGGTCTACGGAGCTGAAGCAGTCTTGCCGAGTGACCTGCTTCACAACGCACCCCGAGTCGAACTCTACACTGAAGCTGAAGCAGAGCAAGCCCGGCAAGACGCAGTCGACCTTCTAGAAGAGCAAAGAGAGATGGCCTTGATCCGATCGACCATTTATCAGCAGGACTTGCATCACTTCCATGCCAAAAACATGAAGAGTCAAGCCTTCCAAGAAGGAGATTTGGTTCTCCAAGTGGATCAGCAGAAGCCACACAAGCTTGCTCCTACTTGGGAAGGTCCCTTCATCATCACCAAGGTTCTCCACAATGGAGCATACCGCCTTTACAATGTCGAGCACCAGATTGACAAGCCCCGAGCTTGGAACGTGGAGCTACTCCGCCCCTTTTATACTTAAGTATGCACTCGGATGAGATGTAATAAAAGTACTTCTGTAGTTCATTTTTCAAAGACAATAGTGTTATAATTTCCCCAGTGATTTTTGTTACTTTTGTTCACATAAAGGTCCCCCAGTGGGTGGCTTAGCTGCAAATCCGTTTCGCCTAAGTTTGTAAAAAAAATCCTTGCTGAGTGGTGAGCCAGCCTCCCACTCGGGGGCTTAGCTGTGAACCCGTTTCGCCTAAGTTTAACAAAATCCTACCGAGTGGTGACCCAGCCTCCCACTCGGGGGCTTAGCTGCAGTCCAAGTACTCGCCTATGTTCAACAAAATCCTACCGAGTGGTGAGCCAGCCTCCCACTCGGAGGCTTAGCTGCAGTCCAAGTACTCGCCTAAGTTTAAACAAAATCCTGCCGAGTGGTGAGCCAGCCTCCCACTCGGGGGCTTAGCTGCAGCATAGCGCTCGCCTAAGTACAAACATAATGTGCACTCCGCAAGGGGGACGAGGCGCAGGTCAACTGCTACCCTCTCCTTCCGAGCTACGCCACAAATACAACGTGCGCTCCGCAAGGGGGACGAGGCGCAGGTCGACTGCTACCCTCTCCTTCCGAGCTACGCCACAAATACAACGTGCGCTCCGCAAGGAGGACGAGGCGCAGGTCGACTGCTACCCTCTCCTTCCGAGCTACGCCACAAATACAACATGCACTCCGCAAGGGGGACGAGGCACAGGTCGACTGCTACCCTCTCCTTCCGAGCTACGCCACAAATACAACATGCGCTCCGCAAGGAGGACGAGGCGCAGGTCGACTTCTACCCTCTCCTTCCGAGCTACGCCACAAATACAACATGCACTCCGCAAGGGGGACGAGGCGCAGGTCGACTGCTACCCTCTCCTTCAGAGTTACGCCACAAAAATCCTACCGAGTGGAGAGCAGACCCCCCACTCGGGGGCTTAGCTGCAGCCCAGTGCTCGCCTAAGTTTTTGAAAATCCTACCGAGTGGAGAGCAGACCTCCCACTCGAGGGCTTAGCTGCAGCCCAGTGCTCGCCTAAGTTTTTGAAAATCCTACCGAGTGGAGAGCAGACCTCCCACTCGGGGGCTTAGCTGCAGCCCAGTGCTCGCCTAAGTGTTTGAAAATCCTACCGAGTGGAGAGCAGACCTCTCACTCGGGGGCTTAGCTGCAGCCCAGTGCTCGCCTAAGTTTTTGAAAATCCTACCGAGTGTAGAGCAGACCTCCCACTCAGGGGCTTAGCTGCAGCCCAGTGCCAGCCTAAGTATGACGAGGTACAAGTCGATTGCAATCTATGCTTCATCCCTACCTGCAAAAGAGCATCTCAAACACCAACATATAGACCGAGCGAAAGACAATGTTCGTTCGGAGGCAGATGCAAACATATTCAACGTCAAATCCAAGATCAGATAGCGTCCGACGGAACCAGAAGTGCTCAGGCACCAAGCCTGTTAAAGTTTATTGGTTACAAAAACCACTCGGCATACCGAGGCAAATTTAAGGCATCAAGCATAGAAGTTTTTTACCCCTCTGTGGAGGGCTGGAAGGCGCAACAAACTCGTCCAAGTCGATTCCATCTGCGATCCGAGTGGCAGCAGCAATGAAGGTCTCCATGAAGGATCGGAAGTCATGTTTCTTGGTATTGGCTACCTTGAGAGCTGCCAGCTTGTCCTCTCGCGCGTCCTTGCAGTGAACACGGACCAGAGACAGAGCAACATCGGCACCACACCTGGCAGAAGACTTCTTCCATTCTTGCACTCAACTTGGAACTTCGTTCAGTCGAGTCATCAGAGACTCAAGGTCATTCTGAAGTGTTTCTCCTGGCCAGAGTGCCGTGTCGATGGGTGGCGTTGCAACCTTCAGTCTTGCAAGATAGTCAACCACAACAGCAACACGAGACTCGAGTCGGAGCACGTTCATGGCGGCTTCATCCTTCACAGGGGAGTTGATAGGATCTAGCCTCGTCTCTAGTCGACCAGTCTCCTCCTCAAAGTTCTGGCAGAACTCTGTAGACACAACCTGAAGTTAAGGCAGCAGTTTGGTGGTAAGACCATAATTAAAAGCCTGTCGGATACAAAGGGTTACCTTCAAGCATGAGGAATAGCTTCTTGGCAAGTCCTCCCATATAAGCCTCCAGATCATTCTTCTTTCCCACCAATTCGCTGGCCTTGCCACTCAAGGCAATCTTGTCATTCTTCAGTCGACTGACCTCCTTGTTGGATGCATCAAGAGCAGCTTTCAGATTGGTATTCTCCTCTTCAAGTTTGCTGATTGAAGCCAGCTTTTCTTCTGCGAGCTTGGTCTTCTCTGAAGATGCTTTCTGCGCCTCAGCGAGGTCAAGATCCTTCTTCTTCAGAGAATCCCTCAGTTTATCTGCAAATTCACAGTAAGATCAGACTCGGGAATGGACAAGAAACAAAGGCAGTCGTCAAGGTTCTCACCAAACATACCTTTTACCTCCTCCTTCCCCTTCGTGAAGTTCTCCTGGACAAGCTTCAGATCAAGTTCGAGCTGGATATGCTTGTTCTACAACTCAGTATAATGATCTCTCACTCGGGGGCTTAGCTGCAGCCCAGTGCTCGCCTAAGTTTTTGAAAATCCTACCGAGTGTAGAGCAGACCTCCCACTCGGGGGCTTAGCTGCAGCCCAGTGCCAGCCTAAGTATGACGAGGTACAAGTCGATTGCAATCTATGCTTCATCCCTACCTGCAAAAGAGCATCTCAAACACCAACATATAGACCGAGCGAAAGACAATGTTCGTTCGGAGGCAGATGCAAACATATTCAACGTCAAATCCAAGATCAGATAGCGTCCGACGGAACCATAAGTGCTCAGGCACCAAGCCTGTTAAAGTTTATTGGTTACAAAAACCACTCGGCATACCGAGGAAAATTTAAGGCATCAAGCATAGAAGTTTTTTACCCCTCCTATGGAGGGCTGGAAGGCGCAACAAACTCGTCCAAGTCGATTCCATCTGCGATCCGAGTGGCAGCAGCAATGAAGGTCTCCATGAAGGATCGGAAGTCATGTTTCTTGGTATTTGCTACCTTGAGAGCCGCCAGCTTGTCCTCTCGCGCGTCCTTGCAGTGAACACGGACCAGAGACAGAGCAACATCAGCACCACACCTGGCAGAAGACTTCTTCCATTCTTGCACTCAACTTGGAACTTCGTTCAGTCGAGTCATCAGAGACTCAAGGTCATTCTGAAGTGTTTCTCCTGGCCAGAGTGCTGTGTCGATGGGTGACGTTGCAACCTTCAGTCTTGCAAGATAGTCAACCACAGCAGCAACACGAGACTCGAGTCGGAGCACGTTCATGGAGGCTTCATCCTTCACAGGGGAGTTGATAGGATCTAGCCTCGTCTCCAATCAACCGGTCTCCTCCTCAAAGTTCTGGCAGAACTCTGTAGACACAACCTGAAGTTAAGGCAGCAGTTTGGTGGTAAGACCATAATTAAAAGCCTGTCGGATACGAAGGGTTACCTTCAAGCATGAGGAATAGCTTCTTGGCGAGTCCTCCCATATAAGCCTCCAGATCATTCTTCTTTCCCACCAATTCGCTGGCCTTGTCACTCAAGGCAATCTTGTCATTCTTCAGTCGACTGACCTCCTTGTTGGCCGCATCAAGAGCAGCTTTCAGATTGGTATTCTCCTCTTCAAGTTTGCTGATTGAAGCCAGCTTTTCTTCTGCGAGCTTGGTCTTCTCTGAAGATGCTTTCTGCGCCTCAGCGAGGTCAAGATCCTTCTTCTTCATAGAATCCCTTAGTTTATCTGCAAATTCACAGTAAGATCAGACTCGGGAATGGACAAGAAACAAAGGCAGTCATCAAGGTTCTCACCAAACATACCTTTTGCCTCCTCTTTCCCCTTCGTGAAGTTCTCCTGGACAAGCTTCAGATCAAGTTCGAGCTGGATATGCTTGTTCTCCAACTCAGTATAATGATCTGCAAGCTCGCAAGATTTCTGCGAAGAACCAATCGACAGACGTCAAAGATAGGTCACTTCCGAGTGACTGAAAAAAATCGTAGTATTTATAAGACTACAGCCGAATCTAAACATTCAACTGTAGTCTCGGGGATGAGACCCAGTGGGTGCACTCAGCGTGCCCCCACTAGTTCTATCAGCTAGAGTCGATCAGTCGACCAAAAAAGATAGAAAGGCTAATCACCAACAGTTAGCCATAGTTTCAAAAAAAAAGAAAAAAAGAGAGGTGTTCTTCAGACCGTAGTCGACTGCCAGCAGTCAACCACGGTCTCGGGGACTACACCCAGTGGGTGCACTCAGCGTGCCCCCACCGGTTCTATGATTCCATTCGACCAGATCGAGTAAAGAAAGTAATGAGAAAAAGTTCGAGACATAAAGACTATGGTCGACTGCCAGCAGTCCACCATAGCCTTGGGGACTACACCCAGTGGGTGCACTCAACGTGCCCCCACCAATCCAGATATTCAATCGACACACCCAGTGGGTGTACGACATATACTAAGATTTTCAGAAAAGTTTTCAGGTGTCATATCCTAACAGAACAGGTGGTGATCGACTAACCTGAACATTGCTCTGAAGGGCTGAACTGGCATCATAAGCTGCTTGACTGGCGTCTCGGATCGCCTTCACTTGCTCCATCATGACCCCCGCCTGGCGTATGGCTTCTTTAGCAGTGCTTGCTTGGTCTTCTGGGACGTGGTGGGTGGAGAAAAGTGAAGGCGGATCAACACTCGACGACGAAGGGCGAGCACTCGTCAGCGGCACCGCAAAGGATACAGTAGCCCGAGTGACGTTGTCCCCCTCCGCAACCAACATCTCAGGTGCTGATACGACCTGAGCTGTCTTGCCAGCAGACACCCTCCTATTCCTCCTCTGCCTCAGTGGTTCCTCGTCATCATCATCAGGAAGATCAATGATGATATTAGGTGGAGCTGCAGAAAAGATTCAAAGTTAAAAATGAAGATCCTACCGACTGAAAACGAAACTACAAAGGTCATACCAGGGTTGGAAGTGACAGCATCCTCCATTTCTTGATCCTTGGGTATGGTCGAGGTCTCAGAAGTAGCAGCACTGCAGTTTCAGAAATCAGTCGGTCAGCTAACCAATCGACCAAGAATAAATCCATGTGAAACAAGAAAACACAAGTTACGCCATTACCCAGAAATAGTGGGAATCACCATCTTCATCTTCGGCAAGGCCTTAGTCGTCTTTGACGACGCCACTCAAGATTGCTTCAGCGCTTTCTCAGTCGGCGCCGGAGAGGTCGTCCGAGGACGCTTGGTCGACTGCACAACAGGCGCAACCCCCTTGCCGCGCTCGACTACAGTGTCATGGACAAGCTTGGATCGTCTTTCAGAATGGGAAGGTGCGACTTCCTCCTCCTCTTCCTCCTCCTCTTCCTCTTCGGAGCCAGCATCTTCATCACCCTCATCGCCATCCGATTCCCACTCCTCCTAACTTTCGCCTCCACTTCCTTCCTCCTCCTCGGTCTATGCTTGCGCCCCGTTGGGCATCGAATACAACTCAGTAGTGATCTAAAAGACAACAAAACAAGACAAAAGTCAATCGACTGATTTGCAGCAAAACAAAATGGACGAAACATGATTACAGTCAGAGATAAGTGGTCATACCTTGTCTGGTTCATAAGACTGGTCGAGTGGCGGGATCCTCCTAGCTCCACGAGGGTTATCTTTGTTCCCTGTGATGGCAGTCATCCACCTCTCCAGTGTGGCGTCGTCGACCTCCTATGGGTGGACCTGAGTGGTGTCTTCGGTACCAGAGTACAACCACATCGGGTGGCCTCGGTATTGGAGTGGCTGAATACGCCGTCGAAGGAAAACCTCCAGAAGATCCATGCCAGTGACCCCGTCGCGAATGAGCTGGACTACACGCTCCATCAACATTTTAACCTGAGCCTTCTCCTCCGGAAGCACCTTCAGAGAGGACGACTTGTTCACTCGACTCATGGAGAAAGGAGGGAGCCCAGTCGACTGCCCTGGCATCGACTGGTCTTGGCAGTAGAACCAGGTCGACTGCCACCCTCTAACTGACTCGGGAAGGGTCATGGCTGGAAAAGCACTCTTACTCCTCATCTGGACCCCAAGACCCCCGCACATCTGGATTACTTGGGTTTTCTCTTCATCCGGACTAGACTTTTTCACCGTCTGAGAGCGACAAGTGAATATGTGTTTGAAGAGGCCCCAGTGCGGCCGACAACCCAAGAAGTTTTCGCACAAAGACATGAAAGCGGCGAGATAGGCAATGGAGTTGGATGTGAAGTGATGGAGTTGTGCCCCGAAGAAGTTCAGAAACCCCCGAAAGAAAAGATTTGGCGGCAGAGAAAACCCGCGGTCAACATGGGTAGCTAAGAGGACGCACTCACCTCCTGAGGCTGCGGCTGCCATTCCGACCCCGGAAGCCTTGCTGACTCGTGGGGGATCAGTCCTTCGTTGGCCAGGTCGTCGAGGTCCTTCTGAGTGATGGTCGAACGGATCCAATCGCCCTGGATCCAACCTTGTGATAGGCTGGACCACGACGAGGATCCGCCTCGACTGGTCGCTCTCCCCTTCACCTTCGCCGTCGCCTTCTTCGCCCGCTCCAAAGCCGCCGTCTTCTCCTTCACCATTGTCGCCGGCGAGGCAGGCACGGAGCGGCAGCGCTGAGCAGGTGGCGAGCGCAGCAGATGAATCTGGAGACAAGGAAGGGGAAAATGAGAGCGCACTGTTCAAAAAACCCCGCCCGGCGCCTTATATGAAGTTGCTTCCGAGTGACTGACTGGTAGGCCCGGGCGATCCTGTCAAATCCCGCAACAGTCGCGCGCACGGTACATGGCGAAAAAGGTGGCGCGGAGATCGAGGCGTCTCTGCCTTATCCCATCCGAGTACCACGGTCTTCTCCGCTTCGCGCGCTTCCTGAAATCCGGATCACGCTAAATCCGTTAACAGCAGAGCAACTTGTCACACGTCAGATTTCCTACGATCTATCGCTCGGAAATCTCCAAGTTCACAAAGTTCACTCGACAGATGAAAAGAATGGATCAAGGCGACTGAAAGAAAAGTTGACGCCATCACTAAGAAGTCATTGATCCAGAGTGAGACACACTCGCAGCACAAAAAGCAGGTCGGAAAGGTTACCCACTCCTTCCTCACTCAAACCTCAATCCATTCAGGGGATAATGATGAAGTCATGTACCTAGGGTAGGGTCATGGATCTGTCCAAGGTACCCTCCCCAATGACATCTTTAGAAGAAACTCCCTTCCAGTCGACCTAGAAGGATTCCACTCGACGGACTCGAAGACACTCGACCATGAAGACTCACTCGACCACCAGGAGTTCAAGAGCCACTCTATATCCAAACGGTCTATAATTAAGTAGTCTTTATGGTCATGATGACACTTTATGTAAGGCGTTACCAGTAACGCCAGGCCTTAATGTACTTTAAACCCTCCGCTACGTGGGCTGGCTGGGGTCCTGGCAGACTCTATATAAGCCACCCCCCCCTCCACTGGCAGAAGGGTTCGCACCCCTGTAATTCATACTCATATAATCCAGTCAACCGCCTCCGGGCTCCGAGACGTAGGGCTGTTACTTCCTCTGAGAAGGGCCTGAACTCGTAAATCCCTTGCGTATACAACTACTCCGTAGCTAGGATCTTGCCTCTCCATACCTACCCCCTATTCTACTGTCAGTCTTAGTACCACGACAGTCGGTGCTCTACGTCCTCGGGTCCTGGCCCTCGAGCGGGGCTCAGCCATCGCTGGTATGCCAGGTCACGATGCCGTGGACAAGGACAGAGAGTGAGGGCTGGAGAGCCAGTAAGAGCCCATGAGTCGTGATGCTCAGGTACCCCCCCTTTAATGTGCAAGCAGCCGACATGAAGAAAGAAGGGTGCCATAGGCAAGCATCAAACAATGATCACGATGGGTCAAATGCACAACCCGAATAAACGCGAGAGGGATACATGCCACCGGGTCTGGCCCGGGTAGCTTGGGGATAATGCAGCCCGAGGGGCGCCCCCGATAAAGTAAGCTGAAAACATGAACTAAAGGGGATACACGCCGCAGGGACGGACCCACGCGGCCTGGGAATGATGCAGCCCTGGGGGGCGCTCCCAGCTGAAAATGAAACTCGAAGGATGTCACCTGATGATGCTGAAGATGGAGGAATGCTGAAGTAGCGGATGGCGTGCGCTGCGGGAGACGATCTTCACGAGCCCCCAGGCCCAGGGGCCTCGGGAGGCTCCGGGGGCGCTGGCGGCTCCTCGCGGACCATCTCCATCTCCACCAGGACTGTGGAATGCCTGACCGCCTGAGCCTCCAAGATGCTCCTCATGAGGCGCTGACGCACAGCAGCTGCGTTCGGCAGGCCGTGAGGCATTCGAACATAGCTGTGAGGTGGACCTTCGCAGCGCTCCACGCGTGCGGGCCAGAGGCACTCCTGAGAGGCGGCTCAGTTGAGTCCTGGTATGTCGACGCAGACGCGCAACCCACCGTCCTCACCTGGATGGGGAGCTACGGCGGGCAAGCGGCGGCTGCCACTCATGACTCTTGACTCCTGCAATTCCTGAATGATCTCACTGATGAACTCCTGAGGGTTTGGCCCTCCTTGCCTTGCTTCCTCCTGAGGGAAACATGCGTTAAAGCACGCCTCCAAGTGGTGCCCGAGCGCCTCCCTCGTAATCTTATCAAAGTCGATGGCGCTCCAGAAGGGAGCCCCCGAGCCCTGCTCGAGGAGGGCGCCGGATGCGCCTTCCTATGCGACAGAAGGAGGTGCCCCCTGAACGGGCGCTGACCCTGAGGGGCCAGCCTCCCGAGGGGTCGGGCCAGGCGATGTCTTCTTCTTCTTAGGAGCAGCCTCGGGAGGCCTCCCGTTCCTGTGATCTGGGCCTTCAACTGATGCGGCTTGGAAGGCACGCTCCAGGGAACACACAGCGTATCTCTCTTCACAAGGCACCGTGATGACTCCGCCGCTTCCTGGCATCTTGAGGACATTGTAGCCGTGATGGGTCACGGCCATGAACTTGGCCAGGGTTGGGTACCCGAGGATGGCATTTGTAACGCCCCGGATTTGATGCGCCAGGTGTCTGCCAGTTATTCTCCGTCTTTGCCATGTCATCATCTGCATTTCATATCATGTCATCATGCACATCTCATTTTGCATACGTGTTCGTCTCATGCATCCGAGCTTTTTCCCCGTTGTCCGTTTTGCAATCCGGCACTCCTATGTCCTCCGGCGTCCCCCTTTTGTCTCTCGTTGTGAGCGGGTGTTAAACATTCTCGGAATGGACCGAGTCTTGCCATGCGGCCTTGGTATAGCACCTGTAGACCGCTTGTCAAGTTTCGTGCCATTTGGAGGTCGTTTGATACTCCAACGGTTAACCAAGTAACCGCAAAAGGCCTCTTTTGTGTTGCAGCCCAACACCCCTCCAAAGTGGCCCGAAACCCAGCAAACTCCCCTCCATGCTCTCGGTCGTTCGATCACGATCGCGTGGCCGAAAACCGCTCCTCATTTGGACTCTCCTAGCTCTCTCTACCTATTTAAACACCCTCTCCCCCGAAATTTTGGATCAAACCAACCCTAACCTAGCCTTCTTCCTCCTCTGCGCCGCCGGACATGTCCGCTCCGCCGCCCACGCCCAATCCCCCGCCGCCACGTCAGCGCGCCACCTTATCTCTCCTCCCTGCGCCGCCGCGGCCCTGCGGGCCCACGATCGGCCCGCCCGGCCCGACCGCGTGCCCCGCGCCCCTCCACGCCCGCGCGCCCCGCGCCGCCGGCCTGCGCCTGCCCCGCTGCCGGCGCCGACCTCCGCCGTCGCCAACCCCGCGCGGCCCCGCTCCACCTTTGCCGCCGGCGCCTCCCTGCGCCTCGCCGGCCCTGTGTCCACGCCGGAGACCACGCCCACCGGCCGACGCGCCCGCCGTCGCCCGCAGAGATCTCCGGCGCCGGCCGCCTCCCTCCGCCGCCTCGTCGCCGGCTCCTCCTCGCCGGAGCGCCTCCTCCCCCAACCCAGGCCGCCTCCTTCCTCAACTCCGGTGGCCCGAGCCGACCAACCTCGGGATCCGTGCCCAGATCCAGATCCGTTTTCGGAGGTTGACCCCGTTTATTTCCCCAAGCCCCCGAATATTTTGCATAATCATGCCATGTTCAACGCATCATAACTTGTTGCATACTGCTCCGTTTCATGCGCGTAATATGTCAAATTGTTCGCCTCGACGAGTACTTCATTTCGTTCCATTGCATCATGTTCATTTAAGTCCATCTTGATGCCCGAATTATCGTTGCAAGAGTGCTATATGATGTTAATCTGCTGAAACTGTTATAACATGCTCATTTATCATTTTTGCCATGTTTGATGTGTGCATCCTATGAGGTTGATGTCTACATGTGTTTTGAACAATGCTATGCCATATTTACAGTGATGCCATCCATGTATTTTTGTGAGTCTTGTACTGAGTGCATCGAGCTCGTGAAGTAGGGTACTTACTGTTGTTGTTTTGCTAGGCTGATTCTGTTATATTTTGTTGCTATATAAACCTGCTTCTACAAGTCATTCTGTGCATAATATGGAGATGTTCACTAAGGATGATTTATTAAACATGCCATGCTCTATCCATTCATTCCCCTGGTTGCATTTATAGAATGTTGTAACATGTTGTAATATTGCTCCAAACTTGCTAAATAATGTTGCTGTCAGCCTGTTAACTTCAAGTTCAGTTTTGCCATGTGCTTTGCTAGTGATCCATGTACCCTATGAACTTGCTCTTGCCATGCTTAGCTTCATAAACTTGTATTCTTACTATTAGTTGCCTTTCCATGCCATGTATTGCTCTGTGGTGAGTGGTTCAAGCTCACCAACATGCCTACTTATTGTTGTTTCTGCCATGTAGGAATCTGTCATATAACTTGCCATGTTTACATGGGTGCCATCATATCTTCTGATCCTTTTTGGCTCATGGTCAGTAAGGGACATTTGTTATATGCAATTAGTAGATTCATGCCATGCCTTTGTTTGCCATGTTAAGTTCCTGTAGCATGTTGTTTGATAGCTCTAAATATTGCAACCTAATGTTATTTCTGCAACGTCTGAAACTGTTATTATTTGCAATCTTGCCATGTGTGTTTGAGCATGTTCTAGTGATTTCTGGAGATAGCTCAGTGTCCATGTTTTGTCATGCTTTACCTGTAGTTCATGCCCATGCCTTTTGTTATTATGTTGGGGTGCTGTAGCTTGTTGTTTTGATGCTTGCTAGATGCCTAGTTGCTGTTTTGGATGCCCTTTAAACTTGTATAGAGTGTATGTGTTGAACCGTTGCTCCGTTTTGAGTGTGCTTTATATGAAACTTGCTCGATTTTGCATGTAGCTTCATATTATCATGTTGCATCCTTGTTTTGGTGTGTTTGCTTGATGTTTGTTTGAATTTTGCATCAATGCCATGCTTAACTTGTTTTGCTCATATCTTCTAGGCCGTAGCTCCGAATCTAACGAGCTTTATATGTAACTTGACTAGAATCTCGTGTAGATCATCTTGGTGCATCTTAACTTGCTGTTTAACAACTTCAACTTAATGTTTATTCAGATCTGGACCAACTTCGAAACTTGCATATGAGGACTTACCGGAATTGTTATATGTTGTTTCCGGCCTCATTTAAACTTGCTTTGATGTGTTGTTCTTGTTTGCATCATCTCTTGCCATGAGTAGCTTCATGTAGATTTGTCATGCATCATGTCTTGTCTATGTGTGGTGTGTTTACCATGTTGTGTGCTTCTTCTCGATAGTTCCCGTTTCGTTGCGATCGTGAGGATTCGTTCGTCTACGCTTGGTTCATCTCCGTGGCGTCATCTTCTTCATGGACTCGTTCTTCTTCCTTGCGGGATTTCAGGCAAGGTGACCGCTACCCTGGATCTCACTACTATCATTGCTATGCTAGTTGCTTTGTTCTATCGCTATGCTGCGTTACCTATCATTTGCTCTTCAAGCCTCCCAAATTGCCATGAACCTCTAACCTTTGACACCCTTCCTAGCAAACCATTGCTTGGCTATGTTACCGCTTTGCTCAGCCCTCTTATAGCGTTGCTAGTTGCAGGTGAAGTTGAAGATTGCTCCATGGTGGACAGGATTTTGGTTGGGATATCACAATATCTCTTATATTATTAATGCATCTATATACTTGGTAAAGGGTGGAAGGCTCGGCCTTATGCCTGGTGTTTTGTTCCACTCTTGCCGCCCTAGTTTCCGTCATACCGGTGTTATGTTCCCGGATTTTGCGTTCCTTACGCGATCGGGTGATTTATGGGACCCCCTTGACAGTTCGCTTTGAATAAAACTCCTCCAGTAAGGCCCAACCTTGGTTTTACCATTTGCCTCACCTAGCCCTTTTTCCCTTGGGAGTCGCGCTCTCGAGGGTCATCTTATTTTTACCCCCCCCCCCCCCCCCCGGGGCCAGTGCTCGTCATGAGTGTTGGTCCAACCTGTCAGCCGCCGGTGGCCACCAGGGGCAACTCTGGACTGGCCTATCGGAAGTTTGGACAATCCGGTGTGCCCTGAGAATGAGATATATGCAGCTCCTATCAGGATTTGTCGGCACATTCGGGCGGCTCTGCTGGTCTTGTTTTACCATTGTCGAAATGTCTTGTAAACCGGGATTCCGAGACTGATCGGGTCTTCCTGGGAGAAGGTATATCCTTCGTTGATCACGAGAGCTTATCACGGGCTAAGTTGGGACACCCCTGCAGGGTATTATCTTTCGAAAGCCATGCCCGCGGTTATGTGGCAGATGGGAATTTGTTAATGTCCGGTTGTAGATAACTTGCAACCAGATCCGAATTAAAACGCATCAACCGCGTGTGTAGTCGTGATGGTCTCTTCTCGGCGGAGTCCGGGAAGTGAACACGGTCTTTGGGTTATGTTTACGTAAGTAGGAGTTCAGGATCACCTCTTGATCATTATTAGTTGACGGCCGTTCCTTTGCTTCTCTTCTCGCTATCATTTGCGTATGTTAGCCACCATATATGCTTAGTCGCTGCTGCAACCTCACCACTTTACCCCTTCCTTTCCCATTAAGCTTTGCTAGTCTTGATACCCATGGTAATGGGATTGCTGAGTCCTCGTGGCTCACAGATTACTACAACAACAGTTGCAGGTACAGGTTATGTGATGATCATGGCGCGAGAGCGATGTTTGCTTGTTTTGGAGTTCTTCTTCTGCTTCTTCTTCGATCAAGGGATAGGTTCCTGGTCGGCAGCCTGGGCTAGCAAGGTGGATGTCGTTTGAGTTTCTGTTTGTGTTTCATCCGTAGTCGGGTGGTGCTCTTATGTATGATGTATTGTTGTATTCATGTGGCATTGTATGCCTCTTGTATGTATCCCCATCTATTATGTAATGTTGATGTAATGATATCCACCTTGCAAAAGCGTTTCAATATGTGGGTCTATCCTTGGTGGGACCTTCGAGTTCCTTTTGGATAGGTTTGCATGTTGGGCGTGACAAGTTGGTATCAGAGCCTCGACCGACCTTAGGAGCCCCCCTTGATTGATCGTGTAGTTTGGCCGTTGTCGAGTCTAGAAAAAAAACTGTTTTCGGAGTCTAGTTATATCGGAGAGTAGGAATTCTTTTTACTTCTCAGCCCTTCGTCGCTCTGGTGAGGAATCTTGACGTAGGTGTTTTGAATTACTCCTCTTCCCATTCAAATTTTTCTTTAGGTTCACGCAGTTGGTTACCGTTCGTTGATTCTCAGCTCTTTTCATCCGGTGCATTTCTCGTCAAGTTGACTCGAGCCTCTTCATCGTTGCCAAGTTCAATCCTCAGTTGTTTTCTTCTTCCCACCCGCCCACCCTTTTCTTCTCGGAGCCGGAGTCCGTAATCGAGTATCTATCCTACTCGTGCGAAGTCTTTGCTTTTCTTTCCTTAATGATTTCAACCGGTGTTTTCTCTTCAACATGTTCGTCGGTTTCCCCTTCCAAGTTACCTTTGTTTTCCCGCCCTCCCACACTCTTCTTTCCGGAGTCTGAGTCTCTTTCGACCATCAATTTCATTCGTGTGGAACATCTTCAGTCTTTCGACAATTGTTTCAACCGGTGAATTCTCGTCTCGTTCGTCATTCTTCATCCCTTTCTTTTTCCGGTGCACTCAAATCAAGTTTTTCGGGTTGATCATATTCTTTTCCGTAGCTCAAGTGTTTTCCCTGCTCGTTCGCCTCTCGCCAGTTTATCTTTCAGGAGTGCTCAAGATATCTCAAGAGATTCGTCTATATTCTAACTATTTTGAGGTTGTCACCTCATTCAAATATTTCAATTGTTCCGGTGCATCATCTATCTGTTTAACAAATCCTTTTTCAGCGGTGTTTTCTTTTAGTGGGCCCTAACCCACAGGTCTTTACCCAGGATCTTACCTGACTCTTCTAATTCCCCCAAAGTTATTCTCAATTCTTTTCAAGTGTGATGTAAGAATGGATCCCATGAGTCACTTGCCTTCTCCAAGATCTCTTTCAAATCATTTCATCGTCGGCTCAACCTCTTTGCTTTTCATTCTCCCGGAGTATCTCAGTAATTTTGGTGGTGTTTCTCGTCATCATTTGAAGACTGAAGAAGAGTTTTTTCCTCTAAATCTTGTCCATTCTTCCGAAGATTCATGGTTCTAGCTTCATGTTACCCTCGCGAATTATTCCGTTTGTTAGATATTCTTTCTTACCCATCCGGACTATGCCAGGAGTTGTTTTTCCATTTCTTTTCACCGGAGGCCGTAATTCCAGAAGAATTCTTCGTCCTCACATTTTAGCTACCGTTATCCAATTACCCCGGTGCTTCATTCAAGTGTTCCTTAATCAGCTCATGATCTCTTTATTCTTTTGCATCTGAAATCCCCTCAAGCATATTTGTTCTTCTAATTCTTCCCGGTGATTCTTTCTCTTTTCTTCGTTCATTGTCTTTTCTTACGGTGTTCATTCAAGATTCCTTTTACTTTGTTTATCATATTAATTCATTCGATCTTTCCAATCCTACCGGTGGTTCATGAAGACATTCTCAAGTTTGCTATATGTCACTTCTCAATCATTTTCAAGAAGAATAAGTAATATGCAAATCCATTGCTTGTCATCAATTTAATTTGATGAAGGATAAGCATATAATAAATCTTATTCTTATTTCATCAAAGTGATTAATCCTTTTTCTTCGGAGTTTGTTCTTGATGAATAAATTCTAGTTCCAAGTGTTTTTCATCTTTTCTTTTCTGGAGTTCAAATTTACTCGGCCATCTCGTCGGAACCTCCATCTGAATCATCGCAAGGCTCATCTTATTCTTTCATCCTTCTTTCTATCTCATCATCCTTTGTCAGCGGAGTTCTTCATGGTGGTTCTTCATGATTTAATTCAATCCTCAAGTGTTCATCAAGATTCTTCTCGAAGGAGTTCAAGTATCTTCTCTTCTCGCATCACGAAGCGCAATTAAATCTCCGTATTCTTTTGAAGTGGAGTTTTGCATTTCTTCGTTCTTAGCTATCCAAATCATTTCCGTTTGTGGTCGGAGATCACCTCATAATTTTGAGATGTTATCTATAAGTCCACAACAAGCTTATTCTCTCCTTGTTGATTTCCTCAACAACTCCGTTCTAACCTTCCTTCGAAAGATGCTTTCAATTTCATTCATGGAACAAGTTGTCATTTTCTTCTCCGTTCTTTTCATTCCACTATTTCAATTCTTCCGGAGGCATTGCATTGTTCTTCTCGTCAAGTGCCATCTCATTGGGTGAAGTTCGTGTTCTATTCCTCCATGTTTCAGCCGGAATGCTGCCTAATTCCTTTCAGTCTTATTCGTTTCTTATCTCGTTCTAACCGGAGTGGTTTCATAGTCTATCTGATTCCGTCAGTTTTCGATTCTCGTCATTCTCATCGTTCCTCTCTTCTTCTCGAGTGCTCTCGATTCTTTGCTTCTTCATTTGAGTTCTTGTTTCACCTCATCCCTTTTCCCTTCCGTCTCGGTCCTAAGATCTTGGGACGAGATCTCTTGTTAGTGGAGGAGTGTTGTAACGCCCCGGATTCGATGCGCCAGGTGTCTGCCAGTTATTCGCCGTCTTTGCCATGTCATCATCTGCATTTCATATCATGTCATCATGCGCATCTCATTTTGCATACGTGTTCGTCTCATGCATCCGAGCTTTTTCCCCGTTGTCCGTTTTGCAATCTGGCACTCCTATGTCCTCCGGTGTCCCCCTTTTGTCTCTCATTGTGAGCGGGTGTTAAACGTTCTCGGAATGGACTGAGTCTTGCCATGCGGCCTTGGTATAGCACCGGTAGACCGCCTGTCAAGTTTCGTGCCATTTGGAGGTCGTTTGATACTCCAACGGTTAACCAGGTAACCGCAAAAAGGCCTCTTTTGTGTTGCAGCCCAACACCCTCCAAAGTGGCCCGAAACCCAGCAAACTCCCCTCCATGCTCTCGGTCGTTCGATCACGATCGCGTGGCCGAAAACCGCTCCTCATTTGGACTCTCCTAGCTCCCTCTACCTATTTAAACACCCTCTCCCCCGAAATTTCGGATCAAACCAACCCTAACCTAGCCTTCTTCCTCCTCTGCGCCGCCGGACATGTCCGCTCCGCCGCCCACGCCCAATCCCCCGCCGCCACGTCAGCGTGCCGCCTTCTCTCTCCTCCCCGCGCCGTCGCGGCCCTGCGGGCCCACGACTGGCCCGCCCGGCCCGATCGCGTGCCCCGCGCCCCTCCACGCCCGCGCGCCCCGTGTCGCCGGCCTGCGCTGGCCTGCGCCTGCCCCGCCGCCCGCGCCGGCCTAGGCCGCCGGCACTGACCTCCGCCGCCGCCAACCCCGCGCGGCCCCGCTCCGCCTTCGCCGCCGGTGCCTCCCTACGCCTCGCCGGCCCCACATCCTCGCCGGAGACCGTGCCCACCGGCCGACGCGCCCGCCGCCGCCCGCGGAGATCTCCGGCGCCGGCCGCCTCGTCGCCGGCTCCTCCTCGCCGGAGCGCCTCCTCCCCCAACGCAGGCCGCCTCCTTCCTCAACTCCGGTGGCCCGAGCCGGCCAACCTCGGGATCCGTGCCCAGATCCAGATCCGTTTTCGGAGGTTGACCCCGTTTATTTCCCCAAGTCCCCGAATATTTTGCATAATCATGCCATGTTCAATGCATCATAACTTGCTGCATACTGCTCCGTTTCGTGCGTGTAATATGTCAAATTGTTCGACTCGACGAGTACTTCATTTCATTCCATTGAATCATGTTCATTTGAGTCCATCTTGATGCCCGAATTATCATTGCAAAAGTGCTATATGATGTTAATCTGCTGAAACTGTTATAACATGCTCATTTGTCATTTTTGCCATGTTTGATGTGTGCATCCTATGAGGTTGATGTCTACATGTGTTTTGAACTATGCTATGCCATATTTACATTGGTGCCATCCATGTATTTTTGTGAGTCTTGTACTGAGTGCATAGAGCTAGTGAAGTAGGGTACTTGTTGTTGCTGTTTTGCTAGGCTGATCCTGTTATATTTTGTTGCTATGTAAACCTGCTTCTACAAGTCATTCTGTGCATAATCTGGAGATGTTCACTAAGGATGATTTGTTCAACATGTCATGCTCTATCCATTCATGCCCTTGGTTGAATTTATAGACTGATGTAACATGTTGTAATCTTGATCCAAACTTGCTAAATAATCTTGCTGTCAGCCTGTTAACTTCAAGTTCAGTTTTGCCATGTGCTTTCCTAGTGATACATGTACCCTATGAACTTGCTCTTGCCATGCTTAGCTTCATAAACTTGTATTCTTACTGTTGGTTGCCTTTCCATGCCATGTATTGCTCTGTGGTGAGTGGTTCAAGCTCACCAACATGCCTACTTATTGTTGTTCCTGCCAGGTATGAATCTGTCATAAAACTTGCCATGTTTACATGGGTGCCATCATATCTTCTGATCCTTTTTGGCTCATGGTCAGTAAGGGACATTTGTTATATGCAATTAGTAGATTCATGCCATACCTTTGTTTGCCATGTTAAGTTCCTTTAGCATGTTGTTTGATAGCTCTAAACATTGCAACCTGATGTTATTTTTGCAACGTCTGAAACTGTTATTATTTGCAATCTTTCCATGTGTGTTTGAGCATGTTCTAGTGATTTTTGGAGATAGCTCAGTGTCCATGTTTTGTCATGCTTTACCTATACTTCATGCCCATGCCTTTTGTTGTTATGTTGGGGTGCTGTAGCTTGTTGTTTTGATGCTTGCTAGATGCCTAGTTGCTGTTTTGGACAGCATGCCCTTTAAACTTGTATAGAGTGTATGTGTTGAACCGTTGCTCCGTTTTGAGTGTGCTTTATATGAAACTTGCTTGATTTTGCATGTAGCTTCATATTATCATGTTGCATCCTTGTTTTGGTGTGTTTTCTTGATGTTTGTTTGCATTTTGCATCAATGACATGCTTAACTTGTTTTGCTCATATCTTCTAGGACGTAGCTCCGAATCTAACGAACTTTATATGTAACTTGACTAGAATCTCGTGTAGATCATCTTGGTGCATCTTAACTTGCTTTTTAACAACTTCAACTTAATGTTTATTCAGATCTGGACCAACTTTGAAAATTGCATATCAGGACTTACCGGAATTGTTATATGTTGTTTCCGGCCTCATTTAAACTTGCTTTGATGTGTTGTTCTTGTTTGCATCATCTCTTGCCATGAGTAGCTTCATGTAGATTTGTCATGCATCATGTCTTGTCTATGTGTGGTGTGTTTACCATGTTGTGTGCTTCTTCTCGATAGTTCCCGTTTCGTTGCGATCGTGAGGATTCGTTCGTCTACGCTTGGTTCATCTCCATGGCGTCATCTTCTTCATGGACTCGTTCTTCTTCCTTGCGGGATTTCAGGCAAGATGACCGCTACCCTGGATCTCACTACTATCATTGCTATGCTAGTTGCTTCGTTCTATCGCTATGCTGCGTTACCTATCATTTGCTCTTCAAGCCTCCCAAATTGCCATGAACCTCTAACCTTTGACACCCTTCCTAGCAAACCATTGCTTGGCTATGTTACCGCTTTGCTCAGC
Organism: Triticum timopheevii; assembly: GCA_963921465.1. Lineage (NCBI taxonomy): Eukaryota > Viridiplantae > Streptophyta > Magnoliopsida > Poales > Poaceae > Triticum > Triticum timopheevii. Next base: position 463,863,217 of record OY997272.1, on the reverse strand, counting down.
CCTCTTATAGTGTTGCTAGTTGCAGGTGAAGTTGAAGATTGCTCCATGGTGGACAGGATTTTGGTTGGGATATCACAATATCTCTTATATTATTAATGCATCTATATACTTGGTAAAGGGTGGAAGGCTCGGCCTTATGCCTGGTGTTTTGTTCCACTCTTGCCGCCCTAGTTTCCGTCATACCGGTGTTATGTTCCCGGATTTTGCGTTCCTTACGCGGTCGGGTGATTTATGGGACCCCCTTAACAGTTCGCTTTGAATAAAACTCCTCCAGCAAGGCCCAACCTTGGTTTTACCATTTGCCTCACCTAGCCCTTTTTCCCTTGGGAGTCACGCTCTCGAGGGTCATCTTATTTTTACCCCCCCCCCCCCCCGAGCCAGTGCTCGTCATGAGTGTTGGTCCAACCTGTCAGCCGTCGGTGGCCACCAGGGGCAACTCTGGACTGGCCTATCAGAAGTTTGGACAATCCGGTGTGCCCTGAGAACGAGATGTGTGCAGCTCCTATCAGGATTTGTCAGCACATTCGGGCGGCTTTGCTAGTCTTGTTTTACCATTGTCAAAATGTCTTGTAAACCAGGATTCCGAGACTGATCGGGTCTTCCTGGGAGAAGGTATATCCTTCGTTGATCACGAGAGCTTATCATGGGCTAAGTTGGGACACCCCTGCAGGGTATTATCTTTCGAAAGCCGTGCCCGCGGTTATGTGGCAGATGGGAATTTGTTAATGTCCGGTTGTAGATAACTTGACACCAGATCCGAATTAAAACGCATCAACCGCGTGTGTAGCCGTGATGGTCTCTTCTCGGCGGAGTCCGGGAAGTGAACACGGTCTTTGGGTTATGTTTGATGTAAGTAGGAGTTCAGGATCACCTCTTGATCATTATTAGTTGACGACCGTTCCTTTGCTTCTCTTCTCGCTATCATTTGCGTATGTTAGCCACCATATATGCTTAGTCGCTGCTGCAACCTCACCACTTTACCCCTTCCTTTCCCATTAAGCTTTGCTAGTCTTGATACCCATGGTAATGGGATTGCTGAGTCCTCGTGGCTCACAGATTACTACAACAACAGTTGCAGGTACAGGTTATGTGATGATCATGACGCGAGAGCGATGTTTGCTTGTTTTGGAGTTCTTCTTCTGCTTCTTCTTCGATCAAGGGATAGGTTCCTGGTCGGCAGCCTGGGCTAGCAAGGTGGATGTAGTTTGAGTTTCTGTTTGTGTTTCATCTGTAGTCGGGTGGTGCTCTTATGTATGATGTATTGTTGTATTCATGTGGCATTGTATGCCTCTTGTATGTATCCCCATCTATTATCTAATGTTGATGTAATGATATCCACCTTACAAAAGCGTTTTAATATGCGGGTCTGTCCTTGGTGGGACCTTCGAGTTCCTTTTGGATAGGGTCGCATATTGGGCGTGACAGCATTGTACGGCAGGCGGATGTGAGCGACGTCGAAGTCAATGAGCTCGGTGCGGTAGTTGTCGCGCGTCCCGAAGGTAACAGGAAGGCGGACCTGCCCGATCGGAACTGTGGAACCATCGGTGACTCCTGAGAAAGGCTTGGTTGGCTGCAGTTGATTGTATGGCACTTGGAGATTGTTGAACGTTTCGATGGATAGGACATAGAGCCCTGCTCCGCCATCGATGAGGGTCCTGGTGACTTGCACGTTGCTAATGATTGGGGAACAAAGCATCGGGAGGACTCCTACTGTGGCTGCGCATTTGAGCTGATCTGCTGAGCTGAACGTGATAGCGCACGATGACCACCTGAGAGGGCGTGTGGCCTCAAGCTTGGGGAGGACTGCATTCACTTCACGGGCAAACTACTTGAAGATGCGCTGGGAGGCCAGGGCTTGTGCGCCTCCCAAGATGCAAGCGATTGCGCGCGGCTCCTGGAAGCCTCCAGCCCCCTCGTCTAAGTGATGGTCTTCATTCCTCCTTGGCTGTGGTGGCACAGGAGGGAGGCCCGCATTGCCTTGTGGGCGATCCTCGCGAGGCTGATCTCTCCAACCCCCCTCGCGAGGTGGGTCCCTTCAACCTCCCTCATGAGGCTGGTCCTGCCAGCGGCCCTCGCGAGGTCGGTCACGCCACCCTTGGCGAGGGCCACGGTCTTCCCATCGTCCTCCACTTCTTCCTCCTCCTCGGCCATAGCCCCTGTCGCTGCGCTCGGGGCATCGGCCGGCACGCACATCTTGCACGGCTCTGAGCTCTTGGCATTCGTTGGTGTTGTGGGTGTGGAGGTCGTGGTACACGCAGTACCGGCTGCCCCTGGATGACTCAGGCTGATCCCTGCCTTGCTTGGTATATGGCTCCACTCCAAGCACGGCAGCCCCCTTGCGCTTCACGTCCTTGGTCTTGGGCTTCTTCTCTTCTGGGTCAGCAGCTGGCAGCTCGAGGAGGGACAGGCGCCCTTCCTCAGCCCTTGCGCACTTGGTCGCCAGATTGAACAGCTCCAGGGAGGTGCACAAGTCTCAGTGGATCGCGAGCTCCTCCTTCATCTTGACGTCACGTACGCCGTCGGAGAAGGCTGAGATGATGGCCTCCTCAGACACCTTGGGGATCTTAAGGCGAGCGTTGTTGAAGCGCTGGATGAACTTCTGCATGGTCTTCCCCGGCTGCTGCTTGATGCGGCGCAAGTCGCTCATGGCCGGGGGCCGGTCGCGGGTGTCTTGGAAGTTGGCGATGAATCGGGTACGCATCTTGTCCCAAGAGGATATCATGCCAGGAGCCAGGTTCAGGAGCCAGGTGCGGGCGTCATCCTTGAGCGCCATGGGGAACCAGTTCGCCATGACCTTCTCGTCTCCGTTGGCGGCTTCGATGCCCAGCTCGTAGAGCTGGAGGAACTCAGCAGGGTCAGCCGTGCCATCGTAGCGCGGGGGCAGGTCTGGCTTGAACTTGCCCGGCCAGGCCACGCTGCGCAGCTCAGCGGAGAAGGCACGGCAGCCTGCAGTGGATGCGGGGGCTCTTTGGTGACGGAGAGCTTGATCTTGCGGGTCTCTGTGCGCTGCAGCCAGGTGCAGCGCGGGGTCTTGATGCGCCGGGGCAGGTGCGCGCTCGTGCCGAGCCAGTGCGGGGAGCACACGGGCGGCTTCTTGGGGACGAGGAATCTCTTGGCAGCTCTTCTCTTGCTGTGCTGGCGCCGGACGGAGTGGGTTCCGCCCAGGGGCCATGCGCCTTGGAGCCAAGGTGCCTTCTTGAGGTGGAGGCGGCTGAGGTGCCCCCAGAGCTTTGTCGCTCGCGCAGGGCGGCGCGCAGTGCAATGAGAGGAACGGTGCAGGGGAGCCCCCAGCGGTGCTGACGAGCTCGGTGATGCGGGCGAGCCACTCGTCGTAGAGGTCATCGACGGGACGGTAGTGCAGGAGCTCTCGCGCCAGGAGCAGCGCGGCATGTGCGTCCGCTGGAGCGTGACGGGCGTGGGACGAGGAGCCGGCCGAAGTCAGCGATGGAGTGGCGGTGGGGCCTTCTCGCCGCACTGATGGATGCAGGGACGGCGCATGTTGTTCGTTCCCCGCCGGGCCGGTGGCGGCGTTGACGGCAGGTGACAGGGAATGACGGGGCCGCCCACCAACGGGGGCCGTCTGGGCGACGCGAGTGGCGAGAGCGGCCCGGCGCTCGGCGCGGGCACGACGTGCGTCTGACATGGATGGGATGGGCGGTGAAAACACGAGGCGACGGAAGGCAGATTCCGGCACACCCCTACCTGGCGCGCCAAATGTCGGATTTTGGGTTCCGGCAGACCCTTGAGGTTCGAACACTGGGGTGCACACAGAGATCACACCCCCAGCCTACCCATGTTTCACCGCCTCGTAAGGATCTAAACTACTCGAAGAACAACACAAGGGACACAAGATTTATACTGGTTCAGGCCACCATTGTGGTGTAATACCCTACTCCAGTTTGTGGTGTGTGGATTGCCTCTGGGGCTGAGGAGGAACAATACAAGGGAAGAACAGCCTCGCGAGGGTCTATTCTTGGTTGGTGCGATGAACTGCTAGGGGAGTTCAGTCGCCTCTCTCTCTCTCCTTCTCTAGTTGATCTCTCGATGTGGATCCGATCAGATCTCCCCCCTACCCTGTGGGTGGCTAGTCCTATTTATAGGCGAAGGCCCCGGGCCTCATCCCAAATATTGTGCGGGAAGGGCGCCAACAATTGGCCATTTTGAAGGGGAACATCTAGTACACTTATCCTGACTAAAGTTGGTCCTCGCCTGCCAAAAGACCCTGACGATGACGCCGGCTTGGGCTCCACGATGACCTCCGTTCTGCCGTCCTGCTGGTCTTGGTCTTGTTGCACCGAAATGGTTGCTTTTTCTTGATACCCTTGCCTGCGCTTGCCCCCTTTGCACCAAAGGGGAAACAAGGACTCTACGCAGGCCGGCGCTCGCCTGGCCTTGGTCGTCATGGCTTGCGTCATGGGCACCTCGTGAGGTACCCCGCCTTGAACTCTCCGCCTCCTCGTGAGCCAGCCTGACGAGGCCGTGCCTGAGGAAGCCTCCTGTCGTCCGCCCCGCGAGGCTTGGCCCCTCGCGAGGGTCTTGAGCATGTGTTGATGAAGATGGGTCGTACTAGACCACTCCTTGAGCCACGCCGCAGGCCGCAGGCAGGCAAGTCTGGGTACCCCTGTTCCCAGAATGCCGACACCCCGGCAAGATCCTTGCTGGGGACGCCAGCGCGCCACGGCAAGACCCTTGCCGGGCCACCCACCCCTGCCAAAGGCGACAGCAGGGCCACTACTAGGCCCGCACCAACCAACTCCTCGCCGCCGTTCGCATGCAGCTGCCAGCCCAACAAGCTGGGCAGGCACCTGCGTGGCAACATGCAGCTTCCAGGCCAACTCAGCACATACCTGGGTGGCGGCATGCAGGTCTTCATGGAGGCTCCACCACCGCGCCACCTTAGTTGTTTGCCTGCCTACATGGCACCGCATGCATCGCTGGCCAGGGCACGTGTCGAAGCGAAGAGTAGCGGCGACGGACGGGACGGGCCTCACTCCCGTCCCCGATAAAGTGAAGGGACACCTAAGCCATGCATTTAATGCACCTTGTCCTGTAATACGAGCGATAAGCTCATGCTGCTGTAGGCCTTTCCACCTCCTGTGTGCCACTGTGGCAGCCCCTTTCGCCTATAAAAGGAGGCCCATGGCATACAGGAAAAGGATTCGGCTCTTTGGAACCACGCAGCATCCATAGCTAGTTTGAGGGCTCAATACATCCACCAAAGTAGGACTAGGGTTTTACATATCCTCGCGGCCCGAACCTGGGTAAACGATCCTCGTGTCAACTACTAATCATGCTCTTCTCACAACCCCGCGCCCCGCAACCGTAGTAGGGATTCTTGTGATCCCATAGGTGTCGTTTCCCATCGACACAATATCACATCATAGCAATCCCTGTAAAAACAAGTTAGACGTCCTCTACTTTGTTATTGCAAGTTTTACGTGGCTGCTACGGGCTTCTAGCAAGAACCATTCTTACTTAAGCATCAAAACCACAATGATTTTTCGTCAAGTGTGCTATTTTAACCTTCAACAAGGACCGGGCGTAGCCACACTCGATTCAACTAAATTTGGAGAAACATACACTCACTAGCCACCTGTGTGCGAAGCACGTCAGTAGAACCAGTCTCGCGTAGGCATACGCGTAATATCGGTCTGAGGCGCTTCATCCAACAATACCGCTGAATCAAAGTATGACATGCTGGTAAGCAGTATGACTATTATCGCCCACAACTCTTTGTGTTCTACTCGTGCATATAACATCTACGCATAGACCTGGCTCAGATGCCACTGTTGGGGAATGCAGTAATTTCAACATTTTCCTACAATCACGCATGATCTATCTAGGTGATGCATAGCAACGAGAGGGGAGAGTGTTGTCTACGTACCCTTGTAGATCGAAAGAGGAAGCGTTATGACAACACGGTTGATGTAGTCGTATGTCTTCACGATCCAACCGATCCTAGCACCGAAGATACGACACCTCCGTGATCTGCACACGTTCAGCTCAATGACGTCCCATGAACTCTAGATCCAGCTGAGGTCGAGGGAGAGTTTCATCAGCACCACGGCGTGGTGACGGTGATGATGAAGTTACCGGTGCAGGGCTTTGCCTAAGCACACGACGATATGACCGAGGTGCAAATCTGTGGAGGGGGGCACCGCACACGGCTAAAAGATCAACTTGATCACCTTGTGTGTCTATGGGGTTGCCCCCCTCCCCCGTATATAAAGGAGGAGAGGGGAGGCCGGCCGGCTCTCCTTGGTGTGCCCCCAAGAGGGGAATCCTACTAGGATTCCAACTCCTAGTAGGTTTCCATCTAAAGGGAGAGAGGGGGAAGGAAGGAGAGGGAGAGGGGGAAGGAAAGGGGCACGCCGCTGAGGGAGTCCTGGATTAAGGGGTACTCGGACAGCCGGACTATATACTTTGGCCGGACTGTTGGACTATGAAGATACAAGATTGAAGACTTCGTCCCGTGTCCGGATGGGACTCTCCTTTGCGTGGAAGGCAAGCTTGGATATTCGGTGGTTTACCCAGGTTCGGGCCCTCTCGATGGAGGTAATACCCTACTTCCTGCTTGATTGATCTTGATGATATGAGTATTACAAGAGTTGATCTACCACGAGATCATAGAGGCTAAACCCTAGAAGCTAGCCTATGATTATGATTGTTGTTGTCCTACGAACTAAACCCTCCGGTTTATATAGAAACCGGAGGGGGCTAGGGTTACACAAAGTCGGTTACAGAGAAGGAAATCTACATATCCGTGTCCCCTGCCTCCTATTACCATTAGCCTTAGACGCACAGTTCGGGACCCCCTGCCCGAGATCCGCCGGTTTTGACACCGACATTGGTGCTTTCATTGAGAGTTCCACTGTGCCATCTTGATAAGGCTTGATGGCTCCCTCGATCATCTTCAACAATGCGGTCCAGGGGGAGGTTTTCCTTCCCAGACAGATCTTCGTATTTGGCGGCATCGTACTGCGGGCCAACTCACTTGGCTATCTGGAGCAGATCGATAGCTACGCCCCTGGCCATCAGGTTAGGTTTGGAAGCTTAAACTATACTGCCAACATCCATGGAGACTTGATCTTTGACGGAACCGAGCCTGTGACAGGTGCACCGAACAGTCACGACGGACATGACTTTGATCTGCCGTCGGACAGTATTCGGGAGATCGCACCCGTGTTGGCGCCGGGAATCAATCCGGAGCAGATCGTGCCTTCCGAGGACGGGTGGATGGACCCCGCCACGGAAGCCGCACACTCATCTATGTCGGAGCCGAACACTAATCCCACCTCCTGTGAGAGTGGCGTCATCAGATCCCCAGACTCGTCTCCGGCTGCAGGATCCGAACCGCGTGCGTCCATGCCTATCGAATCAGAGTGGGCACCCGTCATGGAGTTCACTGCCACGGATATCTTTCACCACTCACCCCTGGGTGATGTGCTGAACTCATTAAGGTCTCTGTCCTTGTCAGGAGATTCTTGGCCGAACTATGTCCGGCTCGAGTGGGAAGCGGACGATGAAAAAATTCGACCCCCACCCACCACCCACTTTATAGCCACTGTCGATGATTTAACCGACGTGCTTGACTTCGACTCCGAAGACATCGACGGTATGGATGACGATGCAGGAGAAGAACGGGAACCACCGCCTACAGGGCGCTGGACCGCCACCTCATCATATGATATTTATATGGTGGACACCCCTAAAGAAAACAATGGCGATGAGGCTGTAAAGTAGGGTCTAGTATATTGTCCTTGTACACGTATTCGTATATGTATGCAATTGTAATTGTGATCATATATATATATATTGAGACGTGAGGCTGGATGTCAACCACCCACGCAAAACCCTAAACCTTGTGTTTAACTTCGTATCAGATCGGAGAGCCGGCAGCGGCCTTGGTATCAGCCAGGTCGGGCCGCCGCCGCACGTCCCTCGCGCCGCCGCCCGATCCCATCTTCCGCGTCGCTGCCGCTGCTTGCTAGCAAGCTTCCGCGTCGCCATCGCTGCTCTTGCTAGCTAGCTACGCTCATACGCAGGAACCATCCAACTGCTAGTTAGCTAGCTAGCTAGCTTTACCCATACGCGGTCGCCGCTTCCGATCGCTACCACTGATTCCGTTCGCTATCGCCGCACGAGCCATCTTCCGCACCGCCGCCGCGTCTTGCTCTGCTGCCACCGCGCGTTGTCCCCTCCGCGCCGCCGCTGCGATGTCGTCCGCCACTCTGTCCGACGCCCAAACTGCCGGCGCTCTCTTCCCCAGTCGCCTCGATCCTCGCCGCGCTCGCTGTCCCGACGATCTCCGTCCGCCTCGGTCGTCACAACTTCATGCTCTGGGGGGGCATCACTAGCACCGTTCTTGCCGGTGCCAACCTCCACGGACACCTCGATGGCACCAAGGCGGCACCGGCCAAAACACTCGTTGTAGGTACCGGCGACGCTGCTACCATCGTCACCAACCCGGAGTACCACCAATGCTGGGTTCAAGATCAGCGCGTCAAGGGGCTTCTTCTCACCTCCATGGATGAGGATATTGCATGCCAACTCATTGGCTACTAGTCGGCGCATGCGGTATGGATAGTTGTCGCTGCCATGTTCGGCGCTCAGAGCCGCGCCAATGTCCGCCACATCCGGCGGCAACTTCAGTCGCTGAGGAAGGACTATATGTGTGCCGCGGAATACATGCACAAGATGAAGGCCCTAGCCGACACTATGGCCGATGTCGGCTCTCCGATCCGCGATGATGAGCTTATCGATCACATCCTCACTGGCCTCGGCTCCGCCTACAACTCCATCGCCGTCTCCTTGGGCGTGAGTAACGCACCCATGCCCTACTCTAGTTTTTACTCATTGGTTCTGTCCTTCGAAGCGTTGCAGGCACAACAGAGTGCGGTGGAGGGATGGTCTCCCTCCTAGAATGCTGTGACCCGTTCGGGTTCGTACGGCGTGGGCGGATGCGCGCCCTACTCCGATCCCTATCCCTCCCATGGTGGGGGGCGCCCGGCTGATGGACATGGCCAGCCAGGGCAGAACCGCCAGGGCGGTAATGGCGGTAACACCGGTGGCCGTGACCGCAATGCTGGTTATGCCGGCAATGGCCGGAAAGGTGGAGGAGGCAACGTCGGCAACAACAATAGTGGAGGAGGTGGGCATCGCAACCGCTGGCGTCCCCGGTGCCAAATTTGCAAGAACTGGGGCCATGAAGCCGACGACTGCCGCAAGCGCTATGATCAGGATCACAACTCCCGTTCCGCAAACTCGGCCTCCACCAACACTGTCGACTTACCTTGGGTGCTGGATACCGGGGCTACGGATCACTTGACCAATGATCTTGAGCGCATCCAGGTTCACGAGCGCTATGACGGCAAGGATTAGGTTCAGGTGGCCAATGGTGCAGGTTTGTCTATTTCACACATTGGTCATTCGCATTTACCCGGTTCATCTCTTCAACTGCGTAACATCCTTCATGTTCCACACATCAGCCAGCATCTTCTCTCTGTTTATCGTCTTCTTTGTGATAATGACGTCTTTGTTGAATTTCACCCTCGTTTTTTCCTTGTTAAGGACAAAGCAACCAGGCGCGTCATCTTTCACGGTAGAAGTTACGGGGGGTCTATCCGGTCCCCTTCGCTCGTGCGTCATCTTCATCGTCTCGCCGTGCCTCCTCCGGTGTTCGAGTTTCGTCGTCGCAATGGCATCAACGTCTTGGTCATCCTACAAATAATGTGGTCACTTCCATTGTTCGGAGTCATGACCTTCCGTGTTCTAGTTCAAATAATTCATCGTTAGTTTGTGATGCCTGTCAGCATGCTAAGAGTCATCAACTCCCTTATTCTACTTTGTTTCATATCACTACTGTACCTCTTGAACTAATACATTCAGATGTTTGGGGTCCCGCTCTTGCTTCGTCGGGAGGGTACAAGTATTATGTTAGTTTTATTGATGACTACACGCACTTCACCTGGATTTATTTGCTTAAACACAAGTCTGATGTTGAGCAAGTTTTCTACGACTTTCAGGCTCATGTCGAACGCCTTCTGGATTATAAAATCAAGGCCGTTCAGTCCGACTGGGGTGGTGAATACCACAAACTCCATCGCTACTTTCAATGCACGGGCATCTCTCACGGAGTGTCATGTCCACATACCTCTCAGCAGAATGGTATTGCCGAGCGCAAACACCGACATTTGGTCGAGACCGGTCTTGCCTTGCTAGCGCACTCCTCTCTTCCACTTCGGTTTTGGGATGAGGCTTTTCTTACGGCATGTTACCTCATCAACCGTATGCCCACTCCGGTTCCCTACAAGGACACACCTCTGTTCTGTCTGTTTCATGTTCAGCCCAACTACTCCTCCCTTCGGATTTTTGGGTGTGCTTGCTGGCCTAGTCTCCGCAAGTACAATGCTCACAAGCTTGAGTTTTGGTCCAAGATGTGTGTTTTCCTTGGCTATAGTCCTTTGCATAAGGGCTATAAGTGTCCTGACCGTACCTCTGGTCGGATATACATCTCTCGTGATGTTGTTATCCATGAGACCGTGTTCCCTTACTCTCAACCTGGCGTTTCGGTTGATCGTGCTTCTCTTGAACATTCAATCACTTTTCCCTCCGATGAACCAGTTCCGGATGTCCATGTGCGTAAATATGACATGTCCTATTTGTCACCTAACTTGTCTTTTGCAGGTGATATTGCTTTGAGTCCCCCCAGGTACATGTTGCTGCTCCGACGCCTCCCGATGCACTCGACGTGCATGTCCCGCCGCCCTAGGCATGCACGGCTCCCGATGGCGCGATCGCGGATGCGGCTGGGTCGCCACCCTCGCCCGGCATGGTTGGGTCGCCACCCTTGCCCGGTCCGTCGCCCGGGCCGCCATCCTCGCCTGGGTCGGACACCATCGTCTCTCGGCCCGTGTCGCCCCTTGCTGAGGTCCCCTCAGCCGCGACACCCTCGGCCGAGCCCTCGTCGCCGTCGTCCTCTCCTACCAGCGATGCCGCTCTAGCGCATGATATGGTTACACGCCATCGTGATCATACGCGCAAGGAGAAGTCTTACACTGATGGCACGGTTCGGTATGACTCTCACCGCCGTGCCTTCTTTGCCGCGCCGGTTTCCCATCGTGATGCTCTGGGTGAACCTGCCTGGCGTGCCGCCATGTCCGAGGAGTTTGCTGCTCTCCGTCACACTAACACCTATGTGTTGGTGCCTCGGCCACCTGGTGTTAATATTGTGAGCTGCAAGTGGATTTTCAAAACCAAGCATCATCCGGATGGGTCTGTTGATAAGCACAAAGCTCGTCTTGTTGCTCGCGGTTTCACTCAACAGCATGGGATTGACTACGAAGATACTTTTAGCCCGGTGGTGAAGCCTGCCACGGTTCGCTTGGTTCTGTCTCTTGTTGTGTCTCGTGGTTGGAGCCTCCGACAGATTGATGTGAGCAATGCCTTTTTACATGGGTTCTTGGCTGAAGATGTGTACATGCAGCAGCCACCTGGGTTCGAGGATGCCACTTATCCCTCTCATGTCTGCAAACTTCAGCGGTCTATTTATGGTCTCAAGCAGTCGCCTCGTGCCTGGTATGCTCGTTTGAGTTAGCGCCTTTCACAGCTCGGTTTTGTTTCCTCTAGATCATATGCATCTCTGTTCATCTTCTCCCAGGATAAAATACAGATATACATGCTGGTGTACATTGATGATATTGTGATTGCTGGCTCTACCCCCGCTGTGGTGGATCGTCTTGTGCAGTCGTTGTCTGCTAGCTTTCCCATAAAAGATTTGGGTCGCCTCGAGTACTTTCTTGGTTTGGGAGCGTCCTTTCATTCAGGGGGCATGACCTTGACGCAGAAAACGTATGCTTTGGATCTTCTTCATCGCGTTAACATGGAGAACTGCAAGGCCACTTCCACTCCGCTTGCTACTTGTGAGAGTCTCTCACGTCATGGTGGTGCACTACTGGGTAGAGATGACTCCTTTCGGTATCGCAGTGTGGTTGGAGCACTTCAGTATTTGACTCTCACTCGTCCTGATATCTCCTTCGCAGTGAACAAAGTGTGTCAGTTCCTGTCTCAGCCAACGGAGGATCATTCGGAAGTAGTCAAGCGTATTCTGAGATATGTCAAAGGTACGCTAGACATGGGACTACGAATTCGTAAGTCCAGATTTACTGGAGTGAGTATATTTACCGATGCAGACTGGGCAGGCTGTGTTGATGATAGGCGCTCCACTGGTGGTTTTGCTATATTTGTTGGACCTAACCTTGTATCTTGGAGCTCGAAGAAGCAACCCACAGTCTCGAGATCAAGCACCGAGGCAGAGTATAAGGCATTGGCCAATGGCGCGGCTGAAGCCATTTGGATAGACTCAGTTCTCATAGAACTTGGAGTCCCACGGCAGCGCACTCCTATATTGTGGTGTGATAACTTAGGGGCAACTTACCTGACAGTGAATCCAGTGTTTCATGCTCGGACCAAACACATTGAGATTGATTTCCATTTTGTGAGAGAACGAGTAGTTGCTTGTGAACTGGAAGTCAGGTTTATTTCTACAGATGATCAGTTAGCGGATGTATTTACTAAACCCGCTACTAGACAGATGCTAGACCGTTTTAGAACCAATCTGAATCTTGTATGTAGTTCAAATTGAGGGGGCATGTAAAGTAGGGTCTAGTATATTGTCCTTGTACACGTATTCATATACGTATGTAATTGTAATTGTGATCATCTATATATTGAGACATGAGGCTGGATGTCAACCAACCATGCAAAACCTGGATGAACTCGATCCCCGCCGCGCTCGCTGTCCCGACGATCTCTGTCCGCCTCGGTTGTCACAAATTCATGCTCTGGGAGGCATCACTAGCACCGTGCTTGCCGGTGCCAACCTCCACGGACACCTCGATGGCACCAAGGCGGCACCGGCGAAAACACTCGTTGTCGGCACCGGCGACGCCGCTACCACCGTCACCAACCCGGAGTACCACCAATGGTGGGTTCAAGATCAGCGCGTCAAGGTGCTTCTTCTCACCTCCATGGATGAGGATATTGCATGCCAACTCATTGGCTACGAGTCGGCGGATGCGGTATGGACAGCCGTCGCTGCCATGTTCGGCGCCCAGAGCCGCGCCAATGTCCGCCACACTCGGCGGCAACTTCAGTCGCTGAGGAAGGACGATATGTCTGTCGCGGAATACATGCACAAGATGAAGGCCCTGGCCGACACTATGGCCGCTGTTGGCTCTCCGATCCGCGATGATGAGCTTATCAATCACATCCTCACTGGCCTCGGCTCCGCCTACAACTCCATCGCCGCCTCCTTGGGCGTGAGTAACACACCCATGCCCTACTCCAGTTTTTACTCATTGGTTCTATCCTTCGAGGCGCTGCAAGCACAACAGAGTGCGGTGGAGGGGTGGTCTCCCTCCGCGAACGCCATGACCCATTCAGGTTCGTACGACACGGGCGGACGCGCGCCCTACTCCGATCCCTATCCCTCCCATGGTGGGGGCGCCCGACTGATGGACATGGCCAGCCAGGGCAGAACCGCCAGGGCGGTAATGGCGGCAACACCGACGGCCGTGAACGCAATGCTGGTTATGCCGGCAATGGCCGCCAAGGTGGAGGAGGCAACGCTGGCAACAACAATGGTGGAGGAGGTGGGCGTCGCAACCGCTGGCGTCCCCGATGCCAAATTTGCAAGAACTGGGGCCATGAAGCCGACGACTGCCGCAAGCGCTATGATCAGGATCACAACTCCCATTCCGCAAACTCGGCCTCCACCAACACTGTCGACTTCCCTTGGGTGCTGGATACCGGGGCTACGGATCACTTGACCAATGATCTTGAGCGCCTCCAGGTTCACGAGCGCTATGACAGCAAGGATCAGGTTCAGGTGGCCAATGGTGCAGGTTTGTCTATTTCACACATTGGTCATTCGCGTTTACCCGATTCATCTCTTCAACTGCGTAACATCCTTCATGTTCCACACATCAGCCATCATCTTCTCTCTGTTTATCGTCTTCTTTGTGATAATGACGTCTTTGTTGAACTTCACCGTCGTTTTTTCCTTGTTAAGGACAAAGCAACCAGGCGCGTCATCCTTCACGGTAGAAGTTATGGGGGGCTCTATCCGGTCCCCTTCACTTGTGCGTCATCTTCAACGTCTCGTCGTGCCTCCTCCGGTGTTCGAGTTTCATTGTCGCAATGGCATCAACGTCTTGGTCATCCTACAAATAATGTGGTCACTTCCATTGTTCGGAGTCATGACCTTCCGTGTTCTAGTTCAAATAATTCATCGTTAGTTTGTGATGCCTGTCAGCGTGCTAAGAGTCATCAACTTTCTTATTCTACTTCGTTTCATATCACTACTGTACCTCTTGAATTAATACATTCAGATGTTTGGGGTCCCGCTCTTGCTTCGTCGGGAGGGTACAAGTATTATGTTAGTTTTATTGATGACTACACGCGCTTCACCTGGATTTATTTGCTTAAACACAAGTCTGATGTTGAGCAAGTTTTCTATAACTTTCAGGCTCATGTCGAACGCCTTCTGGATTATAAAATCAAGGTCATTCAGTCCGACTGGGGTGGTGAATACCACAAACTCCATCGCTACTTTCAACGCATGGGCATCTCTCACCGAGTGTCATGTCCACATACCTCTCGCAGAATGGTATTGCCGAGCGCAAACATCGACATTTGGTCGAGACCGGTCTTGCCTTGCTAGCGCACTCCTCTCTTCCACTTCGGTTTTGGGATGAGGCTTTTCTTACGGCATGTTACCTCATCAACCGTATGCCCACTCCGGTTCTCAACAAGGACACACCTCTGTTTCGTCTGTTTCATGTTCAGCCCAACTACTCCTTCCTTCGGATTTTTGGGTGTGCTTGTTGGCCTAGTCTCCGCAAGTATAATGCTCACAAGCTTGAGTTTCGGTCCAAGATGTGTGTTTTCCTTTGCTATAGTCCTTTGCATAAGGGCTATAAGTGTCTTGACCATACCTCTGGTTGGATATACATCTCTCGTGATGTTGATTTCGATGAGACCGTGTTCCCTTACTCTCAACCTGGCGTTTCGGTTGATCCTGCTTCTCTTGAACATGCAGTCACTTTTCGCTCCGATGAACCGGTTCCGGATGTCCATGTGCGTAAATATGACCTGTCCTATTTGTCACCTAACTTGTCTTTTGCAGGTGATATTGCTTTGAGTCCCCCCCAGGTACATGTTGCTGCTCCGACGCCTCCCGATGTGCTCGACGTGCATGTCCTTCCGCCCCAGGCATGTGCGGCGCCCGATGGCGCGACTGCGGATGCGGCTGGGTCGCCACCCTCGCCCGGCATGGTTTGGTCGCCACCCTTGCCCGGTCCGTCACCCGGGCCGCCATCCTCGCCTGGGTCGGACACTATCGTCTCTCGGCCCGTGTCGCCCCTTGCTGAGGTCCCCTCAGCCGTGACACCCTCGGCCGAGCCCTCGTCACCGTCTTCTTCTCCTACCGGCGATGCCGCTCTGGCGCATGCTATGGTTACACACCATCGTGATCATACGCGCAAGGAGAAGTCTTACACTGATGGCACGGTTCGGTATGACTCTCGCCGCCATGCCTTCTTCGCCGCGCCGGTTTCCCATCGTGATGCTCTGGGTGAACCTGCCTGGCATGCCGCCATGTCCGAGGAGTTTGCTGCTCTCCGTCACACTAACACCTGGGTGTTGGTGCCTCGGCCACCTCGTGTTAATATTGTGAGCTGCAAGTGGATTTTCAAAACCAAGCATCATCTGGATGGGTCTGTTGATAAGCACAAAGCTCGTCTTGTTGCTCGCGGTTTCACTCAACAGCATGGGATTGACTATGGAGATACTTTTAGCCCGGTGGTGAAGCCTGCCACGGTTCGCTTGGTTCTGTCTCTTGCTGTGTCTCGTGGTTGGAGCCTCCGACAGATTGATGTTAGCATTGCCTTTTTACATGGGTTCTTGGCTGAAGATGTGTACATGTAGCAGCCACCTGGGTTCGAGGATGCCACTTATCCCTCTCATGTTTGCAAACTCCAGCGGTCTATTTATGGTCTCAAGCAGTCGCCTCGTGCCTGGTATGCTCGTTTGAGTCAGCGCCTTTTGCAGCTCGGTTTTGTTGCCTCCAGATCAGATGCAGCTCTGTTCATCTTCTCCCAGGATAAAATACAGATATACATGCTAGTGTACATTGATGATATTGTGATTGCTGGCTCTACCCCCGCCATGGTGGATCGTCTTGTGCAGTCGTTGTCTGCTAGCTTTCCCATAAAAGATTTGGGTCGCCTCGAGTACTTTCTTGGTTTGGAAGCATCCTTTCATTCAGGGGGCATGACCTTGACACAGAAAAAGTATGCTTTGGATCTTCTTCGTTGCGTTAACATGGAGAACTGCAAGGCCACTTCCACTCCGCTTGCTACTTCTGAGAGTCTCTCACGTCATAGTGGTGCACTACTGGGTAGAGATGACTCCTTTCGGTATCGCAGTGTGGTTGGAGCACTTCAGTATTTGACTCTCACTCGTCCTGATATCTCCTTCGCAGTGAACAAAGTGTGTCAGTTCCTGTCTCAGCCAACGGAGGATCATTCGGAAGTAGTCAAGCGTATTCTGAGATATGTCAAAGGTATGCTAGACATGGGACTACGGATTCGTAAGTCCAGATTTACTGGAGTGAGTATATTTACCGATGCAGACTGGGCAGGCTGTGTTGATGATAGGCGCTCCACTGGTGGTTTTGCTATATTTGTTGGACCTAACCTTGTATCTTCGAGCTCGAAGAAGCAACCCACAGTCTCGAGATCAAACACCGAGGCAGAGTATAAGGCATTGGCCAATGGCGTGGCTGAAGCCATTTGGATAGACTCAGTTCTCATAGAACTTGGAGTACCACGGCAGCGCACTCCTATATTGTGGTGTGATGACATAGGGGCAACTTACCTGACGGCGGATCCAGTGTTTCATGCTCGGACCAAACACATTGAGATTGATTTCCATTTTGTGAGAGAACGAGTAGCTGCTTGTGAACTGGAAGTCAGGTTTATTTCTACAGATGATCAGTTAGCGGATGTATTTACTAAACCCGCTACTAGACAAATGCTAGACCATTTTAGAACCAATCTGAATCTTGTATGTAGTTCAGATTGAGGGGGCATGTAAAGTAGGGTCTAGTATATTGTCCTTGTACACGTATTCGTATACGTATGTAATTGTAATTGTGATCATCTATATATTGAGACGTGAGGCTGGATGTCAACCACCCACGCAAAACCCTAAACCCTATGTTTAACAAAGGCAACGGACGATAACCCCTCGGGGAAGCAATCTAGACACCGGCGTCATCGGTGCCGCTCCAAGCCCTGCCACAGCAAAAGTAGTGATACCGGCACAAGAGATAATAATCCGGATGGTGCCGAAGATGAAGACAATCCTGCCCAGCCAGGCTTCGAGATGGCCGAGCAAGAGGATGGGCAAGCTAGCCCTAAAGAACAGGAAACTGATGGAGAATCGGAGGATGATAATTATATGCCTCTCTCCGAAGACGAACTGAGCCTTGGCGACGAAGAATTCATTGTGCCGGAGGATCCCGTCGAGCAGGAGCGCTTCAAATGCCGGCTTATAGCCACTGCAAAAAGCCTGAATAAAAAGCAGCAACAGCTTCAAGCTGATCAAGATCTGCTAACCAACAGATGGACTGATGTCCTGGCCGCCGTTTCTTACGTTTTCTTACGTTTTCTTTACAGGTTCGCCTTTATGTAGGCTATGATGGATGGCGTGGGATCAGTTCGAGCGCGTCAGGGAATCTCGAGATATTCCCCTATAATCATCTGACTATACCCCGAATCCAAACACAACTTCCTCACGCCCGGTATCAGCAGGTTCCGTAATCATATTTCTTTTTATCACATCATCTGTACTCATACGCATTGACATATTACTCAAATACAATATGTGGATTTATGTGATGCTCACCTACTGCTATTTCTAATTTAAAAACTCTTTTGTTAAAAGGCGGCTGCTTATCGCGATATGCCTTAATATGCCAGGGGCTTTGTCACGCCCCTACTACGGCAAAAATGTCTGAACACCTTCACGGTAGTCCGGCACCCCGAACTTATAGCATTATATGCATCAACTACGAATCATGTCTTGGGTCAATAGTTGGGTTTGCCCGGCTCCTATGTTTTGGTACCTTACGTTCCGCTATATCGGCTAAGGTAGCACTGGGAGAACTACTGCGATTGTGTCCCGGTTCTTCCGGACGAGCACCTCAGTAGAGAAAGCCAAAAACTGACTGTCATGATGTAGCGAGAGCTGGTCAGCTGTTCGAGAGGTTCTAAAATCTTTAAGGATTTCTTCCGCATAATGCTATAACCAATGCAGCGTGCGACAGATCGACCTTTTTCGATTAGGCGCTTATAGAGCCCCTAGTGCGGACTTCCGAACACCAGGGGCTGCCCCTGCCTTCCTCATAACTCCTCTGGCTAAGTGAGAGCGATAAAGCCCTATAGTCTGATTGCCTGGTTCGCTGTGCTGAACACCTCCTTTAGGGACCCAAAATTGGGATAAAGAGTGCTCAGGTTTACCCCGAACACCCCCGTACTCACTACGTGGGGGCGGAAGTCGACGACTGGCCGACTCTCAGGATTAATATATAAAGCGGCCGCACAGGAGGAAAAACTTTCAAACAACAAGCAATATATGATAAGAATGCTCTTGTTCGATTATTACATAGGACGAACATGACCGTATTTATGGACATATAACGTCCTTGGTGCATTGCTCCACCGCAAGGCGGGCTCCTTTCAAGACACCTTCATAATACAGTTCGGGCTTGTGGTGCTCCTTCCCCTCCAACGGTCCCTCGGTCATCAGCTTTTCTGCATCCATCTTCCCCCAATGCACCTTGGCACGGGCGAAGGCCATTCGCGCACCTTCTATGCAAACCGCCCGCTTGATGACTTCGAGTCGAGGACACGCACTTACAAGCCGCTTCACGAGCCCGAGGTAGCTGCTTGGAATCGGCTCAACAGGCCATAGCCAGATAATTAAATCCTTCACGGCTAATTCGGCCGCCTTATGCAGCTCGATCAGCTGCATCAGCTGATCCAAGAAGGGCACCGGATAATTCGGCGGCAGATACTGCATCCAGAAGATCTTATCCGCAGTATTCCCCCCTTCGACTCGGTAGAATTGGGCGGCATCAGATATGCTGCACGGCAGCTCCGCAAATACCCCTGTATACATCAAAACTCAAGACTGTCAAATTTAATTTTCTCATTTCCTATACTTGCTTTTTGTAGAAAAAGCCTTACCAGTCGCAATCTTCCTTGCCTCTTGGATTTCCTTTAGGGCACCTTGGGCTTCACACCGGGCATCACTTGCGGCTTGGTGAGCCTGGGAGAGTTTGGATTCTTTCCCTGCTAAACTCTGCTCCAGGGTCTCGCATTTCTGCATGGCCTCTTGAAGCTCTCGCTCAGCCTCAATAATTCTGGCCTCGTGCTTCTCACGGAGCACCTGCTCTGCGGCTGCCTTCTTCTCGGCCTCAGCCACAGCCCTCCTAAGAGCCTCAATTTCGGCCATCGCTCCTAGAGCACATTATATAAATATTTCCACCATATACACTTATTCATTTGTGCTACAAAAACAAGGCTTCTACATACCTTGATTATCCTCTAGTTGTCTCTTCACTTGGCCAAGTTCTCCTTCGGCCTGCTCCAGACTACGCCTCAGTTCGAATACTTCCGTAGCTTGAGAGGCGACAATCGCTACAGATGTCTGCTAGTCAAAAAGAGTGATAAAGGTCATCAAATTAGTCTCCTGCGAACATGAATTTGATCCTCTGTCCGATTCTTTCTTTCACCGAACAGTGTATCAGGGGCTACTATCTATACCATGACACTCTCCCAAAAACTCAAAAAACATACCTCAAAGCCTCTTATGAGGCTGATACAGGATTCATTCAGTCCATTCTCAGCGGACTGAATCTTCTCAATCACCGCACACATGAGGGTACGGTGTTCATCAACGATGGAGGCACCCTTCAGCACCGCCAATAAAGTATCCGGCACCTCTGGTTGGACAGGGGTGGCCGGTGGAGCAGGCATACCTCCTCTAGTTGGCAGAGGCCGTCTGTTTGACTCGGGGACCTTATGGGCCTTAGAATCATGTTCGGCATGGGTCCGGATTCTTGATGACCCACGCCGTCAACACCCACGAGAGCTTTCTCTCCCATGTGACCGGCCCCAGAAGTATGGCCTCCCGGCGCCGCCTTCGCAACCTTCTCCCTTCCTCCATGGCCTGGGTCCTTCTGGGATGAAACCTCGGTTTCATTCCTATGTTTGAAGGAGGAGACCTTCTGGGGCATCTCGCTCCCCATAGCGTCCAAACCCAGCAGATCTTCTGACGAGGATTGTTCGACGCGGGGCTTCGCCGGACTGAATAAGAAAAGCATGGCTCAGATTAGAATGCGATGCCACGATGAGTCCGGATGTGTGAGTGTGTTCGGATTTTATACTTACGAGTTCACCAGGGGCTCGGCCCTGGGATCCCACCCCGGGCTGCTATCGGCGGTGCCAGTGGACTCCCCTTGAAGAGGGGTTTTTCCCCTCTTAGGTGAATCGGCTTCCAAGGAGTTGGAGGCCGCTCTTTTCTTCTTTCCCCCTGCGAAGGATTCGTCCTCCTCCTCCCCGTCCTCTTCAGAAGAAGAATGGGCATTGGGGTCTTCGGATTTCGTGTCCGGGGTGCCACGGCGATGAAGGCCGCCCCTGGTCTTCTTGGCCTCCTTTTCGGCCTTCTTCTTCAGCGCCTTATATGGCGCCGGGACCAGCATCTTCGTCAGAAGTGGGCCGGCCGGTTCTTCTGGCAGAGGGGCTGGACAGTAGATCCGCCCTGCCTTCTTCGCCCAGCCCTATGAAAATGATAGGAAACACGTTAAGTATTTTCCTGAGGATGTATGGATAGAACACATGAGTTATTAAAGCATTCAGTTGCTTACCAAACTTGCGGGGCGGACAGTTGGTACCCACGGTCCTCGGCGGAGTCCGGCCACGGTTTGCCGGACTTGAAAAGCACCTTCCAGATGTCCTTGTGCGTAGAGCCAAAGAGCTCTAGCAGAGTCTGGTGCTTGGCCGGGTCGAACTCCCATAGATTGCAAGCTCGGTGTTGACATGGTAGAATCCGGCAAACCAACATCACCTGGACTACATTGACGAGCTTGACGCTCTTATCTTCCATGCCTTAAACGCGCGTTTGGAGCTCTGGTAGCTCGTCAGACAAAGCCCAATCGAGGCCCTTCTTGTGCCAGGACATAAGTCGCAGGGGGGCACCGGATCTGAACTCCAGAACGGCAGTCCACTCCTTGCCACGCGGCT
Source organism: Triticum timopheevii (assembly GCA_963921465.1). Lineage (NCBI taxonomy): Eukaryota > Viridiplantae > Streptophyta > Magnoliopsida > Poales > Poaceae > Triticum > Triticum timopheevii. Next base: position 463,841,846 of record OY997272.1, on the reverse strand, counting down.
CGGTGATGTAGAACCACTGCTGCTGCTACTCCTTGACGGAATTGTTGAAAGTCCTTGTCGTCCATGTAACATTGGGCATCTTGCTCACCATGGCGCCTCCGCATTCGGCATGCTCACCGCTCACTACCTTGGGCTTTACATTAAAAACCTTCAGCCATAAGCCGAAGTGCGGCAGGACATGGAGAAAGGCCTCACACACGACTATGAATGTCGAGATGTTGAGGAAGGAATTTGGGGATAGATCATGGAAATCAATCCCGTAGTAGTACATGATGTCGCGAACGAATGGGTGGAGGTGAAACCCTAGCGTGCGGACAAAATGAGGGAGAAATACTACCCTCTCGTGGGGTTCTGGGGTGGGGACGATATGTCCCGCCGTCGGAAGACGGTGGCTAATTCTCTTGGCCAGGTACCCGGCCCTCAAAGCTTTTTGATATCCTTCTCCCGGACGGTAGAGGCCATCCACTTGCCTCCTGCTCCAGATCCGGACATCTTCGGGAAGCCTTTTTGGGCGGAAGAGAGGAGCGCTTGGGCACTAGGGCTCGAGCGGAAAGGAATGGATGGGTAGAGAAGGGCGTGGGTGGAAGGGAAGGTTCTTATCCCCTTATAAAGGCAGCAAAGATCTTGCGCCTCCCCACTTGCCCGCTAAAAATGCTTATTCCCTCAAGCGCCACGATTGATGGCACGGTTGGGTTACCCGCACCCGTATTGATGAGAATCCCGCAATGGGGGGACGCGACCTCTGCTTCGACAAGACGTGCTCATAAAACCGCCTCGTGATATGTGCGTCGGCAGGTTATGAATACGGCTCGAATAATGACCGGGTCATGGTGTGACGTCATGCTATAAAAAGATGTCAGCAGATTAGATTTGTGGAATATTGTACTCTCTACGGTGGTATGTGGATTTTGTTTTGCAGAGCCGGACATGATCCTCATGTTCAAAATCTTCTATGGAGTATTCGGAGAAGGAACCCGCCTTGCAATGCCGAAGACAATTTGCATGTCGGGCTCATCGTCATTGAAGCTTGGTGTCGGTGTCAAAACCGGCGGATCTCGGGTAGGGGGTCCCGAACTGTGCGTCTAGGCGGATGGTAACAGGAGACAAGGGACACGATGTTTTACCCAGGTTCGGGCCCTCTCGATGGAGGTAAAACCCTACGTCCTGCTTGATTAATATTGATGATATGGGTAGTACAAGAGTGGATCTACCACGAGATCAAGGAGGCTAAACCCTAAAGCTAGCCTATGGTATGATTGTTGTAATGTATGTTGTGTCCTACGGACTAAAGCCCTCCAGTTTATATAGACACCGGAGGAGGTTAGGGTTACACAGAGTCGGTTACAATGGTAGGAGATCTACATATCCGTATCGCCAAGCTTGCCTTCCACGCCAAGGAAAGTCCCATCCGGACACGGGACGGAGTCTTCAATCTTGTATCTTCGTAGTCTTGGAGTCCGGCGGACGATGATAGTCCGGCTGTCCGGACACCCCCTAGTCCAGGACTCCCTCAGTAGCCCCTGAACCAGGCTTCAATGACAATAAGTCCGGCGCGCATAATGTTCGGCATTGCAAGGCGGGTTCCTCCTTTGAATAATCCAGAGAAGATCATGAACACCAGGATAGTGTCTGGCTCTGCAAAATAAATTCCACATTCTACCGTAGAGAGAATAAAATGCACATAAGTCCAATCTGCTGACGTATTTTGCGGCATGACATCACACCGCTACCAAGCCTTTACTTGAATCGTTTTTTATTATACCACCTCAGCATGTTTAGCGAAGCGGTTTCCTTGGCACGTCTTGTCGAAGCAGAGATCGTGCTCCCCTTATTCCGGGATTCTCATCAATACGAGCGTGGTTAACCCAACCGTACCCGTCGCCACGCCTCCTCTATCGAAGGTGAATCCCGAACGGTCACGGAGACGGCTCTTGGTATTTTTCCCCTTTATAAGAGGACCAAGGCTCGTTTCTTTTCTTCAATCTTCCATCGAATCCTCTCCTTGCTCCAAGTTCCAACACCCAGGGCCCCAGATTCGAGCGCTTCGGATCTTCAACAATGTCCGGCTTCGACCTTCAGGGCCGGTGGATGCCCTCCTCCGTCACGGCGGAGGACGTGCTAAAGCTGCGTGAGGCCAAGTACCAGTCCTACGAGATTTCGCACAAGTTGCCCGCCCAAGGGCAGGCCGTACCCACTCCCGAGCCTAGTGAGTATGTCGTCTTCGTATCCCACCTCCGTCGGGGTTTAGGCTTCTCGACGGACCCCTTTGTGAGAGGGCTCATGTTCTACTATGGGCTGTATTTTCACGACTTGGCTCTGGAGTCCATCCTCCATATTTCCGCATTCATTATTGTCTGCGAAGCCTTCCTCCGCGTCACCCCCCACTTCGGCCTGTGGCTGAAGACCTTCAATGTGGAACCGAAGATGATCGGGGGGCGTCAAGCGGACTGCGGCGGGGCGGCCATAAGCAGGAGGGCCGATGCCCCGTGGCCCGAGGGCTCCTTCCAAGAGGAGCTCGGCTTGTGGCAGGAGGAGTGGTTCTATATCACCGCTCCGAAGGGCAGCAAGCAAAAGCCGCCGCCTTCATTCCGCCCGGGACCTCCACGCCGATTGATGTCGTGGGTCAACCAAGGGCTCAATTGGGGGCCGTCCGAAGACGCGCCTTTATTGTAGGGCCAGATTCGAGACCTCCAAGCGAGGGAGATCAATCTGGTGGTGGTGATGCAGCTCATGCTAATCAGGCGTCTTCTGCCCTGCAAACGCCGTCCTCTCCGGTTATGGGAGTTCAATCCGGAGGGACCACGAACTCTCCAACACTTCATGGGTATGACGCCCGTGGAGATGTACAAGTTGTTCTTCGGACCGCAGGCGGCGTGTCCGGAATTGACCGAGGACGCAGGCCTAAGCTGCAATCGCCCGGATACACAGGTAAGTAGCTCAGAGTCCGGACGTTCTGTTTGTTTGCTTTTTTGAAATTCGCCTTCTAACCCATTATTCTTCATCAGGAGTGGGTAGCGCAATCGAAGCTGATAAGGTGTCCGCCCCCCCCCCCCCCCCCCCCCCAGAGACCGCACCGGAGCCCGTGCTGGTCAGAATGTTGGAGGTCGCGCCCGTAGAAGGGGGCGATGGGGAAAATAGAAGAGCTATCGCCTCGCCCAAGGGGGCGCCTGAGGAGGGGGGGATCGAAAATCCCTCCTTCCAGGGGGAGAAGAGGACCGCCTCCAAAGACCCGGTGGCCAAAGCCCCTAAGCGGGGGAAGAAATCTTTACCGGAGGGTCCTGCGTCCGGGGAGAACCCGGACGTACAATCATCTCTAAAGGATCAGCCCTCCAGCGAGCTGTGAGTAGGAAAAGGGGGGTGCATAAATAAGAAAATACCCCTATTTGTGCTTCTGTGGATACCCGAAATTTTTACCTTACAGTTCGGATCTGCGGCCTTCTCAGATGAGTTCGTCTTCGGGGGATCTTCGTCCGGAGATGATGGAGAGCGAAACGCCTCCATCTGCTGCGCCGTCGGACAGGGCAGACGAGCCTGAAGTATCATCACGGAGGGTATCCCAGCGTCCGGTGGGGCCGGAGAGTGCGGCGCCAACTAGTGTCCAGCCGGGGGAGCTGAAGGATCTGCTTGAGAGGGCGTCCATCTCAGAAGATCACCGTGCTTTGATGAGTATGGTGATTGGAAGAATTTCGTCCGCTGAAAGCGGATTGCATAGTGCCGTCAGGAGTTTGCTGGCGGGATTTGAGGTACGTAAGAACGACGCACCTTTTTGACAGTTTGGCACATAGAAGTGCGCCCTGTATAGATAGTAGCCCCTAAGACACGGTAGGTTGTCGAGAGCGACAGCGTGCCGAGGATCAAAATCGCAGGTAATGAATGTCGCCATTCCTATGCAGGTGGAGGATAGTCCGGGGGCTAGCCGGACTAGTGGAGTTGTCGAGTTAATGCGGCAACTCGATGTGGCGGATGCGGACATCGCGCTTGTCAACCGGTGACTTGACGAGTCGCAAGGTAAATGAATTCTCCGCAGTCACTTTTTTAAGGGAGTCAAAGCCCGCTTCTGACAATATATATTGTGTGATACAGACGGTGCTGCTGCTGTGGAGAGCCTTCGGGCCGAGCTTGCTCAAGCTAAGGAGCAAGCCTGAAGGAGTGATACGGCTGCCTCGAGGGCGACCGAGGAGTTGAAGGCCGAGAGGGCTGCACACTGCCTAAGCAGGGAAAAGATGGCCGAATTGGCTGTGAAATTGAAGGATGCTGCCGACCGCAATGAGGCTCTTGAAAAGGAGCGCCTATCAGAGCGGGAAGACCTGGGGAAGGCCACCGCCGAGGCCAAGGATGCCCGTTCTGCAATGCGGGCTATGAAGGAGGAGCTGCGCCAGGCCGGAGATATTGTGGCTGGCAGGCCTTTTCTGCTGCGTTGCCGGTTTACGGATCCAAAGTATGCCCAACTTGGTCAGCTGTGGGGTCCGGAGGATCCATATATGGACTTAGCGGCAAGTGCGGCTGATGCCGTTGTGCACTTTTGGAGCCAGAAGGATCACAAGACGGAAGAGCTATTTTGGTCTCAATTCCATAGTCCGGATCGTTTGCTTCCGCTGACCGATCGGTTGGCCGAATGGGCTGAGCTGAACAGGTTGTCTGGACCTGCCATGACTGATATCGTGGCTCATGTCTGGCCAGAGAGGCCCAAGGCGACGAGCTATTTCGGCTTATTGCAGCAATTTCTTGGAGCGGTGCCGCATATCAAGGAGATGAAGCGGTCGGCCTGCATAGAAGGTGCGCGGATGGCCCTTGCCCGTGTGAAGACACATTGGACAGAAATGGATGCCACCGCTACTGCAGCCCTGGGTTCGGACGAAAGCTGGTTACCTGCCGAGCACTATTTTGGGGAAGTTATGTGTGGCGCTCGTGTAATAGAGTCGCAGTGCTCGAAAAATGTCACGTTCAAATGAACGTTTTATCTTGTAAAGCAATGATTATGTTGTAACTGCTTTTTTATACTTGTGCGTTCCAAGTATTAAAATATCTCCTATGCGGCCGTTTATGTATACGTTTGTATAACCTGAAAGATTGCAGTCTTCGGCTTCAGCCCCCACGCACAAGGTGAGGGGGTGTTCGCAAAAAATAGCGCGTTTTCACACTTAATCCGACGTCTCGGTCCTGTTAAGGAGGTGGTAGCGTAGCAAACGAGGCAATCCGGACTATGATGCTTTATCACTTTCACTTAGCCATTGGAGTTCGAGGGTGGGGCTACAATATAGCCCCTTGGGGCACCGCGCTTCTCTGAATTCGGGGCGCGTGTGTGCCTGACCGGGAAGCGGTCCTTCGTCAAAGCGGGGAATTCTAAACATTCCGGTAGTCGATCGAGTGGTTGACCAGTCTCTTGATGTATCATGACAGTCAGTTTTCGGCTTTCTCTACTGAGGTGCTCGCCCAGCCGAACTGGGGCACAATCGCAGTAGTTCTCCTGGTGCCGCGTTAGCCGATGATACGGAACGTAAGGCAGCAAAACACAGGAGCCGGGCAAACCCAACATTTGACCAAAGACATGATTCGGAGCTGGTGCATATAAGGCCTAACTCGAGACGCCGAACACTCCCTAAGGTGTTCGGTCTTTATAATAGTGGGTAGAACAATGCCCTAAGCCCCTAGTGTCCAGGTACGGGCATGGTCCTCTGACGTGGCCGATGCCAAAACGTCAGGCTCCGCTTTGGTTATAATGAGAAACCAAGGGATTATAACAACAAGAGACAGTAAAAAAGGTTTACGCAGGGTCTTAATCTGAAAAGAATCCTCGCGACGGGTCCCTACTGCACGTCTGCGCCTGTGTCTCCGTTGTACCGTTATCCTGGACGGGTGTGCACATTGTTCATCTGTAAAAGGAGAGGAACTTAGTTTGAAAAGAACTCGTGCGAAAAAATATATACAAAAGAAGAAATATAAATAAGTAAAGTGGAGTCTGTATGAGCTCGCTGTTGCTTGTGCGCGCAGCCCCTTGTGAAGGGATGTGCGGCTAGGGAGCCCCTAGCTTATTTATACCGGACTCGTCTAACCGTGTCCGGGGTCTTTAAATGACCCTCGCACTGAAATGATGCCGCGTGGACCGGGCATCTTAAGTGTAAGAGACGCGTAATGTGGTATGGCGTTGAAGCGGACAAAAGCTTCTCGTCCCAAGAGTGCTTGATAGCTACTTTTAAATGGGACGATATGAAAGATTAGTTTTTCGCGTCGAAAGTTGTTCGGTGATCCGAACACAACTTCTAGTAGTAAGGAGCCTGTGCACTTGGCGTAAGGGTTGGGCGTCACTCCTTTAAAGGAAGTGCGGCTGTGTCGAATTGTAGTAAGGTCTATCCCCAACTTGCGGATTGTGCTTGGATACAACAGGTTTAAGTCACTGCCTCCGTCCATCAGGACTTGTGTAAATTGCAGTCCGTCGATTATAGGATCCAATATCAGTGCAGTCCATCCTGCATTTCGAACGCTTCTGGAATAATCCAGGTGGTCGAAAGTGATTGGTTTTGATGTCCAATCTCTATGTTCCGCTGGGTTGGACCGTGCGAGACCCATTTTAACGGGTGCCGCACTGTTTTTTCGTATTATCACATGAAGTGAATTTACTGCTTTGACCTCTTGTGGGAAATTCTTTTGTTTTCCGGTGCTCTGCTGGTGGGGTTTATCATCTTCGCTTGATGCGTCGAGCCCCTTGTGTTCGGCGATTAGTCGGCTGGACTGTTTGAAAACCCAACAATCTCGGTGGGTGTGGTTTGCAGGCCTCCCGGGGGTACTGTGGATTTGACATATCCGACCCAAAATCTTGTGTAAGTTGGATGGCTCATCGCTGTTATCCTTAAGAGGCGGTGTTTTGTTGTTTGGCCGCGAGCTTTTGAATCCGGCGTTGACTGCCGTGCTCGTTGGGCTTTTCTCTTTATTCCGGCGCTACTCTTTTCTGCGCCGTGATTTTCCGTTTCCATCTCTGATCTCGGATGTACTTGGGTCGCTGGTGCTGCATCTTGCTAGCCAGCTATCCTCTCCCGCACAAAAGCGGGTCATGAGGCTTGTTAGCGCGGACATTGTCCTCGGCTTCTCTTGGCCGAGGTGTCTGGCGAGCCATTCGTCTCGGACGTTGTGTTTAAAAGCTGCTAAGGCTTCGGCGTCTGGACAGTCGACTATTTGGTTCTTTTTGGTGAGGAACCTGTTCCAGAATTTGTGCGCTGACTCTCCGGGCTGTTGAGTTATATGACTTAGATCATCTGCATCCGGAGGGCGGACATAAGTTCCTTGAAAGTTTGCTCTAAACGCATCCTCGAGCTCTTCCCAACTTCCAACAGTATTTTCTGGGAGGCTTTTGAGCCAATGACGGGCTGGCCCTTTGAGCTTGAGGGGTAAGTATTTTATGGCGTGGAGATCATCTCCTCTAGCCATGTGTATGTGTAGTATGTAATCCTCTATCCAGACTCCGGGGTCTGTTGTTCCGTTGTAGGCCTCTATGTTTATGGGTTTAAACCCTGCCGGGAATTCGTGATCCAGCACCTCGTTGGTGAAACATAGTGGGTGTGCGGCGCCCCTGTATTTGGGTGCACCGATGTCTTTGGACACTTGGCGTGTTGTATTTCTTCCTGGGGCCCTCTTTTTTGGCCCGTAAATGGACCTGGCTGGGCCATCTGTCTTTCTAGGGTCATTAGTCTGCTTATGTGCGGTGCCGCATTCAGATTTTGGCCTATCATCCGGCCGTCTATCCGACCAGGCGGCCTCTTTGTTTTTTGACTGTGGGGGCTCTATGGCCTCCTCGTCAAATTCTGGCAGCAGCTTGCGCTTCAGATAGCTCTTTGATTGATGGCCATTGCCGTATTTGTCTGCGTTTTTGAGCACTTTGCTCCACCTCATTCTGAGTGTATTTTCCGCTGTTTTGAGCTTCCGTTTTTCCTTCTTCAAGCTTCTTGCGGTGGCGACGAGTCTTTTCCGAAGTTTTTTATTCTCCGGTGGTGTGTCCGGCGTGAGGTCGTCTAGACTATTGTTTTCGCCGGGCCTGGAATGATTATCTGACTCGTCCTGTTCGGACGGTTGCTTGTGTGCGTGTTCGTCGTCCACTGGTTTGCCCTGTTGTATTGTTGGGTCATTAAGAGCGCTGTTGTTGTCGAGGCGGGACTTAGGGCGGCGTCTGCGTTGCCGTTTTGGTTGTTTGTCGGCAGGATTATCTTCGGCCGCGCCCCGTTGGTCCTCGTTGTCGCTTCCTTTTGGGGTATCCACCATGTATACGTCGTATGACGAGGCGGTCTTCACGTGCCCTGTAGGCGCTGGTTCTTGTTCGTCTCCGGCATCGTCGTCTATGATGTTGATGTCTTCGGAGTCATAGTTTAGCATGCCGGTTAGATCGTCGACAGTGGCTACAAAGTGGGTGGTGGGTGGGCTTTGAATTTCTTCGTCTCCCGAATCCCAACCATCCTGGCCGTAATCCGGCCGGGCCTCTCCGGATAGCGAGAGGTGTTTTAACGAATTTAGGATGTCGCCAAAGGGCGAGTGTTTGAAGATGTCCACGGATGTGAATTCCATAACCGGCGCCCAATCAGATTCGATTGGCAGGGGCGTGGGAGGACCGGAGTCCGGCAAGGAGTCCGGCACCTCGGAGTCACGAGCTTCGCGAGGGACAAGGCTAGTGTTCGGCTCCATCACCGTGGAAGTTGAAGCCCCCGAGGTGGTGTCCATCCACCGGTCCTCGATCTGGGCGATCGGCTCCGGACTAAAGGCCGGAGCGGATTCGTGTGCGGCCACCAAGGCACTATTCGGCGGCAGAGCTAGATCATGCCCATCGTAACAGTGCGGCGCGCTTGGCTTTGGCTCGAGCCCGTCGAAGATCAGGTCCCCGCGGGTGTCGGCCGTGAAGTTTAAGCTTCTGAATCTGACCTGATGGCCAGGGCGTAGCTTTCGATCTGCTCCAGATGGCCAAGTGAATTAGCCCGCAGTGCGAAGCCGCCGAATACGAAGATCTGTCCGGGGAGAAAAGTCTCACCCTGGACAGTGCTGTTGATCGAAGATGCCATCGAGCCTATCAGTGACGACACAGAGGAACTCTCAATGAAAGCACCAATGTCGGTGTCAAAACCGGCGGATCTCAGGTAGGGGGTCCCGAACTGTGCGTCTAGGCGGATGGTAACAGGAGACAAGGGACACGATGTTTTACCCAGGTTCGGGCCCTCTCGATGGAGGTAAAACCCTACGTCCTGCTTGATTAATATTGATGATATGGGTAGTACAAGAGTGGATCTACCACGAGATCAAGGAGGCTAAACCCTAAAGCTAGCCTATGGTATGATTGTTGTAATGTATGTTGTGTCCTACGGACTAAAGCCCTCCGGTTTATATAGACACCGGAGGAGGTTAGGGTTACACAGAGTCGGTTACAATGGTAGGAGATCTACATATCCGTATCGCCAAGCTTGCCTTCCACGCCAAGGAAAGTCCCATCCGGACACGGGACGGATTCTTCAATCTTGTATCTTCGTAGTCTTGGAGTCCGGCGAACGATGATAGTCCGGCTGTCCGGACACCCCCTAGTCCAGGACTCCCTCACTTGGTTCAGGGGCTATTGAGGGAGTCCTGGATTAAGGGGTACTCGGACAGTCGGACTATATACTTTGGTCGGACTGTTGGACTATGAAGATACAAGATTGAAGATTTCGTCCCGTGTCCGGATGGGACTCTCCTTTGTGTGGAAGGCAAGGTTGGATATTCGAATATGTAGATTTCCTTCTCTATAACCGACTTTGTGTAACCCTAGCCCCCCTCCGGTGTCTATATAAACCGGAGAATTTAGTACGTAGGACAACAACAATCATAATCATAAGGTAGCTTCTAGGGTTTAGCCTCTACGATCTCGTGGTAGATCAACACTTGTAATACTCATATCATCAAGATCAATTAAGCAGGAAGTAGGGTATTACCTCCATCGAGAGGGCCCAAACCTGGGTAAAACATCGTGTACCCTGCCTCCTGTTACCATTAGCCTTAGACGCACAGTTCGGGACCCCCTACCCGAGATCCGCCGGTTTTGACACCGGCAGCTGCCCCCCTTCTTTGGCCTATTCGGACTCAAGGGGGAGGGGGCACGCGGCCTGCCTTGGCTGCCCCTCTCTCTTTCCCCTAAGGCCCATCGAGGCCCATTAGTTCCCCCGGGGGTTCCGATAACCCTCCGGCACTCTGATTTTATCTGAAGCTTCTCCGAAACACTTTCGGTGTCTGAATATAGTCATCCAATATATTAATCTTCATGTCTCCACCATTTCGAGACTCCTCGTCATGTCCGTGATCACATACGGGACACCGAACAACCTTTGGTACATCATATCACATAAACTCATAATACCAATCGTCATCGAACGTTAAGCGTGCGGACCCTACGGGTTCGAGAACTATGTAGACATGACCAAGACATGTCTCCGGTCAATAACCAATAGCGGAACCTGGATTCTCATATTGGTTCCTACATATTCTACGAAGATCTTTATTGGTCAAACCGCATAACAACATACGTTGTTCCCTTTGTCATCGGTATGTTACTTGCCCGAGATTCCATCGTCGGTATCATCATACCTAGTTCAATCTCGTTACCGGCAAGTCTCTTTACTCGTTCTGTAATACTTCATCCCGCAACTAACTCATTAGTCACAATGCTTGCAAGGCTTATAGTGATTAGTATTATCGAGAGGGCCCAGAGATACCTCTTCGAAACACGGAGTGACAAATCCTAATCTCGATCTATGCCAACCCAATAAACACCTTCAGAGCCAACTGCAGAGCACCTTTATAATCACCCATTTACGTTGTGACATTTGTTAGCACACAAAGTGTTCCTCCGGTATTCAGGAGTTGCATAATCTCATAGTCTGAGGAACTTGTATAAGTCATGAATAAGGCAGTAACAATGAAACTGTCACGATCATAATGCTAAGCTAACGGATGGGTCGTATCCATCAAATAATTCTCCTAATGATGTGATCACGTTCATCAAATGACAACACATGTCTATGGTTAGGAAACATAACCATCTTTGATTAACGAGCTAGTCAAGTAAAGGCATACTAGGGACAATATGTTTTGTCTATGTATTCACACATGTACTAAGTTTCCGGTTAATACAATTCTAGCAAGAATAATAAACATTTATCATGAAATAAGGAAATAAATAATAACTTTATTATTGCCTCTAGGGCATATTTCCTTCACAGGGTGTGCCTCAGAATGGTATTCATTGTGGCCAATCCAGACATCAAGTAGTACACTGAGCCTAGCTTGTGTGTTTCCAAGGCTTTGTCAGGTATCTCCTTGTACATGTTTGCCATGGAGTTGTGATCCTTCTTCTTCTTCTCATCATAGACATCAATGTCTTTCTTAGCTTCTTTGGGGGATTTATGAGCCTGGCCCACTCATCAATAGGAGATTAGTACCTTGTACCTTCAGACATCCAGACAATCTTTCCATCGAAATAAAAATGAGTTGTTGAGTAGAATTACATAATGAGCTCATCATTCCACTTGGTCAACTTCTGACCCACAAACTTGTCGACTCCATTGGGCTTGAAGCTTTCATGCACTCATGGAAAGTGATCTTCATTAGCATCAATATATTCCCAATCAACCCACTTCATGTCACAGACAATGGGCTTCTTATCAAGCAGCACAGTCTCATCAAAATCTTGTTTTTCTTTGGTGTGAAACATGTAGTCCACAGCAGTTCTCCTCCTCACATCATAATGATCTGCCTGTCTCCAGAGTCTAAGACATGCATCCTTTCTCTCTTTCATGTTCCCTGCCACTGGATGATTGTCATCATGGTCTGTTATCTTTGGCTTGAGTTTTCTAAGCACTTAGGCTTCATCTTCTTCTTCTTCAACTTCAGGCACTGGGGCCTTGTTCTTCTTTGCAGCGGGAATGTTCCTGGTGCTTCTCTTGGGTGCAGGTTTGGAAGCTTGAGTTGGAGCTTTGGGGCCGGTCTTGGGCTTTGAAGGTGCAGCCCCAAACTTGATGGCATCCCCCATCAGCTTTTGAGACTTGGGAGGACGTGCAACATCCTCTTCTTCCTCCTCTCCCGCACAATCTCTCCTCATTGAAGGATTTCCAAGCACTCTTCTTGCAACTATTTTCTTGGCCCTTTCTTTTCTCTTCTTTCCATCAGCATCTTTTCTAGGCTCAAGAGTAAATTCCATTGTCTCTTATGTTGATGCCCTGGCCTTTGACATTGGCACTCCTTGGCAGATGCCTTCTTGTTCTGACCTGGCTTTGTGGAAGCAGCAGCAGCAGCATATTCTTTCTTAAGCACTTTCTTCTTTGAAGTCAACCTCAAAGTCTTCATCCTCTGAATCTGAGTTTTCTTCTTTCTCCGCCTAGTTGTTGCCTTAGGCAGGTTGCTTGGAGTGCTCCTACTACCCTCATCAAAGATGCCAGAGGGACTAGTGCCCTCACTCAGATCCATCTGCTCCTCTAACTTGTTCTGGCTGTCACTCTAGTCAGACATTCTGACACTGCAAACTAAGAGTTGACCATGTGAATAGTTATAGATGAGATAGAGTGGATGAGCATCACAAAGTGCAGATTTTTTTTGCAAAATGAATGAGTCAAAAACTTAGTTTTAGTTTTCCACAAAAAGCATTTCGAAGCTACCGATTTGTTAAACTCGGTGACACCAAAGCAACTTTGGATTCTAAACTAGTGGAATCGGTCAGACCGAGACAGAGTTTGGTGACTCTGAGATGAGTTTCACAAAGTCCTGAACTCGGTCACACCGATTTGCAATTCTCGGTCAGACTGAAAATCACAAGTGCAATGGCCTAAGCCAAATCGGTGAGACCGATTTCTACAATTCGGTCGGTCCGAGATGAGTTCGGCGGAAACCTAACCCTAAATTTTGAATTAAAACTAATCTAATGGAGGTTTTCTCTTGATAGATTGATCTCATACTTGGTAAGAAACATGGCATTGTCTTTGTGCTAGGAATCAGAGGTAAAAGATTGCACAAAGTGTCGAACTCATACCCTAACTTGGTGATGAGCTCGCTACGGCGGCAACGGAGGTGAAGATTTCCGTTGACGGCGTCCGAGACTAACGGTGGGAGGTCGCTGGCGACGAGAGGACGATTTGGAGACCCGAGTCGGTAGAGCAGGACACGCACGGGCGAAGAGGTTTGGAGAAATTTCCAAAAATTTACCCGTCGGTATATATATCCTGACACTGTCGGTGTGACCGCAAAGTTCTAATCGGTTGCTCCGAGATTGAAAACTAGATCAACTTAGTGAACTTGGTATGACCCAAAAGGATGAATCGGTTGGACTGAAATGCATAGAGAGGTTTTGGAAGTTTAAGTCTATGACGAATCGGTGATTTCAAGTGCTCCTCACCCAAAGGGTTCGAATCTGGCTTGTCCAAACTTTGTGATGTAGCATGAATAGAGTTTGAGACAAGAAAAGCATAGATAGCTAGAGGAAGTTCTTAGGCATTCTTGTCCATCCATTTGGCAAAAGAAGAAGAGCCAAACAATCAAAGCAACAAATGGATGTCCTCGAATGAGAAAAGTATGCAATTAACATGCTCACACAATAAAATGGCAAAGGAAATATGTGGCAAAACATGCACAATCACTCTAGCATCTATCAAGCAATTGGCGATGACTAGGTCATCTATACACGATTATATTGACTTAGGAGTCAAATGAGTACATTTTATCATAGGTCATACTCAATCGTTTAAGCACAAGTGGGGTTACCACTTTTACATAAAGCATTGTTGTGCTCACACCATTAGAGTTGCTTTAGCTCAAATCTTAGAGTAAAGCTCCTCCTAGATGTGATATCCCCCCTAAGAGGGATGAACTAACCTTGGGTTTTGTCGATGATGACTTCATGTAGATGTTGAAGATGTGGATGCTCATTGTTGATGTAGATCATTTGGAGCAATCCATTGGAGTGAGTTGCACTTTCAATACCTACATGGGTTAGTTCCACAAGGAACAAACAAGGATATCCATAGACATAGAGTGAAGCACACACATGATGATGTCCATGAAAGCATTAGATTACCTTGTCCCTTGTCTTACCAACAAGAGAGTTTGTGACTCCTTGAACTAGTGCAAGATGTGGAAGTTGTTTGCACTTGTCCTTGCCAAAATGAATATGAGTGAAAATGTTGGCGGAGTCACCCTCAAGAACTCTCTAGTTCTTCTTCTTCGAGATCCACATCACCTTGATGGGAATCCTTGGGGTTGTAGATGTACTTGATGAAGTAGAACTTGATGTAATCTTGGGAACCCACTTGACCAAGGCCTTTGGAGCATCTTCAAATGCATCAATATCCTCTTGAAGCTTGTCCTTGCCTTTTAGCTTGTGGTCTTGTGGTGGAAGATCATCTTGAGTTTGTGTCCCCTTGAAGGAAGTAGGATCATACTTCTCTTGTTGAGGAACAAACTTCGTCTTGGGGTATTGATCTTCTTCCCACTCAACTCCATTGGCATTGAACTTTCGTTCAAAACCAACACCTTGATTCTTTCGGTGCCTTCCTGGCTTGCGTACAATTTCCTCAAATTGCTTACTTCCGGCAAGGCTCTTGTCAACACCTTTCTCTATAATTCCCTTCAATAATCTATTTTCTTGCTCAAGTGTAACTTGGCTAAGAGAATCATTAGTGGAATCTAGAGAACTACTAGAAGCAACAATATTGGATTTAGCATGATTATTGTTACTACTAGAAGAAGAATATTTCTTACTCTTGTTGCCAAATTTTACTTGTGGCATGTAAGTAGACAAGAGTAAATGCTTGGCAATGTAAGAAGAACTTTTCTTCCGAAGATCATCATTGATGGCTTTTAAGAACCCATGTTCTTGCTCAAGATTGAGCTTCTTGAAGAGTAGCTTCTCATGAATTTTTAAAAGTTCTCGATGATCTTCTAAAGTAGTTTCATGAGCTAACTTAAGAGTGTTTATTCTTTAGTTAGGCGCTCAATATCCTTCTTATCATTGTCATTCAGTTCATCTTGATTAGCATGATTAATAGCATTTTCATCATAGTATTCATCACTAGAGTTGTCAACAAGTAAATCATCATCACCTAGCAAGTCATCTTCATCACTATTGAAATCAACATACTCGGGGTGTGTTACCTTGGGGCCTTTATCCATGAAGCATCTTCCAATTCCTTCATTTGGTGAATCAAATATGTCATAGGAGTTGGTTGACACAAGTTCTAGACCGGCAACACCTTCATCTTGAGTATATTCGGAGTCGGAGTGATAACTTCTCTCGGAGTGGTGGTCGGAGTCGGAGCCGGATACCCATTCACCAACATGAGTTTGATGTATTTGTTTTGTGTAGCTCCTTGATGACTTGTCCTTCCTTTCCGAATCCTTGCTTCTTCGAGAGGTTCTTTGTTCATAGCGATCATCTCTACTCCTTCTCTCCCTTGGAGGTGATTCTTCCCTTTTGCTTCTTCTTTTAGGTGAGTCTTCTCTTCTTTTGTAGGGAGTCGTACACTCATTGGAGTACTGTCCGGGTCTTCCACAATTGTAGGACCTTGACTTGGAACTTCTTTCCTTGCTTCTACTCTTGTAGAATTTGTTGAAGTTCTTCACCATTAAGCTCAATTCTTCGTTGAAGGCTTATTTCTCATTTGATGATGTAGGAGCATCACATGAGGCTTTGTAAGCACCACTATACTTGTGTGAAGCTCTTCTTTATCCTTGAGTGACATCTCATGAGCAATAATTCTTCCAATGACTTCGGTTGGCTTGAGATCTTTGTAGTTTGGCATAATTTGGATCAAAGTGCACATGGTATCATATTTTCCATCCAAGGCTCTCAAGATCTTTTTGATGATGAATTTGTCAGTCATCTCTTCACTTCCTAAGCCGGCAATCTCATTTGTGATGAGAGCAAGCCTAGAGTATATTTCAGCGACACCTTCGCCATCCTTCATTTTGAACTTGTCAAGTTGACTTTGAAGCACATCCAACTTGGATTCCTTGATGGAGTCAATACCTTTGTGCATATCAATCAAAGTATCCCAAATTTCCTTTGCATTCTCAAGACGGTTGATTTTTTTGAACTCTTCGGGGCACAATCCGTTGAAGAGGATATCACAAGCTTCAGCATTGTACTGCAACATCTTCAATTCTTCCGCGGTAGCTTCACGATTCGGTTCTCTCCCATCAAAGAATTCACCTTGCAAACCAATACACACAATAGCCCAAACTACGGGGTTATGTCCAAGAATATGCATTTTCATCTGATGCTTCTGTTGGGGAACGTAGCAGAAATTCAAAATTTTCCTACGTGTCACCAAGATCTATCTATGGAGAAACCAGCAACGAGGGGAAGGAGAGTGCATCTACATACCCTTGTAGATCGCTAAGCAGAAGCGTTCAAGAGAACGGGGTTGATGGAGTTGTACTCGTCGTGATTCAAATCACCGATGATCCTAGCGCCGAACGGACGGCACCTCCACGTTCAACACACGTATAGAACGGAGACGTCTCCCACGCCTTGATCCAGCAAGGAGGAGGGAGAGGTTGATGGAGATCTAGCAGCACGACGGCGTGGTGGAAGTAGCGGGATTCCAACAGGGCTTCGCTAAGCGCTGCGGGAGGAGGGAGATGTGTCACGGGAGGGAGAGGGAGGTGCCAGGCCTTAGGTATGATTGCTCCTCCTTTTCCCCACTATATATAGGGCCAAGAGAGAGGGGGAGGGCGCAGCCTTGCCCCTTCCTCCAAGGAAGGGTGCGGCCAAGGGTGGGGAGGAGTCCATCCTCCCCAAGGCACCTCGGAGGTGCCTTCCCCCTTTAGGACTCTCCCCTTTTTCTCTTCTCTTGGCGCATGGGCCTCTTGGGGCTGGTGCCCTTGGCCCATGTAGGCCAAGGCGCACCCCCTACAGCCCATGTGGCCCCCCCGGGGTAGGTGGCCCCACCCGGTGGACCCCCGGGACCCTTCCGGTGGTCCCGGTACAATACCGATGACCCCGAAACTTGTCCCGATGGCCGAAATAGCACTTCCTATATATAATTCTTTACCTCCGGACCATTTCGGAACTACTTGTGACGTCCGGGATCTCATCCGGGAATCCGAACAACTTTCGGGTTACCGCATACTAATATCTCTATAACCCTAGCATCACCGAACCTTAAGTGTGTAGACCCTACGGGTTCGGGAGACATGCAGACATGACCGAGATGACTCTCCGGTCAATAACCAACAGCGGGATCTGGATACCCATGTTGGCTCCCACATGTTCCACGATGATCTCATCGGATGAACCACGATGTCAATGACTTAATCAATCCCGTATACAATTCCCTTTGTCTATCGGTACGATACTTGCCCGAGATTCGATCGTCGGTATCCCGATACCTTGTTCAATCTCGTTACCGGAAAGTCTTTTTACTCGTTCCGTAACACATCATCCCGTGATCAACTCCTTGATCACATTGTGCACATTATGATGATGTCCTACCGAGTGGGCCCAGAGATACCTCTCCGTTTACACGGAGTGACAAATCCCAGTCTCAATTCGTTCCAACCCAACAGACACTTTCGGAGATACCTGTAATGCACCTTTATAGCCACCCAGTTACGTTGTGACGTTTGGTACACCCAAAGCATTCCTACGGTATCCGGGAGTTGCACAATCTCATGGTCTAAGGAAAAGATACTTGACATTAGAAAAGCTTTAGCATACGAACTACATGATCTTGTGCTAGGCTTAGGATTGGGTCTTGTCCATCACATCATTCTCCTAATGATGTGATCCCGTTATCAATGACATCCAATGTCCATGGTCAGGAAACCGTAACCATCTATTGATCAACAAGCTAGTCAACTAGAGGCTTACTAGGGACATATTGTGGTCTATGTATTCACACGTGTATTACGATTTCCGGATAATACAGTTATAGCATGAACAAAAGACTATTATCATGAACAAAGAAATATAATAATAACCAATTTATTATTGCCTCTAGGGCATATTTCCAACAGTCTCCCACTTGCACTAGAGTCAATAATCCAGTTCACATCGCTATGTGACTAACACTCAAGGTCACATCCCCATGTGACTAACACCCAAAGAGTTTACTAGAGTCAATAATCTAGTTCACATTACCATGTGATTAACACTCGATGAGTTCTGGGTTTGATCATGTTATGCTTGTGAGAGAGGTTATAGTCAACGGGTCTGAACCTTTTCAGATCCGTGTGTGCTTTACAAATCTCTATGTCATCTCCTAGATGCAGCTACCACGTTCTATTTGGAGCTATTCCAAATAACTGTTCTACTTGGAGCTATTCTAAATTGTTGCTCCATTATACATATCCGGTATCTCTACTCAGTGTTATCCGGATAGGTGTTAAGCTTGCATCGACGTAACCCTTTACGATGAACTCTTTTACCACCTCCATAATCGAGAAAATTCCTTAGTCCACTAGTTACTAAGGATAACTTTGACCGATGTCCTGTGATCCATTCTTGGATCACTCTTGTACCCCTTGACTGACTCATGGCAAGGCACACTTCAGGTGCGGTACACAGCATAGCATACTGTAGAGCCTATGTCTTAAGCATACGGGACGACCTTCGTCCTTTCTCTCTATTCTGCCGTGGTCGAGCTTTAAGTCTTAACTTCATACCTTACAACTCAGGCAAGAACTCCTTCTTTGACTGATCCATCTTGAACACCTTCAAGATCATGTCAAGGTATGTGCTCATTTGAAAGTACTATTAAGCGTTTTGATCTATCCTTATAGATCTTGATGCTCAATGCTCAAGTAGCTTAATCCAGGCTTTCTATTGAAAAACACCTTTCAAATAACCCTATATGCTTTCTAGAAATTCTACATCATTTCTGATCATTAATATGTCAACAACATATACTCATCAGAAATTCTATAGTGCTCCCACTCACTTCTTTGGAAATACAAGTTTCTCATAAACTTTGTATAAACCCAAAATCTTTGATCATCATCAAAGCATACGTTCCAACTCCGAGATGCTTACTCCAGTCCTTAGAAGGATTGCTAGAGCTTTGCATACTTATTAGCATCTTTCAGGATTGACAAAACCTTCCGGCTGTATCACATACAACCTTTCCTCAAGAAAATCATCGAGGAAACAATGTTTTGACATCCTATCTGCAAGATTTCATAAATAATGCACTAATCACTAATATAATTCCAACAGACTCTTAGCATCGCTACGAGTGAGAAAGTCTCACCGTAGTCAACTCCTTGAACTTGTCGGAAACTTCTTAACGACAAGTCGAGCTTTCTTAATGGTGACATTTACCATCATTGTCCATCTTCCTTTTAAAATCCATCTGCACTCAACAGCCTTACGACCATCGAGCTGTTCTGCCAAAGTCTTCACTTTGTTTTCATACATGGATCCTCTCTCGGATTATATGGCTTTGAGCCATTCGTCGGAATCCGGGCCCACCATCGCTTCTCCATAGCTCGTAGGTTCATTGTTGTCTGGCAACATGACTTCCAAGACAGGATTACGTACCACTCTGAAGTAGTACGCATCCTTGTCATCCCATGAGGTTTGGTAGTGACTTGATCCGAAGTTTCATGATCACTATCATAAGCTTCCACTTCAATTGGTGTAGGTGCCACAGGAACAACTCTTTGTGCCCTGCTATACACTAGTTGAAGTGACGGTTCAATAACCTTATCAAGTCTCCACCATCCTCCCACTCAATTCTTTCGAGAGAAACTTTTCCTCGAGAAAGGACCCGATTCTAGAAACAATCCCTTATTGCTTTCGAATCTGAGACAGGAGGTATACCCAACTATTTTAGGTGTCCTATGAAGATGCATTTATCCGCTTTGGGTTCGAGCTTATCAGCCTGAAACTTTTTTCACATAAGCGTCGCAGCCCCAAACCTTTAAGAAACGACAACTTAGGTTTCTCTAAACCATAATTCATACGGTATCGTCTCAACGGAGTTACGTGGTGCCCTATTTAAAGTGAATGTGGTTGTCTCTAATGCCTGACCCATAAACGATAGTGGTAATTCGACAAGAGACATCATGGTATGCATCATATCCAATAGGGTGCAGTTATGATGTTTGGACACACCATCACACTATGGTGTTCTAGGCTGTATTAGTTGTGAAACAATTTCCACAATGTCTTAATTCTGTGCCAAACTCGTAATTCAGATATTCATCTCTATGATCATATCATAGATCTTTTATCCTCTTGTCACGACGATCTTTCAACTTCACTCTGAAATTACTTGAACCATTCAATAATTCAGACTTGTGTTTCATCAAGTAAATATACTCAACATCTACTCGAATCATCTGTGAAGTAAGAACATAACGATATCCACTACATGCCTCAGCACTCATTGGACTGCACACATCAAAATGTATTTCTTCCAACAAGTTGCTTTCTAGTTCCATCTTACTGAAAACGAGGCTTTTCAGTCATCTTGCCCATGTGGTATAATTTGCATGTCTCAAGTGATTCAAAATCAAGTGAGTCCAAACGGTCCATTTGCATGGAGTTTCTTCATGCATATACACCAATAGACATGGTTCGCATGTCTCAAACTTTTCAAAACGAGTGAGCCCAAAGATCCATCAACATGGAGCTTCTTCATGCGTTTTATACCGATATGACTTAAGTGGCAGTGCCACAAGTAGGTGGTACTATCATTACTATCTTTTGGCATGAACATGTGTATCACTACGATCGAGATTCAATGAACCATTCATTTTAGGTGCATGACCATTGAAGGTATTATTCAAATAAACAGAGTAACCATTACTCTCCTTAAATGAATAACCGTATCGCGATAGACATAATCCAATCATGTCTATGCTCAACGCAAACACCAAATAACAATTATTTAGGTTTTACTACCAATCTCGATGGTAGAGGGAGCGTGCGATGCTTGATCATATCAACCTTGGAAACACTTCCAACACATATCGTCAGCTCACCTTTAGCTAGTCCCCGTTTATTCCGTAGCTTTTATTTCGAGTTACTAACATTTAGCAACCGAACCGGTATCTAATACCCTGGTGCTACTAGGAGTACTAGTAAATTACACATCAACATAATGTATATCCAATATACTTCTATCGACCTTGCCAGCCTTCTTATCTACCAAGTATCTAGGGTAATTCTGCTCTAGTGGTTATTCCCCTTATTACAGAAGCACTTAGTCTCGGGTCTGGGTTCAACCTTGGGTTTCTTCACTAGAGCAGCAGCTGAATTGCCGTTTTATGAAGTATCCCTTCTTGCCCTTGCCCTTCTTGAAACTAGTGGTTTTACCAACCATCAACAATTGATGCTCCTTCTTGATTTCTACTTTCGCGGTGTCAAACAACGCGAATACCTCAAGGATCATCATCTCTATCCTTGATATGTTATAGTTCATCACGAAGCTCTAGCAGCTTGGTGACAATGACTTTGGGGAAACATCACTATCTCATCTGGAAGATCAACTCCCACTCGATTCAAGTGATTGTTGCACTCAGACAATCTGAGCACAAGCTCAACGATTGAGCTTTTCTCCCTGAGTTTGCAGGCTAAGGAAATCGTCGGAGGTTTCATACCTCTTGACATGGGCACGAGCCTGAAATCCCAATTTCAGCCCTCGAAACATCTCATATGTTCCGCGACGTTTTGAAAAACGTCTTTGGTGCCTCTACTTAAACCATTTAACTGAACTATCACGTAGTTATCAAAACGTGTATGTCCGATGTTCGCAACATCGACAAACGACGTTTGGGGTTCAGCACACTGAGCGATGCATTAAGGACATAAGCTTTCTACTGATCGCATAATCGCTACTGTCAACTTTCAACTAATTTTTCTCTAGGAACATATCTAAACAGTAGAACTATAGCGTGAGCTACGACATAATTTGCGAAGACCTTTTGACTATGTTCAGGATAATTAAGTTCATCTTATGAACTCCCACTCAGATAGACATCCCTCTGGTCATCTAAGTGATCACATGATCCGAGTCAAACTAGGCCGTGTCCGATCATCACGTGAGACGGACTAGTCATCATCGGTGAACATCTTCATGTTGATCGTATCTACTATACGACTCATGCTCGACCTTTCGGTCTCCGTGTTCCGAGGCCATGTCTGTACATGCTAGGCTCGTCAAGTTAACCCTAAGTGTATTGCATGTGTAAATCTGTCTTACACCCGTTGTATGTGAACGTAAGGATCTATCACACCCGATCATCACGTGGTGCTTCGAAACGACGAACTGTAGCAACGGTGCACAGTTAGGGGAGAACACTTCTTGAAATTGTTGTAAGGGATCATCTTATTTACTACCGTCGTTCTAAGTAAACAAGATGCATAAACATAATAAACATCACATGCAATTATATAGTAGTGACATGATATGGCCAATATCATATAGCTCCATTGATCTCCATCTTCGGGGCTCCATGATCATCATCGTCACCGGCATGACACCATGATCTCCATCATCATGATCTCCATCATCGTGTCTTCATGAAGTTGTCACGCCAACGACTACTTCTACTTCTATGGCTAACGCGTTTAGCAACAAAGTAAAGTAATTTACATGGCGTTCTTCAATGACACGCAGGTCATACAATAAATAAAGACAACTCCTATGGCTCCTGCCTGTTGTCATACTCATCGACATGCAAGTAGTGATTCCTATTACAAGAACATGATCAATCTCATACATCACATATATCATTCATCACATCCTTTTTAGCCATATCACATCACATAGCATACCCTGCAAAAACAAGTTAGACGTCCTCTAATTGTTGTTTGCATGTTTTACGTGGCTGCTATGGGTTTCTAGCAAGAACGTTTCTTACCTACGCAAGAACCACAACGTGATATGCCAATTGCTATTTACCCTTCATAAGGACCCTTTTCATCGAATCCGATCCGACTAAAGTGGGAGAGACAGACACCCGCCAGCCACCTTATGCAACTAGTGCATGTTTGTCGGTGGAACCGGTCTCACGTAAGAGTACGTGTAAGGTTGGTCCGGGCCGCTTCATCCCACGATGCTGCCGAATCAAGATAAGACTAGTAACGGCAAGCATATTGAACAAAATCAACGCCCACAACTACTTTGTGTTCTACTCATGCAAAGAATCTACGCAATAGACCTAGCTCATGATGCCACTGTTGGGGAACGTAGCAGAAATTCAAAATTTTCCTACGTGTCACCAAGATCTATCTATGGAGAAACCAGCAACGAGGGGAAGGAGAGTGCATCTACATACCCTTGTAGATCGCTAAGCGGAAGCGTTCAAGAGAACGGGGTTGATGGAGTTGTACTCGTCGTGATTCAAATCACCGATGATCCTAGCGCCGAACGGACGGCACCTCCGCGTTCAACACACGTACGGAACGGAGACGTCTCCCACGCCTTGATCCAGCAAGGAGGAGGGAGAGGTTGATGGAGATCCAGCAGCACGACGGCGTGGTGGAAGTAGCGGGATTCCAACAGGGCTTCGCTAAGCGCTGCGGGAGGAGGGAGATGTGTCACGGGAGGGAGAGGGAGGCGCCAGGCCTTAGGTATGATTGCTCCTCCTTTTCCCCACTATATATAGGGCCAAGAGAGAGGGGGAGGGCGCAGCCTTGCCCCTTCCTGCAAGGAAGGGTGCGGCCAAGGGTGGGGAGGAGTCCATCCTCCCCAAGGCACCTCGGAGGTGCCTTTCCCCTTTAGGACTCTCCCCTTTTTCTCTTCTCTTGGCGCATGGGCCTCTTGGGGCTGGTGCCCTTGGCCCATGTAGGCCAAGGCGCACCCCCTACAGCCCATGTGGCCCCCCGGGGCAGGTGGCCCCACCCGGTGGACCCCCGGGACCCTTCTGGTGGTCCCGGTACAATACCGATGACCCCGAAACTTGTCCCGATGGCCGAAATAGCACTTCCTATATATAATTCTTTACCTCCGGACCATTCCGGAACTTCTCGTGACGTCAGGGATCTCATCCGGGACTCCGAAAAACTTTCGGGTTACCGCATACTAATATCTCTATAACCCTAGCGTCACCGAACCTTAAGTGTGTAGACCCTACGGGTTCGGGAGACATGCAGACATGACCGAGATGACTCTTCGGTCAATAACCAACAGCGGGATCTGGATACCCATGTTGGCTCCCACATGTTCCATGATGATCTCATCGGATGAACCACGATGTCAATGACTTAATCAATCCCGTATACAATTCCCTTTGTCTATCGGTACGATACTTGCCCGAGATTCGATCGTCGGTATCCCGATACCTTGTTCAATCTCGTTACCGGCAAGTCTCTTTACTCGTTCCGTAACACATCATCCCATGATCAACTCCTTGATCACATTGTGCACATTATGATGATGTCCTACCGAGTGGGCCCAGAGATACCTCTCCGTTTACACGGAGTGACAAATCCCAGTCTCGATTCGTTCCAACCCAACAGACACTTTCGGAGATACCTGTAATGCACCTTTATAGCCATCCAGTTACGTTGTGACGTTTGGTACACCCAAAGCATTCCTACGGTATCCGGGAGTTGCACAATCTCATGGTCTAAGGAAAAGATACTTGACATTAGAAAAGCTTTAGCATACGAACTACATGATCTTGTGCTAGGCTTAGGATTGGGTCTTGTCCATCACATCATTCTCCTAATGATGTGATCCCGTTATCAATGACATCCAATGTCCATGGTCAGGAAACCGTAACCATCTATTGATCAACAAGCTAGTCAACTAGAGGCTTACTAGGGACATATTGTGGTCTATGTATTCACACGTGTATTACGATTTCCGGATAATACAGTTATAGCATGAATAAAAGACTATTATCATGAACAAAGAAATATAATAATAACCAATTTATTATTGCCTCTAGGGCATATTTCCAACAGCTTCCAACTAGCAAAATTAGTACCATCAAAGTAAGGACCTCTACGGTAGTAATTTCCCTTGCTAGACGCCATACTCTCCTAGGTTGTGAAACCAAGGCTATGATGACCAAAGCTATGGAAATCAAGGCAAATGGAGACCAAAGCTCTGATACCACTTATAGGATCGAAATTATGTCTAGAGGGGGGGTGATTAGACTACTTGACCAAATAAAAACCTAGCCTTTTCCCAATTTTAATTCTTGGCAGATTTTAGCAACTTAGCACTAGTCAAGCATTCACAATACAATTCAAGCAAGCATGCAAAGAGTATATGAGCAGCGGAAAGTAAAGCATGCAACTAGCAAGAAAGTAAATGGGAGGAGTTTGGAGGGAGCAAATGCAATGTTGACACAGAGATTTTTGGCGTGGTTCCAATAGGTGGTGCTATCGTGCATCCATGTTGATGGAGACTTCAACCCACGAAGGGTAACGGCTGCGCGAGTCCACGGAGGGCTCCACCCACGAAGGGTCCACGAAGAAGCAACCTTGTCTATCCCACCATGGCCATCGCCCACGAAGGACTTGCCTCACTTGGGTAGATCTTCATGAAGTAGGCGATCTCCTTGCCCTTACAAACTCCTTGGTTCAACTCCACAATCTTGACGGAGGCTCCCAAGTGACACCTAACCAATCCAGGAGACACCACTCTCCAAAAGGTAATAGATGGTGTGTTGATGATGAACTCCTTGCTCTTGTGCTTCAAATGATAGTCTCCCCAACACTCAACTCTATCTCACATATTTGGCTATGGGTGGAAAGATGATTTGAGTGGAAAGCAACTTGGGGAAGGCTAGAGATCAAGATTCTTGTGGTTGGAAAGGAATGTCTTGGTCTCAACACATGAGTAGGTGGTTCTCTCTCAGAAAATGAGTAGTGGAAGTGTAGGAACGTTCTGATAGCTCTCTCCATGAATGAAGAATGGATGGAGGGGTATATATAGCCTCCATACAAAATCTAACTGTTACACACAGATTCCCAAACTCGATGAGACCGAATGGTAAAACTCGTTCAGATCGATTTAGGTCAAAATACGAACGTTAGAGTTTTCGGTGGGACTGATGCGCTAGGGTTAGGGCATAACGTAATCTCGTTGTGACCGATCACATGAACTCGGTGGGACCGATTTCAGTAATAGGCACATAGAGAATTGGTCAGGCAAACTCGGTGGAACCGATTCACTCATTTCGGTGGGATCGAAACATTACAAAAAGGAAACAGAGAGTTTGCATTGCGAACTCGGTGGGACTGATTTACTCATTTCGGTGGGACCAAAACGTTACGAAAAGGAAACAGAGAGTTTGCAATCCCATCTCGGTGAGACCGAGATCCCTATTGGTGAAACCGAAGTGACTAGGGTTTGTGGTAGTGGCTATGTCAAATGAACTCGGTGGCACCGGATATATCAAATGAGTGGGCCCGAGTTTGACTTTTAGGTTTAGGACATTTGTGGAAATGAGAAAGTGGTTGAGCGTTTTGGAGCATATCACTAAGCATTTTGAGCAAGAAAGCCATTAAGCAACACCTCATCCCCTTTTAATAGTATTGGCTTTCCTATGGACTCAATGTGATCTTGGATCACTTAAATAAAAATGTAGAGTCTTGAGCTTGTTGCCAATATGTGTCCTTAGCATTTTGAGGGGTCCACATCTCTAGTCCATGCCATGCCAATCATTGAACTTTCTGAAATGGTCATCTTGAAAGAGCATTAGTTCAATGAGCTATAGTTGTTAAGAATTACCGAAACCACCTAGGGATTAGTTGCACTTACACTATCAAGTCTGGGGCTGCTCCATCTAAGCCCAAGATAGCCCCAAGCCTGTTGCTGCTCAAGCTTCAAAGTCATCTGCACCAAAGAGATCCACAAGGAATATCTCTGCTGCTGAGAAGAACAAGGCCCCAGTGCCTGAAGTTCAAGAAGAAGAGGAACATCAAGTGCTCAGAAAGCTGAAGCCCAAGATACGTGATCATGATGAAAACCATCCCATTGCTGAGAACATGAAGGACATAAAGGATGCAGGACTAAGACTATGGAGACAGTTTGATCCTTATGTTGTGAGGAGGAGGACTGTTGTTGACTATCGATTCCACACCAAGGAACAACAGGACTTCTCTGAAACTGTATTGCTGGACAAGAAGCCCATTGTCTATGATATGAAGTGGGTGGACTGGAAGTATATTGATGACAATGTTGATTACTTCCCTAGAGTGCATGACAACTTCAGGTTGAATGATGTGGACAAATTTGTTGGTCAGAAGCTGACAAAATGAAACGATGAGATAATTATGCAATTCTACTCCACTACATACTTCTATCTGGATGGCAAGATAGTCTGGATAACTGAAGGCACAAGATATCAGTCCTTTTGCTGAATGGGCTGATCAATGCCCCTGCTGAAGAAGAGAATGACATTGATGTGTATTCAAAGCCCAGCAAGGACCACAATTCCATGGCACATATGTACCAGGAAATTCCCGATAAGGCTTTGGA
Organism: Triticum timopheevii; assembly: GCA_963921465.1. Classification (NCBI taxonomy): domain Eukaryota; kingdom Viridiplantae; phylum Streptophyta; class Magnoliopsida; order Poales; family Poaceae; genus Triticum; species Triticum timopheevii. The sequence continues at coordinate 463,814,412 of OY997272.1, read as the reverse complement.
GACTCATAAATTTGGATCCATCTACTATCTTCTCTCTGGCTTACCCACCATCAACACCATTATGAGGCACACTTTGCTGCCCAAGTCAGGGGATCATAGTATGATCTGTGTCCATTCTATCAACTTGCTGCATTTGTTTGATGTGCCACAGAAGTTCAAGGTCATGACTCTCATTGTTGAAACAATGAAGAGGACTACAACTGACCAAAAGAGATCTTGTGGATATGCCCCTTGCATTCAAATGCTCATCAACTCCAAGATGGGGAAAGGGACATATCTACTTGACAAAGAGCATCTTCCCCTGAGGCCAGACTTTGAGGACAATGAAGTTGTCATGGATGCCTCTCATCCAACATGTGCAGAAGCCCAGGAGAAGAGAGAGGAAGCAAAGGCAGAGAAAGTAGCAAAGCCAGCTAGTGCTCTAGATGCTTCATAGGTGATCCTCAAGACCAAACAAGATCAAATCAGCTATTTGATTGGGGCTACTTTGAGGATTGAGAAGGATTGGCCACCCTGACTCAGAATCAAGAAAGTCTTGAAAGGATCATTGAGCAAAAGATTTATGATCTAGATGTGAAGGTCACTGAGATCCAATCAACTGTGGAGAAGATCCAAGAAGAGCTTGAGGAAAGGGAAGAAGGACCAACCACATATGCTTTTCAACAAGTACCTAGGGCACAAAGGTCTTTAGCTGTGCCAGTTGCCAGTGATATCAGGACAACAAAGTCAGCACCTGCAGCAACTGCCTCAGTGATCCCTCCAGTTTCAACTCCTCCAGCTCCACAAACTTATACAAATGCTTTTGTTGAAGGACTCCTCTCAACGACATCTACGCACACCGGAGCAACCAGCCAGAAGAACCCTTCAGAACCTCCCGGAGATCATGCCTAGAGTGTCGTGTAGCACTATGCATTTTCAAGCTTTTTGGTAACTTGTTGCCAAAGGGGGAGAAAGTGTATAGATCATTAGGCTGAGAGAGAGAGAGAGAGAGTTCTGTCTTTTGTTGCCTCTCTTGCTACTTTTATCTTTTTTCTTTGATCATTTGCATGCTACAATATTTGTGCTTGTGTGTGAGATACTCCTATGATCATTTGTTTGATCATATTATGCTTAAATGTTTGCTTGCTTGATGATATGAGTATGATTAATCATGTTTGCCCTTGGTGATGAGTGCATGTTTCTTATAACTTATCATTTTGAGCGCTCCACCAAGATGTATGTGACATGGAAGAGTAACCCATGATCCTAATCGATTGTGCATTTGCATTCATTTTTTTAAATAATGCACAAATTTAGGGGGAGCTCTTGCTTATCACATACTTCTCAAAGCGACGATGTATTTCATCGATATTATCATTTGTCGAAGCTTTGATCTATATGTTGTCATCAATTACCAAAAAGGGGGAGATTGAAAGTGCAACTAATCCTCAGGTGGTTTTGGTAATTCATAACAACATATAGCTCATTGAACTAATAGCCATTCAAGTTAAATGTTTCAGAAAGTTCAATGCTTGGCATGGCATGGACTAGAGATGTGGACCCCTCAAAATGCTAAGGACAAAGATTGGCACAGGCTCAAGACTCTTCATTTTCATTTTAGTGATCCAAGATCACATTGAGTCCGTAGGAAAGCCAATACTATTAAAAGGGGATGAGGTGTTGTTTAATGATTTGCTTGCTCAAAATGCTTAGTGATATTGCTCCAAAACCCTCAACCACTTTCTCATTTCCACATGTGTCCAAAACCTAACGTCAAACTCGGCCCCACCGATTTGATCTATCCGGCGCCACCGAGTTCACTTGACATAGCCATAGCCAGAAACCCTCAATTCGGTCACACCGGTACGGCTCTCAGTCTCACCGAGATGGCTTTGCAATACCTTCGTAACATTTTGTTCTCACCAAAATGAGCGATCTGTCCCATCGAGTTCGCATTGCAAACTCTTTGTTTACTTTTCGCAACATTTTGGTCTCACCGAAATGAGCGATCGGTCCCACCGAGTTTGCTTGACCAACTCTCTATTTGATTAATTGCTGAAATCGGTCTCACTGAGTTCATGCGATCGGTCTCATCGAGATGAGGTTTTGCCCTAGCCCTAGCACACCGGTCCCATCGTTCCTAACATTCACATGTTGAACTAAATCGGTCTCACCGAGTTTCTCTATTCAGTCTAACCGAGTTGGGTAAAAAGTGTGTAACAACTAGATTTTGTGTGGAGGCTATATATACCCTCCACCCCATTCTCCATTTGTGAGAGAGCCATCAGAACGTGCCTACACTTCCACTACTCATTTTCTGAGAGAGAACCACCTACTCATGTGTTGAGACCAAGACATTCCAATCCAACCACAAGAATCTTGATCTCTAGCCTTCCCCAAGTTGCTTTCCACTCAAATCATCTTTCCACCATAGCCAAATCTGTGAAAGAGAGTTGAGTGTTGGGGAGACTATCATTTGAAGCACAAGAGCAAGGATTTCATCATCAACACACCATCTATTACCTTTTGGAGAGTGATGTCTCCTAGATTGGTTAGGTGTCACTTGGGAGCCTCCGTCAAGATTGTGGAGTTGAACCAAGGAGTTTATAAGGGCAAGGAGATCGCCTACTTCATGAAGATCTACACAAGTGAGGCAAGTCTTTCGTGGGCGATGGCCATGGTTGGATAGACAAGGTTGCTTCTTCGTGGACCCTTTGTGGGTGGAGCCCTCCGTGAACTCGCGCAACCGTTACCCTTCGTGGGTTGAAGTCTCCATCAACGTGGATGTACGATAACACCACCTATCGAAACCACGCGAAAAATCTCCGTGTCTACATTGCGTTTGCGCTCTCCAAACCCTTCCCTTTTACCTTCACATGCAATGTTTTACTTTCCGCTGGTACATTCTTAGAATTGCATTTGTAGGTTGATTTCTTGACTTGTGTTAAGTTGCTAAAAGTTGCCAAGACTTAAAATTGGGAAAAGGCTAGATTTTTATTTGGTCAAGTAGTCTAATCACCCCCTCTAGACCTACTTTCGATCCTACAAACCTTATGATGTAGTCCGTCATTTTTATTACTTTGCCATCACAAGTTCATACACTTCTTTTCCCTTACACTAAAAGATGAAACACATTTAGAAGCAATTTTTATTGCCTTATGCACTGATGACAACTTACTTGAAGGATCTTACTCAATCCATAGGTAGGTATGGTGGACTCTCAAAACATGAATTTGGGTTTAAGGTTTTTGGATGCACAAGTAGTATCTCTACTCAGTGCGGATTTTTGGCTAGCAAAGATATTGGGCAAGCACCACATGTTGGAGGATCTATGACAATATAACTTCTATGTGAATATGAACAAACATAAATCATTACGTTGTCTTCTTTGTCCAACGTCAATAATTTGGCATAAGATATTTAATGAGGGCTCACAATCATAAAAGATGTCCAAGATGGTATATTTGCATGTGAATCTTTTCTCCCCTTATTAATTCTTTCATGAATTGCATCGTTGACCAATGCTATGTTTGCCAACTTTCAATAAGTTTTATCACTTATAATTTTCCTTATGTGGTGTCATTACTTACCATAATATTAGCATATGATCTTTTTCATTATTTCCTTTATTTTGATTGAAACATAAAAGAAAGAAACAAAAACTCAAACTAATCTTTATTATATACCCCCTCCGTTCCAAAATATAAGGTGTATTGGTTTCCATGCAAGTCAACCATTTGAAATTTTGACCAAGATTATAGAACAAAATAGAAACATGTGCAATACCTAATAGATAAAATATGAAACTACCTTCCGTGATTGATCAAATGATATAATTTTCATATTGTAGATATTTTTTTTAAAAAAAAACTTGGTCAAACATGCACTCGTTTGACTTTTGAAAAAACAAATGCACCTTATATAAAGGAGCGGAGGGAGTAACTCTCAACTCGATTACATAGAAGGATAGATCACGAGACTAGCACTCGATAATAGATCATACTAAAATTTTATTCAACTAAATCATGAAATAACTAAAGATCGAACTAAAAACGAGTGAAGATAATAAAAGTGATGGTGATATGATACCGGGGCATCTCCCCCAAGCTTGGCGATAGCCAAGGGGAGTGCCCATACCCGTGTGCTCAAGTCTCCTTCTTTGGTGATGGTGGTGGTGATGATGTTGTGGAAGCTTCACACTTCAGCCTCAATAGTTGCTCTAATCTATGATTGATGCTCCGGAGGGCCATGTTTTGCTCCTCCAACAAAATAAGTTCATGAGTGAGATATGTATTCTGAACACAAACCGTTTCAAAGGCCATCAGGGCTTCAATTTTAGTGGGGGTAGGGTGGTTATAGTAGGGTTGAAGTATATCTTCTCGTTTCTCAACTCCCCCCTTAACCATAGCTTGCCCCCCTTCTTGAACTTGATCTCCTGCAACTTCCTTGGCCTTATCCTCATTGGTGGCTTCGTTTGTTTCCTCTCTATTTATCTCCATCTTCATCAGCCAAGCATCTTCTTCTACGTTGTTGGAGGAGGGAGAAGACATGATGCCTGGCTTGAGAGATCTGACAGAAAATAACACAAAACAAGAACAGAGGATTTCTCCGTGATACGGTGGTCAAAGCAGGCACTGTGTATGGTGTGTCATGCCTGAGGGGTCAGGCTCCAAGCCGGAGGTCAAAGCAGGCATTGTGTATGGCAAGCACGTTGTAGACGCGAGGTTCAAGGCACCAAGCATGGATGGTCGTGGAAGCTCTCGCAGTGGAGGCGGAGTCGCAGCCGTCGAGCCCGACCACTCGCACGTCCGTCATCAACCTCGTGTCCAGTGGTAACGAACATGCTGCAAACTCTAACGAGGAAGAGTAGGGCATGAGAGACGTCAGCGCCTTGAGTCCCGTGAGCCAGTCCGTGTAACATGTCCTACTCTGCCTCACCGGTGACCGCACCTTCACTCAACAGGGCGTTGGACATGGACACGGTCAGAACAAAAAGGATGGTTGCCAGCGAAAATTTAGATTAATTTTACGTTGCATGTAATTGTATGGATTTGGTAATTTGAAAATGAGGTATCCATTCGTGGGATTGAATTTTTGCGTGTTGACCAGTCAGTGTCCGCGGGCACGCCCGGATGCAGATGGTTTTTGGTACTTGTGGTTGTAGATACTCTCACGCCCTTTCTTCTCTCCCTAGATTGCTTCAATGAGAGAGATCTGTAGGATCGAAAGTATGTCTAGAGGGGGGGTGATTAGACTACTTGACAATATAAAAATTCAGCCTTTTGATAAAGACAAGTTTTTGGCAAGTTCACAATGATGATCAAGTCAAGTATCACCCTACACATGCAATTCTAGAGTATAGGCAGCGGAAAGTAAATTGCACATGTAGTAAAGAGAGGTGGAGAAGAGCAAATGCAATTTGGAGACACAGAGATTTTTTCTCGTGGTTCCGATAGGTGGTGCTATCGTCAATCCACGTTGATGGAGACTTCAACCCACGGAGGGTAACGGCTGCGAGAGTCCACGGAGGGCTCCACCCACGAAGGGTCCACGAAGAAGCAACCTTGTCTATGCCATCATGGCCTACGCCCACGGAGGGCTAGCCTTACTCGGGGTAGATCTTCACGAAGTAGGCGATCTCCTTGCCCTTACAAACTTCTTGGTTCAACTCCACATCTCGACGGAGGCTCCCAAGCGACACCTAACCAATCTAGGAGGCACCACCCTCCAAAAGGTAATAGATGGTGTTGATGATGATGAACTCCTTGCTCTTGTGCTTCAAATGATAATCTCCCCAACACTCAACTCTCCTCACTGATTTGGCTGTGGTGGAAGAAAGGATTGAGTGGAAAGCAACTTGGGAAGGCTAGAGATCAAGTTTCATATGGTGGGAGTGGAGCTACTTGATCTCAACACAAGGGTAGGTAGTTTTCTTCTCAGAAATGTAAGGTAGGAGTGGTAGTTCTTTCTGATGGCTCTCTCCACGAATGAAGAGGGGGTGGAGGGGTATTTATAGCCTCCACACAAAATCCAACCGTTACACACATTTAACCAATCTCGGTCAGACCGAAGTTGACAACTCGGTGAGACCGAAAGTTCAAATCATGTGAACGTTGGGATTTTCGGTGGGACCGAAAATACAAACTCGGTGAATCCGATTCGTCCAAAGACAAGAGCTTGCCAATCTCGGTGGGACCGACTTCATCATCTCGGTGACACCGATTTGATGACAGAAGGTTACAGAAGCTTGGGAACTCAAGTTTCGGTGAGACCGAGTTCAGAATCGGAAAATCCGAGAATTCTAGGGTTTGGCTATATGGCTGAGGTGGTTCATCTCGGTGTGACTGGGTTTGGAAAATCGGTGGGACCGAGATTACTTATGAGTGTATTATGGAAGTGAGAGTTGCTGATAGTTTAGGAGATGTATCACTAAGCACTTTGAGCAACCAGATCATTATCATAACCTCATCCCCTTTTAATAGTATTGGCTTTCCTATAGACTCAATGTGATCTTGGATCACTAAACCAAAAATGGAGTCTTGAGCTTTTGCCAATGCTCGCCTTAGCATTTTGAGGGGTCCACTTCTTCAGTCCTTGCCATACCCATATCACTGAACTTTCTGAAATGATTCTCAAGAAACTATTAGTTCAATGATATATATGTTGTTATTAATTACCAAAACCACCCGGGGATTAGTTGCACTTTCAATCTCCCCCTTTTTGGTAATTGATGACAACATATAGATCAAAGCTTCGACAAAGGATATAATCAATGAATAATATCGTCGCTTTGAGAAGTATGTGATAAGCAAGAGCTCCCCCTAAATTTGTGCATTATTTAAGATTTGCGTTTGAATGCAAATGCACAATCGATTAGGATCATGGGTCACTCTTCCATGTCACATACATCTTGGTGGAGCGCACAAAATGATAAGAATGAATAGCATGCACCCAATCACCAAGACATGAGTAAATGGTCATACAAGATAGGAATAGCATATGATAAGCATTAAGCACACATTAAGGCATAGTACGACCAAGCACTCATCAAACGTAGTATCAAACACACAGAATGTCACGAAAACCAAAAGAACAAAAGCGCAAAAAAAAACAACAGCACTCTCTCTCTCGAAGTCCTATGATCTATACAATTTCTCCCCCTTTGGCAACAAGTTACCAAAAAGTTCGAAAAGTATAGAGCTAAACGTCACTAGGGACTCTGCTGGCGGCTCCTGTCTGGGTTGATGTTGGAGTTGAGATGGCTGCATCGGCGAAGACTTCTGCTGATGTCTGTGGAGCTGGAGGAGTGGTCACTGAAGCTGGAGCTGGAGCAACTGATGGAGCTGTGGGAGGTGTTGAGGCTGTAGTCCTGGTGTCTGTCACTGGAATAGCAGCTGATCGGGGTCCTGTGGGAACCGGAGCAGTCTGTTCATAAGCATCCTGGACTAGGTCATCCTGCATCTCACGCATGAGCTCTTCCTTCTCCCTCTTTGCTTCCTCGATATCTGCCTCAAGCTTGTTGACAGTTACTTGCACTTCAGTCAGCTTCACATCCAGAGCATGGATCTTGTCTTCAACAATCCTCTCAAGGCTCTCCTGAGACTGTACAATGCTGGCCAGGCGTTGTTCAATCCTTTGGGTAGCTTCAAGGAGCTGCTCTCCAACACTCTTTGGTTTAGCTGCTGCTGCTGCTGCTTCCTTCTCAGCTTTGGCTTTCTTGGCAGCTTTAATCTTTGCTTGACCTTCAACAGAAGTTGGATCCTCCTCATCCATCACAACATCATTGTCCTCATGCTCAGGCTGCAGTGGTAGGTGTTCTCTATCCAACAAGAATGTGCCCGTGCCAAACTTGGCATTGATAAGCATCTGAATATGCGGGGCAAATCCACACGACCTTTTCTGGTCAGCTGCAGTCCTCTTAATAGTCTCAACTATCAAGTCCATCACCTTGAACGGTGCCTTCTCATCAAGTATATGCAGCATGTTGATAGAGTACCCTCTGATCATGCGATGATCTCCAGACTTGGGCATCAAGGTATGCCTCAGAATAGTGTTTGTGGTAGGTAGACCTGCCTGGAGATAATACACTGAGCCAAGCTTCCAGATTGCTAAATCCTTAGCTGGAACCTCCTTGTACATATTCTTCATAGATTCATGGTTCTTCTTGGGAATGCCATAGACATCAACATCATCCTCTCTCTGCACTGGAGCATTCAGCAGTTCTGCCCATTCTTCTACAGTTGAAGAGAATCTTTGGCCTTCAGTCATCCATGTGATCTTTCCATCTGGATAGAAATGAGCTGTGGCATAGAATTGCATAATCATTTCATCATTCCAACTTGTCAGCTTTTGACCTACGAAGTCTGCAACACTACATGCAGTGAAGCTCTCATGCACATGTAGATAGAAGTCTCTGTGCTCTTCACTGTCAATGTATTTCCAATCAACAAATCTGGTGTCTGCCACTATGGGCTTCTTGTCCATCAGCACAGTCTCATAGAAGTCCTGCTGCTCTCTGGTGTGAAATCTGGGATCAACAGCAGTTCTTCTCCTCACAGCATATGGATCAGCTTGTCTCCATAGCCTGAGACCTCTATCCTTCCTTTCCTTCATGTTTTCAGCTTGAGGATGAGCATCATTGTGAAGTGGCAGTTTTGGACGAAGTTTCAGCAAAACTGATGCCTCATCATCTGACACAGCTGGTGGCACATCATCCTTGTTCTTTTCAGACGCTGGAATGTTTCTGACGGTCTTCTTGGGCTTGGCAGCAGGCTTTGCTGGAGCTGCCTTGACTGGAGCAGATGGCTTGGACTTTGAAGTGGCTCCAGCCCTGATGGCATCACCCATGAGCTTAGGCTTCTGAGGAGGCTGGGGTGCTTCCTCATCCTCTACTACTGCATCTGCATGAGGGTCAATATACATATCTGCTCTAGCTCCTGACACATACACTATCCTCTTTCTCTTGGAAGTTTTCTTCACTTTGCTTGTAGTTTCCCCTTCCATACTCGGCTTTTTGGCAACAGTGGACTGCTTCACTTTTCTGGTGCCTTTCTTGGTTTGCTGCCCTTGAGGCTCTTTGGCAACAACCTTTCTCTTTGGCTTGGAGGAGACCTCTTCCTCAACAATGAAATCAGAATCTTCTTCATCAGAGTTCCTCTTCTTTCTGGCCCTGGTGGCTGCAGGAGGCAAACCACTTGGTGTGCTCCTCTCACCATCATCTGATGAGCTGCTGGGTTCAGGACTAGTGCCTGCCTCTGGAATATCAGCAATAGGTGACTCAGACCTATTCTGGCTGTCACTGGCATCTGACATGGCTGACAACCTGTGAATAGATAAGGTGTAGGCAGAGTAGAAGAGTTATCACAAACTGCAGAAGATTTTGCAAACAGAATGAGTTCAAATTCTAGTATTAGGTTTTCACAGAAGACATTTCGGTCAGTCCGAGTTTAAAATTCGGTGAATCCGAAGTGTTCAAACAGAAGCATTCACACCACTTTCGGTTGGACCGAAGTGGGTTTCGGTCCTGCCGAAAACACTAGGGTTTCACTAAATCCTCATTTTGGTCACACCGATTTGCACAACTCGGTTGGACCGAAAGGTGCAGTGCAATGGCCAGAGGCCAAATCGGTCATACCGAGAATGTAAAATCGGTCTCACCGAGATGTGTTCGGCGGAAACCTAACCCTAAAACTTTTACTCGAATTTCGTTCAAAGGAACTAATCTTGTGTTCAGGAAGATTTCAATCGTGGCAAGATTACAGGCAAACCAAACGTGCATTGAATCGGAGATGAGAGCACGAGTGGGATCGAAACTCACCCTAACTTGGTGGAGTTCCTCTACGGCGGCAACGGCGCGGAGAAGATGTCCGTTGACGGCGACGGAGACCTGCGGCGAGGGCGCACAGGCGACGACGGAGACGATCCGGAGACCAGGTGACGGCAGCAAGGGGTGTGGGGGCGAAGCGTTTTGAAGTAGAAATCAACGCGCGGCCCTCGGAGTATATATACCCCTTTGCTGTCGGTGGGACCGAGTTGTAAAACTCGGTGGCACCGAGATGGATAACTGCTGGGCAGTTATGCACTTCGGTCACGCCGAAATTTACAACTCGGTTTCACCGAGGTGAAAACATAGATCAATCCAAATGCTTTCGGTTTGACCGAGTTTGAGTGGGTTGGTCTGACCGAAATCACTTAGAAGGTTTTGGAAGTTAGCCCTTGACGGATCGGTGGCTCTGAGTGCTCCTCACTCGGAGGGTCCGAAAATGACTTGTTCAAAGTTTGTGATGTAAGCATGAATAGAATTTGAGACAAGAAAGCATAGATAGCTAGGGGAGGTACTTAGGCATTCTTGTCCATCCATTTGGTCAGAAAAAAATCAAAAAGACCAAAGCAACAAATGGATGTCCTCGAATGGATTAAATCATGCTTCCAACATGCTCACACAATAAGATAGCAAATGAAATATGTGTCAAACATGCACAATCAAAACTCTAGCTACTATCACACAATTTGTCGATGACTAGGTCATCTATATATGAGTATATTGACTTAGGAGTCAAATGAGAACATTTGATCATAGGTCATACTCATCGTTTAAGCACAAGTGGGGTTACCACTTTTACATAAAGCATTGATGTGTTCACATCATTTGAAGATGCTTTAGCTCAATTCTTTAGAGCAAAGCTCCCCCTAGATGTGAGAACCCCTTTTAAAGGGTCAAACTAACCTTGGGTTGTCGTAGAAGACTTCATGTAGATGTTGAAGATGTGGATGCTCAATGTTGATGAAGATCATCAAGAGTTGGGAGCAATCCTTTGGATTCGGGCACTTTCAATACCTACATGGGTTAGTCCCACAAGGAACAAACAAGGATATCCATGGACATAGATTGAAGTACACAATGGATGATGTCCATGAGAGCTATGATTACCTTGTCCCTTGACTTACCAACAAGAGGGTTTGTGACTCCATGAACTAGTGCAAGATGTGGAAGTTGATTGCACAAGTTCTTGCCAAAATGAATATGAGTGAAGTATGTTGGCGGAGTCACCCTCAAGAACTCTCTAGTTCTTCTTCTTCGGGATCCACATCATCTTGATGGGAATCCTTGGGGTTGTAGTTGAGCTTGACGAAGTAGAACTTGACGTTTCCTTGGGAACCCACTTGACCATGGCTTTAGGTGCTTCAATAAATGCATCAATCTCCTCTTGAAGCTTGTCCTTGTCTTTTAGCTTGTGGTCTTGTGGTGGAAGATCATCTTGAGCTTGTTCCACATTGGAGGAAGTAGGATCGTACTTCTCCTTTTGAGAAACAAACTTTGGAGTGGGATATTGACCTTCTTCCCATTCAACACCCTTGGCGTTGAACTTTCGCTCAAAACCAATTCCTTGATTCTTCCGGTGCCTCCCTTGCTTGCGAATAATTTCCTCAAAGTTCTTGCTTCCGGCAAGGCTCTTATAGACACCTTTCTCTATAATCCCTTTCAATAAACTATTTTCTTGCTCAAGTGTAACTTGGCTTGAAACATTGTTAGTGTAATCAAGAGAACTACTAGAACCAATATTGTTGCTTCTAGATGAAGAATTTTTCTTATGCTTGTCATGCTTAGTTTTAATAGGTGGCAAGAAATTAGACAAGAGAAGTCGTTTGGCAAGATATGAAGAACTCTTCTTTCGAAGATCGTCATTGATTGCTTTTAGGAACTCATGTTCTTGCTCTAGATTGAGCTTCTCGAAGCGTAGCTTCTCATGAGATCTTAGGAGCTCTCTATGATCTTCTTGAGTTGTTTCATGAGCTAACTTAAGAGTGTTTAGTTCTTTAGTTAGACGCTCAATCTCCTTCATAGCATTGTCATTCGACTCTTCTCGACTATAAAGACTACTAGCATGTTCATCATTACTAGTCTCACTAGATTTGTCATGTAAAAGCTCATCTTCACCAAGCAAGTCATCCTCATCACTATCAAAGTCAATGAATTCAGGGTGTGATACCTTGGGGCCTTTAGCCATGAAGCATCTTCCAATTCCCTCATTTGGTGAATCAAATAAGTCATAGGAGTTGGAGTTGGAGGACACGAGAGCAAGACCGGCAACACCTTCATCTTGACTGTAGTCGGAGTTGGAGTGATAGCTTCTTTCGGAATGATTGTCGGAGTCGGAGCCGGAGACCCATTCACCTACATGAGCTTGATGTTTTCTTCTTGTGTAGCTCCTTGATGACTTGTCTTTCCTCTCCGAATCCTTGCTTCTCCGAGAGGGTCTTCGTTCATAACGATCATCTCTGCTCCTTCTCTCTTTCCGAGGTGACTCATCTCTTGAGCTTCTTCTTCTTGGAGATTCTTCTCTTCTCTTGTGGGGAGCCGTACACTCATTTGAGTTGTGTCCGGGTCTTCCACAATTGTAGCAGTTTCGGTCACGACTAGAAGATCTCTTTTCATCATATGATCTAGACTTTGAGCTTCTCTCTTTGCCTCTATTCTTGTAGAATTTGTTGAAGTTCTTGACCATTAGGCTTATCTCTTCATTGGAAACTAACTTGTCACTTGAGGTTGTGGGAGCATCACTTGTAGCTTTGTAAGCACCACTTGACTTGTTGTGAAGCTCTTCCTTATCCTTAAGTGTCATCTCATGAGCAACAATTCTTCCAATGACTTCGGTTGGCTTGAGATTCTTGTAGTTTGGCATCATTTGGATCAAAGTGCACACGGTGTCATACTTTCCATCCAAATCTCTGAGAATCTTTTTGATGATGAACCGGTCGGTCATTTCTTCGCTTCCTAAGCTGGCAATCTCATTTGTGATGAGAGCAAGCCTAGAGTACATTTCAGCGACTCCTTCACCATCCTTCATCTTGAACTTGTCAAGTTGACCTTGAAGAATATCTAGCTTTGATTCCTTCACGGACTCGGTACCTTCGTGCATTTCAACCAAAGTATCCCAAATCTCTTTTGCATTCTCAAGACGGCTGATTTTGTTGAACTCCTCGGGACACAAAGCATTGAATAGAATGTCACAAGCTTGAGCATTGTTTTGAAACATCCGCAATTCATCCGTTGTAGCTTCGCGATCCGGAACTTTTCCTTCCTCGAAGAACTCACCTTGAAAACCAACACAAATAATGCCCCATGCGGCTGGGTTATGACCAAGAATATGCATTTTCATTTTATGCTTCCAACTAGCAAAATTTGTACCATCAAAGTAAGGACCTCTACGAAAATTACCCTCACTAGACGCCATACTCTCCTAGGTTGTGAAACCAAGCTTATGGAGTCCAATGCAATGGAAACCAATACAATGGAAACCAAAGCTCTGATACCACTTGTAGGATCGAAAGTATGTCTAGAGGGGGGGTGATTAGACTACTTGACAATATAAAAATTCAGCCTTTTGATAAAGACAAGTTTTTGGCAAGTTCACAATGATGATCAAGTCAAGTATCACCCTACACATGCAATTCTAGAGTATAGGCAGCGGAAAGTAAATTGCACATGTAGTAAAGAGAGGTGGAGAAGAGCAAACGCAATTTGGAGACACGGAGATTTTTTCTCGTGGTTCCGATAGGTGGTGCTATCGTCAATCCACGTTGATGGAGACTTCAACCCACGGAGGGTAACGGCTGCGAGAGTCCACGGAGGGCTCCACCCACGAAGGGTCCACGAAGAAGCAACCTTGTCTATGCCATCATGGCCTACGCCCACGGAGGGCTAGCCTTACTCGGGGTAGATCTTCACGAAGTAGGCGATCTCCTTGCCCTTACAAACTTCTTGGTTCAACTCCACATCTCGACGGAGGCTCCCAAGCGACACCTAACCAATCTAGGAGGCACCACCCTCCAAAAGGTAATAGATGGTGTTGATGATGATGAACTCCTTGCTCTTGTGCTTCAAATGATAATCTCCCCAACACTCAACTCTCCTCACTGATTTGGCTGTGGTGGAAGAAAGGATTGAGTGGAAAGCAACTTGGGAAGGCTAGAGATCAAGTTTCATATGGTGGGAGTGGAGCTACTTGATCTCAACACAAGGGTAGGTAGTTTTCTTCTCAGAAATGTAAGGTAGGAGTGGTAGTTCTTTCTGATGGCTCTCTCCACGAATGAAGAGGGGGTGGAGGGGTATTTATAGCCTCCACACAAAATCCAACCGTTACACACATTTGACCAATCTCGGTCAGACCGAAGTTGACAACTCGGTGAGACCGAAAGTTCAAATCATGTGAACGTTGGGATTTTCAGTGGGACCGAAAATACAAACTCGGTGAATCCGATTCGTCCAAAGACAAGAGCTTGCCAATCTCGGTGGGACCGACTTCATCATCTCGGTGACACCGATTTGATGACAGAAGGTTACAGAAGCTTGGGAACTCAAGTTTCGGTGAGACCGAGTTCAGAATCGGAAAATCCGAGAATTCTAGGGTTTGGCTATATGGCTGAGGTGGTTCATCTCGGTGTGACTGGGTTTGGAAAATCGGTGGGACCGAGATTACTTATGAGTGTATTATGGAAGTGAGAGTTGCTGATAGTTTAGGAGATGTATCACTAAGCACTTTGAGCAACCAGATCATTATCATAACCTCATCCCCTTTTAATAGTATTGGCTTTCCTATAGACTCAATGTGATCTTGGATCACTAAACCAAAAATGGAGTCTTGAGCTTTTGCCAATGCTTGCCTTAGCATTTTGAGGGGTCCACTTCTTCAGTCCTTGCCATACCCATATCACTGAACTTTCTGAAATGATTCTCAAGAAACTATTAGTTCAATGATATATATGTTGTTATTAATTACCAAAACCACCCGGGGATTAGTTGCACTTTCAAGATCCCGTAAGCCGACAACCGATGAAGTAGCCCCAAGTCGCACTCCTGCCCCGACTCCGGCGCGCCCCCAGCTTCCGGCAAGTCCATGGCCCCTTCGCACACCCTTTTTTTCTCGTTGTCGTGGTGTTTTTTTTTTGTGTGTGGTTTTGACGGGGCAATTTGTTGGAAATTACGGCACCGACGAGCTTGATGAGAGGAAGGAGGTGGAGGAGGGAATGGGTCTCCGACAAGGCGCTGCGGATCCTCCGGTCGGGCGCGAGTCAGTGGTCCTTGCATCATCATGTATCCGAGCATGGTTGTATTTTTTTTAACTCTATTTTGTACTCCCTCCGTTTTTATTTACTTCGCATATTAATTTTGACTAAAGTCAAACTTTATGAAATTTAACCAAGTTTATAGAAAACAATATGAACATTTACAGTAAAAATATTATATAATGTGAAAATATATGCAATGACGAATCCAACGATATATATTTGATGGATGTTAATATATTTTTCTACAAACTTGTTGAAAGTATATAAAGTTTGACTTTAAGCAAACCTAATATGCAGAGTAAATAAAAACGGAGGGAGTATTTTTTTGACGGAATATTTTATATTTCAACAAAATATTCTGTATTTTGTTGAAATTGTCCCTCGTGCCGGACTGCACAACATTGATTCAATGGGCCCATAGTCCACCCGAGCCCAGAGCCCGTCTGCAGAGCATCTCCCCAGCCCAACTTTATAAACCCGTCAATACATCCGGGCAGAGGCAGGCCGCACTCTCACTCTCCGTCTCCTCGCCAGCGACAGCGAGCAGTGAGCACCGGGGACGCGTGCGGCGCCGGTGCGGGGAGCGAAGCGACCGACTCCGGCAGGCGCCTCCTGATCACCACCGCCTTCTCCTCCGCAATGGCGAACAGGGGAGGGAAAGGGTCCTACCCCCCGTCCAAGTCAGGTGATCCCCGTTCGCCCCCCTTTCGTTCTATCCCCCCTTTCCCCGTATTCTTTTTTGCGTCGATGTCGTCTCAACCCTCGACCAACGCGACATTCAGCCGATAAAACCTGGTGGATGGCGGGATCTTCGGCGTCTATCGAGTAGGATCCGATGCGAATGGCCAAGGATTAGGGTTTACAGAACGCCGAGGGTTTTGTTGTCACGGTACTGGTGCCCTGGCGGGTGGGCATCGAAAGGATATGAATTTTGGCTATTGGAGAAGGTTTGGATCCAATTTGACCGGTGCGAGGGCTTATCATTTGGTTGTTTATTATGTGGTTTTGGTCGAATTTTGTTATGGGTGTGATATATCCACGACAAAACAGAGCTGTTTGTTCAGGGCCTCTTTCGACTGTAGGACTTTTGAGAAGGGTTCCAGTCCTTAAGATTTTTTTTCCTGACAATGCCCTTTGGATCGTAGAATTGGATTGGATTATCTGTTATGTGCGCTTATAGAAATACATCTGGCTAATATCTGTTACCAAATTAATCTTAACAACTTTCCTACTGGTCGTGTCACACTCATATGTGGTGTGGGTGGGTTCTTATAATTTGGTGTCTCAAGGAAAGCTGGAAAAGTAGATAATTGAGTTGATCGTGACACAGCTTGCTCAAAATGACGATGCATTAAACGTTGCTGGGTATTGTGGAATCACTAGCAGCCTAATAGGTTTTGGGTCTGTTTGCCTGTGAATAAGGTAACACTAAATGGATCATTTGTGTTTATGCACAAGTGCATGGCTAAATTTAGCGATTCCTAAGGGTTTTAGTCTAACGAATGGTCCTTCCCTTCAACAAGAGAGCGAATATCCGTGGATATGTCTTGCATGCGTTCCTTGGAAAATTTTTTTGTTGATTTTGGTGCAATTAAGCACATAAGCTTGGTCTGTATATTTAAATTCCATGCTTGAGCATCTTGGTGTGTTCTCTTTTTTTTTTGTGCTCTGCAGAGGAAGGTCAGCTGTTAATGTAGGGCATGTTTGGTTGGTAACTAATTGCCTTAGCTTAGGTGCTCAAATTCTTAGCCTAGGTACTCAGATTCTTAGCCTCACTTTGGATTGCCCAAGGGAATTTCGCCACACTTTTTGTGTGTATGACGTGTGGACTTATTTTGAACAAAAAGAATCTTGCCTTAGGTGTGGCTAGAACCAAACACCCACCTAACTTTGTTCAAACTTGCCTAACTTGATATGTGGCAAAGTGTGGCTGGGAACCAAGCAACCCCTTGGTTAATCCAACCTTCACTATTTTGGTGAAGGAAAATCCTTGGATCAAATGTAGAACTAAACTAGAAACTGAGGTATATTCCTATTTTGAAATATAACATGTGTGATATGCTCGTGGTTCTGTGATAGTTAGCACTTTTTCGTACCTGTGTTAGAACGGTTTACGACATGCCGTAAATTCTCTCTCAAGAATATACTACTTTGGAGAACATGATGATTTATGCCTTGCTTATTTGAAGTAATAGGTTATCTATTTCGCAGCATCTTAGTAACACACACTACAACCTTGTTGTCTTGTTGAAATGCGTGGAATGGAGTGATGTACATGTATCAAGTCTGCATATTGTACTGGGTGTTTTTGGAATTAATTTAAAATAGCAATATTTAGCAGCACTATCACCAAAGAACTAGCCATGGGCATGGATGCGTGGAAGTTAGCTATCCATGTGGCAGAACCATGACTTGGTTTCGAGATCTTATGCATTTCAACTCTAGCCTACTACTTGTTTGGAACTGAGAGCTTAAGTCAAAATAAAGTGAAATTGCGGGGCACAATTAAGGTGAAATTGCGGGGCGCAAATAAAGTGAAATTGCGGGGCACAACAGCAACAAAACAACCACCGCCTATATATTGAGTTATTGACCTCCATTTCCGGTTCATCCCACCTCCAACTTTCCTCCTCTTCCCCTCTTCTCCAGATCTACTCCGCTGCCGCCTCCCATGGCGCCTCCAACCAGAAACCTTAACCCTGATCCGAACACTAACAACCCCGATCTTCCCTTAGACATGGGTATTCTCTTCGGTTCGCCTCCTACCGCTGCGCCCACGTTCCCTGCCGCCGTCGGGCCGCCGTCGCCGTTTGGCCCGCCGCCGCCGTTCGGCCCTTACTCCCACCCCTCGGCCACCTCTCCCTTTCACGGCGGCCCCTACCTCCACATGCAGGATCTTCATCCCCCTATGCCCCGCCCAGCCATCTCCTTCGCCATGCACCGCGCAGTCATCTCCTTCGCCATGCACCGCCCAGCCATCTCCTTCCCCATGCCCCGCTCCTTCCCCATTCCAGATCTAAATGCAAACCCTAGCTCCGCCTTGCCCGGCAGCTACCTTCACTACCCACAGGATCTCCGATACCTCAACTCTTACAGGCGAGACCAGAACCTGAGTGTTAACCTCAGAGCCGCCTTGGGCCGCCTGCAGGATCGCCAATCTGCCATGGCCAGCTCAGGCAACTCCATCCACACACTGAACCCAAACGCAAACCTGAACCTGAGCGCCAACCCTAGCGCCGCCTCGCACGGCCACTACCTTCAGAACGCGCAGGATATTCGACATTCCATGCCCCGCCCAGTAATATCCTCTGCCATGCCAAACCGGAGCGACAACCCCCGCACCGTCGCAGGTGCCGAACCTCAACAGAATAAAGGTATTTATGTTTGACAGGGAAGTTTTTTAATCTAAGGCTTTTATGGTATGTTTTTTTGTTGTTCAGTTGTGTGATCCTGCTATATGATGATTGATGATTTTACAGCTTCATCAAAATGAATGCTGTGTTTTTTGAGAAGTTGAGCTTTCGAAGGCAAGTTTAGAGTTTGACAGATTTCTTACCTGTTTTATTCTTGCAGGAGCACCGAACGGAAGGCAGAACAATTCTAATGATGTTATTCACCTTTCTGATTCTGATTCTGATTCTGATTCTGATGGTAATGATATTGCCCAATCTCGTCATTAAACATTTTCCAGGCAACAGTTTATTTATTGGACTAAATCCTTTTTATTTTCAACTCACATTATCCTTCTTATGATATGTTTTATGTCTGGCTACTTGGTCTGGGCATGCCAAGTCACATGTGTTCACTGCTGTTCTACTTAAATCTAGTTTTACTACACTTATCACAGCTCTGCTCCATGAGAAAATCCTTTGGTATTTGCTTTTGTTATAAGAATTAAAGAATATCACTTGTGTCTGCTAGCACCTTACGAGCTATCTGTCTGATATGATCGTTGTGTTTTATTTATCACTGTCAAGAAAATTCCATTTGTACGGTTGTACCCTGCTACCCTAGGGCTTAGGGCATCTTTAGCAAGAAGGTAGTAAACTTTTCTGTTTGAAAACTTGAAATGATACTTTTTGTTCCAGTAAAGATTAAAGAATCATTTAACTAGAAGAGTCCCACAACCTTCTACGCTCCCCAAATACTTATCTTGGCAGCCTTCATAGGATTGATCAAATACTACAGAAAAAAATGTCGGAAGAGAATTATATACCATGTTTGTGGTTCCCCTTTGGTTTTATTTGCAGATGATTCGTTGACTATTTGCTCATAGTTGATGTTATTTACCATTACATTGAGTGTGAAAGGACACTTCATATCGTTTGTAGTTGAAGGCAAGACTGTTGTTTTGTTTCACCAATTTATGGCTGTGCATAATAAATGGTAATCATTGAGCTGCTTACATTGTAACTATTGCAGTATTTGATAGGGCAGGATATCTGATCACAGTACATAAATAAGCACTAAAATTTACCGGATAGTTGAACGAAACCGAATAAGTCAATGTGAATACTGTATTGATATATAGTTGAAAATATACAAGAACCTCATATATCACTGCCTGTATTTAGATTTTTTTGAAGAAGAGGCTCCCCCCACACACTCCAAGTCAAATGGGAAAGCTTCATCTGATAGCCTAAAAACTGGTGGAAAGGCTTCATCCTTTTCTAATGGTATGGATGCATCGTTTTGTACTTTTACTATACATTCATCCATTCAAGAGTTGCTGATAAAACTGAAAGTTCTAGTTACACAATAGATTGTCTTTCTGTGTCTTTCATGTATTATGTTCTCATAGGAGAAGGTAGCAAAGGAGGGAAGGCATTTAGTGCTGGGAAAGGCGGGAAGGGCTCCGCATCAAATGCAAAGCCTGCAATGTCTGATGCAGAACTAAAGCTTCAGCTTGGTCAGTTCCTTCCATTGAAATATCCTCTATTTTTCTAGAAGCTTATTTCATAGTAACCTTAATAGTAGTTAAAGTTCGGTAGTTTATGGAATTTCAGTAGGCTCTTTACTTGAGAAGTTCCGTATAATGAGATTGTTAGTTTTACATCATTTGAAACGGGCACACATCTTATATTATGATTTTCAAATGCCCCTTCTGTCCAAACGTAAAATAGGCAAGCTGATTCCCGCATAACAATTGGTTGCAGATATGCCTCCAAATTCTATATTGTTATCGAACTGTGAAGCAGCAGAAATGTTGCAGAAAATTCAAGGACATATGGCTATCTTATCAGAGGATCCGAAGATAAAAATTCCCGAGTAAGGAATATCTCTTGTTTTAATTCTGTTATGTTCCGGTAATAATTGTTTATGTGGTATTCCTGTCTGTTAGCTTGTGTGACTCCATGTTTACTCTTTTCTTCTTGCACCGGCAGGTCGTTTGACAAGGCCTTTCAATATGCAAAAGAAGGAAATCACTTCACCTCTGCGAAGTTGGTGAAAGAAATCCTGGAGTATCCTTTGTTTCGGTTAAGAACTAACATTAGAGATTGCATTGTGGTTACGCAGTTAAATTGTTTCGCCAAGCAACCACTTTGTAGTTTATTTCCTTGACTCGTAGCTGCAGACCTCTTAAAGACTATGGTGTTAATGATGGCGAGGTTCGTAAGCCTTCTTTCCCTTTCACCTTCTTGTATCTCTTTTCCCTCATCTCAAACATAAAACGATTTGTTGTACCTGTAACAGATATGCATGATAGCGAACATTGGGCCTGAGACCATCGAAGAGGTCTATGCACTGATACCGTCTCTCAAGGTCAGTGTCTTTTGCTGACATTTGGGATATATGCCATTTCATATTTTACCAGGAACTCAGTCCTGCAAAATCCAAATTTCTTTGCACAGGCTACTAGGTCCATCAATGAAGGCAAGATCGTGGAGGCTCTTGCTGCCCTCGCTAATATAAAAGCCTCCAAGTGAACCTCAGCTACACAGGTAATCCTGGGGCGAATCTTTGAACCACACCTCTTCCTGATCGCTCACCTTTCTTTATGATCTAAAGTTCTGAATGGGTCTTAATCTTAACCATATATGCAGCTGATCGGGCAATGAAGGATCTGTAACGGGGGTTTCTGTGGTGTATGGTTGTTCACCGAAATCGAGCTCTTTCTTTCGAGGGCCGAAATCAAGTTGTGTGTATGTAAACCGTGCTGTGCACCTGTGTGCCAGCTCTAGGTCTGGCTGGTTGAACTTTGACTTTTGGAAACTAGCTTGTGTCTAGCTGCCGGTTTGGCTAGTTGTTGAGATGATGTACTCTGAATTGCCATGTTGTGCCCGATGGTCTGGCTTGCCTGAATGATGAATATTGTTGTTGTGGCCTGTGTGTTTCTGCATTTCTGCTTGTCTGTTTACTTCTCTGTGAGTCGTATCTCTTCTGGTGCAGTTTTTTACTTCCTAGTTTGGGTTTTCTGTAGGCGGCAGCTCTGGTAGGGCAGAATGAATTTGTAGGTTCATCGGTTTTAGCTGGAACAATTAACAATCCTACATAAAACCTATTTGATTTGAATTTGTAGTTTCAGCAGTTTTAGGGCTCCTTTGATTCAAAGGAATCTTATAGAACTGAGGATTTAGATCCTTAGGAATGTTCCATACATTGTTATTCCTGTAGCTTTGTAGATCATGTGTTTATTCTATTCCTGTGTTTTGAGAATCCTGTAAGTACATCAAAGCAACCCTTAGCTAAGCAGTTTGTTCTTAGGAATCCAACATAAAACCTATTTTGTTTACTACATTGGTTTTATTTTTCACCCTTCACTTGCTCTTTTTTGGGTGCGTTTAGATATATCTGCTGCTTGCAGAGACTGATAGGTGATCGAAGTTTGCTTGGGCGCGCATACGGCCATTTGAACCGCTAAGCAAATTCCCCTTTGAAGACTTCCCTGTTTTCCTAGTTCTCCATTGAGTCCTTTCTCTGACCTGTTTGTTCCAGTTTCAATTGGCTTTGAATCACCCGTCGGTTGCCACTGCAGTACGTCTAGACATGCTTCAGCCAATTGCATTGAAATTGGCTCGGAACTAGATTTAGCTTCACTGGCAATGCTGATTTCAAATAGTTGTTTGTTTCAGTTTTTGATATTTTTTTTGCGAGAATCTGCTGTCTAAAACTGTTGAATATCCTTGATTCTAATGTTTAGTTCTTTTCTTTCTTCTGGAAGGAAACTGCTTTGCTAGTACTAGCATTGCATAAACCCTCGAACGGCCTGGTGTATGCTGTGCAACTTTTTTTTTGACAGTTACTGTGTAACTTTTTATTGGTACAAGAAAATGGATAACGGCAGACATCAAATGTACTGAACCCCACGGCTGAAGTACATGACTTTCGCTGCTAAACCCACCAGCGACAGCGAGCAGCCACGCACAGCAGCACAAAGACAAAACTCCACCGACTCGCCGCCACCCCGCCTGTTCGGTTGTCAGTGCCTCCCGGCCGCCGCGGGGTAATCGAACGGCAGCGGCCGCACGTCGTCGCTGAGCGGGCCGGCGTGCCGGAACCCGTAGTCCCTCAGCACCTGGTCGTCGGCGAAGTTGAGCGCGCGCCGCATGCCGTCGTCGCAGCTGTCCCCGGAGTAGTCCCGGTTCCGGTCGCCGCTGCAGGGCTGGCACCCCGTGAAGTGCGTCACGAACGGCCGCCTCCACCCGCGAGCGCCGCTATCCGCGAGCCCCGCGCCCGCCAGCGCCGCCTCCCTCGCCGCCGCGTGCGCCGCGTGGTCCCAGCTCGCCGCGTGCCGCCTCCGCAGCAGCGCGGCCGCCAGCGCCCGCCGCTCCATGGCCTCGTACCGCGCCGCGATGTCGCCCAGCCGCCCCACGATCTCCACCCAGTAGCCCTGGAAGTAGTAGTCGTTCTCCAGGAACACCTTGTCCCGCCACAGGCTGCCCTTGTGCTGCAGCATGTACACCAGCGCCGACTGGTCGTCCGACTCGTTGAACACCTTGTCCTTGAACGTGGACGTGAGCACGGCGCCCCACCGGCGGTAGTCCGGCGAGTCGGGCCCCATGGCGGCCCAGGCGTCCATGAAGTCGAGCGACCACTGGCAGTTGCGCACGAGGAACACGCCGGCGTTGAGGCCCGTCCACGACGGGCTCGCCTCGTCGTACACGAGGCTTGGCCAGCCGTTGACGACGAAGTTGTGGCCCCGGTACCGGCGCAGCGGGAGGCGGAAGTCCATGTCGGTGAGCACGGCGTCCGAGTCCACCCACCAGACCCACTCGGCCTCCGGGTGCGCCACCATGGCGGCCCGGATCAGCGGGATCTTGGCCCAGTACCGGTCCATGGACGGGCGGAGCAGCGCCGTGTTGTACAGCAGCTGCACGCCGTTGAGGCGGCAGTAGTCCGCCTTGTTCTTGAGGAGCCGCGTCAGCACGTGGTCGCCCGTGGGGGAGCGGCACGGCGTCGGCTGCGAGCCGGACACCATCAGGACGCGCCCCTCGCCGGCGCCGGCCAGCTCCGGGTGCGCGCGGAGCCACTGGGCGCGCTTCTCGTCCCACCCGGTGATGGGACGGTCCACGGTGTACGTCACCTCCGGGTCGTCGTAGAACGTGCGCCGATCACCAGCAGCAGCGGAGGACGACGAGCGTCGTCCCAGCAGGACGGCGGGCGGAGCGAAGGGCGAGGCCAGGGTGAGCAGCAGCACGGCGCCCACCGCGGCGCCGGCGGAGAAGACGAGCGCGTCGCCGAGCAGGGAGCGCGCCATGCCGGTGCCAGTGCCAGTGATGCGAACCAGAGCAGCCCGGTGGCGTTGGCCGTCTCGGGGCGCTGTACTTCTAGCGCACCGCAGGCGCCGCGATGGCATGCATGGCGCGTCCTGGCTGGCTGGCATCGTGAGGCGAGCGGAGAGGGGGCCTATAAAGCCGTGCCCCGAGTCGTTTAGCCGGTGGCACGTACAGCGTGCCTGCGGTGCGGGATTGGGCGGCGTGCGTCCAGACTCGATCAACTCCAAACGATGGAGGTGTGCTGGATAGCGGATAGAAGAGGGCAACGTCGCAAGCATCCGCGGCTTCGGATCGAAGATTACGACCCTTTTTCATGAGCGAGTGAGAGGGGACGGAAATGACAGGCGCATTTTGGTTTGTTTCATGCATAACAAACCCAGACTAACAGCCAAAAGGTGACGGCCGGCACCCGGCGGTGACCTGGCTGGCTCCACGGCCGAGCACAACAAGATCGCTTGACTTGTTGCCTCTCCCCTTAACCAACGTGCCTCGATGGAAAGATACTTTCGTGTCCTCGATCTACTTTTGCAACCTTTTTTGTACGTGAACCGTAGTTCTGAATGCCGAACTGAAGGAGAGATGGAGAGGGGAAAGAGTGGCATGCATGGTAAATCGTGTGTGGCAGCAAGCAAGCAAGCAACTGAGCGAGCGCACGCGGCTCCGGACAGCGAAGTGGCTGGCTTGCCAAGTGTTGTGCTGCATGCGCCGTCGCCGGTGCACGACGAGATTCCGGCTTTCTGCAGCCACTGTGACGGACTACCTGCCGAGCAGCCTGTGGCCATGGACTGCATCTGCGTGCTCAGACAGAATACTGAGAGCAGAATTTTGTGTTTATTTTTTGTTTTGAGAATCGCAGATGTTTGCGTGTGCAGAGCATCTTGAATCATCCATGCTCATGCATGCCGTCTCGAAAGCCCAAAAGCCCGGAACTTGAGCATCGACGATCCGCTAGTCTACCACACCCCCAGTGATTCCGACCAGTGAACAAGATCAACTAAGAGCATCTTTCAGTTCAAAAAAAAAAAACAAAAAAAAAACTAAGAGCATCTTTAATCAGATCGGGCTAATTTGACCCCTCACAGCGGACGTGCCCGAGCATTGCGCGTGAACATGCCCACCGAAAAGCAGTGTGCGCGAACATGCCCACTGAAATCTCATTTGTCCGCACGTGCAACCGCATGTCTCAAACTGTCTGGACACATACATGTGATTGGTGGAGTTGGTTCGCAGCTCACTAAATTGGAGAAAGAAAGAAAGAAAGAAAGAAAGTGCTCCGGAATGAGCCGCGTTCTATGCGGCCTGGTCTAGGCCTAGATGACGATGGTGGGCCGAGGTGCCTCGGAGGCCATGCCTATGAAGTTTGTTGTCCGCTAGTATTTGGCAAATTTTGACAAGGCCCCTCTTACTTCCTCTTTTCACATTGATTTAGTTTAGCTTAATTTCTCCTAAACTCGTTAAATTTTGTTACTTTGCATGTAATATATTGAACTTCATTAAATTTCATCCGAGTTTCATGTTTAAGTGTTCGAACTGAGGGACAATTTGAGATATTGCGTTGAATGCCCAGCGCCAGGCAGAATGTCCGTGCCGGACGTATCCGCGGACACTTGGGGGCGTCTGTTTGATGCATAGCGTTGGAGATGCCCCAAAATCGCCGAAAATTCTATTTCATCAAATTTCTCTATCTTCTCAAAATTTGTACTAGGTCAGACTGCTTTATTTGCAGCATAAATCTGATTTGGAACCATCTTGACTCAGACAAGTTGTGCATATGTTTTTACGAGACAAGTTTATATGAATAAGTTTCATCATAAATTTACAGTTCTCAAGTTTAAGGGCAAAAGTGAACACCACCATGCAAGTGTAGGGGCCCTTGATAAGTTTCGTCTATAGTATGTAGCTATGCAGCCCCATGTAAGTGGGAAGTGTAAAACCCTTTGCTCAGGCCGCACTTATTGCAAGGCGGCAGCCGGATGTAGGAGCCGAAACAACAACCCCCTTCTCAGCTGTTGGATGAGCTCGCAATTGACCGTCTAATCCCTTCTTTCTCCTCCCGCACGATGTCTTCCTCACGCAAGCAAACATGCAGCAACGCACACCCTCTTCCTCACAACAATCCTCCCGACGAGCGCATGCTCGCAGCATCGTCAGCAGCGTGCAGCATCACCTCGCAGCCATCCAATATTTTCGGCGAGCGGCCTCGCAGCACCTGCCGCCGGCGAGCGGCCTCGCAGCAACCGATGCTATCGGCGAGCGGCCTCGCAACACCAGTGCTCCTGCCGGCCAGCGACCTTGCAGCAGCTAGCCGATGCTTCTGACAAGCGACTGACACAGCACGGCGGTGCCGTCGCAACATTTTCTCGCAGCACAACAGGGCAACCGGAGCCGCCGGAGCAGCATCGCCGGAGCTTCCCTACCCGCCGTTGCAGCCGCCCAGATCCCCGTCGCAGCATTGCTAAAGAAGTCAGGTCACCCTCTCTTCTCACACTCGCTTGGGAAGCCATGTGGCACCGACTGGATAGTGGCCTCTAGGGGGCATGTGCTTCCATGGCTGCCTACTACAAGGGAGGAGCAAGCCCCCACCGGCAAGATCCAGTCAGTTGCAAAAGGAGAAAGAATAGAGGAGAGATGGGTACGCTCAGAGGATTGGGGAAGAAACGAATGGCTGAGCGGTATGCATTCGAGGAGATAAGGATGAGGGAGACGGACGGGTGCGTGGGCCCATGAGACGCGTGGCGAGCGCACGAAACGGCTGCGCGAGCGTATCTCTACATCCAGATGAAACGAAACAGTTTCCCTTATATTTATAGAAACAATGTCGTGGCTTACAAGAAGATGTTGATCGATAGATGGTTTACGGAAGATCGGTTGAGGTGATAAACAGAAGAAGAGACAGAAAGAGATTACAGAATTTAAACATCTTTCATATCTCTATACAACCATTTTAACACTCTAGAGGTTCTAGAGCCCTATGTTACCGATGAGTTGATGCAGTGATGTTTGATAATTGTAGACACGAGGATCACATGAACGAGGCACGATATAGTGCTATTTAAGTATTTATATGTTGCATTTTGCTGGTTATTGTTCACATAAGATCTGTTTGCTCAATAGCTCGACACAACAAAGGAGTTTCTGCTTACGAATCTTGTTAAGATGTAGTCAATTATCCACATGTAACTTATTAATGTTAAGATATAGTGGGACTGAGTTAAGATGTATAGGGGCCTGTCAATCTGAGTAATGCTTCTCCGGCCTGCAGATATGCTAAATGAGTTCCTATTACTACTACTCCAACAAGTGAACCTGAATTTTACAGCTCTTACATGAGCATTAGTGGATGTCGCCCGATAACAAAACAAAATCATATATGTGCATCAATATTAACAATAAGATATAAAAAACTAAACCCGGTCTAGGATGAAAAGGGAGATACAACATGCAGTTCATAGTGTTAGATTTAACTCCTTAGGATTAAGGTTAAACATGATCTTAACCTTGACAATAGAACACCAAAAATAGATCTGCAAACAGTGCAAAGTTCCTCCAGAGGAGGTAGGAGTAGGGCAACATAGTGGTGCAGCAGGATGTGCCGTCGACACTGTGCCACACCTGCATCGCCAGGAGGTGATGCGATGGACGCGTGACGGTGGACCCCACCGGCCAGTAGGCTGGAGGGACAAGTGGGACGCGGCTATATAGCCAGCTGTAAGCCAATAGGCAGGGCGTGTGATGTGTGTGTTGTTTCTCTAAACTTCTCCCCCAAGCTGTATCTCTCCCCTTGGAAGAAATCCTCTCTCCCAAGTCTCGTTCTCATCCCGATCCCCTCCTCGATCCCAAGTCGCGTTGATGAGTTCGTGACAGTTGGTAATCAGAGCTCATGTTTCGGCCCCAATTTTTTTCCCCGTCGCCACTCATCCCTCTCGATCGAGCTGTAACATCCACCGCTGCGGGTGCAGCCTCGCTCCGGTGAGATCTGCTCGAAATCCCCAGCGGGGTTGGCTTGATTTGGAGCATGTGCGACGGCGCCGCCCAGCAAACCTTCGGCTCAAACTCGCCACATCATCACCGCCATGGCTGAATCCACGGGAGAGTTGAAGACAATGCTGCAGGCGCTCCTGAAGCGCTTCGATGAGACCACACTTGCGGGCGACAAGTAATGCGAGGCCCAGATCGCGTTCAACACGCAGGTCTCCGCGGATCTGACGCATATCTGCAAGCAGCTGGATCTTACCCAGGCCGACGTCGACGAGGTGCGGCAGCAGCGCGAGCTACCTCCTTCACCTGCTGCCACTGCGCCTGACCGACCGATGGACGCCGACCACCACGACGGCGACACGCAGGCCTCCGCGGTAACATTGATGGAGCACGCGCGCGGGCCTCGTCCTCAGGGCCCTACCGTGCGCCTCGCCAACAATGGGCCGTCTCTGCTGCCGTTGCGGCACCCTCCCCAGTTCATGGGCGCAGGGCAGCAGGCGGCATTCATGGCGGGCCGCGACGTGCACCACGGACCACGCGAGGAGTACGTCGTCAAGCCGCCCAAGCATGACTTCCCTCACTTCGACGGCGACTCGCCCAGCCTCTGGATCGACCGCTGCGTCACCTACTTCGATCTATACCGAGTTCCGCCGCACAGTTGGGTGACCACGGCCTCCCTCTACATCGATGGCCACGCGGCGCACTGGTACCAGGCATACAGGCAGACACACCGTGCACCGAACTGGGATGAGTTCACCGCGGCCATCATCAGCGAATTCGCGCCAGATGAGTTCGAGATGGAGATGCACAAGTTACTCCAGCTTCGTCAGACCGGCACCGTCGCCGAGTACAGAACGACGTTCGAGACGCACATGTACCACCTGCTCGCCCTCGACGCGTCGCTCAACCCCAAGCTGTTCGTCACGCAGTTCCTGCTGGGTTTGCGCGACGATCTGCGGGCGGCAGTCTGTCTCCAGGAGCCATCCAGCCTCACACGCGCGGCGGTGCTGGCCCGGATCGTCGAAGAGGAAGCGGGCACACAACGTGCTCGACCGCGCATTATTCCTGCGGGCCGTCCACCACCGCCACCACCACTACAGCTTCCTCCGCGGGCCACGGGAGTGCCATGGCCTGGCGGCGCGGGTGCGCCCAATGATGACTGGGCACGCGAGCGTCAGTTACGCGAGCACCGGCGTGCCAACGGCCTCTGCTTCAACTGTGGAGATCGTTACTCCCGCGACCATCGATGCAAGCCCGCAACCCAGTTGCTCACGATTCACGTCGGCGACCATGGAGAAGTTCTCAGCGACGATGCAATGCATGCCCTGGACCTGCTCGATGCACCAGCAGAGCAAGATCCTGCGCCTGAATGTTGCGTGCTCTCCACACACGCGGTTGCTGGCACAGAGTCGCCGCGCACCATCCGTCTGCGCGCGCTCGTCGGCAATCAGGTGATGCTGCTGTTGGTGGACTCAGGGAGCACGCACAGTTTCGTCTCCAAGGCGTTTGCCGAGCGTGTGCGCGCAGCTTCTGTGCCCGTGCCCGCGGTGGAGGTCAGGATGGCCAACGACGAGTGCATGACGTGCAACAGCATGGTGCAGGGACTGAACTGGTGGATTCAAGGGCACACGTTCACCACAAACATGAGGCAACTGGATTTGGGCACATACGACGGCGTGCTCGGCATGGACTGGCTGGAGCAGTTCAGCCCGATGACTTGTCACTGGCTGGAGAAGACACTGACGTTCGAGCACCACGGCGCCATGATCACAATGCAAGGTGTTCGTCCAAGGCAGAACGACAAGCTAGAGGAAATCGAGCCCGATCAGGTGCGCAAATGGCAAGCTGGTAATGACATTTGATACATGGCAGTCCTTGATCTGCCCCGTGCACCGGAGCCGCAGGATACCAAGATGCCACCCAGTGTCCAGAGCGTCCTGGCGGACTTCGCGGATGTGTTCGCCGACCCTAAGGGCTTGCCTCCCCATCGCCGCTATGATCACGCAATCACTTTGGTCAATGACGCGCGCCCCGTAAACTCGCGCCCTTACCGCTACTCGCCACTACAGAAAGACGAAATCGAGCGTCAGGTGCAGGAGATGCTCCAGTCCGGCGTGATTGAGCACAGCATGAGTGTCGGTGCCAAAACCGGCGGATCTCGGGTAGGGGATCCCGAACTGTGCGTCTAGGCGGATGGTAACAGGAGACAAGGGACACGATGTTTTTACCCAGGTTCGGGCCCTCTCGATGGAGGTAAAACCCTACTCCTGCTTGATTAATATTGATGATATGGGTAGTACAAGAGTAGATCTACCACGAGATCAGAGAGGCTAAACCCTAGAAGCTAGCCTATGGTATGATTGTTGTTCGTCCTACGGACTAAAACCCTCCAGCTTATATAGGCACCGAAGAGGGTTAGGGTTACACAGAGTCGGTTACAATGGTAGGAGATCTACATATCCGTATCGCCAAGCTTGCCTTCCACGCCAAGGAAAGTCCCATCCGGACACGGGACGAAGTCTTCAATCTTGTATCTTCATAGTCCAGGAGTCCGGCCAATGGTCATAGTCCGGCTATCCGGACACCCCCTAATCCGGGACTCCCTCAGTAGCCCCCGAACCAGGCTTCAATGGCGATGAGTCCGGCGCGTAGATTGTCTTCGGCATTGCTAGGCGGGTTCTTCTCCAAATCATGTGTACTTGTTGACTAGCGTCCGGCTTCCTGTGAATATTGCGCTCCTCGGCTTCCACGCCCAATAATGGCCATCTTCCACGTGTTGAACGAATGCGAAAAGCCAGGGTATTTTTGCATTTACCCCCTAACTACGCAAATGAGCTGCCTATAAAAGAGACGAGGATCTAGATCCGAATCACACCATCCTCCCTTCGTGAGCATTCATCAGAGCGCATCTGACAGAAATCCATTCCACCATGGATAGTCGACGCGGCTCCTCCTCTCGCCCTCCCAGCCCTCGGCCTGGAGATTGGGAGAGATGCTCCGTCCCGTACAGCGAGTTAGTGATGCTCCAAACCAAGGGATTTCTTCCCCCAGCCTTCATGGTTCCGGTTCAAGCCGGACTCGCCACCTATAAGGGTGGAAAGCAAGCGGAGAGTGTCCCCATCCCCTCCAAAGGAGAGCGGGTATGCCTTGTCTCTTATTTGATAAGAGGGCTCGGATTTCCAATTCATCCATTTCTCTGGGGGCTCCTGGAGTTCTACGGCCTCCAGTTGCACAACTTTACGTCTGCCTCCGTTTTGCATATCGCGGGCTTCGTGGCCCTTTGCGAGCTGTTTTTGGGCATCGAGGCTCATTTTGCGCTGTGGAAGAAGCTGTTCTGCCTTGTGCCCCGTTCTCAAGAGGGGTCAATATATCAAGTGGGAGGAGCCGAACTATGGCGCATAATCGGGACCGGATATCTATCCGGAACCCCGAAGAAGGCGTCTGAAGACTGGCCTTCGGAATGGTTTTATATAGAAGATGTCCCCTTGCCGGACCTAGTTCGGGTCGGCCTCCCTGAGTTCAATAACGCTCCTTTGAAGAAACGCCTAAGCTGGCGTCCACGGAGCCCTCAGAAGGAAAATGACAGGGACGTCCTTTACCTGATGAGCCGAATTAGGCTGTTAGCTCATTCTGGACTGACCATGATCGGGGTCATGGCCACATGCATTATGCGGGGGGTGCAGCCGCTCCAGTATAGAGGCCACCCCATGTGGGATTTCAATGGGGAGGATGATGCCACCCGCTGCGGCCGTAAGGGGCCGGGATCGATCGCCGATCTGATGAAGATCTTGTCCGCATTGTACAAGGGAGAAGAGGAGGAATTTCTCTGCGTCCATCCGCAGGGCGGATTTTCTATGAACAATCCTCCAAGCTGGGTAAGCGGAAATTTATTTTTGCCTATCCGATCCATACTCCCATAGTCAAGTATCTCATTTTGTGATTTCGGCGCAGGAACTGCGCCGGGCCGTAAAGGATATACACAGCCCGCCTCCACAACCCGAGGATCCGGAATTGTTCCTCGATCCGGCCTCCCAAGAGGATCTGGACATATCGGTGGAGCTGATCGACGGGGTATTTCACCAACTGAGCATTGATAATGCCTTGGTCGCCATTACGGCCGATTACCGACCGAAGTCCCAATACTTTGAAAATGACCCACCCGTGCTTATTTTTGATCACCGTATACCGATGACGTTTCGCAGGGGCGCCCTTGAGGCGGAAGGCTGAGCCCGCGGAGGCTAGCCAACAAGGGGCGGCATGGCCCAGCAGGCTAAAAAGAAGTGCGGTCCGGATCGAAACTTCGGCGCAACGGTATGGCATGCCACCTTACTCCTGGGCTTTATTCCCGGGAGACGTACTAACGCTCGTGCTTTTTCAGGAAGAAGAGCGCTCGCCGGACTGTATCCGGAGAGGTTGCCAATCAATCCTCCGCTCGCCAGGCTCCAAAGCCAGGTCTAGGAGCGGAGGCGAACACGAGGCGTGCGTCGGATGCTCCTCCGACAGAGGATGCCGACATGTTATCTGCCACCAATTCCGAGGTGGAGAGTGCCATGAATCACAGGCGTCACTGAACAGTTCTTCGTGACGCATGTTTCTCCCCAGAGGCATTGGATGCCTTTAATTCAGGAGATGCGCACCTCCGTGCCTCTCAAAATGGTCTAGCCAGAGCCACGGAGCAGTATGTAAAAGACATACATGTGAGAAAATTTGACAGTTATATATGCCATTAGCCCCCGAGACTTGAAATAGTTAGAATAACTGATTTAAGGATCATTTATTGTGCAGGATCTTTCAGAAAAGAATACCCAACTATCCCAGGAGCTGGAGGAGTGCAAAGTCCAACTTGAGGCCGCACTAGCCGCAGCAGGGGAAGCCAAAGAGACCCCCTCTGGTAATATATGCTTCAAAAGATAAGTAAATTGTGAAGTGCGGCGTGTGTATAAGTCTGACAATAATATTGCAGATGGCGCCGGGATAGATCCGGACAAGCAACAGCTCATGCGCCGGTTAAAGGCCGGAGAGAATGTGCTTACAAGGGTGAGGCAAGAGAAAAATAATCTCCAAGATGCCAACACCCAGCTGGGTGAGGAACTAAAGGATGTTCGTGCCCAGCTTTCTGACTCCGTTAAGGAGAATCGGCGGCTTCGACGCGGCATTTTTAGTAAGTGCTTGAACGAGCTTTGAAAAAGAGTTTGGTGAGGAAGTCGACTAACAGAGTTATGTCTGTAGGTATGCTCACGGGCCGTCCTGCTGAGGAAATGCCTGGTTCTACGGGTGACCTTCTTCCCGAGCTCTTGCAACTGCACGAACGAGTTCGGCAGGTGATGAAAGACGTCGCCCAGGCCTTGTGGCCATCTGTCTCCCTGCCCGAAGGCCTTGGAGAGCTTGCAGAGAGGCTTCAGGGAGCGCGGCGGTGCTTCCGATTATGGAAGATATCGGCCTGCCGTCAAGGCGCCAGGGAGGCCTGGGCCATGGTGAAGACGCGGTACACGAAGGCTGACCCAAACCACATGGCCAAGGTCGGACCTGTGGGGCCCGATGGGAAGGAGATCCCTGTGAGCTTAGTGTACGGCCAAGTAGAGTTGGCCGCAAAGTATTCCCAGCAGGACTGTAAACTAGACAGCCTATTAGATGGCATTGAAGAGGAATACAGTCAG
Source organism: Triticum timopheevii (assembly GCA_963921465.1). Lineage (NCBI taxonomy): Eukaryota > Viridiplantae > Streptophyta > Magnoliopsida > Poales > Poaceae > Triticum > Triticum timopheevii. The sequence goes on along the minus strand of OY997272.1, from coordinate 463,781,012 downwards.
TCGAATTGACTATGTAATTTAAGATGACATGAAAAATGCCTTCTAGCCGGATTGTAGATCGTTTGTCATAGCGGACCTTTTCGCTTCAACCTCGGGACCCAATAGTCTGGAGTGTGTCCGAATACCCTCGCGGTTATATAAGAACCGGGGCATGCGTGGAGACCAGGCGTAGGGGTCATTAGTGCTTTATCAGACAAGTGCCCAACTAGTTATGTTATATTACATGGTTAGTAAGAAACATCTTCCAGGGAGAATAGTTCCGTTAGGGGTTCCTTTCCCTGGGAGGCATATGCCCTAAAGTGCATGTCCGGACTGCGAAAAAAGCAGAAAAACATCTGGGGGCAGAAAAATAGGTATTAAATCGTCTTTTTGTTCACCGACCGAATATTCCCTTAAGAACGCTAGCTTTCGGCTTCACCCAGTCTGAGGTACACATCCAGCTGACCCGGCAGTAACAATCGCAGAGGTGCTCCCTTTACCACCTAGCCGAACAATCGGGAACGTAGGGGTAAGCACAGGAGCCAGGCAATCCAGCTTGGCCAAAACTTAAGTCATATCGATGCATATAATGGTGAATAAAAGGTACATGCGGAAGTGTGACATATGTGTTGGGCATGAAGCCCGTATAAATAAGCTTCTGTTAAAGAAGCCCCCAGGTATAATGAGCGTGGATAGCGCGTCAAGTGTGTGCGAACAATGCGCAAACAAGCTTTCAAAGGCTGTAATAGAAAAGGAGGGAGAAGGAGAGAAACAGAAGACAGCTAATATGTAAAATATAGACGGAGGAAGGAGACGAACTCAGAGTCCGGCGCTAGGCATAGAATCTTCGGAGACGGGCTGCGTTCCATGGGTTCGGCTCGAGTCGGTTATCCGATGCATCTCGCAGACGGTACGCACCACCGGTCAGGACTTGGTCGATGATAAAGGGACCTTCCCATTTGGGCTTTAGTTTGTCCTTTTTCTTTTCCGGCAGGCGTAGAACTAACTCGCCAACGTTGTAAGTTTTGGCCCGTACTTCTCTGCTCTGATATCTTCGAGCTTGCTGTTGATAGAATGCAGAACGGGCTTTCGCCCCGTCACACTCCTCCTCTAATGCGTCCAAACTGTCCTGCCGATCGAGCTCGGCTTCTCTTTCTTCGTACATGCGCACGCGAGGTGAGTCATGAATTATGTCGCAGGGCAGAACTGCCTCTGCGCCTTATACCATAAAGAATGGTGTAAATCCGGCGGTGCGATTCGGAGTGGTCCGCAGCCCCTAGAGTACGGAGTCGAGCTCCTCTACCCAGTGCATGTTAGATTCCTTGAGGGACCGCACTAATCTGGGTTTGATGCCGCTCATGATTAGACCATTTGCTCGCTCGACTTGATCGTTAGTTTGAGGGTGATAAACTGAAGCATAGTCGAGCTTGATGCCCATGTTTTTGCACCAGAGTTTGACCTCGTCGGCTGTAAAGTTCGTGCCGTTATCAGTGATGATGCTATGGGGGACGCCGTAACGGTGTACGACCCCTCATATGAAGTCTATCACCGGTCCGGATTCGGTCGTCTTAACAGGTTTGGCCTCTATCCATTTGGTGAATTTATCCACCATGACCAGTAGGTATTTTTGCTTGTGGGTTCCTCCTTTAAGGGGTCCAACCATGTCAAGCCCCCAGACCGCGAAGGGCCAGGTTATGGGTATAGTTTTGAGGGCGGTGGGTGGCATGTGGCTTTGATTAGCAAAGAGCTGGCAACCGACGCATCGTTGGACTAAGTCCTGAGCATCTGCCTGGGCCGTCGGCCAATAAAATCCTGTACGGAAGGCCTTGCCTACAAGGGCCCGGGCTGCGGTGTGGTGCCCGCCAAGTCCGCATGAATTTCAGCCAGAAGATTCCGCCCTTCCTCTTCGGAGATACACCTTTGAAGGACTCCGGTTGTGCTTTTCTTGTAAAGCTCTCCCTCATGGACCTTATAGGCTTTAGATCGACGCACTATGCAGCGGGCCTCGTTTTGGTCCTTGGGAAGTTCCTGCCTGGTTAGGTAGGCTAGGAATGGTTCCGTCCACGGGGCAATGACTGCCATTATTACGTGGGCTGAGGATGTTACTTCGTTGGCAGAACCGCCAATTGTGTCAGAACTCGGATCTTGGCTGGGTTTGCTTCAATTCCTCTATCGGATATAATGAAGCCCAAGGGCTTTCCGTCTGGTACGCCGAAAACACATTTTTCTGGGTTAAGCTTAATGTCATATGTTCGGAGATTATCGAATGTGAGCCTCAAATCGTCTACTAGAGTTTCGACGTGCTTGGTTTTGACGACCACATCGTCTACGTATGCCTCCACTGTTTTGCCGATCTGGTTTGCCAGACATGTCTGAATCATGTGTTGATATGTTGCGCCGGCGTTTTTGAGCTCAAAGGGCATTGTGTTGAAGCAGAATGGGCCGTATGCGGTGATGAATGCCGTTGCGGCCTGGTCGGGCTCTGCCATCTTAATTTGATGGTAGCCGGAGTATGCGTTGAGGAAACACAATGAATCGTGTCCTGCGGTAGCATCGATAATTTGATCAATGCGGGGGAGGGGGAAGGGATCCTTTGGGCAAGCCTTGTTGAGGTCCTTAAAGTCGACGCACAGGCGCCAGGATTTGTCCTTCTTTGGTACCATCACCAGGTTTGCTAGCCAGTCCGGATGTTTTATATCTCTGATGATTCCGGCCTCCAGTAATTTGGCTAGCTCCTCTCCCATGGCTTGTCTCTTGGGTTCGGAGAAACACCGAAGAGCCTGCTTGACCGGCTTGAATCCTTTTAGGATGTTTAGGCTGTGCTCGGCCAGCCGGCATGGGATTCCTGGCATGTCTGAAGGGTGCCAGGCAAAAATGTCCCAATTTTCGTGTAGGAATTCTCGTAGTGCAGCGTCTACATCAGGGTTTAATTGTGCCCCAATGGAGGCCGTTTTTGTAGGGTCCGTTGGATGGACTTGGAATTTGACTATTTCGTCTGCTGGTTTAAAGGAGGTGGACTTGGATCTCTTATCGAGTATCACATCGTCCCTATTCACCGTGGAGCGCAGCGCAGAGAGTTCCTCGGCTGCTAGGGCTTCGGATAGTGCCTCAAGGGCCAGTGCGGCTGTCTTGTTTTCGGTGCGGAGTGCTATGTCCGGGTCACTAGAAAGAATGACGATTCCGTTGGGCTCGGGCATTTTGAGCTTCATGTACCCGTAATGGGGTATAGCTTGGAAAATTGTGAATGCCTCTCGCCCTAATAGAGCGTGATATCCGCTGCTGAACGGGGCCACTTGGAACGTGACCTCCTCGGACCTGTAATTATCCGACGTGCCGAACACCACATCCAGTGTGATTTTTCCAGTACAGCATGCTTCCTAACTGGGGATTATTCCTCTAAAGGTTGTGCTGCTTCGCTCAATGCGGCTCCAGTCTATTTCCATTTTTCGGAGGGTTTCCTCGTAAATGAGGTTCAATCCGCTGCCACCGTCCATGAGTACCTTGGTAAGGCGAAAGCCATCCGCTATTGGACTGAGGACCAATGCGGCTGGTGCTCGGGCTGTTCGGAATTTAGGTTCGTCACTGGCATTAAAGGTAATAGTCGTGTCACTCCATGGGTTTATTGTTGCTACTTGGTAGACTTCGGCAAGGCTGCGGAGTGTTCGTTTCTGCATATTATTTGATGCGAAAGTCTCGAAGACTGTTAATACCGTATTGGTATCCTTGGGCTGGTGCTATGGAGTTAGAAGCTCTTCGCCACTTTTGGCCACCTGCTGTAGTATCCAACATGCTCTAAGGCTATGAGTTAGAGTGGCACCCTCTGTACTATGAATTTTGCAGGGTCCATTGAGTCATCCTTCCAGTACGGTTCCATGACCTATAGAGGGTTTTTGCTTTTTGGTGTTTAACCCAGGTGCCTGGCGATAATGTGGCCTTTTATTTTGGACTGGGGTTGTATTCAGGGCCAGATTGTCCCAAAATTTGATTTCGGTTTTCCAGGCGCTTTCTATCACACAGTACTTTCGTACTATGGACGCCAAGTCAGCGAAGCGTGTAATTTCACGACGACTTACGACGTTGAGGATTCCCTTGTCCGTGCAATTATTGCAGAAGAATGAAATTGCGTCCTCCTCGCGGCAGTCATTTATCCTGTTCATAACCAGGAGGAATCTGGCCCAGTAATTGTGTACTGTTTCTGCGGGCTCTTGCCGGATTTGGGATAGATCGCTTATGTTTGGGTGGGCGGGTGGAATTAAATTCGGAACCCTGTCCACTTCAAGACTCAGGGGCCAAGTAGTTTCCGGACTTGGAAGCTTGGGTTCTTGGATGTTGTCCAATGGATCTAGCCCGCTGCCTGACTTTAGGTTCAGGGCTTGAGTAACATCCTCCCCTCTGCGGGAATCCGGCATGGAGGGATCAGGATCCGGATATAGCTAGTCCTTAAGATAGAATAAGGGTCGCCGTATTGTTCCTCTACCACAGCAGCGTGGTGGGTAACCTAGGGAGAGTTAATCTCTCTCAGATCGGGTTTAGGCCCAATCTGATCGTAGTCTGTGGTGACTCCCAGGGCGGCGATGCGATCCAAGAGCTCGTTTAAGGAAGAGAGCTCCATCGGATCTAACTTCTCGGCGAGTTCTGAGTTAACGTGAAGATTGCTTTCGATGACCCGAGAAGTCATCGTCGGCACGGCGGCCGAACTGGCGGTCATAAGGAAACCGTCTAGCCGGAGAGTTTGGCCGATAGCCAGAGCTCTTTTAGCAACAGTGCCTTCTTTAAAGACGGGATGAGGCATCCTTCCTGACGGCGACGACACAGAGGAACTCTCAATGAAAGCACCAATGTCGGTGTCAAAACCGGCGGATCTCGGGTAGGGGGTCCCGAACTGTGCGTCTAGGCGGATGGTAGCATGAGACAAGGGACACGATGTTTTTACCCAGGTCCGGGCCCTCTTGATGGAGGTAAAACCCTACTCCTGCTTGATTAATATTGATGATATGGGTAGTACAAGAGTAGATCTACCACGAGATCAGAGAGGCTAAACCCTAGAAGCTAGCCTATGGTATGACTGTTGTTCGTCCTACGGACTAAAACCCTCCGGCTTATATAGGCACTGAAGAGGGTTAGGGTTACACAGAGTCGGTTACAATGGTAGGAGATCTACATATCCGTATCGCCAAGCTTGCCTTCCACGCCAAGGAAAGTTCCATCCGGACACGGGACGAAGTCTTCAATCTTGTATCTTCATAGTCCAGGAGTCCGGCCAATGGTCATAGTCCGGCTATCGGGGCACCCCCTAATCCAGGACTCCCTCAATGAGTCCCTTCGCCGCGCCCGTGCTGCTCGTCAAGAAAAAGGACGACACCTGGCGTTTTTGTGTCGATTAGCGCCGGCTCAACAACGCTACGGTCAAGAACAAGTTTCCCCTGCCCATTGTCGATGAACTGCTCGACGAATTAGCTGGCGCGGCATTCTTCTCCAAATTGGACCTCCGCGCTGGCTACCACCAGATACGCATGCGCGCGGGCGATGAGGAGAATACGGTGTTCAAGACCCACCATGGCCATTTCCACTTTAAAGTCACGCCGTTCGAACTGACGAACGCTCCGGCAACATTCCAGTGCCTCATGAACGCAATTTTCGCCAAGTACGTCCGTAAGTTTTTCATAATATTCCTTGATGACATTTTGATCTTCAGCGAAACCTTGGAGGAGCACCTGGAACACCTTCGTCTCGTCCTCGCCCTGCTCCGGGAGCACCAGTTATACGCCAAGGAGTCCAAGTGTTCGTTCACCCAGGACAGTATCTCCTACCTCGGCCACATCATCTCCAAGGAGGGCGTCGCCACGGACCCCGAGAAGACGCAGGCTATGGTGGCGTGGCCTATTCCAACCAACGCAACTGAACTTCGCGGCTTCCTCGGCCTCACCGGCTACTATCGCAAGTTCATCGCGCACTATGGCATCATCGCCAAGCCGCTCACAAGCTTGCTGACCAAGAAGGGATTTGAGTGGACGGAGAAGGCGCAGGTGGCGTTCGATCTCCTCAAGCGCGCAATGGTTACCGCACCCATGCTCGCGCTCCCAGATTTTGCGCGCCCGTTCACGATCGAGACGGACGCCTGCGACACCGGCGTCGGCGCGGTGCTGGCACAGAGGGGCACCCGGTGGCATTCCTCAGCAAGGCCCTGGGGGTGCGCAATTAGCGGCTATCGGCGTATGAGAAGGAGTTCATTGCCGTCATGATGGCCGTCGAGAAGTGGCGCGCGTACTTGCAACGGGGCCCGTTCACCATCATCACTGATCACAAAAGCCTCTACAACCTGCAAGATCAGCAGCTCGCCATGGACCTGCAACGCAAGGCCATGGCCAAGCTGGTGGGACTCCAATTCAAGATTCGCTACCGTCGTGGCAGCGAAAACGGCGCCGCGGATGCTCTTTCCCGCGTGGGCGCGTCGCTGAACCTGGACGTGCTCTCTCTGTGCCAGCCCGCATGGGTGCAGGAGGTGGCAAACTCCTATGCCACGGACGCCGACGCGCAGGATCGTTTGGCTCGGCTCGCGATCCACATCCCTGACGACGAGGGGTACGAGCTCTACAAGGGCCTCATCCGCAAGCAGGAGCGCCTGTGGATCGGCAAGAACACGGCCTTGCGCACCAAGATCATCAGCGCGCTGCACGACAACGCGGTCGGTGGCCACTCCGGCGCCACGACCACCTACCAGCGCATCAAGAAGCTTTTTGTGTGGGATGGATTGAAGGCCGATGTCACCGACTACGTGCGGCAGTGCCCAGTGTGTCAGCACGCCAAGCACGAGCAGTCCAAGCCGGCGGGCATGCTCACGCCCTTGCCCGTGCCAACCACTCCCTGGCCCAACCTCATCATGGACTTTGTGGAAGGGTTGCCATCATGGGAGGGCTTCTATTCCATCATGGTGGTCGTGGATCGGCTCACCAAGTCCGCGCACTTCATTCCGCTTCGTCACCCCTTCAAAGCCCCCCAAGTGGCCAAGGTTTTCTGGGATCATGTCGTCAAGCTGCACGGCATTCCGAGCTCCATCGTCTCCGACCGTGATCGTGTCTTCACCAGTGCTCTCTGGCGCGAACTCTTCGCCAGCGCGGGCACCAAGTTGTTCTTCTCAACGGCATACCACCCCCAGACGGACGACCAGAGCGAGCGCGTCAACCAGTGCATGGAAATGTACCTGCGTTGCACGGTGCACGACGCGCCCCGGCAATGGCGTCGCTGGTTGCCGACCGCGGAATTCTGGTACAACTCGTCATTTCATTCCTCCATCAAATGTTCCCCCTTCAAGGCTCTGTATGGTGTCAAGCCCAACATCGGCGCCATGGCACTCTGGGACGACAAGACGGTGCCCATGATCGACGGCGAGCCCTGGGACTGGGGCGTGCACACGGCGCCGCTTCGCGAGCACATTCTTCGTGCCCAGCACAGGTTCAAGAAACAGGCTGATCAGCACCGCACAGAGCGCTCCTTCGAGGTGGGCGATCGTGTTCTCCTCAAGCTCCAGCCCTATGCACAATCGTCAGTGGCGAACCGGCCCTGTGCTAAACTGGCGTACAAGTACTTCGGGCCCTTCGTGGTGCTCGACAGAATCGGCAAGATGGCGTACAAGTTGGAGTTGCCGGCGGACAGCAGGATCCACCCAGTCTTTCACGTGTCCCAGCTCAAGCCGTTCACTCCCAACTACACTTCGGTCTTCGCCGAGCTGCCACGACCTCTAGACCTCGCCGGCCACGACGACGAACCAGTGGACATCCTGGAGCGGTGCATGGTTAAGCGTGGCAACAACGCTCTGGTGCAAGTCAAAGTGCGCTGGCGCCACGACGGGACGGCAACGACGTGGGAGGACTACGACACTCTGTGCCACCGCTTTCCGCACGCGCTGGCGTGGGACACTCAAGTCACCGATGAGGCAGATCAGCACGCTGCAACTGAAGACGGAGCTCGTTCTGAAGGAGAGGGGAATGTCACATCTGCATCGCCAGGAGGTGATGCGGTGGACGCGTGATGGTGGACCCCACCGGCCAGTAGGCAGGAGGGACAAGCGGCTATATAGCCAGCTGTATGCCAATAGGCAGGGCGTGTGATGTGTGTGTTGTTTCTCTGAACTTCTCCCCCAAGCTGTATCTCTCCCCTTAGAAGAAATCCTCTCTCCCAAGTCTCGTTCTCATCCCGACCCCCTCCTCGATCCCAAGTCGCGTTGATGAGTTCGTGACACACTGCCTTCACGGCGGTCGGTGGTGATAGACCGTTCTTCGGATGTCTTTAGCGCCACTTTAGGATTGATAGTTACGATTAGAGGTGCAAGCCATGTGCTGTTATATCTATCTGACAACCCCAAATCCTCTTTATATTTTTCTGATGCTTAGAAGCAAGACCGAAACCAAGTTGTTGGTTCGGTGCCTCGGATCAGGCACTTACGTGGGAGTTGTTAACTCCCTTTTTCTCTCTCAGTTTGTTATAACAGGAGATTACTCCAACTCATGATGTTGTTTTTAGCTTTGTCTTAATTAAAACTTTGTGTACTTTGTTCCCGTTTATATAATTAATTATTAACATCTACTGTATCTATGATTTCATCATCATTGAATACATTTTCACATCACATATGTTTGCTATCACAAATATATTGTTTTCTATGAATTTGGTCAAGCTTTGCAAAGTTTGACTCAGGACAAACCTAATATATAGAGTAAATAAAAACGCAGAGGGTATAATCCTAACGAGGAACCTTATGTGTTTCAGGCTCTATAATTAACATAGAAAATATGGTTCGTGCATGTGATAGAAGACTCTGATGGGTCGTACTACGCTTCTTGAGACGGGGATGAGGATACGATGTCTTCGAATGGCCTACATGTGGAGACGACACTTTCCTCATACAACTCGGGCGGCGTGCTCTTGTGGGGGAGAAAGCCAAGGCTCTCGGCATTGCCGGTCGCAGTGTTGTACGCATACAGTTTGTAAGCGCTCTTGGATCTTTCCTCTTTTGACAACTTGCAGTACACCCTGAACAGGATGCGGCGGTCATCGTCGATGAAGGCGAGTGGGCTGGGGCTGCTCCGGCCTATCGAGAACTGCGTGGCCTCCAGCGGCCACGCCGCATTCAGGTCTATGCGGCAGTGTAGATCCCACACACCGGCCTCGTGGTCGCGCAACAACCATATGCCATGTTGTTGTACAGGTTCGGTAGCGGTGCCGAAGAGGCACAGGCGTCCCCCGAGCTCCGCCAGCCCGTAAAGCTGGTCTATACCATGGCAGGACGGCGGCGGCGGCAAGGCCTTGAAAGCCTCATCGGAGAGCGAGAAAGAGGTTATCCTCGGGTTCTGTCGCCCGAGCCACTTCCAATATAGGTGACCTTGCGCAAAGACGCACATATTGTCCAATTTCACCATGCCCAGTGCGGAGCTGCTCGCCGGTGGTCGCCAGGCGCCCCTGGAGTTGATTTCGTAGACCTCACAAAGCGTGCGGAAATCGGTGCCGTCAAAGCCCCTGTGGTAGGAGTAGGAGATACGTACCACCTTGTGCTTCTTGCTGCGCGCGTCGTAGCCGATCCCCAGGCTCTCATCTGTCTTCCTGTTATGCGGCCGCACCCTGGGAAGCGCGGCCATCTCGCCCGTGGACGGGTTGCAGACGTAGTGGATCCCCGTCGCGGTGTTTGCCATGATGACGAGCCCGTGACACCGCGAGCTGCATCTGGTGCGCATGCCATCCAGGAAGACGGCTACGGGTGATGCGGCGAGGGAGCGGCCAGCAAGTGACCATGATCGTACCTCCATGTTGCCCGCCTTCGCGTCGTGGAGGAAGAAAAGCTTGAGACCGCCGCGGCCGCTGGCGAGACGGCGATGGCGGTCGACGAAGGCGTCATGGGAGAGCGCCGCCGCCCAGGTGCGCGAGAGGCAGCGGCACCGGCCCACTGTTTTCGGTTGCAGCCTCACAAAGATTTCCTCCATGATCTCATCGGGAAGTATGGCGCACACGCGATGACATAGAGTTTGCTGTGCCTTGCATGGTGGCGCGGCCATGGCGGCTTGTTGGAGCTGCAGATGGCACGGCGCCGCCAGAACGAGATGTCGTGATCTTTTTTTCTTTTTTTGGAAAATACGGAGGTTGAGAGATGTGATCTACTCCTAGCCAGGAAGATACGAGATACACGTACGAGGTATGGTATGGGCGTTTGGAGACGGACGAGGATCACGCGGAGTTAATTTCGAGCCGGACTAGGATCGTCGCAGGTTTGCAGGCCAAGTACAGGATGGGGGAATTATTTTAACACAGTACAGACACAAGTGCTCATATGCACATGCATACACTCATCCCTATGAATGCATACACGCACACACTATCCTGAGCACCTCTGAAAGACTGAACCGACATATCATCTTGAAATTTATGAAGTCAGCGTAGACACCTCGTCGTCGACAGGAACGTCTCCTCCCACTAAATGTGCATCGCCGGAAATCCTGAAATAATGCAGGAATAAATGCAAGCACCAGGACTTGAATCCTGATGGGCTGAGGGATGATATGTATCACCAGTGGTTCTGTTTTTTAGGGTTGTTTTCTTAGGGTTATGTATCGCCAATGGTGAGAGAGCAACTAGTTAACGAGCGCTCCTTCGGGAACCTCGCAACGATCAGCGCCATTTGGCACGCTATCAGCCATTCGCCACGTGTCGCGCTCTAGGCGCTCCCTGCGGATTTTTTTTCTGCACGTGTTTTCGGTTTTTTAAATGGTTTTTTTACGTTTTGGTTTTTCACCGGTCTTCCTTAGCTTTTCAATACGCGAAAAAACATGTTTTTTTTCCCTTTCGCAAGAGTCACGGTTTTGCTTCTGCAAGAGGCACGGTTTTGCTTTTGCGAGAGTCACGGCAGTGCCTCTAAAAACAAAAAAAACGTGTTTTCTGTTTTTTTTTCTTTCGCAACAGTTACGGTTTTGCTTCCGCAAAAGTCACGGCCGTGCCTCTCAGAAACGAAAAAAAAACATGTTTTTTGTTTTTCTTTCTCGCGAGAGTCACGGTTTTGCTTCCGTGAGAGGCACGGTTGTGCTTTCCGAGAGTCAAGGCCGTGCCTCTCGTAAAGGGAAAAAAATGTTTTCTGTCTTTTTCCTTTCGCGAGAGTCACGGTTTTGCTTCCGCAGGAGGCACGTGTGGTGCTTTCACAAAAGTCACGGCCATGCTGATGGATTCATGTACCCAGGGTAGGGTCATAGGCCTGACCTAAAATGTCCTACCCAGGGACATCCTCAGAAGAGATCACCTTCCAGTCGACCAACGAGGAACCCACTCGACTGACCAGAAGGACTCGACCATGGAGATTCACTCGACCATGAAGATACACTCGACCACCAGAAGGTCAGAAGGCACTCTGCACTGCAACGGCCTGTAATTGAACAGACTTAATGATAGTTAAGGCACTTTATGTGGGGCGTTACCAGTAACGCCCCAGACTTAATATGCTTTAAACCCTCCGTTACGTGGGCTGGCAGGGGTCCTGGCGTACTCTATATAAGCCACCCCCCTCCACAGGCAGAAGGGTTCGCACTCTTGTAACACTTATACACATAATCCACTCGACCGCCTCCGGGCTCCGAGACGTAGGGCTTTTACTTCCTCCGAGAAGGGCCTGAACTCGTACATCGCCTGTGTTTACAACCTCTCCATAGCTAGGACCTTGCCTCTCCATACCTACCCCCACTCTACTGTCAGACTTAGAAACACGACAGTTGGCGCCCACCGTGGGGCAGGTGTTTTAGCGATTTTGTGGAGAAGTTGCAGTATTTCCGAGTACTTTCATCATGATGACTGCTGGAGTTTTGGTCGAGGGGCGCGAGATCCGTCTTGGCGCTCTCACCTTCGTCGCCGACGACTCCGCGTGGCTCCAGGAGGCTCCACTCGACGTTGATGCGCTCCCCGTCCGCGGTGCGACACATTTTCGTGCATGTGTCCGCGGCGTTCTGCTGCGGCAACCGTCGGCCCCTATCGGTCGACTCCTTTATCGGTCGCCCGTCCGGTCTCCCACCAGCGCAAGCGCTCTGGTCGGTCGAGGCTTCAGCGGTGGGTGAAGCACGCGGTGGCTCGCCAGGCGGCCATCGCACAAGTTGCGGCAATCGAGCCCGACGAATCTCTCTACGGCCTGTTCGATCTGTCGACTGGCTCCGTAGAGACTGCATCCGAATGCGATAGCAGTGATCCAGTGGCGGAAATTCTCATGGTCGACGGACCCCGCAGTCCTCCCGGCTTCGCCCATGGTGGTGGAGCGGGCGGTGGTGGTGGCCCCGCTCAGGACCACGAAGAGTACCAGCCCGAGGCACTCGACTCTCTGCAAAGAGAAGAGCTTCGCCGCAGGAACATGGATGCCCTGCATACTCCCATTACGGGAGAAACCCCCGAGGCTCGCGCCTTGAAGGAGGCACGTTTGGCCAATGTGGCTGAACGCGCTCGTCTGGAGAACCTTCAGCGAGCACTCGACGAGCGCGCGCGGCAACGAGTCCCCGAAGCCAGTCGACGTCGACTCTTCCCGCCGACTCAGGTATACCGCACGCCAATTCAGAATTTAGCAGCTGCAACCCGTATAGCAGAGTCCATCCAGCCTTCGCAGTCGGAAGCTGGGAGAGGCTTGATGCAGATCAGAGATTTGCTCCGAGCAGCAGGGGACCAGAACTCAGCCGTGTCGCAGTCGCGCAACAGAATTCACAGTCGATCCGTCACTGCGAATACGGTTCAGTCGGCTCACAGTCCCAGATCGCCTCCGCGGCGGGAAGGGCGCGACAACCAGCGTGATCAGTATGGAGACCGACACGACCGAGATGACAGGCGTCGAGCGCCCGTTTCCCCTCCGAGGGAAGGGTCTTACGCTCCTCGTCGACAGGATGACAGGCATCAGTTCAGTGCAGGGCGAAGAGTTCCAGTCGACCCCAGGGGACCAGGCTTCGACGCGCGATCCATTATTGTGCAAAGCTTGGTCGACTGGAACAGAGCCCATCGAGGTGGACCCGAGAGAGATGCACCCACGAGCAGTCGAGTGCACGTTTCTGGTCCAGAATGTTTTAGCAGGGCTATCAGAGCCGCAGTGATTCCCCCCAATTTCAGGTTGGCGACAGGAGTCAGCAAGTTCACTGGGGAGTCCAAGCCTGAAACTTGGCTTGAGGACTACCGATTGGCTGTTCAGATTGGCGGTGGGAATGACGAGGTGGCCATGAAGCATTTGCCCCTCATGCTGGAAGGTTCAGCCAGAGCGTGGTTGAATCAGTTACCTCCTGACAGTATTTACACTTGGGAAGATTTGTTCCGAGTGTTCGTCAGAACTTTTGAAGGAACCTGCAAGCGACCAGCTGGTTTGACAGAGCTGCAAGTTTGTGTGCAGAAGACCAATGAGACTCTCAGAGAGTACATTCAGAGGTGGATCACTTTGCACCATACTGTGGAAAATGTGTCTAATCATCAAGCAGTCTGCGCCTTCAAAGATGGCGTCAAGAACAGGGAATTGAGTCTGAAGTTTGGTCGAACCGGGGATATGACCCTGAGTCGGATGATGGAGATTGCTACCAAGTACGCCAATGGCGAGGAAGAGGACCGACTCCGAAGCGGCAAGTATAAGCCAAGTCAGTCGGAGAAGGGAAATTCCAGTCGGAAACAGAAGCGGAAAGCCGAGCCAGCAGCTCTTGGAGAGGCCCTAGCCGTGGCTCAGGGAAAGTTCAAAGGGAAGCCAAAAGGATCCTGGAATCCTAAGAAAGTAAAGGATAAAGAAGGAAACGACGTGATGGATATGCCGTGCCACATCCACACGAAGAAAGATGAAGAGGGCAACATTATTTACCCAAAGCACACCACTCGCCAGTGTCGACTCCTGATCCAGCAGTTTCAGGGAAAACATTCTAAGGACAAGGAGAAAGAGTCAGACAAGGCCGGAGACAAAGAGGACAGTGAGGAAGAATATCCGCATATCAACTCCACTCTGATGATCTTCGCGGATGTGGAAAGCAAGAGTCGACTGAAAGTCATTAACCGTGAGGTGAATATGGTTGCCCCAGCAAAACCAAGTTGTCTGAAATGGTCCCAAACACCCATTACATTCGACCAATCTGATCACCCGACTCATATTGCCACCCCTAGGAGGCAAGCTTTGGTGGTCGATCCAGTTGTCAAAGGCACTCGACTGACGAAAGTGCTGATGGACGGTGGCAGTGGGCTGAACTTGTTGTATGCAGACACACTGAAGGGAATGGGCATCCCGATGTCCCGACTGAGCACCAGCAACATGAGTTTCCACGGAGTCATACCAGGGAAGAAGGCCAACTCACTCGGCCAAATAGCTCTGGACGTAGTCTTTGGCGACTCAAAACATTTTCGCAAGGAAAAGTTGACCTTTGAGGTTGTGGATTTTCAGAGCGCGTATCACGCCATTTTGGGGAGGCCCGCCTACGCACGGTTCATGGCTCGACCATGTTACGTGTACCTCAAACTGAAAATGCCAGGTCCCAAAGGGGTGATCACTGTCACTGGCGATCGGAAAAAGGCAGAAGAGTGCTTTCAGAAGGGCTCGAAGATTGCCGATTCCCAGGTGACAGCGGTCGAGTTCGAAGAGTACAAGCAAAACGCAGATCCGAGTGATTTGTTGCGATCCAAGAAATCAGCCACAGAATCTGCATTTCAGTCGTCTGGTGAGACGAAGCCTGTTCACATTCACCCGACCGACCCCGATGCAGCCCCGACCCACATCTCCACGACACTCGACCCGAAATAGGAAGAAGCGCTCATCCAGTTCCTCCGTGAGAACTGGGACATTTTTGCATGGAAGCCAGCTGACATGCCAGGTGTTCCCAGGGGACTGGCTGAGCATCGCCTCAGAGTCGACAAATCAGCAAAACCAGTCAAAGAGCATCTTCGGCTGTCCGCCGTCCAGAAGAGAAAAGCTATTGGTGAGGAAGTGGCTCGACTGTTGGCGGCAGGATTTATCCGAGAGATATACCACTCCGAGTGGCTCGCTAATGTCGTCATGGTTCCCAAGAAGGACAAATCGCTCCGCATGTGCATTGACTTCAAGCACATCAATCGGGCCTGCCCGAAAGATCATTTTCCTCTCCCTCGCATAGATCAAATTGTTGACTCGACCGCGGGATGTGAGAGATTGTCTTTTCTAGACGCATATTCCGGGTATCATCAGATCCGTCTGTATGGACCCAACGAAGTAAAAATAGCTTTCATCACTCCATTCGGGTGCTTCTGCTATATCACCATGCCATTCGGCCTCAAGAATGCCGGAGCCACATTTATGCGTATGATTCAGAAGTGTCTTCTCACTCAAATCAGTCGGAATGTGGAAGCGTATATGGATGATATCGTCGTCAAGTCGCGAAAAGGTTCCGACCTGCTTGCTGACCTCGCCGAAACATTTGCCAACCTCAGAAGGTACGATATCAAGCTCAATCCATCGAAGTGCACATTCGGAGTTCCTGGTGGAAAGTTACTCGGTTTTCTCGTTTCCGAGCGAGGGATCGACGCTAATCCAGAGAAGATCGGCACTATTCTCCGAATGAAACGCCCTGTGCGAGTGCACGATGTCCAGAAGCTTATTGGATGCTTGGCCGCATTAAGTCGATTCATCTCACGACTCGGTGAAAAGGCATTGCCTCTTTACCGACTGATGAAGAAGGCAGACAAGTTCGAGTGGACTCCAGAAGCTGATGTAGCGTTTGCCGAGCTAAAAGCTCTTCTCTCCACCCAGCCGGTGCTTGCTGCTCCAATCAGCAAAGAGCCTTTGCTGCTTTATATTGCAGCCACAGGACAAGTCGTCAGTACAGTACTTACGGTCGAGCGGGAAGAAGAAGGAAAAGCCTTCAAAGTTCAGCGCCCGGTATATTATTTGTCTGAAGTCTTGACTCCATCCAAGCAGAGATATCCTCATAATTTTTGTCACTTTTTCCCCCAGTGGGTGGCTTAGCCGCGAGTCCGTTTCGCCTAAGTTTGTACAAATCCTACCGAGCGGTAAGCCAGACTTCCACTCGGAGGCTTAGCCGCGAATCCGTTTCGCCTAAGTTATAAAAAATCCTACCGAGTGGTAAGCCAGACTTCCACTCGGAGGCTTAGCCGCGAATCCGTTTCGCCTAAGTTATAAAAAATCCTACCGAGTGGTAAGCCAGACTTCCACTCGGAGGCTTAGCTGCAGCCCAGTGCTCGCCTAAGTTATAAAAATCCTACCGAGTGGTAAGCCAGACTTCCACTCGGAGGCTTAGCTGCAGCCCAGTGCTCGCCTAAGTTATAAAAATCCTACCGAGTGGTAAGCCAGACTTCCACTCGGGGGCTTAGCTGCAGTCCAAGTACTCGCCTAAGTTATAAAAATCCTACCGAGTGGTAAGCCAGACTTCCACTCGGGGGCTTAGCTGCAGTCCAAGTACTCGCCTAAGTTATATAAAATCCTACCGAGTGAAGAGCAAACCTTTCACTCGGGGGCTTAGCTGCAGCCCAGCGTTCGCCTAAGTTATAAAAAATCCTACCGAGTGAAGAGCAAACCTCTCACTCGGGGGCTTAGCTGCAGCCCAGTGCTCGCCTAAGTACCACATACGCTTGCAAGGAGGACGAGGTGCAGGTCGACTGCGACCCTCTCCTCTGAGCTACGCCATAAGTATAATGTGGGCTCGCAAAGAAGACGAGGTGCAGATAGACTGTGACTCTCTCCTCCGAGCTTCGCCACAAATACAACGTGAAAATCCTACCGAGTGAAGAGCAAACCTCTCACTCGGGGGCTTAGCTGCAGCCCAGCGCTCGCCTAAGTTATAAAAAATCCTACCGAGTGAAGAGCAAACCTCTCACTCGGGGGCTTAGCTGCAGCCCAGCGCTCGCCTAAGTTATAAAAAATCCTACCGAGTGAAGAGCAAACCTCTCACTCGGAGGCTTAGCTGCAGCCCAGCGCTCGCCTAAGTTATAAAAAATCCTACCGAGTGAAGAGCAAACCTCTCACTCGGGGGCTTAGCTGCAGCACAGCGCTCGCCTAAGTTATAAAAAATCCTACCGAGTGAAGAGCAAACCTCTCACTCGGAGGCTTAGCTGCAGCCCAGCGCTCGCCTAAGTTATAAAAATCCTACCGAGTGAAGAGCAAACCTCTCACTCGGAGGCTTAGCTGCAGCCCAGTGCTCGCCTAAGGAATAAGTCGACTGCAGTGGACATCTTGCTGTGAACCTGCAAAGGACAATTCGAACCAAGAGCAATCATATCCAAATATCAAATCCAAGTTTAGGTCGATAACTAAAGGAACCGAGAATGCTCAGGCACTAAGCCTGTTAAGGTTTACCGGTTACAATTCCACTCGGCATACCGAGGCAAATTTAAAGTGTCGGGCTTAAAGAAAAGTTTTTTACCCCTCCTGTGGAGGGCTGGAAGGAGCAACGAACTCGTCGAGGTCGATCCCGTCTGCGATCCGGGTAGCAGCAGCGATGAAAGTTTCCATGAAGGACCTGAAGTCGTGTTTCTTGGTGTTGGCCACTCGGAGAGCCACCAGCTTCTCTTCTCGCGCGTCCTTGCAGTGGACTCGGGCCAGACACAGGGCAACATCTGCGCCGCACCGAGCCGAGGACTTCTTCCACTCTTGCACACGGTCGGGGACCGCGTTTAGTCGAGCCATCAACGACTCGAGGTCATTCTGAAGTGTTGCCCCGGGCCAAAGCGTCGAGTCGATGCGAGAAGTGGTGGCCTTCAGCCTTGCAAGATAGTCCACAAGAGCTGCAACGCGGGACTCCAGTCGGAAGACATTCATAGCAACTTCATCATTCATCGGAGAATTGACAGGGTCAAGGTTCGGCTCCAACTGGCTAGTCTCCTCTTCAAAGTTCCGACAGAATTCTGCAGGGACAAAACGCCGAATCAAGACAATGGTCGAATGGAAGCATCACAGTTGAAAACGTTGGTCGAGTGAAAAAGATTACCTTCGAGCATAAGGAACAATTTCTTGGCAAGACCACCCAGGAAGCCTTCCAGGTCATTCTTCTTCCCAGTCAATTGGTTGATCTTCTCAGTCAGGGTAGTCTTGTCAGCTTTCAGTCGGTCAACGTCCTTGGAGGCAATCGCCAGAGCAGCTCTCAGATTGGTATTTTCCTGTTCAAGCTTGGTGACTGAAGCTAACTTCTCGTCAGCAAGCTTGGTCTTCTCGGCTAGCTCAAGGTCCTTCTTCTTCTGGGCCTCCCGCACCTTGTCTGCAAGTTACAGCAAAGTCAGATTTTGAAACAAATGGAAGGAAAAAGGAGTCGTCGAGGTCTCACCGAACATACCTTTGGTCTCCTCCTTCGCCTTCGTCAGATTCTCCTGCACCAGCTTCAGATCCAGCTCGAGCTGAATGTGCTTCTATTCCAGTTCCGTATAGCGAGCCGCAAGGTCACAAGATTTCTACGAAGAACCAATCGACAAAATATCAAAGATGATTCACTTCCGAGTGGATAGGGAGAAATCATACGTTTCTAAGACTACAGTCGAATGCAAGCATTCAACCGTAGTCTGCCCCCACTAGTTCTGTTCAAGACAGAGTCGACCAGTCGACCCAAAAAAAAAGGAGAGACGTGCTCTTCAGACTGTAGTCGACTGCAAGCAGTCGACCACAGTCTCGGGGACTACACCCAGTGGGTGCACTCAGCGTGCCCCCACTAGTTCTGTTTAAGACAGAGTCGACCAGTCGACCAGTCGAAAACCATTCGATCCAGTCGAATGATGAACAACCTTTACTTATAAAGCCTAAGGCTGACTGCCAGCAGTCGACCTTAGCCTTGGGGACTACACCCAGCGGGTGCACTCAGCGTGCCCCCGCTAACACGGAGTTTTTTATCGACACACCCAGTGGGTGATTGCTATGGATTTCAGAAATCAGAAAGAAAAAGTTTTGATAGCATATCCTAACAGAACAGGCGGTGGTCGACTGACCTGAACATTGCTTTGAAGGGCGGAGCTAGCGTCATAAGCTGCTTGGCTTGCATCCCGGACGATCTTCACCTGCTCCATCATAATCCCCGCTTGGCGTATCGCCTCCTTAGCAGCGCTGGCCTGGTCTTCTGGGACGTGATGTGTTGTGAAGAGCGAAGGTTGGGCAGCACTCGACGAAGTGGGATGAGCACCCGTCAACGGCACCGCGAAAGACACGGTGTGTCGAGTGGGGTTCTCCCCCTCCGTGACCACAGTCTCGGGCGCCGTCGCAGCCGGGGTTGCCGTACCAGTAGACGCCTTCCTGCTCATCCTGCGCCTCAGCGGTTCTTCATCCTCATCATCATCATCCTCAGGAAGGGTGATAATGTCATGGGGTGGAGCTTCAGAAAAGGAATCAAAGTTAGAAATCATGAGTCAGTCGACTAAAGACAGAATTGAGAGTACAGTACCAGGATTTGAGGTTGCTGCGTCCTCCATCTCATGGTCGTCAGCCTTGCCTGAGGTCTCAGAAGTTGCAGCACTGAAGTTCAAAAGAATCAGTTGACCAACTAAAGTATCAACCAGAGATAAAGCTTATACAAAACAAGAGAACTCAAGTAACATGTTTACCCGGATATGGTGGGGATGGACACCTTCATCTTCGGCAGGAGCTTGGTGGGTTTCGGCGGAGCCACCTTCGACTGCTTCGGAGCCCTTTGACTCGGCACCGGAGAAGCGGTCCGAGGGCGTTTGGTCGACTGCGAGGCAGTCGCCACCCCCTTACCGCGTTCAGTCGCGGGGTCATGGACAAGCTTCGACCGCCTTTCCGAGCGCGGTGGTGCAACCTCCTCCTCCTCCTCCTCCTCTTTGTCCTCGTCATCGTCGTCGTCATCGTCATCTTCGGCAGTGTCTGAATCCCACTCCTCCTGGCTCTCTCCCCCGCTGGCTTCTCCCTCCTCAGTCGGAGCCTGAGCTCCATTGGGCATCGAGTACAGGTCGGTGAGGGCCTGGAAGACGGCAAGACAGAGATCAGTCGACCAAGTCGCAGAGCATACAGAAGCAAATTCGACAAATATACAATGGAAAGCAGAGCAAATATACCTTATCTGGAACGGTGTGATGGTCGAGTGGAGGAACCCTCCTGGATCCACGGGGATTATCCTTATTCCCAGTGACTGCGGCCATCCATCTTTCCACCGTGGCGTCGTCGACTGCTTCCGGGTGGACTCGGGTATCGTCTTCAGTCCCGCAGTACAACCACATGCCATGGCTCCGGAACTGAAGAGGCTGGATTTGCCGCCGAAGAAAAACCTCCAGAAGGTCCATGCCAGTCACGCCGTCTCGAACCAACTGCACCACGCGATCCATCAACATCTTCACTTCAGCTCTCTCCTCCGGAACCACCTTCAGAGAGGAGGGCTTGTTCACTCGACTCATGGTGAATGGGAGGAGTCCACTCGACTGCCCCGGCGTCAGCTCGTTCTGGCAGTAGAACCAAGTCAACTGCCAGCCCCTGACCGACTCGGGAAACGTCATAGCTGGGAACGTGCTCTTGTTCCTCACTTGAATTCCCAGACCCCCGCACATTTGGACAACTTGGGTCTTCTCATCGCCTGGACTCGCCTTCTTCACGGTCTGAGAACGACACGTGAAGATGTGCTTGAACAAGCCCCAGTGCGGTCGACAGCCCAAGAAACTCTCGCACATGGATACGAACGCAGCAAGATACGCGATGGAGTTCGGAGTAAAGTGGTGGAGTTGGGCTCCAAAGAAGTTCAAAAAACCACGAAAGAAAATGCTCGGTGGCAAATCCTCGATCAATATGAGTGGCCAGGAGCACACACTCACCCTCTTCCGGCTGAGGTTGCCACTCTTTCCCTGGAAGTCTTGTGGCGCCATGGGGGATCAGCCCGTCGTCGGCCATGTCGAGGAGATCCTTCTCCCTGATGGTCGACTGGATCCAATCTCCCTGGACCCAGCCCTTCGGCAGGCGAGATCTCGACGAAGACCCATCGCGGCTGGTGGATCTCCCCTTAGCCTTCTCCGCCGCCGACGCCTTCTCCGTCGCCGACGCCTTCTTTGCGCGCTCCAGCGCCGCCGTCTTCTCCTTGACCATAGCTGCCGGCGAGGTGCGCGAGGAAGAGCTCTGCGGGGGCGAAAGCGAGCGCGTTGAGCGGAGACGAGGAGAGCAGAAGAGAAAGAATGGAGCACTGTTCAGAAAACCCTCGCTGGTTGCATTTATAACATCCCTTCCGAGTGGATGACAGGTGGACCCAGGCAACCTAATCATATCCCGAAACAGTTGCATTGACACGATACGTGGCGGAAAAAGCGGCGCGGAAATCGAGGCGTTTATGTCCCGTCCCGTCTGAGCGCCGCGGTTCGTTCAGCTTCGCGCGCTTTCCCAAATTTCGTATCCCGTGGAATCCGCGAGCGGCAGATCGGTCTGTCAGACGCGAGATTTCCTGCGATCCGTCGCTCGGGAACTGGCAAAGTCTAAAAGATCACTCGACGAAAGACAAGAATGGATCGAGTCGACTGAAGAAAAGTTGCTCGTTATCAACAAAGAAGATCTTAATCCAGAACGACACATAGCCAGTATGCAAAAGTCAATCGGAAACAGCATCAACTCCTTCCTCATTCAAGCCTCAATCCATTCGGGGGCTAATGATGGATTCATGTACCCAGGGTAGGGTCATAGGCCTGACCTAAAATGTCCTACCCAGGGACATCCTCAGAAGAGATCACCTTCCAGTCGACCAACGAGGAACCCACTCGACTGACCAGAAGGACTTGACCATGGAGATTCACTCGACCATGAAGATACACTCGACCACCAGAAGGTCAGAAGGCACTCTGCACTGCAACGGCCTGTAATTGAACAGACTTAATGATAGTTAAGGCACTTTATGTGGGGCGTTACCAGTAACGCCCCAGACTTAATATGCTTTAAACCCTCCGTTACGTGGGCTGGCAGGGGTCCTGGCGTACTCTATATAAGCCACCCCCCTCCACAGGCAGAAGGGTTCGCACTCTTGTAACACTTATACACATAATCCACTCGACCGCCTCCGGGCTCCGAGACGTAGGGCTTTTACTTCCTCTGAGAAGGGCCTGAACTCGTACATCGCCTGTGTTTACAACCTCTCCATAGCTAGGACCTTGCCTCTCCATACCTACCCCCCACTCTACTGTCAGACTTAGAACCACGACACATGCCTCCTCGGAAACGGAAAAAACGCGTTTTCTCTTTTCTTTTCTTTTCTGCGAGAGTCACGGTTTTGATTCCGTGAGAGGCACGGTTGTGATTTTGTGAGTGGCACGGGCGTGCTTTTTTCGGAAAAGGAAAATACCCGTGCTCCCGGTCCGTTTTTTTCGTGAAAAAAAAGTTCGTCAAAACCTATCAACATGGGATCTAGTTTTAAAGATCTTGACGCGAGGAATCCAACAATGAAAGCGGTTCGAGATTTGGACGCATGGTTTGAGAGATAAAACGTTTAAACGGATCTACAAAAAAAGGAAAAACTCTCAGGTTGCGACAAGTGGCGCCACTTGTCGCAACCAAGGGAAATGGAGTGATCTTTGCAACGAGTACTCCTCAATTAGTGATTTCGCAATGGTAACCCCAATTGTAGCAATCGCTCCTGGGCGTGATGTGGGCCGGCCCAGATCGCTTTCCGTCTCGCTCAACACTACTTGTACGATTTCTAATTATTTTTTTCTGATGTCTTTCCTTTTTTCGAGTGCACCAAAAAACAAAGTCAAATTTTTATAAAAAAATTTGTGAACTCAAAACTGTTTTTGGATTCTAAAAAGTTCATGAATTTGAAGAAAGTTCACAAATTCATAATTGTTCAGGGATTCAAAAAAATGTTCATCAATCCAAAAACAATGTTCAGGAATTCCACACAGTGGTCCTGATTTCAAAATATGGTAAACTTTTAAAAAAAATACAAACTGGTCAATTATTTAATATACAATGAATATTTTATTTATATACAATGAACTTTCTTTAATACATGGTGGACAAATTCTAATTACAAACTGAACACTTTGTAAATATGGTGAACATTTTTATAAGATACACACTGCAAAATTATTTGATTTACAATGAACTTTTTAAGTACATGTTGAACAATTTTGAACTACACACTGAATAAAATGTACACGAATTTGAAAAGGTGTTCTCGAATTTTATTTTTTTGCAAATTCAAAAAAAATGTTGCTGAATTCAAAAAATGTTCGCAAATCCAATAGTTCACGAATTGAAAAAAGTGGTTGTGAATTCAAAAAAAATTTGTGGATTCAAAAAAATGTTCTTGAAATCAAAAAAATGATCGTGAACCAATAATTGTTCACAAATCAATAAAACTCCGTGAATTCAAAAATGTTCATGAACCCAGCTC
This sequence comes from Triticum timopheevii, assembly GCA_963921465.1. NCBI lineage: Eukaryota > Viridiplantae > Streptophyta > Magnoliopsida > Poales > Poaceae > Triticum > Triticum timopheevii. The sequence goes on along the minus strand of OY997272.1, from coordinate 463,757,724 downwards.
CGCCCGATTGGGGAATCTGCAGTTTTGAGGTTTTTTTTTCTCATAGACAACCAGGTAACTAATTTACTGAAATATTCGCTAATCTCTTATCCCAGCTCGTCTGTCCCTTTTAATCACCAGGCCAAAATCACAATGAATTCATTTTTCTTCTAGCTGATTCGAGGGGTTTTCTTTCATTCATAGAGTGTATAGTGCAAGGACACATCAGGCCTTTACGGCCTCGGCCAGGCAGCCGAGGAGTTCTATCTCACCGTACCAGATGACTTCAGGAGGTGCACGATATGTTCAATCTCACCCTACCTCGATTGGCATGGCCTACTTTTCTGAACATATACTATATATTACTACATTTGGATAAAAGGTGCCACATGCAACATATTCGTCAAAGGGGATTTTTCTTCTTTTTATATTAGACAAATGAATGATGTATTGTTCTTTTGATTACTCTCATATTTGCATGACATCATGGCTACACTATCAGTTTCAACAACAACAACAACAACAAAGCCTTTAATCCCAAACAAGTTGGGGTAGGCTACACTATCAGTTTAATTATAATTTTTTGTCCTTTGATTTCAATTGTTGTACGGTTCTTTCAATTATTTGCATGTTACCATATTCTTTAACAATCTTATCAGTTTGTGCAGTACATCCCTTGCTTTGCAACAACATCTGTAGTACACATGCTTGCCCTTTACATAACTGGAGCCTGCAGGGACGTCATATTCAACAGAAACCATGAATTTACAATCGTTGTAAGACCTAATGAACATGGTCACTCCTATTTTGGTACGGGCCTTTCGACATAAATTTCTAAGTTTTATGTAATGAAACCTGACACTAAAATGGGGCGTGCTACGCGTCGGCCGACGGATCTTCTGGGTCGCGAGCCGTCAGATCTGCGTCGAGTAGCAGTCGAGCGACATCCTTCATCATTGCAACAGAGCTAATGTTGCAGAAAACTTTGCAACAAAGGTCGTGTTGCAGAAAATCTTTGCAATGGAGACCGTGCTGCGGATTTTTTGCAACATAGGTCATGTTGAAGAAATCCCTTCTCCTCATGCATTGCAACAACCATTATGTTTCAAAAACATAATCTTTGTTGCAATCCATGGAATTCCAATTGAGAGAGAATCAGAAGGAGAGAGCACACATTTCAACAATGATTGTGTTTCAGAAACATCATCAATGTTGCAATCCATCAACTATCAATTGAGAGACAGCTGGAGGAGAGCGCACCATGGGTGCTCGTGTGTTGAGAGAGAGAGAGGCCGGCAACGGCGGTGCAGCTCGGTAGTAGCTCTATCCATGGTGGATCCGTTATGGTAGGTACTGAGAGAAGAGAGACTCAAAGGAGGTAGATGTCCAGATGATAGTGAGTGGCTAAGACGAATTGAGTCTTTGACAAAGAGATAAGGGATGAGGATGAAGGTGGTGTGTGGCCCCACGAGGGCATGTGCGTGGACTTGCCTCCAATGACGCACCTAGCAACGGATCAAACAAGCGGATCGGTTGGTTAATGCTGGGTTCGGCTCACCTGCAGGGATCCCTGCAGGAAATTATTGTGCAGGCCCAGTAAAAGACCGCCACGTGTCCGTGTGGGCCAACTTCTCCCGTTAAGATACGGAGCAGATATGTTTTGATACAAGAAGAACGTGGGAGCAGTGTGGCGACTGGCGAGGCGAACATGGAGGACTCCGGCCACATGCGGCGGAACGCCGACGTGAGCAGCGGTGTCCCTTCACGTGGCCGAGCAGAGCTCCGCTGCCGTCCGGTGGTCTCTTCCACGGTTTCCCGGGGCTCTGGCCGTAGTGGTGCTACCTGATGGCGCGCTCGCCGGCCGTCGTGTCCTCGTCCGCGACCTCCGCGGCTTGGGCGCTGGTCTCTCCTTCGACCAGGTGCACGCTGTGGTTGCGTCCTCGCCGGGATGACGGTCCACACTGGTCTCTCCTTCGCAGAGGATGTCATCAAGCGTTGTCGCTATGCGGGATGTGGTGGTGAAGTTTGCCTCCATCCATGCCGAGTTTGATGCAGCGACTATGGACGTCCTAGCATATGCATCGGTTGGAGTCATCTCCAGCATTCACGTGAGAACCAACCATGCTGCAGTGGTACCACAACGTTCTCCATGTCATCGAGGTTGAAAGGCTCATTCAACTAACTAGCCCCCTCGAATAACCATCTGCTCCAAACTACTTGTTCACATTTTATTCGATTGGTTGTGTGAACTCTCATTCACAAAACTCAGTTCCTTTAACTGATAAACAAGAAGAACGTATGCTCATGTCAAAAGAAGAAGAATAATGTATGTTGAAAGACACGGGAGATGGCATGCCACCTGGTACCGCGTGATGCAAAGAGCCCATCGCCTCGAGGAGGTTGTCGAGGAGCACGACAACGTAGACGGCGGGGCCGGCTGGGACGCCGGAATCGTTGAAGGAGGTCAGGGACGAGGGCGCGACGAGCGCGGCCATCTGGTGGCGCCACTACGGCCAGAGCCTCGGAAATCATGGAGGAGCAGCACCGCCCGGACGGCAGCGGAGCTCTGCTCGGCCGCACAGGCTGCTACGTCGGTGTCCCAGCGCGCCGCATGTCGCCGGAGTCCTCCATGCTCGCCTAACTGCCCCCGCGAGCTCTTGTCGTATCAAATTAAATCTATTTTAATTGAAGAAGTTGGCCCACACGGACACATGGCGGTCTATTATTGGCCCTGCATAGTATTTCCTGCAGGGATCCCTGCAGGTGAGCCGAACCCGCTAATGCTCATCTTTTCCCCACTAAAATTGCACTGCACATAAAAGAGCCTAGTCATATGATATATCCTAACGTCCTCGATGATATCATCCGTCCAGACTTTGTTTGAAGTAAGTGTTTTTTTCAAGTATCTACATGTTAACTTACCTAGCAATATCAAAGGAATTGTGTAGTATTTAAGCAACCAATTGTTATTCCATTTCCTGACTCTGCTCCTACCTAGTAACTTCTAGTTATCAATGCACTTTTCTTGTGCCTTATTCTAACTAAATATTCCCTATATTTTCACTTCTATCAGAAAGCGCCGCTGCCGAGGAGACTCCGGAGGTGGAGGATGGGGCTGCCAACAAGCGGAGGCGGGTCGAGGAAGAACTGCAAGCGACTCCGGCAGGCCTAGATTGTTGGGGAACGCAGTATTTCAAAATTTTACCTACGATCATGCAAGATCTATCTAGGAGAAGCATAGCAACGAGCGGGAAGAGTGTGTCCACGTACCCTCGTAGACTGAAAGCGGAAGCGTTTAGTAACGCAGTTGATGTAGTCGAACGTCTTCGTGATCCAACCGATCAAGTACCGAATGCACGACACCTCCGCGATCTGCACACGTTCAGCTCGGTGACGTCCCTCGAGCTCTAGATCCAGCTGAGGCCGAGGGAGAGTTTCGCCAGCACGACGGCGTGGTGACGGTGATGATGAAGTTACCGACGCAGGGCTTCGCCTAAGCACTACGACAATATGACCAAGGTGGAAAACTGTGGAGGGGGGCACCACACACGGCTAAAGATCAACTTGTGTGTCTATGGGGTGCCCCCCTCCCCCGTATATAAAGGAGGGGAGGAGGAGGCCGGCCGGCCACAAGGGGCGTTCCAAGGGGGGGAGGAATCCTACTCCTAGTAGGAGTAGGTTCCCCCTTTCCTAGTCCAACTAGGAGAAGAAGGAAGGAGAGGGAGAGGGAGAGGGAAAGAGGGGCCGCGCCCCCTCCCCTTGTCCTATTCGGACTCCCGTTGGGGGGGGAGGGGGGAGGGGTGCGCCACCTCTTGGCTGCGGCCCTCTCTCTCCCCTAAGGCCCCCTAAGGCCCATAACTTCACGGGGGGTTCCGTTAACCCTTCGGCACTCCGGTTTTATTCGAAACAATCCTGAACACTTCCGATGTCCGAATAACATGGTCCAATATATCAATTTTTATGTCTTGAGTCTTGACCATTTCGAGACTCCTCATCATGTCCGTGATCACATTCGGGACTCCGAACAACCTTCGATACATCAAATCGCATAAACTCATAATACAAATCGTCATTGAACGTTAAGCATGCGGACCCTATGGGTTCGAGAACTATGTAGACATGACTGAGACACATCTTCGGTCAATAACCAATAGCGGAACCTGGATGCTCATATTGGTTCCTACATATTCCACGAAGATCTTTATTGGTCAAACCGCATAACAACATACGTTGTTCCCTTTGTCATCGGTATGTTACTTGCCCGAGATTCGATCGTCGGTATCATCATACCTAGTTCAATCTCGTTACCGGCAAGTCTCTTTACTCGTTCCATAATGCATCATCCCGCAACTAACTCATTAGTCACATTGTTTGCAAGGCTTATAGTGATGTGCATTACCGAGAGGCCCTAGAGATACCTCTCGGACAATCGGAGTGACAAATCCTAATCTCGATCTATGCCAACTCAACAAACACCATCAGAGACACCTGTAGAGCATCTTTATAATCACCCAGTTACGTTGTGACGTTTGATAGCACACTAAGTGTTCCTCCAGTATTCGGGAGTTGCATAATCTCATAGTCATAGGAACATGTATAAGTCATGAAGAAAGCAATAGCAATAAACTAAACGATCGTAGTGCTAAGCTAACAGATGGGTCTTGTTCATCACATCATTCTCTAATGATGTGATCCCGTTCATCAAATGACAACACATGTCTATGGCTAGGAAACTTAACCATCTTTGATTAACGAGCTAGTCTAGTAGAGGCATACTAGGGACACTTATGTTTTTTCTATGTATTCACACATGTACTAAGTTTCCGGTTAATACAATTCTAGCATGAATAATAAACATTTATCATGATATAAGGAAATATAAATAACAATTTTATTATTGCCTCTAGGGCATATTTCCTTCATAGATTTCATCAGCAGCCTCCCCGATGATATGTTGATAGTCATCATCTCCCTCCTCCCAATCAAATACAAAATTCATTCTTCATGGCATTTGAGGGTCTGGATATGCCACAACTCTAGATCTTACATAATAAAATCTTGTGGGCTGAGTTGGTTGCTAGGTATGCATGCAGGCTACAGACCTGGGTTCGAATCACGTTCATGGCCTTTTTTGGTAGCTGCAAACCAATCTAACCATTTATCCTATCATCATAGTGTCTGACGGTAGGGTATACCTGACTACCGCCATGGGCCTTGGCAGTAGGACTTAACTACGTCGTCACCCATGTTTAACGTGAAAAATACCCTATCGCCAGGGCCCTTGACGATAGGTTGTGCAACCCTACCGCCAAAGAGCATGGCGGTAGGTAGTGCAATATGATATGTGTGTGCGACCGACACGACATCATTCATGTCTTGTTTGTCCTGCCCATCGTATGTAGCCCTGTTGCCTGCCCGTCATGTAGCATCACCTTTGCTGGTGGTTGCGACGTATGGCCAGCCTGCTCGTCTTGTTGCGTGCTAGCCTGCCTAGACACTATCTAGCTACTAGGAGGATGTCCGTGCCCACACATACTTAAATAATTGCATGCGAGTGTAATAGCATAAAGGAGACGACACTCAATAGACATGGACTACATGCATGCATGATTGTTGGGTATCAATGTAGACCCTACCGCCAAGAACCTTACCGGTAGGGCCTTTTTCATACCAGACGAAGGTGATGGTGCCGGTAAATCCTATCGCCAAAGACCTTGGGTGCTACCCTACCGCTGAGACCAATGACGATAGAAAAAGGCTCAGATCCCAAAATATTATAGATCTAGCTACGAGACTGCAGAGGGGAAAGGAAGAAGACAAATGGGAAGTGGAAGGGACTATTCATTCACTTGTTTCACATGATACATTCTCGCCGTTGGGTACCCCATTATCCACGGACAAGTGTATCTGCAGAACGTTCGCGGACAAATAGGGGGTGCACCATTTGGTGAGTAGAAAAATGCTATAATCTAATTTGTGTGTAGACCGCCAGCTTCTGTATACTACAGACTGGTTATTAATCGAGATGAAGATTTCCATAGGCAACAATAATCACCAGCCCAAATCTTAAGATAACGTGTATTAATTTTCACAAGCAAATCATGCTGAACTTTACTCAAATTGACCAAAAAGAAGAACACAACATCTGCAGAACAAGCCTTGCCACAACAATCACCAGCCCAAATCTCAAGATTGAATGCGTATCTGTGTTTTGATTTTCAGAAAGAAATCATGCAAAACTTTACTCAAATGACCATAGAGAAGAACACAGCATATGCATAACAGTGTACTTAGAATCTTTACTTCGTATCTACCGAACTCAGTCATCACACAATGCCAAGCGCATTATTGCCAGGTTCTGCCTTGCAGGTCCATTGCAAGATAGAAGTGCCCAACATCCTTACCAAGACTAATGGCTGTCAAATAACGGAAGAAATTGAAAACAGTTTCTCAGGCTCCGAAACAGAATTTAAGCATTACAACAGAATTTGAGTATTTAATCCTTCTGTCCAATATGCATCATCTAGTTCCCTGCAGACCTACACCAGCGAAAACAATTGATACCCATCAATATCTGAAAGAACATGCCATACAGCAGCTATAGACCACAAAAGAAAAAATTCTGATGACCATGCAGGACCCATTCCTGGAGCCATTGACTACAGAAGACTTGCAATTGCTTTCAGACACTCGTGTGACCCACATTTTCAACTGAACTTAATAGTTACAAGAAGTTCAACATGATATTGAGGTCGGATAACTTGATGGTCACTTTAGTATGAAAATGATCAATAAGGTGGAAACCACAAAAATAATGTAACAGTCACATATAACCATGCCATGAAAACCAAAAAAACATGTTAAATATATTCCGTAGTATAGCCATGCAGCTGCAAGGAGCTGCACAAAAGTCTGCATACATAAGGGATGTCTAAGTACGAAGGGCCTGACGCTTTAATAGGAAACCAGATGTGCACTGAAAAAGAACATCCGTGGGCAGCTAAGTTATTGCTCGACTCTGTGGGGAGCTAAGTTATTACTCAAATCTCAAGGTAGTTGATATACATGATTCATGGTAGTTTAATTCATTTCAGTTAAGGGTAAAATGCCTGAGCTAATGGCTGAGTAATACTCTACATGCCACAGGTCACGGCATGTGGAGGAAATTAACGATAAGATATCACCTGTAAATGTAGCACGTCTCATGTTGTACACAGTGAGGTATGCCATCAGTAGCTGAGCCATTTATGTTCAAGATTTGGTGGTCAAGTTCATAAGAAAATTGTCACTTTACAGTGCTATGTATGCTACATAGGTAGTGTTATCTAAAAGTATATAAGCCCTATAGTTTGAACGTAATGAACTCCATGAGTTATAATTCTGTAATCTAGCCTTCCATTTGTCAGTTTTGGTTCTTAAGTAAGCTCAGTGCCGTTGTCAAAAAAGAAAGAAGTAAGCTCAGTGCCCATAAGAGATACATCTTGTACACAAACATTGTTAGCTTCTATATGTCCAAAAAAAACTTCTATTCCACAAAACTGTAATGATGAGCAACTTCTTAAACCATTGCATCTGCATGAACCAAAAATAAATATAATAATAAAGCAAAACTGTCTAACAGGCACAACCAAATAGAGATCAAATCAAAACAAAACCAAAGATTCAGTTTCAGTTCAAACTATTCCTAGTGCGCCGATATTTAACTTTAAACACTACAGTGCCGACCTTGGCAGAGCTCGACAGACCAAACGAAATGCTAGCGAGGCCACGTACATTTCGGAGGTTCCAACGTGATTGTAAGCAGGCCATAGAAGAAATAAGCAGCAAGACAACTAACTTAACCCATGACCGATGCATGGAATTGGCATTTCTTCTTGGGCAGTAGAAATGGCTTCAGTGTAGTCGACAATAACGGGTACTAAAACTGAGATGCAACTGAGCAACAGCACAGATCGGACAGAAAAAGAAAGTGAATAGCACTGAGAAAATGCCAGAAACGATTTAGGCACCACTGCCAGCGAGAATCTAGAGGCAGACTGCACCAAATGGCTAAAAATTGCTGCAAAAGTTTTCCAAGTTCTACCAAGGAAGCAAGCCAGCTATAGGATAGAGAAATAGGTTAACATTACAGCATAGATTCAAGATTCAAGATGCAGACAATATATTGCATTTCTTTGTGGCCCTGATTGTTGACAAGGGATATGTTTTTCTGAACTTTTAGTTAAGATAAACTAACCCTGTCAGGTGCATTTTTGCATACGAAGAGTTCTACATGTCTCTGTAGGTACAAAAAGGTAAAACAAAAGACTATGGGAATCCCATCAAAAGATCCGGCTGCAATTACAGTGTCGAATTTAGATATCATAGGACCTGAGTTTTAGGAAAAACATTAATACATTCTACGAGAAGGTTAGTTGAGTCATTCGCTAATCCATCCATTTGACAAGCCAAATAATGAACCTGCTTTAAGTCTGATGAACGATTCTGCTTCTTTGATGATGGTGCAATTCCATGATATAATCTTTGTCTACAGTTTAAGGCACTGCAGGAGAGAACTATGGAAAAGACACGGAAAAACAAAAAATATGTGTTTCTGCATAGCACAATTTCCCCTCTTCTTATGCAAACTAAATATAATTTCAGTGCGCCATCTAATCAAAAGATTAGGCAAACTAAATTACTGATGCCCAAGTGCTTGCTAATTACAGTATATAGCAAAATATAACTTCAGTCGACCAGCTACATACCTGATGGTCGTCGTTTTTTCAAGTAATGGTGCAGCCCCGGATACCATTTGCAAGAACTCGAACTCGTAGCCATCTCCTCTAAAGCCTTTGATTTCCACTTCTTGAAGATTGACTAAGGAGGGAATTTGCATAGGCTCATGGCATGGACAATCTGCTGTGCAAGCTCCTTCCACCTAAAACAAGCGTGGATTACTGCAAAGGTACAACTGAGGCAAGTAATATACACTTCAGAAATAAAGTTATCAAGAGTTTACCCAATTACCTCAGACCTCCGTAGAACAAGCTTAAGCCTTTGGGTAGCAATACGAATAAACTGTATGCCAAGTATATGCAGCACAATGGATCTCCAGACATGCCCCGTCTGCCCAAGGGAAAGATGCAGCTCCAAAGTACACAGGTCACCAACTGGTAGGTTTTGTATCTCCCCCTCAAACGCATGTTCTGCTTCATTTGCACGTGAAGTATTCTGCAAAACAGGTTGGCATGCATAAGTATAATTTTGTTGGCATTTTGGATAAACTTGCGCAGGACAGGCAACATACGTAGGCAGATATATGCAGCGACAGACAAGTGCCATCCACATCATTGGTGATGGCACCCTCCCCTGTCTTTAAGCTCAGGCTCGTGAGTTGCCACAGTTCACGAATCCCAACTGCCATGTTGCTGTACTTGCACTCCCATGAGATCTGCTCCACCATTGGAGCGGAGATGGACAAGCTGCAGCAGTTCTGGTTGGTGAAGACGGAAAGGGTTAAATGCTTCAGTGCGGGGGCTGCGATATCAATGTTCTCTGTCACATAAGATTCCTCAGCGTTCTCAATATGGAGTTCCTGCAGGGTCGCTGATTGAATGACGATGCTGCCGCGATCAAGTGATATGATCCTGAGCACACGCAGACGAGGGCAAAGGCTGACCAAGGTGTAAATATCAAGCCAGAAGCCCTTGAGCGTCAATCGCTCGAGCACGGGGAAGCTCCCAGCCAGATTCTCAACAAGAAGGTAAGACACATCAAGATGGACTGAGATGGCGCGGTGGAAACCAGGGAGAACCACAGGGCTATCGGATTCCGGATCTACGTTCCACGGGAGGATGAAACGGAACTCCTCCACGGGCGAGACCTCCGCGGCGGCAAAGAGGACCTTCGAGACGTCCTTGGCGTAGATACGCCTTCCATAAGGAACACAGATCTCGAGTACTCGTAATCCTCCGAACGCGGGGCGCTGCGCCCCAAGCGCGCCGAGTACCAACCCGAGCGCACGGATCGCCCTTCGAACAGACTTGATCTTTATCTGCTGTATACTGAACCTTGCCATGCTGAGGCCGCTCGTCAGCGCACGCCACCGGCCGGAGAGGATGCTGGTGCGGACGGCATCACGGTGGTGATCGAGGCGGGCAAGGATGAGGTGGAGTACGTCGTCGGGTAGAGCACTGAGGTGATCGATTCCGTCACCGGAATGGGTGCCTCCATGCGGCGGCGGAGGCGGGCCGCGCTGACGAACCGGTGGGTGCTCCTCCTCCATCGAAGTGCAGACGCGGGTCGCAGGGGGGAGGTGCCAGGGAGGACGGAGACCACGGGCTAGGTCACCGGGAGCGGAGGGGAGGGGAGAGGGGCGATGGGCGGCGGCGGTGAATCGCAAGAAATGGAGCACGGGTTAGGGCAAATCGGAAGGAAGAGGGGAGATTTTTTTCCACCTAGCGCTGACCTGCGGGCCCAGAGACAGGAAGCACCAACGGCACACCAATAGCTCGCTGTGATGGTCCGATGGTCAGAAATGCACCTCGCTGGGAGGCCCCGAGAGGGCTTAGGCAACTCCAGCCGCGGACACTCGAAGCAAATGTACTAATGATTATTTTGTGGGTGTCAATGCGACAAAAATCACGACCCAACACGTCGAAGCAAATGTACTAATGATCATTTTGTTGTCCATCCATTTCCAGCTTAAATTTGAGCTGATTTTGCGTTTGCGTGGACACGTCGTTGATGTGTGCATTGTCATCCCATTGTCCTCCCTTTGCCCACTCACCAATGGCACACCATCTCCACTCTGTCGGATTCTAAAAAAAAACTTCACTCCACCCTTTCTCCTCCCAAATCTCACGCCCGCCCTAGAAAAATTCCATGGCCGACACAACCACCCCCGTCGTTGTCCCTACCGAAGCCACCCCCGTCGAAGCCGCTCCTGTCTCCATCGTAACCGTCCTCGTTGTGGCCGCCCGCGTTGTGGCCCCAGTGAAGTTGAAGAGCTCACCTTTTACCTTATGCGATTGCCTCTAAATTCATGCCACCGTAGTATTGTCAGGATAATATCCACAACAGTTGGCGCCCACCTCGGGGAAAGCGTCTATCGACGTCATGGTGAAGTTGGTTTCATCTCCGGTTCCGGCTGGTGGCATTTGCTTCGGGAAGCTCGAGTTTACATCGATAGCTCAGCATCGCATCCCGATGCCCCGTTGACCTGCCAACACGTGGACGCATCCACTATCGAGCCAATTGCTCGGGAGTTCTGAGCCTACAACTCCCATCATTGCACCAGTCGACGCAGCTTGCGTCGCGTCGTTGCTAGAAGCGTCGGAAAACCTTGCCCTCAATTTCATTGTTCCGTGAGTCAGCTCGTGGGAATGATAGACCCTGAGTCAATTTTCCCTCTCTTGGAGTTTGCCTCTGAGGGAGAAGAGAGCTACAGATCGCAGTCATCCATCAGAAGTCTTCATGGATGGCATGCCGACCCCTGAGTCGAGTCATAGGCAGGCGGCAGTAGTCATCCATCCGCCATAGCCGTCGATGCTGAAGTAGGTGTTGAACAACTTAATCGGGAGCAGCGTGAGGCGACTGAGCTGCTTCTCGACACCTCGATCTCTGGTGATTCACCGGTCGACAAGGCCCTCGAGGCGGCACGCCAGAGGGCTCTAGTGATGGTGTCCTGGACTAGGGGGTTCTTGCCACATCTCTCCCAGCCATATGGACTGGGCCTAGTGCCCCTAAGATGATCAACCAGTGGGCCACGTTTGTAGGGCCTAAGAGCAGCAAGGTGGATATCTCCCGAAGACTTGGTGCATAGTCCAAGACTTAGAAGTCATCTTCGGCACAAATAGCCTTAGATGTAGCCGACCTATGTAAACCCTAGGTATCTCGGCATCTATATAAGCTGAGGGGTTAGGGCGTAAGCAAAGACTCATACGCACAATCTTGTGGTATATCAACATGTACTTTGTACTCCCCAATCAATACAATCAAAGTAAGATGAAGGGTATTATCTCTTCGAGAAAGCCCAAACCTAGGCAAAATTTGTGCCTTTGTAACCATCGCACCAAGGCTACCACATCGGGGCCCCCTATCTAAGATCTGCTCTATTTGACTCCATCATTGGTGGCCCATACAGGTCCCTCTAAGTAGTCAAAGCGGTTCGATGGTGCAACTCCAGATCGACGATCAAGTCAGTTGCGGCATGACTTTTGTGCCGGGATAGATCTTTATCTTTGGCAGTGTCACCCTCTTTTGCAGACTTGACTGACCACCTTGGGCAGGTCAAGAACTGCACTCCAGGACGGATCGCTAGATGCGGTAACCTCAAATATGCTACAGACTCGCGCGGCGATCTTGCCTACTCTAACTAGGTGTTAGACCAAATGGAGGAGCACAATGTTGTACATGTCCAAACCTCGGAGTTAACCATGGTGCTGGATGATGGTGCAATCCATACATCGGATTTGCCTTTGAACCATGCTCCGAGCATAATCCCCGATGACCAGACATTTAGTTTGGTTCCCAACGAAGAACCTAGGTCTACCCTCCCCATAGGGCCTGCCACCGGAGCTTGTGGGACCCTCGGTGCTCCGTTTGCCCTTCCTCCAGGTCTATAAGAATCGACTTCCTGAGAAAAAAATAGAGAGAAAGTTTCATTGCATTTTACGATATGGAGTTGTCGCCACCTCCTGTTCTTTATCGGGAGGACTGACCGGGAGTCCGTTCGGGGCTCCAGAGAGGGCAAATCATCGTCATCGTCATCAACAACCCTTCTTCATCAACAACCTCATGATGATCACCACCGGGATGTTGGGGAACACAGTAATTTTAAAAAAATTCCTACGCACACGCAAGATCCATCTAGGTGATGCATAGCAACGAGAGGGGAGAATGTTGTCTACGTAGCCTCGTAGGCCGAAAGCGGAAGCGTTATGACAACGCGGTTGATGTAGTCGTATGTCTTCACAATCCAACCGATCCTAGTACCGAAAGTACGGCACCTCCATGATCTGCACACGTTCAGCTCAGTGATGTCCCATGAACTCTCGATCCAGCTGAGTGTCGAGGGAGAGCTTCGTCAGCACGACGGCGGGACGACGGTGATGATGAAGCTACCGGTGCAGGGCTTTGCCTAAGCACTACAACGATATGACCGAGGTGGATTATGGTGGAGGGGGGCACCGCACACAGCTAAGACAATGTCTGTTGTGTATTCTAGGGTGCCCCTAGCCCCCGTATATAAAGGAGCAAGGGGGAGGACGGCCGGCCCTAGGGCGCGCCAAGGAGGGGACGAATCCTCCTCCTAGTAGGAGTAGGATTCCTCCTTTCCTAGTCCTACTAGGAGGGGGAAGGAAGGAGTGGGAGAGGGGAAGGAAAGGGGGGCGCCACCCCCCTCCTAGTCCAATTCGGACTCAAGGGGGAGGGGGCGCGTGGCCTGCCCTGGCAGCCCCTCTCTCTCTCCACTAAGGCCCATCTAGGCCCACTGGTTCCCCGGGGGGGGGGGGGGGGAGGGTTCGGGTAACCCTACGGTGTTGGGGAACGTAGTAATAATTCAAAATTTTCCTACGTGTCACCAAGATCAATCAAGGAGATGCTAGCAATGAGAGAGAGAGAGAGGGAGTGCATCTTCATACCCTTGAAGATCGCTAAGCAGAAGCGTTACAAGAACGCGGTTGATGGAGTCGTACTCGCGGCGATTCAAATCGCGGAAGATCCGATCTAGCGCCGAACGGACGGCGCCTCCGCGTTTAACACACATACAGCCCAGGGACGTCTCCTCCTTCTTGATCCAGCAAGGGGAGAGGAGAAGTTGAGGGAAAGCTCTGGCAGCACGACGACGTGGTGGTGGAGCTTGCGGTTCTCCGGCAGGGCTTCGCCAAGCACTACGGAGGAGGAGGTGTTGGAGGAGGGAGGACTGCACCTGGGGAAGGGGTGCGGCTGCCCTCTCTCTCCCTCACTATATATAGGGAGAAGGGGGAGGAGGAGGCGTCCTTGGGTTTCCCTAGGGGAGGGGGGCGGCCACACAGGAAACCCTAGATGGTTTGGGCGCCCCCACCCCTAGGAAACTTGCCCCCCCAAGCCGGGAGGGGTGGCTGCCCTAGGGGAGGCGCCCCCACCTCTTCACGTTACATGAGATGGGGTGGGAGGGGCACACAGCCCCTTAGTGGGCTGATGTGCCCCCTTGAAAGTGCAACTATCCCTAGATGGTTTTGGTAATTAATAACAACATATAGCTCATTGAGCTAATACTATTCCAAGACTATTATTTCAGGAAAGCTCAATGAATGGCATGGCATGGATGATGAAAGTGGATCCCTCAAAATACTAAGGACAAAGGATTGGCTCAAGTTCAAAAGCTCAAGACTCTTCATTTTACATTTTAGTGATCCAAGATCACATTGAGTCTATAGGAAAAGCCAATACTATCAAGGAGGGATGAGGTGTTGCTTAATGAGCCTCTTGCTTCATGTGCTTAGTGATATGCTCCAAAACCCTCAACTACTTTCCCACATCCACATATGACCTAAACCCAAAGCCAAATCGGTCACACCGAAACTTCCTATCCGGCGCCACCGATTCCAAAAGTCATAGCCACTGCCACAAACCCTAAGCAAATCGGTCTTACCGATAGGGATCTCGGTCTCACCGAGATGGGGTTGCAATCTCTCTGTTTCCCTTCGTAAGGTTTCGGTCTAACCGAAGTGAGCGATCGGTCGCATCGAGATTGCAATGTAAACTCTCTGTTTCCTTTTTGTAACATTTCGGTCTCACCGAAAAGAGCAAATCGGCCCCACCGAGTTTACCTGACCAACTCTCTGGAAAGCTTATTACCAAATCGGTCTCACCGAGTTTGTGTAATTGGTCTTACCGAGATTACGTTATGCCCTAACCCTAACCGAATCGGTCTCACCGAGATGCATGTCGGTCCCACCGAAAATCACTAACGGTCACTAGGTTTACTAAATCGGTCCGACCGAGTTTAACAATTCAGTCCCATCGAGTTTGTTAAATTGTGTGTAACAGTTAGATTTTGTGTGGAGGCTATATATACCCCTCCACCTCCTCTTCATTCGTGGAGAGAGCCATCAGAACGAATCTACACTTCCAACTTACCATTTCTGAGAGAGAACCACCTACTCATGTGTTGAGGCCAAGATATTCCATTCCTACCATATGAATTTTGATCTGTAGCCCTCCCCAAGTTGCTTTCCACTCAAATATTCTTTCCACCAGATCCAAACCCATTGAGAGAGAGTTGAGTGTTGGGGAGACTATCATTTGAAGCACAAGAGCAAGGAGTTCATCATCAACGCACCATTTGTTACTTCTTGGAGAGTGGTGTCTCCTAGATTGGCTAGGTGTCACTTGGGAGCCTCCGACAAGATTGTGGAGTTGAACCAAGGAGTTTGTAAGGGCAAGGAGATCGCCTACTTCGTGAAGATCTACCGCTAGTGAGGCAAGTCCTTCGTGGGCGACGACCATGGTGGGATAGACAAGGTTGCTTTTTTGTGGACCCTTCTTGGGTGGAGCCCTCCATGGACTCGCGCAGCCATTACCCTTCGTGGGTTGAAGTCTCCATCAACGTGGATGTACGATAGCACCACCTATCGGAACCACGCCAAAAACATCCGTGTCTCCAATTGCGTTTGAATCCTCCAAACCCTTCCCTTTACTTTCTTGCAAGTTGCATGCTTTAATTTCCGCTGCCTATATACTCTTTGCATGCTTGCTTGAATTGTGTGATGATTGCTTGACTTATCCTAAAATAGCTAAAATCTACCAAACTCTAAAATTGGGAAAAGGTTAAGTTTTTATTGGTCAAGTAGTCTAATAACCCCCCCCCTCTAGACATACTTCAAGGTCCTACAAGTGGTATTAGAGCCTTGGTCTCCATTTGCTTTGATTTCCATAGCTTTTGGTGGTCATAGCCTTGGTTTCACAACCTAGGAGAGTATGGCGTCTAGCGAGGGAAATTATCACCGTAGAGGTCCTTACTTTGATGGTACTAATTTTGCTAGTTGGAAGCATAAGATGAAAATGCATATTCTTGGACATAACCCCGCCGTTTGGGCAATTATTTGTATTGGCTTGCAAGGTGAATTTTTCGATGGGAGAGAACCAAATCGTGAAGCTAATGCGGAAGAATTGAAGATGCTGCAATACAACGCTCAAGCTTGTGATATCATCTTCAACGGATTGTGCCCCGAAGAATTCAACAAAATCAGCCGTCTTGAGAATGCAAAGGAAATTTGGGATACTTTGATTGATATGCATGAAGGTACCGAGTCCGTCAAGGAATCCAAGTTGGATGTGCTCCAAAGTCAGCTTGACAAGTTCAAAATGAAGGATGGTGAAGGTGTCGCTGAAATGTACTCTAGGCTTGCTCTTATCACAAATGAGATTGCCGGCTTAGGGAGTGAAGAGATGACCGACATATTCATCATCAAGAAGATCTTAAGAACATTGGATGGAAAGTATGATACCGTGTGCACATTGATTCAAATGATGCCAAACTACAAAGATCTCAAGCCAACGGAAGTCATTGGAAGGATTGTTGCTCATGAGATGTCACTCAAGGATAAGGAGGAACTTCACAACAAGTCAAGTGGTGCTTACAAAGCCTCAAGTGAAGCCCCCACATCATCAAGTGAGAAACCAACCTTCAATGAAGAGTTGAGCTTAATGGTGAAGAACTTCAACAAATTCTACAAGAGTAGAAGCAAAGAAAGAAGCTCCAAATCAAGGTCTTACAATGACAAGAGATCTTCTAGTCGAGAACGAAATTGCTACAATTGTGGGAGACCCGGACACTACTCCAATGAGTGTACGACACCCTACAAAAGAAGAGAAGATTCTCCAAGACGAAGGAGCAAAAGAGAAGAATCACCACCAAGAGAGAGGAGGAGTAGAGATGATCGTTATGAACGAAGACCCTCACGGAGAAGCAAGGATTCGGAAAGGAAGGACAAGTCATCAAGGAGCTACACAAAACGAAGACATCAAGCTCATGTTGGTGAATGGGTATCTGGCTCCGACTCCGACAATCATTCCGAGAGAAGCTATCACTCCGACTCCGAATATACTCAAGATGAAGGTGTTGCCGGTCTAGCACTTGTGTCAACCAACTCCTACGACATATTTGATTCACCAAATGAAGGTGTTGGAAGATGCTTCATGGCCAAAGGCCCAAAGGTAACACATCCCGAGTATGTTGATTTCAATAGTGGTGAAGATGACTTGCTTGTGGATGATGATTTACTTGTTGACAACTCTAGTGATGAATACTATGATGAAACGTCAATTAATCATGCTAATCATGCTAAAACGAATGACAATGATAAGGAGAAGATTGAGCTTCTAACTAAATAATTAAACTCTCTTAAGTTAGCTCATGAAACTATCTACGAAGATCATCGAGAACTTTTAAGGGCTCATGAGAAGTTACGCTTTGAAAAGCTCAATCTTGAGCAAGAGCATGAGTTCTTAAAAGCAATCAATGATGATCTTCGCAAGAAAAGTTCTTCTTACATTGCCAAGCTTTTACTCTTATCTACTTACATGCCTCAAGTCAAGTCTAGTAACAAGTACAAGAAAGATACTTCCTCTAGTAGTAACAATAATAATGTCAAATCCAATATTGTTGCTTCTAGTAGTTCTCTTGATTCCACTCTGCGGTGCTTCTCTTCCGGCCGTGTCTCCGATGAGGACCTCGCCCTTCCTCACCTTGTACATGCCGTGGTGGAGCGGTACTTCATCTCACTCATTGATGTCGGCGAAGATCGGCGGCATGGCGCTGTGGAGGCTCGCCGCCCGATGCGCGGAGATGGACTCGCGCAGGAGGAGGTTGTTGTCTGGCATCATGGTGACGTCGATGGCAGAGTGGCCAGACAAGGTAGAAGCCTCAATATGATCTGAAGACGGACCTGTGGAAGATGGCGGCGACGACACACGAGTGCGTCTGACCGGATTGTGCCCCAGACCCGGTATGTGGCTCGGCTGGGGCTTCCGAATATGTTTCGGTTTCCGGCTTTTTGATGTTAGGTTTAGGTGAGTGGTTTGGGTAGTGGCCCAGCTAGCAACCCTTCATCATTTTGGATAGAAGTAGCGGCATGTGTTGCCAAGATGGTGGATTCAGGCTCATTGTTGTAATACTTTGTAAGGTCCTCGAGAATAATCAATAAAGTGGCCGTATGCATCTCCCAGATGCAGAGGCCGGGGGTCATCCTCCTTTTCTAAAAAAAACTAATGATTCTCTTAGCCAAGTTACACTTGAGCAAGAAAATAGCTTATTGAAGGGAATTATAGAGAAAGGTGTTTACAAGAGCCTTGCCGGGAGTAAGCAATTCGAGGAAATTGTACGCAAGCCACCGGAAGAATCAAGGTGTTGGTTTTGAACGAAAGTTCAATGCCAATGGAGTTGAGTGGGAAGAAGATCAATACCCTAAGACGAAGTTTGTTCCTCAACAAGAGAAGTATGATCCTACTTCCTTAAAAGGAACACAAGCTCAAGATGATCTTTCACCACAAGACCACAAGAACAAAGGCAAGGACAAGCTTCAAGAAGAGATTGATGCATTTGAAGAAGCACCTAAAGCCTCGTTCAAGTGGGTCCCCAAGACTACGTCAAGTTCTACTTCATCAAGTACAACTACAACTCCAAGGATTCCCATCAAGATGATGTGGATCCCGAAGAAGAAGAACTAGAGAGTTCTTGAGGGTGACTCCGCCAACATTCTTCACTCATATCATTTTGGCAAGAACAAGTGCAATCAACTTCCACATCTTGCACTAGTTCAAGGAGTCACAAACCCTCATGTTGGTAAGACAAGGGATAAGGTAACCTAATGATTTCATGGACATCATCTTGTGTGTGTGCATCACTCTATGTCTATGGATATTCTTGTTTGTTCCTTGTGGGACTAACCCATGTAGGTAAGTTGAAAGTGCAACTCACTCCAAAGGATTGCTCCAAATGATCTACATCAACATTGAGCATCTACATCTTCAACACCTACATGAAGTCATCATCGACAAAACCCAAGGTTAGTTCATCCCTCTAAGGGGGGATCTCACATCTAGGGGGAGCTTAACTCTAAAGAATTGAGTCAAAGCAACTCTAATGGTGTGAACACATTAATGCATTATGTAAAAGTGGTAACCCCACTTGAGCTTAAACGATGAGTATGACCTAAGATCAAATGTTCTCATTTGACTCCTAAGTCAATATACTCATATATAGATGACCTAGTCATCGCCAATTGTTTGATAGATGCTAGAATTGGTTGTGCATGCTTTGCCACATATTTCATTTGCTATCTTATTGTGTGAGCATGTTGGTGCATATTTTACTCATTCAAGGACATCCACTTGTTGTTTTGATTGTTTGGATTATTTTCTTTGTGCCAAGTGGATGGACAAGAATGCCTAAGAACCTTCTTTAGCTATCTATGCTTTTCTCATCTCAAACTCTATTCATGCTACATCACAAAATTTGATCAAGTCAGATTCGAACCACTCTGTGTGAGGAGCACTCGGAGTCCCTGATTCGTCATAGACTTAAACTTCCAAAACCTCTTTGTGATTCTCGGTCTGACCGATTCTTCCATTTCGGTCCTA
The DNA here is from genome assembly GCA_963921465.1 of Triticum timopheevii. Taxonomy (NCBI): domain Eukaryota; kingdom Viridiplantae; phylum Streptophyta; class Magnoliopsida; order Poales; family Poaceae; genus Triticum; species Triticum timopheevii. The sequence continues at coordinate 463,738,137 of OY997272.1, read as the reverse complement.
CCGAGATCACCAAGTTGATCTAAGTTTTCAATCTCGGTGCAACCGATTTGAACTTTTCGATCTCACCGATTTGCTATAATCGAACACAGTTATGCATCTCGGTGCCACCGAGTTGTTCCACTCGGTCACACCGATAGGGTCGGGCTATATATAGTCACGGGCAAAAGTTAGGAAACTTCTCCGAAACCCTTCGCCCGCGCAACAACTCGCTCTGCCATCGTGGTCTCCGGATCATCTCCTCGCCGCCAGCAGCCTCCTGTCACTGGTCTTCGCCGCTGTCAACGGAAATCGTCCCCGCCGTTGCCGCTGTAGCAAGTCCACCGCCAAGTTAGGGTATGGACTTGATCTTTGTGTTATCCACGTCTGATTTCTAGCACATTGTATCATATTGATTCTTGCCACAATTGAAACTCTTCTATCTAGCCAAAGTAGTCCATAGTTTAGATGAGATTCAAATTTTTAGGGTTAGGTTTCCGCCGAAACCATCTCGGACCCACCGAGTTGAAAAACTCGGTCTCACCAATTTGGCACATGCCATTGCACTAGTGACTCTCGGTCTGACCGAGAATTACTAATCGGTGTGACCGATTTGAAGATTCTGTGAAAACCTAGAAGTCTTGGTGCCACCGAACTGAAACTCGGTCCAACCGAGATCATCAGTTTAGGTTCCAAAACTGCTTCGGTATCACCGAGTTTGAAAATCGGTTGATCCGAAATGCTTTCTGTGGAAAACTAAAACTGAACTTTTGAATCATTCTTTTGCAAAAATCTCTGCATTTTGTGATGCTCATCTATTCTATCTCATCTATAACTCTTCACAGGGTCAGTAGTCAGCTTTTGCAGTATGTCTGATCAGAGTGACAGCCAGAACAGGTCTGAAGAGCACATGGACTTGAGTGAGGGCACTAGTCCCTCAACTTCAGATGATGGGAGCAGAAGCACTCCTAGCAATTTGCCTAAGGCTGCAACTAGGCAAAGGAGGAAGAGAACCTCAGACTTAGAGGATGAGGATTACAAAGCTGAGGAGGATGAGGCCACTTCCAAGAAAGTGGTGCTCAAGAAAGAGTATGGCTCTGCACAAAGCACAAAGCCAGGCCTGAAGAAGAAAGTTCCTGCCAAGAGAACTCCAATGCCAAAGGCCAGGAAGTCCACTCAAGTGCCAGCTCAAGCTCAACCCAAACAGGCACCTGCAAGGAAAGAGGCACCATCAAAACCTCAGAAAGTCCCCACTGGTGCAACCATGAAGTTCACAATTGAATCAGAGGATGATGGTGATCAGGACAAGAAAAAGAAGAGAGCTAGAACCACAACTGCCAAGGTCCTTGGAAAGCCCTCAATGAGAAGGGATTCTGATGAAGAGGAAGAGGATGCTGCACCAGCTCCTAAGGCAGCTAAGCTTATGGGAGATGCAATCAGGTCAGGGGCTGCAATATCCAAGCCCAAAGATGCACCCAAAGCTGCCTCCAAGGCTAAGAAAGCTCCAAAGAGGAATACTAGGAGTATTCCAGCTGCTGAAAAGAACAAGGCCCCAGTGCCCAATGTTGCAGAAGATGAAGATGAAGAAGGACAGGTCCTCAGAAAGCTCAAGCCAAAGATACCAAACCACAATGATGCCCATCCTGTGGCTGAGGACATGAGAATCAGGAAGGATTTAGCGCTGAGGCTGTGGAGGATGGAAGACCCATATGCTTCAAGAAGAAGAACTACTATTGACTACAGGTTCCACACAAAGGAACAGTAGGACTTTTATGAGACCATTCTGTTGGACAAGAAGCCCATTGTCTGTGATATGAGGTGGGTTGACTGGAAATTCATCAGGGAGAATGAGCAGCACTACTCTGGAGTGGAGGAGAGCTTTATTGCTTGTGGAGTAGCAGATTTTGTTGGACAGAAGTTCACCAACTGGAATGATGAGCTTATCATGCAGTTCTACTCCATAGCACACTTTTATCCAGATGGTAGAATTGTGTGGATGTCTGAAGGTACTAGGTACCAATCTACTGTTGAAGAATGGGCAAGTCTGATCAATGCCCCCAAGGAAGAAGAGGATGACTTGGACATATATGCAAAGAAGAAGTTGGGTCACAATTCAATGGCTCACATGTACAAGGAAATTCCTGACAAGGCTGTAGAGACTCACAAGTTTGGATCAGTTCATTTTCTGCTGTCAGGATTGGCAACCATCAATTGGATCCTAAGGCACACTCTGTTGCCCAAGTCAGGTGACCATAACATGATCAGAGGGCATGCCATCAACATGCTGCATGTGTTTGATGTGCCCCAGAAATTCAAAGTCATGAGCCTCATCATTGAAACAATCAAGAGGACTGCAGCAGATCAGAAGAGGAGCTGTGGATATGCACCTCAAATTCAAGAATTGATCAACTCAAATATGGGCATAGGGAAATATCAGTTGGATAAGGAACATTTTCCAATTTATCCAGACTTTGAGGACAATGAGGTTGTCATGAATGAAGATGATCCACAATCAGTCCAAGCTCAGGAGAAGAAGGAGAAGGCAAAGAAGGAGAAGGCTGCCAAGATGCCAACTCAAGAGGAGGCATCTGAGTATTTCTTGAAGACCAAACAAGAGCAGCTTGGTTACCTGATAGCATCAACTCTGAGGATTGAGAAAGGGTTGACCACCCTAACTCAAAACCAAGAGAGCCTGGAGAGAATCATGGAACAAAAGTTCTATGATCTAGATGTCAAGGTAACTGAGATTCAGTCAGTTGTAGAGCAGCTGCAGGATGACATGCAGGAGAGGAAGGGCAAGACAACCACCAATGTGTTTGCCAGAGTGCCCAGAGCCCAGAGGTCAGTTGCAGTGCCAGTGACAGACACTAGAGCTACAACTTCAGCACCAACTACTGCCCCAACAGTTCCACTGCAACCAGCTCCAGCACCAACTCCTCCAGCACCCTCTACTTCAACTGAAGCCTTCGTCCTAGGAGCCATCTCTACACCACCACCAGAAGATCAAGCCTGAGAGACGATCTAGCACTATGCATTTTCTATGAACTTTTTGGTAACTTGTTGCCAAAGGGGGAGAAAAATGTATAGATCATAGGCTTCAAGAGAGAGTGTTGCTTTTATTCTCTCTTGCTTTATTTGGTGGTTTTTCAAACTTTGTTTGCTTTTGGTTGAGATACTATGCCTGTGAGACATTGATGATCATGTGTTTGATCATAAGCTACACTTATGCATGCTTGATATTATCCTATCTATCCTATGTGATCATTCACTATGCTTGGTGATGAGTGCATGTATTCATTGTTTATTATTTTGAGCGCTCCACCAAGATGTATGTGACATGGAAGAGTAACCCATGAGCCTAATTCATTGTGCATTTGCAGTCCAAAGCAAATCTTAAACTATGCACAAATTTAGGGGGAGCTCTTTCTTATCACATACTTCTCAAAGCGACGATGTTATTCAATCTTATTATCATTTGTCGAAGCTTTGATCTATATGTTGTCATCAGTTACCAAAAAGGGGGAGATTGAAAGTGCAACTATACCTAGGTGGTTTTGGTAATTAATAACAACATATAGCTCATTGAGCTAATACTATTCCAAGACTATTATTTCAGGAAAGCTCAATGAATGGCATGGCATGGATGATGAAAGTGGATCCCTCAAAATACTAAGGACAAAGGATTGGCTCAAGTTCAAAAGCTCAAGACTCTTCATTTTACATTTTAGTGATCCAAGATCACATTGAGTCTATAGGAAAAGCCAATACTATCAAGGAGGGATGAGGTGTTGCTTAATGAGCCTCTTGCTTCATGTGCTTAGTGATATGCTCCAAAACCCTCAACTACTTTCCCACATCCACATATGACCTAAACCCAAAGCCAAATCGGTCACACCGAAACTTCCTATCCGGCGCCACCGATTCCAAAAGTCATAGCCACTGCCACAAACCCTAAGCAAATCGGTCTTACCGATAGGGATCTCGGTCTCACCGAGATGGGGATGCAATCTCTCTGTTTCCCTTCGTAATGTTTCAGTCTAACCGAAGTGAGCGATCGGTCCCACCGAGATTGCAATGTAAACTCTCTGTTTCCTTTTTGTAACATTTTGGTCTCACCGAAAAGAGCAAATCGGTCCCACCGAGTTTACCTGACCAACTCTCTGGAAAGCTTATTACCAAATCGGTCTCACCGAGTTTGTGTAATCGGTCTTACCGAGATTACGTTATGCCCTAACCCTAACCGAATCGGTCTCACAGAGATGCATGTCGGTCCCACCGAAAATCACTAACGGTCAGTAGGTTTACTAAATCGGTCCGACCGAGTTTAACAATTCGATCCCACCGAGTTTGGTAAATTGTGTGTAACGGTTTGATTTTGTGTGGAGGCTATATATACCCCTCCACCTCCTCTTCATTCGTGGAGAGAGCCATCAGAACGAACCTACACTTCCAACTTACCATTTCTGAGAGAGAACCACCTACTCATGTGTTGAGGCCAAGATATTCCATTCCTACCATATGAATTTTGATCTGTAGCCCTCCCCAAGTTGCTTTCCACTCAAATCTTCTTCCCACCAGATCCAAACCCATTGAGAGAGAGTTGAGTGTTGGGGAGACTATCATTTGAAGCACAAGAGCAAGGTGTTCATCATCAACACACCATTTGTTACTTCTTGGAGAGTGGTGTCTCCTAGATTGGCTAGGTGTCACTTGGGAGCATCCGACAAGATTGTGGAGTTGAACCAAGGAGTTTGTAAGGGCAAGGAGATCGCCTACTTCGTGAAGATCTACCGCTAGTGAGGCAAGTCCTTCGTGGGCGACGGCCATGGTGGGATAGACAAGGTTGCTTCTTCGTGGACCCTTCTTGGGTGGAGCTCTCCATGGACTCGCGCAGCCGTTACCCTTCGTGGGTTGAAGTCTCCATCATTGTGGATGTACGATAGCACCACCTATCGGAACACGCCAAAAACATCCGTGTCTCCAATTGCGTTTGAATCCTCCAAACCCTTCCCTTTACTTTCTTGCAAGTTGCATGCTTTAATTTCCGCTGCCTATATACTCTTTGCATGCTTGCTTGAATTGTGTGATGATTGCTTGACTTGTCCTAAAATAGCTAAAATCTGCCAAACTCTAAAATTGGGAAAAGGTTAAGTTTTTATTGGTCAAGTAGTCTAATCACCCCCCTCTAGACATACTTCAAGGTCCTACACCCCTCCCCTTGGCCCATAAGGCCCCCCAACGCTTGTCGGGGCCTCCGAAACCCCTTTCGAACACGCTGGTTGTCACCCGGTACCCCCGGAACAATTCCGGACTCCAATACCCTTCGTCCAATATATCAATCTTCACCTCCGGACCATTCTGGAGTTCCTCATCATGTCCGGGATCTCATCCGGGACTCCAAACAACCTTTGGTAATCACATACTATTTCCCATAACAACTCTGGCGTCACCGAACCTTAATTGTGTAGACCCTACGGGTTCGGGAACCATGCCGACATGATCGAGACGTTCTCCGGCCGTAACTCGAAATAAAAGTTATGGAATAAACGGAGACTAGCTAAGGGCGAGGTGACGATGTGTGTTGGAAGTATTTCCAAGGATGATATGATCACCATCGCATGCTCCCTCTACCTTCGGGATTAGTGTTGAACCCAGATAAATGTTGTTTGCATTGGTGTCTGCGTTGAGCATGAACATGATTAGATCATGTTTATTGCAATATGGTTATTCATTTAAGTCAAAGAATAATGGTTATTCTGTTTACATGAATAATACCTCCTATGGTCATGCACCCAATGTGAATGGTTTACTGAATCTCGGTCGTAGTGATACACATGTTCATAACATTGATGCCAAAAGATGTAGAGTTGATAATGATAGTACCACTTTCTTGTGGCACCGCCGCTTAGGTCATATTGGTGTAAAGCGCATGAAGAACCTCCATGCCGATGGACTTTTGAAGTCACTTGATTTTGAATCACTTGACACATGCGAACCGTGCCTAGTTGGCAATATGACTAAAACTCCATTCTTTGTAACAATGGAACGAGCAAGTGACTTGTTGGAAATCATACATGCTGATGTGTGCGGTCCGATGAGTGTTGACGCACGCAGTGGATATCATTATTTTCTCACCTTCACCGATGAATTGAGTAGATGTGGGTATATTTACTTAATAAAGCATAAGTCTAAAACGTTTGAAAAGTTCAAGCAATTTCAGAGTGAAGTTGAGAATCATCATAACAAGAAGATCAAGTTCCTACAATCAGATCAAGGGAAAAGTATCCAAGTTATGAGTTTGGCAATCACTAAAGACAAGGTGGAATCGTTCCACAGTTGACGCCACCTGGAACACCATAGCGTAATGGTGTGTCCGAACATCGTAATCGCACCCTATCGAATATGGTGCGATCTATGATGTCTCTTACCGATCTACCACTATCATTTTGGGGTTATGCATTAGAGACAATTACATTCACTTTAAATAGGGCACCATCTAAGTCTGTGGAGACGACATCGTATGAACTATGGTTTGGCAAGAAACCTAAGTTATTGTTTCTTAAGGTTTGGGACTACGATGCCTATGTCGATAGGCTTCGGCCAGAAAAGCTCGAACCCAAAGCGGAAAATTGTGTCTTCATAGAATACCCAAACAAGATGATTGGGTATACCTTCTATCTCAGATCTGAGGGAAAAGTGTTTGTCGCTAGGAACAGGTCCTTTCTCAAGAAAGAGTTTCTCTCGAAAGAATTGAGTGGGAGGAAGATAGAACCTGATGAGGTTGTTGAACCTTTACTTCAACCAGAGAGTAGCGCAACACAGAAAAATGTTTCTGTGGCACCTACCTTAGTTGATGACAAAGCTAATGATGATGATCATGGAGCTTCAGATCAATTTACTATCGAACCTCGTAGGTCGACAAGGGTGTGTACAACTTCTGAGTGGTAACCCTGTCTTAAAGGTCATGTTGTTGGACAACGATGAACCTATGAGCTATGGAGAAGCGATGGTGGGCCCGGATTCCAACAAATGGCTGGAAGCCATGAAATCCGAGATAGGATCCATGTATGAGAAAGAAGTATGGACTTTGGTGGACTTGCCCGATGATCGGCAAGCCATTGAGAATAAATGGATCTTTAAGAAGAAGACAGACGCTGATGGTAATGTCACCATTTATGAAGCTCGACTTGTCTCAAAGAAGTTTCCAACAAGTTCAAGGAGTTGACTATGATGAGACTTTCTCAATCATAGCGATGCTAAAGTCTGTTAGAATTATGTTAGCAGTTGCTGCATTTTCATTTACGAAATCTGGCAGATGGATGTCAAAACAAAGTTTCCTTGATGGTTTCCATAAGGAAAGGTTGTATGTGATACAACCAGAAGTTTTGTCGATCCTAAGGATGCTAAAAGGTACGCAAACTCTGGCGGTCCTTCTATGGACTGGAGCAAGCATCTCGGAGTTGGAACATACGCTTTGATGAGGTGATCAAAGCATTTGGGTTTATACAAAGTTTGCAAGAAACTTGTATTTGCAAGAAAGTGAGTGGGAGCACTACAACATTTTGATAAATATATGTGGATGACATATTGTTGATCAGAAATTATGTAGAATTTCTGGAAAGCATAAAGGGTTGTTTGAATGGAGTTTTTCAAAGGAAGACCTGTGTAAAACTGCTTACATGTTGGGTATCAAGATCTATAGAGATAGATCAAGACGCCTGATAAGACTTTCACATAGCACATACCTTGACATGATCTTGAAGGAGTTCAAGATGGATCAGTCAAAGAAGGAGTTCTTGCTTGAGTTGTAAGGTGTGAAGTTAAGAATTGAAGCTCGACCACGACAGAAGAAAGAGAAAGGATGAAAGTCGTCCCCTATGCCTTAGCCATAGGCTCTATACGATATGCCATGCTGTGTACTGCGATGTGCCTTGCCACGTGTCTGGTAAGGGGGTATAAGAATGATCCAGGAGTGGATCATTGGACAGCGGTCAAAATTGTCCTTAGGAATAAGGAAATGTTTCTCGATTATGGAGGTGATGAAGAGTTCGGTGTAAAGGGTTACATCGATGCAAGCTTTAACACCTATCCGGATGACTCTGAGTAGCCAACCGGATACGTATAGTGGAGCAACCATTTGGAATAGCTCCAAGTGGTGCATAGTAGCAACATCTACAATATGAAATAGAGATTTGCAAAGAACACACGGATCTGAATGTTGCAGACCCGTTGGCTAAAACCTCTCTCGTAAGCATAACATGATCAAACCTCGGAACTCTTGGGTGTTAATCACATGGCGATGTGAACTAGATTATTGACTCTAGTAAACTCTTTGGGTGTTAGTCACATGGCGATGTGAACTATGAGTGTTAATCACAAGTCGATGTGAACTAGATTATTGACTCTAGTGCAAGTGGGAGACTGTTGGAAATATGCCCTAGAGGCAATAATAAAATGGTTATTATTATATTTCCTTGTTCATGATAATTATCTATTATTCATGATATAATTGTATTAACCAGAAACCGTAATACATGTGTGAATACATAGACCACAACATGTCTCTAGTAAGCCTCTAGTTGACTAGCTCGTTGATCAATAGATGGTCATGGTTTCCTGACCATGGACATTGGATGTCGTTGATAACGGGATTACATCATTGGGAGAATGATGTAGTGGACAAGACCCAATCCTAAGCATAGCACAAGATCGTGTAATTTGTTTGCTAGAGCTTTTCTAACGTCAAGTATCGTTTCCTTAGACCATGAGATTGTGCAACTCCCGGATACCGTAGGAATGCTTTGGGTGTATCAAACGTCACAACGTGACTGGGTGGCTATAAAGGTGCACTATAGGTATCTCCGAAAGTGTCTGTTGGGTTGGCACGAATCGAGACTGGGATTTGTCAATCCGTGTGACGGAGAGGTATCTGTGGGCCCACTCGGTAATGCATCATCATAATGAGCTCAGTGTGACTAATGAGTTAGCCACGGGATCATGCGTTACGGAACGAGTAAAGAGACTTGCCGGTAACGAGATTGAACAAGGTATGGGGATACCGACGATCGAATCTCGGGCAAGTAACATACTGATGGACAAAGGGAATTGAATACGTGATTGATTGAATCCCCGACATCGTGGTTCATCCAATGAGCTCATCGTGGAACATGTGGGAGCCAACATGGGTATCCAGATCCCGCTATTAGCAACTGAACCGGTATCTAATACCCATGTGCTACTAGGAGTACTAGCAAGGTACACATCAATAACACATATATCAAATATACTTTTGTTGAAGTTGCCAGCCTTCTTATCTACCAAGTATTTGAGGCAGTTCCGCTACCAGTGACTGTTCCCCTAATAAAAGCACTTCGTCTCGGGTTTGGGTTCTTGGGTTTCTTCACTAGAGCGGCAACTGGCTTGCCATTCATGAAGTTTCCCTTCTTGCCCTTGCCCTTCTTTGAAACTAGTGGTCTTGTTAACCATCAACACTTGATGCTCCTTCTTGACTTCTACCTTTACGGCCTTAAGCATGACGAACAGCTCCGGGATCAACTTCCCTTGCATGTTATAGTTCATCACAAAGCTCTAGTTAGCTTGGTGATAGTGACTGGAAAACTCTGTCAATAACTTCTCTTATCTGGAAGTTTAACTCCCACTTGATTCAAGCGATTGAAGTACCTAGACATTCTGAGCCCATGCTCACTGGCTGAGCTATTCTCCTCCATCTTGTAGGCAAAGATCTTGTCAGAGGTCTCAAACCTCTCAACACGGGCATGAGCCTGAAATACCAATTTCAGCTCTTGGAACATCTCATATGTTCCATGGCGTTCAAAACGCTTTTGGAGCCCCGAATCTAAGCCGTAAAGCATGGTGCACTAAACTATCAGGTAGTCATCAGAACGTGTCTGCCAGATGTTCACAACATCCACAGACGACGCCAGAGGGGTTGGCACACCGAGCAGTGCATCAAGGACAGAAGCCTTCTGTGTAGTAGTGAGGACAATCCTTGGACTACGGCCCTAGTCCACACAATTTCTTACAATATCTTTCAATTTAGTCTTTCTCTAGGAACGTATTAAAACAGGGAGCTAAGGCGTGAGCTATTAATCTACAACATATTTTCAAAGACAATTTACACTATGTTCATGATAATTAAGTTCATCTAATCAAATTATTTAATGAACTCCCACTCAGATAGACATCCCTCTAGTCATCTAAGTGATACATGATCCGAATCGACTAGGCCATGTCTGATCATCACGTGAGACAGACTAGTCATCAACGGTGAACATCTCCATGGTGATCGCATCTGCTATATGACTCATGTTCGACCTTTCGGTCTCTTGTGTTCCGAGGCCATGTCTGTACATGCTAGGCTCATCAAGTCAACCTAAGTGTTTCGCATGTGTAAATCTGGCTTACACCCGTTGTATGCGAACGTTAGAATCTATCACACCCGATCATCACATGGTGCTTAGAAACAACGATCCTTCGCAACGGCGCACAATTAGGGGGAACACATTCTTGAAATTTTAGGAGGGATCATCTTATTTATGCTACCGTCGTTCTAAGCAAATAAGATGTAAACATGACAGACATCACATGCAAATCATAAAGTGACATGATATGGCCAATATCATCTTGCGCCTTTTGATCTCCATCTTCGAGGCGCGGCATGATCACCTTCGTCACCGGCATGACACCATGATGTCCATCATCGTGTCTTCATGAAGTTGTCTCGCCAACTATTACTTCTACTACTATGGCTAACATTTAGCAATATCGTAAAGTAATTACATGGCATTTTCATTGACACGCAGGTCATATAATAAATTAAGACAACTCCTATGGCTCCTGCCGGTTGTCATACTCATCGACAAGCAAGTCGTGATTCCTATTACAAGAACATGATCAATCTCATACATCACATATATCATTCATCACATTCTTTTGGCCATATCACATCACATAGCATACCCTGCAAAAACAAGTTAGACGTCCTCTAATTGTTGTTGCATGTTTTACGTGGCTGCTATGGGTGAACGTTTCTTACCTACGCAAAAGCCACAACGGTGATATGCCAATTGCTATTTACCCTTCATAAGGACCCTTTTCATCGAATCCGATCCAACTAAAGTGGGAGAGACAAACACCCGCTAGCCACCTTATGCATCAAGTGCATGTCAGTCGGTGGAACCTATCTCACGTAAGAGTACGTGTAAAGTCGGTCCAGGCCGCTTCATCACACAATGCCACCAAATTAAGATAAGACTAGTAACGGTAAGCAAATTGAACAAATCATTGCCCACAACTACTTTGTGTTCTACTCGTGCATAGAATCTACGCACAGACCTAGCTCATGATGCCACTGTTGGGGAACGTAGTAATAATTCAAAATTTTCCTACGTGTCACCAAGATCAATCTAGGAGATGCTAGAAATGAGAGAGAGAGGGAGTGCATCTTCATACCCTTGAAGATCGCTAAGCGGAAGCGTTACAAGAACGCGGTTGATGGAGTCGTACTCGCGGCGATTCAAATCGCGGAAGATCCGATCTAGCGCCGAACGGACGGCGCCTCCGCGTTCAACACGCGTATAGCCCAGGGATGTCTCCTCCTTCTTGATCCAGCAAGGGGAGAGGAGAAGTTGAGAGAAAGCTCCGGCAGCACGACGGCGTGGTGGTGGAGCTTGCGGTTCTCCGGCAGGGCTTCGCCAAGCACTATTGAGGAGGAGGAGGTGTTGGAGGAGGGAGGGGCTGCGCCTGGGGAAGGGGTGCGGTTGCCCTCTCTCTCCCTCACTATATATAGGGAGAAGGGGGGAGGAGGAGGAGCCCTTGGGTTTCCCTAGGGGAGGGGGCGGCCACAGGGGAAACCCTAGATGGTTTGGGCGCCCCCACCCCTAGGAAACTTGCCTCCCAAGCCGGGAGGGGTGGCTGCCCTAGGGGAGGCGCCCCCACCTCTCCATGTTATGTGAGATGGGGTGGGAGGGGCGCACAGCCCCTTAGTGGGCTGATGTGCCCCCTCCCCTTGGCCCATAATGCCCCCCAACGCTTGCCGGGGCCTTCGAAACCCCTTTCGGACACGCTGGTCGTCACCTGGTACCCCCGGAACAGTTCCGGACTCCAATACCCTTCGTCCAATATATCAATCTTCACCTCCGGACCATTCCGGAGTTCCTCGTCACGTCTGGGATCTCATCCGGGACTCCGAACAACCTTCGGTAACAAGATACTATTTCCCATAACAACTCTAGCGTCACCGAACCTTAAGTGTGTAGACCCTATGGGTTCGGGAACCATGCAGACATGACCGAGACGTTCTCCGGACAATAACCAACATCGGGATTTGGATACCCATGTTGGCTCCCACATGTTCCACGATTATCTCATCGGATGAACCATGATGTCGGGGATTCAATCAATCCCGTATTCAATTCCCTTTATCCATCGGTATGTTACTTGCCCGAGATTCGATCGTCGGTATCCCCATACGTTTTTCAATCTCATTACCGGCAAGTCTCTTTACTCGTTCCATAATGCATGATCCCATGGCTAACTCATTAGTCACACTGAGCTCATTATAATGATGCATTACCGAGTGGGCCCAGAGATACCTCTCCATTACACGGATTGACAAATCCCAGTCTCGATTCGTGCCAACCCAACATACACTTTCGGAGATACCTGTAGTGCACCTTTATAGCCACCCAGTTACGTTGTGACGTTTGATTCACCCAAAGCATTCATACGGTATCCGGGAGTTGCACAATCTCATGGTCTAAGGAAACGATACTTGACATTAGAAAAGCTCTAGCAAACGAACTACACGATCTTGTGCTATGCTTAGGATTGGGTCTTGTCCATCACATCATTCTCCCAATGATGTGATCCCGTTATCAACGACATCCAATGTCCATGGTCAGGAAACCACGACCATCTATTGATCAACGAGCTAGTCAACTAGAGGCTTACTAGGGACATGTTGTGGTCTATGTATTCACACATGTATTACGGTTTCTGGTTAATACAATTATAGCATGAATAATAGACAATTATCATGAACAAGGAAATATAATAATAACAATTTTATTATTGCCTCTAGGGCATATTTCCAACATCCGGCACTCTGGTTTTCTCCAAAATCACCTAGAACACTTTCGGTGTCCGATTATAGCCATCCAGTATATCAATCTTTATGTCTCGGCCATTTTGAGACTCCTCGTCATGTCTGTGATCATATCCGGGACTCCGAACTACCTTTGGTACATCAAAACACATAAACTCATAATACCGATCATCACCGAACATTAAGCGTGCGGACCCTACGGGTTCGAGAACTATGTAGACGTGACCAAGACACGTCTCGAGTCAATAACCAATAGCGGAACCAGGATGTTCATATTGGCTCCCACATATTCTACGAAGATCTTTATCAGTCAAACCGCATAACAACATACGTTGTTCCCTTTGTCATTGGTATGTTACTTGCCCGAGATTCGATCGTTGGTATCACCATACCTAGTTCAATCTCGCTACCGACAAGTCTCTGTACTCATTCCGTAATGCATCATCCCGCAACTAACTCATTAGTCACATTGTTTGCAAGGCTTATTGTGATGTGCATTACCGAGAGGACCCAGAGATACCTCTCCGACAATCGGAGTGACAAATCCTAATCTTGATCTATGCCAACTCAACAAACACCATCGGAGACACCTGTAGAGTATCTTTATAATCACCCAGTTACATTGTGACATTTCATAGCACACTAAGTGTTCCTCCGGTATTCGGGAGTTGCATAATCACATAGTGATAGGAACATGTATAAGTCATGAAGAAAGCAATAGCAATAAACTAAACAATCATAGTGCTAAGCTAACGGATGGGTCTTGTCCATCACATCATTCTCCTAATGATGTGATCCCGTTCATCAAATGACAACACATGTCTATGGTTTGGAAACTTAACCATCTTTGATTAACGAGCTAGTCAAGTAGAGGCATACTAGGGACACTTTGTTTTGTCTATGTATTCACACATCTATCAAGTTTCCAGTTAATACAATTCTAGCATGAATAATAAACATTTATCATGATATAAGGAAATATAAAATAACAACTTTATTATTGCCTCTAGGGCATATTTCATTCAGTCTCCCACTTGCACTCGAGTCAATAATCTAGTTCGCAGTGCCATGTGATTTAACATCAATAGTTCACATCACCATGTGATTAACACCCATAGTTCACATAGCTATGTCACCAACACCCAAAGGGTTTACTAGAGCGAGTAATCTAGTTCACATCGCCATGTTATTAACACCCAAAGAGTACTAAGGTTTGATCATGTTTTGCTTGTGAGAGAAGTTCAGTCAACGGGTCTGCCACATTCAGATCCGTATGTATTTTGCAAATTTCTATGTCTACAATGCTCTGCACGAAGCTACTCTAGCTAATTGCTCCCACTTTCAATATGTATCCGGATTGTGACTTAGAGTCATCCAGATCGGGGTCAAAGCTTGTATCGACGTAACTCTTTACAGTGAACTCTTTATCACCTCCATAACCGAGAAATATTTCCTTAGTCCTCTCAGGATAATTTTGACCGCTGTCCAGTGATCTACTCCTATATCACTATTGTACTCTGATACGTCTCCAACGTATCTATAATTTTTGAATGCTCCATGCTACTTTATCTACTGTTTTGGACTATATTGGGCTTTATTTTCCACTTTTATATTATTTTTGGGACTAACCTATTAACCGGAGGCCTAGCCCAGAATTGCTGTTTTCTGCCTATTTCGGTATTTCGAGGAAACAGAATATCAAACAGAGTCCAAACGGAATGAAACCTTTGTGAACGTGATTTTCTCATCAGATAAGATCCAGGAGACTTGGACCCTCCGTCAAGAAAGCCACGAGGCGGTCACGAGGGTGAAGGGCGCGCCCCTGCCTCGTGGGCCCCTCGAAGCTCCACCGACGTACTCCTTCCTCCTATATATACCTACGTATCCCCGTATGATCAGAATAGGAGCCAAAAACCTAATTCCACCGCCGCAACCTTCTGTACCCACGAGATCCCATCTTGGGGCCTGTTCTGGAGCTCCGCCGGAGGGGGCATCCACCACGGAGGGCTTCTACATCATCTCCATAGCCCCTCCGAGGAAGTGTGAGTAGTTTACTTCAGACCTTTGGGTCCATAGCTAGTAGCTAGATGGCTTCTTCTCTCTTTTTGGATCTCAATACAATGTTCTCCCCCTCTCTCGTGGAGATCTATTCGATGTAATCTTCTTTTTGCGGTGTGTTTGTTGAGACCGATGAATTGTGGGTTTATGATCCAACTTATCTATGGAAAATATTTGATTCTTCTCTGAATTCTTTTATGTATGATTGAGTTATCTTTGCAAGTCTCTTCGAATTATCCGTTTGGTTTGGCCAACTAGATTGGTAGTTCTTGCAATGGGAGAAGTGCATGGCTTTGGGTTCAATCTTGCGGTGTCCTTACTCAGTGACAGAAAGAGTTGCAAGGCACGTATTGTATTGTTGCCATCGAGGATAACAAGATGGGGTATTTATCATATTGCATGAATTTATTCCTCTACATCATGTCATCTTGCTTAAGGCGTTACTCTGTTTTTAACTTAATACTCTAGATGCATGCTGGATAGCAGTCGATGAGTGGAGTAATAGTAGTAGATGCAGAATCGTTTCGATCTACTTGTCACGGACGTGACGCCTATATACATGATCATACCTAGATAACCTCATAACTATGCTCAATTCTATCAATTGCTCAACAGTAATTTGTTCACCCACCGTAGAATATCTATGCTCCTGAGAGAAGCCACTAGTGAAACCTATGGCCCCTGGGTCTATTCTCATCATATCAATATCCATCACTTTATTTACTTGTTTTTACCTTTACCTTTTTACTTTGCATCTTTATACCAAAAATACCAAAAATATTATCTCTATCAGATCTCACTCTCGTAAGTGACCGTGAAGGGATTGACAACCCCTAAGCGTTGGTTGCGAGTTGCTACCGTTTTGTGCAGGTACGAGGGACTTGCGCGTGACCTCCTACTGGATTGATACCTCGGTTCTCGAAAACTGAGGGAAATACTTACGCTACTGTGCTGCATCACCCCCTCCTCTTCGGGGAAAACAAACTCTAGCTCGAGACGTAGCAAGAAGGATTTCTGGCGCCGTTGCCGGGGAGGCTTACGCAAAAGTCAACATACCAAGTACCCATCACAATCCCTATCTCTCACATTACATTATTTGCCATTTGCCTCTCGTTTTCCTCTCCCCCACTTCACCCTTGCTGTTTTATTCGCCCTTCTTCCGTTCGATCTTATGTTTGCTTGTGCCTTCTTTTTGCTTGCATCTTTGCTTGCTAAAAGTCTATGGATCCTGATCCGCTTGCCAATCTTTTTAAGAGATCCAATTATGATGAACCAATTCCTAGTGATTTGGATGCACTAGATTATCTTTATAAGCTTTTTCCTAAAACCCGTAGATCTAAAAATTGTGATGAAGTGCTTCATGATAGATCTTTAAATAAAAAGCATGATTGGAATGATTTTATGATAAATTCTTTTAATGTAAATTATGCTAATAATAGGCAAAACCCTACGCTTGGGGATGCTAGTTTTGCTATGACTACTACTTGTTGCAGTGATCATGATTGGGATGATTCTTCTTTTGATCTTGAAAATTTATTTAACCCCCATGATGAATATGAGATTGATAATAACATTTGCAATACTATTGAAAGTGGGTTTGGAAGAGTGTCAACTTTAGATCCCACATATTTGGAGAATGTTCAATCTTTTGGTATTTTTGATAAAAGTGGGTTTGGAGAGGTCATGACTTTAGTTAATGTTAATCCCACTATTTTGGAAGAGTGTCAACTTTGCATACATGTGGATCGTGTTAAGAATATGTTTTGTGATAGCTATTTTGTTGAATTTTCTTCTGATCCTACATGTAATTATTATGAGAGAGGAAAATATGGTTGTAGAAGTTTTCATGTTACTAAATTACCTCTCTCCATGTTGAGATTGCTATCGTTACCTTCTTCTTCCTTGCATATGCTAGTTTTTGCTTGCCTTGCAAATTTGTTTGCCTATAATATGCCTATGCATAGGAAGTATGTTAGACTTAAGCGTGTTTGTCACATGTTTTATGATGCTCTCTTTGTGCTTCAATTCTTGTCTTTCATGTGAGCATCATTGAAATCTCATTGCCTAGCTAAAAAGGCTTTAAAGAAGAGCGCTTGTTGGGAGGCAACCCAATTTTATTTTGTGTTTTTTGTTTTTGGTTCTGTTTAGGAATAAATAATCCATCTACCTTCTGTTTGGATGTGGTTTTATGTTTTAATTTGTGTTTGTGCCAAGTAAGACCTATAGGATAACCTACGATGATAGTTGATTTGATTCTGCTGAAAAACAGAAACTTTGCGCGCACGAATTTAGTTATGATAAATCATAGTAACGTGCTTTTGCGTTGATTCTTTTTGCTGCTGATCAATAAATAAATTGTCCAGGACTTCCTATTTTGGTAGAATTTTTAGAGTCCCAAAAGTTTGCGTTAGTTACAGATTACTACAAACTGTTCTGTTTTTGACAGATTCTGTTTTGCGTGTGTTGTTTGCTTATTTTGATGAATCTATGGCTAGTAAAATAGTTTATGATCCATAGAGAAGTTGGAATACAGTAGGTTTAACACCAATACAAATAAAAAATGAGTTCATTACAGTACCTTAAAGTAGTCTTTTTTCTTTCTCTAACGGAGCTCACGAGATTTCTATTGAGTTTTGTGTTGTGAAGTTTTCAAGTTTTGGGTGAATTCTTTTGATGGATTATGGAACAAGGAGTGGCAAGAGACTAAGCTTGGGGATGCCCATGGAACCCCCAAGATAATCCAAGGACACCAAAAATTCAAAGCTTGGGGATGCCCCGGAAGGCATCCCCTCTTTCGTCCACTTCCATCGGTAATTTACTTGGAGCTATATTTTTATTCACCACATGATATGTGTTTTGCTTGGAGCGTCTTGTATTATTTGAGTCTTTTCTTGTTAGTCTACCACAATCATCCTTGCTGTACACACCTTTTGAGAGAGCCATATATGATTTGAAATTTGTTAGAATACTCTATGTGCTTCACTTATATCTTTTGAGCTTGATAGTTTTGCTCATAGTGCTTCACTTATATCTTTTGAGCTTGATAATTTTTACTCTAGTGCTTCACTTAGATCGTTTAGATCACGGTGGTGGATTTGTTTTAAAGAAACTTGATCTCTCATGCTTCACTTAGATTATTTTGAGAGTCATTAATAGCATGGTAATTTGCTTAATGTTAATATACTTGGTGTTCAAGATATGTGAAACTTTCTTTTGAGTGCGTTGAATACCAAGATAAGTTTGATGCTTGATAATTGTTTTGAGATATGAAGATGGTGATATTAGAGTAATGCTAGTTGAGTAGTTGTTAATTCAAAGAATACTTGTGTTGAAGTTTGTGATTCCCGTAGCATGCACGTATGGTGAACCGTTATGTGATGAGCTCGGAGCATGATTTATTTATTGATTGTCTTCCTTATGAGTGGCGGTCGGGGACGAGCGATGGTCTTTTCCTACCAATCTATCCCCCTAGGAGCATGCGCGTAATACTTTTCTTTGATAACTTCTAGATTTTTGCAATAAGTATATGAGTTCTTTATGACTAATGTTGAGTCCATGGATTATACGCACTTTTTCCCATCCTTCCACCATTGCTAGCCTCTCTAATACCGCGCACCTTTCGCCGGTATCATACACCCACCATAAACCTTCCTCAAAACAGCCACCATATCTACCTATTATGGCATTTACATAGCCATTCCGAGATATATTGCCATGCAACTTCCCACCGTTCTGTTTATTATGACACGCTCCATCATTGTCATATTGCTTAGCATGATCATGTAGTTGACATCGTATTTGTGGCAAAGCCACCTTTCATAATTCTTTCATACATGTCACTCATGAATCATTGCATATCCCGGTACACCGCTGGAGGCATTCATATAGAGTCATATTATGTTCTAAGTATCGAGTTGTAATTGTTGAGTTGTAAGAAAAGTAAAAGTGTGATGATCATCATTATTAGAGCATTGTCCCAAGTGAGGAAAGGATGATGGAGGCTATGATTCCCCCACAAGTCGGGATGAGACTCCGGACGAAAAAAAGAGAAAAAAGAGGCCATAAAAAAGAGAAAAGGTCCAAATAAAAAAATGAGAGAAAAAGAGAGAAGGGACAATGCTACTATCCTTTTACCACACTTGTGCTTCAAAGTAGCACCATGATCTTCATGATAGAGAGTCTCCTATGTTGTCACATTCATATACTAGTGGGGATTTTTCATTATAGAACTTGGCTTGTGTATTCCAATGATGGGTGTCGGTGTCAAAACCGGCGGATCTCGGGTAGGGGGTCCCAAGCAGTGCGTCTTAGGATCAATGGTAACAGGAGACAAGGGACACGATGTTTTACCCAGGTTCGGGCCCTCTTGATGGAGGTAAAACCCTACGTCCTGCTTGATTAATATTGATGATGTGGGTATTACAAGAGTAGATCTACCACGAGATCAAGGAGGCTAAACCCTAGAAGCTAGCCTATGGTATGATTGTTGTTGTATATGTCTATCGACTAGCCTGGCCCCGGTTTATATAATGCACCAGAGGCCTAGGATAACAAGAGTCCTAGCCGAATACGCCGGTGGGGGAGGAGTCCTTGTCTTGATCGCCAAGTCTTGTTGATTCTTCCTTGTATGCGGCAGCTGTCCAGACTGGCCCATGAGTATACGGCCATGGGGGTCCTCGGCCCAATCCAACTGATCGGGGGACGACGCGTTGAGTACCCCCTAGTCCAAGACACCGTCAGTAGCCCCCTGAACCGGTCTTCAAGTTTGGGACGCTCCTCGATTCTTCCGAACTGTCCTTCATCTTCGGTTGCCGGTCTTGAAAACTGGTTCAACAAATCTTCTCATCTTCTATCTTGAGGATCACCGAAATGCATTCGACGAGTTTACACGTCGGGTATCCGAGGAGCCCCTTTAAGTTTCTGGCCTTTATCAATGCCTTGTTATTTTTATGCCACACCTCGGGTTTGAAGTTGTTCCCGGGCGGCAACGTCCTCTTGTGTCCGAGCTCCAATGCCGGACTGCATTCGAGGTATCTTTTGCAGCCGAGCACCAATGCCGGACTGCTTCCCAGCTCTAATGCCGGACTATGTATCCGAGCTCCAACGCCGGACTGTATCCGAGCTCCAACGTCGGACTGTATCTGAGCTCCAACACCGGAAATGCCCTCTATGGAGCCAGCCACTAGCGCCCGAGCTTTATGCCAGACTGCTTCCCAGGTGGTGCACCACCCCAAATGTGGGCCGATTTTTGTCAATATTTTTGATTGGTGCAATTTATTCTCTGCCGAGATACATAGCCAGTAGCCCTCAAGGTGGGTATCGGTCTAAAACCCGAGATGCACATGAAGGATGACATAAGACCACTGATCCCTGTAGCCGCTGAGACTCAGGTTGATTTGCAAAATCGGTCTGAGGATCAAGTCCTAGCTCGGCATAATACTTGGGGACACAAAAAGCGGCGTGCTCAGTCCTCGAGACTCAGGTTGGGTGCGGCCGACCAACCTGAGGATCAAAATCTCCTCGGAAACTGTATTGCACTTAAAATTTTCTGCATAGAACATGCAATGCAGTAGCCTCCGAGACACTGGTCGGGTGGCAACACCAGATCAGGGGATCGATGTGCCCCTTTAATATTTGTAAATAATAAGCCCGAAGCCCAGTAGCCCCCGAGCCTTAATGCGGGCACGGGAGGCCGAATTAAGGATCGATATCCATAGTAAAATCACAAATTATGTGTAATGACTCTATGTATCCAAGTACTTTACGTCATTAATGCTCGGATCCGCATTGTACAAAACTTTGTTGACCGACCATCGGCTTCCACCTCCTCGGCCAATAGCTGAGGAGTGTTTGTCCTACTTTATAAAGCCTTTATGAGGGCAAAGATTTACAACAAACAAGGCAATCTGGCCATACGGTTTTATAAACAGAGGTATGCGGAGAGACATGTTATATTACTATTTAACAGAAGAAATGTCTTCCAAAGAAAATAGTCCCGCTATCGGTTCCTTTCTTTGGGTTGTCATGCTAAGCATGATCATGAAACCTCAGCTCCAATGTAAGAGCAAAATATCGAGGATTTAGTTTCGGAGGCCAGTTAATAGCCCCCGGTAGTGTTCGGCGACAGTCGAGGTCAAACCGTAAACACTTCGGCCATTGTTATGAATGGCCCGTCGTTTAATGTCGTCATCGGATCACCAACCAGGTTACGCTTATTATGACAGTCAGTTTTCGGCTTTCTCCACTGAGGTGCTTAACCATGTGAGCTGGAAGCACAATTGCAGTGGTTCTCCCTTTGCACACCTAGCCGAACAAAGCGGAACATAGGAGGCAGGCGCAGGAGCCGGGCAACCCAACTATTGACCGAAGACACAATTCGAAACCGATGCATATATAGCAATATCCGAGAATTTTTTTGCCGAATCTCTAAAGGTGTCCGGCGTTGCACTGCGAGACTTGTGCTGAAAACACACAAATAGTTTAAAAAAGTGCCAAAAGCTTGGAAAACCAAAAAGTCAGTAAAAACATGACGTCCGAACAAGATCAAGTGTTCGGCGCCAATCCAAAA
This sequence comes from Triticum timopheevii, assembly GCA_963921465.1. Taxonomy (NCBI): domain Eukaryota; kingdom Viridiplantae; phylum Streptophyta; class Magnoliopsida; order Poales; family Poaceae; genus Triticum; species Triticum timopheevii. The sequence continues at coordinate 463,716,409 of OY997272.1, read as the reverse complement.
ATTGGACTTTAGAAAAAAAGTGCTTCTGTCGTGCTTTAACATGACACATCCTATCTCAAGACTTCAAGCGGGTCAGCCTATAGCTTCAGTCTCCCATCCCGAAGGCGGAGTACTTCTCATTAGGCCAGTTTAGAAAACTAAACTCTAGCGGTTTTGAGAGAGAAATTAGGCTCCCCGGCTAGTGACCGCACACTCGTGTCGAGAAAAGGAGTGATAAATAATAATAAAAACTCTGCAACGACTAAGAAGAAAAACACTTATTATAAAACGGCTCAAATAAACATAAGAGCCCCCAAGTGACTTGGGTAAAAGAATGATTGTATGTACCGAAGTACTTATATCATATCTATGTTCAACCGAACTTTAAACGCGTCTTAACCGACCGTCGGCTTCTCCCTCTTCGGTCAAGGACCGGAAAGTGTTATGTACTCCATCTGTCGAGAATATCGACGGTGTTTCCAATAACCAGGCAATCAGGTCATAAGGCTGTAACAGACAAAGCGCGCTCATGGAACTTATGCTATATTACTGATAAAGTGTAAGAAGCATCTTCGAAGAAAATAGTACCCCCACTGATACCTTTCTTCAGTGCTCATTGTTAATATGAGACTTGTGCAATAGATTTTTTGTACTCATGAGTTCCGTTGTGTGCCGACCATTATTGAAAACAATAAGAGCGCTAGCTTTCAGCTTCACCCAGTCTGAGGTCCGGCTCGGTTGACCCGATCATGACAATCACAGAGGTGCTCCCTTTACTCCCTAGCCGAACAATCGGGAACGTAGGGGTAAGCACAGGAGCCAGGCAACCCAGCTTGCAAATCGCTGAAGTCAATATGGTGCATATTGTGGCGTAATACACGAACAAGGAACGAAGCCGTACAAGTATAACCATATGCAAGAGGAAAAAGCTTCATGAAGGAAGCCCCCAAGTAAACGGGGTATTTGAATTTGCGCGTCACAAACAAAGTTTGGACAAGGAAATTTTTACAAGCAACTTTTTTCCAAAAAAGTATAATGCTTGGCTGAGCCGAACACAAGTTAAAAATTTAAAACTTTGAGCATGAAGACAACTTAGCTGGTTAATGTGTTCGGTATTGATGACGCGGTCCGAGCTTGATGCGGGACAAGGTCCCATCCCCGAGCCGGTCCCGAGGTGGCGGAGCAAAGAGCTCAGCACTCCGAAGTGGTGACACAGCACGGTCAATGCAGGACGGCAGGGTGATGCCGAAGTCCCCGGCATGGGGTAATGGAGTGTTGACGAAGCCCCCCGTCCAGTCGAGGTGACGCCAAAGGATATAGTCCGGCTGGATAATTTTCCTGTGCACAAAAAATAGTGCAAACCGGCGATAATAGTAATAATAATAATAAAAAAATCGTTGCATAACAAATAATTTATGCAAAGTGAGTAATAAAAGAAATATGGCCTAGCGCCGAAGTCAATGTCGATGCAGGGCGGCGGCATGATGCGGTAAAGGCATGGCAAGGCCTGAATTCACAGGTCGGTTCGAGTTCCAGATGCGGCGTTCGCCGGACTATGTACGGAAACTGACCGAACCACCATGTGACCGTCGTTAATGCGGCCACCATTTGATAGACCTGCGTACATATGACGGACAAACCAGAGTAATAATTCATTGGAAAAAATGAACCCTAACAAGCAAAAAATATTAGGATTAATAGCACTTGGCTTATTTGTTGTAGCAATCCGAAGAAAGGTGATTCCCAAAATTGGGACTCGATCCGCACACGTATCGCCTGATGGGCGATAAAGCAACGGCATGGCGATGCTGGCAAAGGTTGGCTCGCCGAGGCAAAGCCCTCGGTCCAGCTAACGTGACGGAGCTGGTCGGCCAGCGACGCCGAAGTCTCCAGAGTAGGTTGATGAAGAGATGATGAAGCCTCCGGTCCAGCGATGCAGGTCGTGACGTGGTCGATGCTGGCTTGATGAAGCGACCGTGTGGCGATGCAGGTGTGCCCGCTCTGTGTAATTCGTGGGGCGGCGATGTTGGTGACGATTTATCCTTCGCGATGCCGAACTATTGTTCGGCTGGCCGAGATGATGATCCGAAGAAGTTGAGCTCGGCTCAACAAAGCGACGACATGTCTAACGCAGGTCGACCGCCGTGGAGTGATGTTGTCGGGCTGGTTTGGCACCGGCGCGACGGTGAAGTTCGTATTGCAAGAATACTTTTAATACTACTGGGATATGTTTGAGAATAAAATACAACACCCCATATGAAAACTTCCTTCAAAAAGGATGTCCGAGATCCCGTTCATGAAGAAGATGAATTCGGGTGGGATTCGTTCTCGCGCAGAAAATAGATCCAAAAATTGATGCACTAATCGGAAGTTTCCCAGAGTTTGGACGGTCGGATCGAGTTGAATTTTTGGCAGGTGGTAGATATGGGAATTCCGCAGTAAATCAACGGTTGGATCCTCCAAAGGACATCCGAGCTAGATGCTGGATACCACGCCCTAAACTCGTCCGGATTCTCGTCCAGATTCAACAGGGCTCTGGTATATCAGAGATTGCCGGAGATTCCTCCATCGGAACTCGACGAAATTTTTGCAGGGTTGTTGTAGACTTAATTCCGTATAATTACACCGAAGTAATCGTTTAAGCGACACTCGAGGAGGCGGTGGCGGTGGATACAAGTTTGTTGTCTAGAAAAACAGCACGGTCGCCTGAGGGCAATGTTGACGTTGAGCCCCCGAGCTCCACGGATGACTCCTCCATGATCTTGATAGAGATCGGAGTTGGTGTTGATGAAGGCCTTCATCCGAACATAACGATCGGAGGTAGGGTGCAGTCCTCGGTCAAGCCAAGGTGACCAGTCGAGCTGGTGACGAAGAAGCCGACGTCGCAGTTGACCTGCAGTCGAGCCACTGATCCTTTCGCCGATCACACAGCGGAACTCTCAATGAAAGCACCAATGTCGGTGTCAAAACCGGCGGATCTCGGGTAGGGGGTCCCAAGCAGTGCGTCTTAGGATCAATGGTAACAGGAGACAAGGGACACGATGTTTTACCCAGGTTCGGGCCCTCTTGATGGAGGTAAAACCCTACGTCCTGCTTGATTAATATTGATGATGTGGGTATTACAAGAGTAGATCTACCACGAGATCAAGGAGGCTAAACCCAAGAAGCTAGCCTATGGTATGATTGTTATTGTATATGTCTATCGACTAGCCTGGCCCCGGTTTATATAATGCACCAGAGGCCTAGGATAACAAGAGTCCTAGCCGAATACGCCGGTGGGGGAGGAGTCCTTGTCTTGATCGCCAAGTCTTGTTGATTCTTCCTTGTATGCGGCAGCTGTCCAGACTAGCCCATGAGTATACGGCCATGGGGGTCCTCGGCCCAATCCAACTGATCGGGGGACGACGCGTTGAGTACCCCCTAGTCCAGGACACCGTCAATGGGCTTCCTCAAAACGCCCAAGGTCTTCGTGAGCAAGCGAGTTGGATGCACACCCACTTAGTTTCTTTTGTTGAGCTTTCATATACTTATAGTTCTAGTGCATCCGTTGCATGGTAATCCCTCCTCACTCACATTGATATCTATTGATGGGCATCTCCATAGCCCGTTGATACGCCTAGTTGATGTGAGACTATCTTCCCTTTTTTTGTCTTCTCCACAACCACCACTTTATTCCACATATAGTGCTATATCCATGGCTCACGCTCATGTATTGCGTGAAGATTGAAAAAGTTTTGAAAATGTTAAAGTATGAAACAATTGCTTGGCTTGTCATCGGGGTTGTGCATGATTTAAATACTTTGTGTGGGGAAGATGGAGCATAACCAGACTATATGATTTTGTAGGGATAACTTTCTTTGGCCATGTTATTTTGAGAAGACATAATTACTTTGATTAGTATGCTTGAAGTATTATTATTTTTTATGTCAATATGAACTTTTGTCTTGAATCTTTCAGATCTGAATATTTATACCATGATTAAGAAAATTTACATTGAAATTATGCCAAAGTATCACTCCGCATCAAAAATTCTCTTTTTATCATTTACCTACTCGAGGACGAGCAGGAATTAAGCTTGGGGATGCCTGATACGTCTCCAACGTATCTATAATTTTGGATTGCTCCATGCTACTTTATCTACTGTTTTGGACTATATTGGGCTTTATTTTCCACTTTTATATTATTTTTGGGACTAACCTATTAACTGGAGGCCCAACACAGAATTGCTGTTTTTTGCCTATTTCAGTATTTCGAGGAAACAGAATATCAAACGGAGTTCAAACGGAATGAAACCTTTAGGAACGTGATTTTCTCATCAGATAAGATCCAGGAGACTTGGACCCTCCGTCACGAAAGCCATGAGGCGGTCACGAGGGTGGAGGGCGCGCCCCCTGCCTCGTGGGCCCCTCGAAGCTCCACCGACGTACTCCTTCCTCCTATATATACCTACGTATCCCCGTATGATCAGAACAGGAGCCAAAAACCTAATTCCACCGCCGCAACCTTCTGTATCCACGAGATCCCATCTTGGGGCCTGTTCCGGAGCTCCGCCGGAGGGGGCATCCACCATGGAGGGCTTCTACATCATCACCATAGCCCCTCCGATGAAGTGTGAGTAGTTTACTTCAGACCTTCGGGTCCATAGCTAGTAGCTAGATGGCTTCTTCTCTCTTTTTGGATCTCAATACAATGTTCTCCCCCTCTCTCGTGGAGATCTATTCGATGTAATCTTCTTTTTGCGGTGTGTTTGTTGAGATCGATGAATTGTGGGTTTATGATCCAACTTATCTATGGAAAATATTTGATTCTTCTCTGAATTCTTTTATGCATGATTGAGTTATTTTTGCAAGTCTCTTCGAATTATCCGTTTGGTTTGGCCAACTAGATTGGTAGTTCTTGCAATGGGAGAAGTGCATGGCTTTGGGTTCAATCTTGCGGTGTCCTTACTCAGTGACAGAAAGAGTTGCAAGGCACGTATTGTATTGTTGCCATCGAGGATAACAAGATGGGGTATTTATCATATTGCATGAATTTATTCCTCTACATCATGTCATCTTGCTTAAGGCGTTACTCTGTTTTTAACTTAATACTCTAGATGCATGCTGGATAGCGGTCGATGAGTGGAGTAATAGTAGTAGATGCAGAATCGTTTCGATCTACTTGTCACGGACGTGATGCCTATACACATGATCATACCTAGATAACCTCATAACTATGCTCAATTCTATCAATTGCTCAACAGTAATTTGTTCACCCACCGTAGAATATCTATGCTCTTGAGAGAAGCCACTAGTGAAACCTATGGCCCCCGGGTCTATTCTCATCATATCAATCTCCATCACTTTATTTACTTGTTTTTACCTTTACCTTTTTACTTTGCATCTTTATACCAAAAATACCAAAAATATTATCTCTATCAGATCTCACTCTCGTAAGTGACCGTGAAGGGATTGACAACCCCTAAGCGTTGGTTGCGAGTTGCTACCGTTTTGTGCAGGTATGAGGGACTTGCGCGTGACCTGCTACTGGATTGATACCTTGGTTCTCAAAAACTGAGGGAAATACTTACGCTACTATGCTGCATCACCCCCTCCTCTTCAGGGAAAACCAACGCTAGCTCGAGACGTAGCATACTCCCTTGCCAATCTCAAGGCAGGGTATACAATAGGTCTAGTACACAGCATGGCATACTTTATAGCACCTATGACTGAGGCATAGGAAATGACTTTCATTCTCTCTCTATCTTTTGCCGTGGTTGGGCTTTGAGTCTTACTCAACTTCAGACCTTGCAACACAGGCAAGAACTCCTTCTTTAACTGTTCCATTTTGAACTTACTTCAAAAACTTGTCAAGGTATGTACTCATTGAAAAAACTTATCAATCGTCTTGATCTATCTCTATAGATCTTGATGCTCAATATGTAAGCAGCTTCGCCGAGGTCTTTCTTTGAAAAACTCCTTTCATACACTCCTTTATGCTTTCCAGAAAATTCTACATCATTTCCGATCAACAATATGTCATTCACATATACTTATCAGAAAGGCTGTAGTGCTCCCACTCACTTTCTTGTAAATACAGGCTTCACTGCAAGTCTGTATAAAACTATATGCTTTGATCACACTATCAAAGCGTACATTCCAACTTCGAGATGCTTGCACCAGTCCATAAATGGATCACTGGTGCTTACACACTTTGTTAGCATCTTTCGGATTGACAAAACCTTCTGGTTGCATCATATACAACTCTTCTTTAAGAAATCCATTAAGGAATGCAGTTCTGACATCCACTTGCCAAATTTCATAAAATGCGGCAATTGCTAACATGATTCGGACAGACTTTAAGCATAGATACGAGTGAGAAACTCTCATCGTAGTCAACACCTTGAACTTGTCAAAAACCTTTTGCGTCAATTCTAGCTTTGTAGATAGTAACACTAGTATCAGCGTCTGTCTTCTTTTTGAAGATCCATTTAATCTCAATGGCTCGCCGATCATCGGGCAAGTCAATCAAAATCCACACTTTGTTCTCATACATGGATCCCATCTCAGATTTCATGGCCTCAAGCAATTTCGCAGAATCTGGGCTCATCATCGCTTCCTCATAGTTCATAGGTTCGTCATGGTCTAGTAACATGACTTCCAGAACAGGATTACCGTACCACTCTGGTGCGGATCTTACTCTGGTTGACCTACGAGGTTCGGTAGTAACTTGATCTGAAGTTACATGATCATCATCATTAGCTTCTTCTCTAATTGGCGTAGGAATCACAGGAACTGATTTCTGTGATGAATTATTTTCCAATAAGGGATCAGGTACAATTACCTCTCTACTTTCCTCCCACCCACTTCTTTCGAGAGAAACTCCTTCTCTAGAAAGGATCCATTCTTAGCAACGAATATCTTACCTTCGGATCTGTGATAGAAGGTGTGCCCAACAGTCTCCTTTGGGTATCCTATGAAGACACATTTCTCTGATTTGGGTTCGAGCTTATCAGGTTGAAGCTTTTTCACATAAGAATCATAGCCCCAAACTTTAAGAAACAACAACTTGGGTTTCTTGCCAAATCGTAGTTGATATGGTGTCGTCTCAATGGATTTAGATGGTGCCCTATTTAACATGAATGCAGCTGTCTCTAATGCATAACCCCAAAATGATAGTGGTAAATCGGTAAGAGACATCATAAATCGCACCATATCTAATAAAGTACGGTTATGATGTTCGGACACACCATTACGCTATGGTGTTCCAGGTGGCGTGAGTTGCGAAACTATTCCACATTGTTTCAAATGAAGACCAAACTCGTAACTCAAATATTCGTCTCCGCGATCAGATCGTAGAAACTTTATTTTCTTGTTACGATGATTTTCCACTTCACTCTGAAATTCTTTGAACTTTTCAAATGTTTCAGACTTATGTTTCATCAAGATATATACCCATATCTGCTCAAATCATCTGTGAAGGTCAGAAAATAACAATACCCGCCGCGAGCCTCAACACTCATCGGACTGCATACATCAGTATGTATTATTTCCAATAAGTCAGTTGCTCACTCCATTGTTCCGGAGAACGGAGTCCTTAGTCATCTTGCTTATGAGGCATGGTTCGCAAGCATCAAGTGATTCCAAAAGCCCATCAGCATGGAGTTTCTTCATGCGCTTTATGCCAATATGACCTAAACGGCAGTGCCACAAATAAGTTGCACTATCATTATTAACTTTGCATCTTTTGGCTTCAATATTATGAATATGTGTATCACTACGATCGGGATTCAATAAACCGATTATATTGAGTGTATGACCATAGAAGGTTTTATTCATGTAAATAGAACAACAATTATTCTTTGACTTAAATGAATAACCTATTGCAATAAACATGATCCAATCATATTTATGCTCAACACAAACACCAAATAACATTTATTTTAGGTTCAACACTAATCCCGAAGGTAAAGGGAGTGTGCGATGGTGATCTTATCAACCTTGGAATCACTTCCAACTCACATCATCACCTCGCCCTTAACTAGTCTATGTTTATTTTGCAACTCCCGTTTCGAGTTACTACTCTTAGAAATTGAACCAGTATCGAATACTGAGGGGTTTCTATAAACACTAGTAAAGTACACATCAATAACATGTATATATATCAAATATACCTTTCTTCACTTTGCCATCCTTCTTATCTGCCAAGTATCTAGGGCAGTTGCACTTCCAGTGATCATTTCCTTTGCAGTTAGAAGCACTCAGTTTCAGGCTTGGGTCTAGCTTTGGGCTTCTTCATGGGAGTGGCAACTTGCTTGCCATTCGTTTTGAAGTTCCCTTTCTTTCCCTTGCCCTTTTACTTGAAACTAGTGGTCTTGTCAACCATCAACACTTGATGTTTTCTTGATTTCTACCTTCACCGATTTCAGCATCGCGAAGAGCTTGGGAATTGTTTCTGTTATCCCTTGCATATTATAGTTCATCACGAAGTTCTAGTAACTTGGTGATAGTGACTAGAGAATTTTGTCAATTACTATCTTATCTGGAAGATTAACTCCCACTTGATTCAAGCAATTGTAGTACCCAGACAATCTAAGCACATGCTCACTGGTTGAGCTGTTCTCCTCCATCTTGTAGGCAAAGTACTATCAGAGGTTTCATACCTCTCAACACGGGCATGAGTCTGAAATACCAATTTCATCTCTTGGAACATCTCATATGCTCCATGGCTTTCAAAACATTTTTGAAGTCCCGGTTCTAAGCTGTAAAGCATGGTGCACTAAACTATATAGTAGTCATCATACCGAGCTTTGTCAAACATTCATAATGTCTGCATCTGCTCCTGCAATAGGTCTATCACCTAGCGGCGCATCAAGGACGTAACTCTTCTGTGCAGCAATGAGGATAATCCTCAGATCATGGAGCTAGTCCGCATCATTGCTACTAACATCTTTCAACTTATTTTTCTCTAGGAACATATCAAAAAATAAACGGGGAGCTACATCGCGAGTTATTGATCTACAACATAGTTATGCAAATACTATCAGGACTAAGTTCATGATAAATTAAAGTTCAATTAATCATATTACTTAAGAACTCCCACTTAGATAGACATCCCTCTAATCATCTAAGTGATCACGTGATCCAAATCAACTAAACCATGTCCGATCATCATGTGAGATGGAGTAGTTTTCAATGGTGAACATCACTATGTTGATCATATCTACTATATGATTCATGCTCGACCTTTCGGTCTCAGTGTTCTGAGGCCATATCTGCATATGCTAGGCTCGTCAAGTTTAACCCGAGTATTCTGCGTGTGCAAAACTGGCTTGCACCCGTTGTATGTGATCGTAGAGCTTATCACACCCGACCATCACGTGGTGTCTCAGCACGACGAACTTCAAAATGGTGCATACTCAGGGAGAACACTTATACCTTGAAATTTAGTGAGAGATCATCTTATAATGCTACCATCGAACTAAGCAAAATAAGATGCATAAAGGATAAACATCACATGCAATCAATATAAGTGATATGATATGGCCATCATCGTCTTGTGCCTTTGATCACCATCTCCAAAGCACCGTCATGATCACCATCATCACCGGCGCGACACCTTGATCTCCATTGTAGCATCATTGTCATCTCACCAACTATTGTTTCTACGACTATCGCTACCGCTTAGTGATAAAGTAAAAACAATTACAGGGCAATTGCATTGCATACAATAAAGTGACAACCATATGGCTCCTGCCAGTTGCCGATAACTTTGTTACAAAACATGATCATCTCATACAATAAAATTTAGCATCATGTCTTGAACATATCACATCACCACATGCCCTGCAAAAACAAGTTAGACGTCCTCTACTTTGTTGTTGCAAGTTTTATGTGGCTGCTACGGGCTGAGCAAGAACCATTCTTACCTATGCATCAAAACCACAACAATTTTTCGTCAAGTGTGCTGTTTTAACCTTCAACAAGGACTGGGCGTAGCCACACTCGATTCAATTAAAGTTGGAGAAACTAACATCCGCCAGCCACCTGTGTGCAAAGCATGTCGGTAGAACCAGTCTCGCGTAAGTGTACGCGTAATGTTAGTCCGGGCCGCTTCATCCAACAATACTGCCGAATCAAACTATGACACGCTAGTAAGCAGTATGAATATTATCGCCCACAACTCATTTGTGTTCTACTCGTGCATATAACATCTACGCATAGACCTGGCTCGGATGCCACTCTTGGGGAATGCAATAATTTCAAAAAAATCCTACGCACATGCAAGATCCACTAGGTGATGCATAGCAACGAGAGGGGAGAGTCTTGTCTACATACCCTCGTAGACCGAAAGTGGAAGTGTTATGACAACGCCATTGATGTAGTCGTACGTCTTCACGATCCGACTGATCCTAGTACCGAAAGTACGGCACCTCCGCGATCTGCAAACATTTAGCTCGGTGACGTCCCACGAACTCTCGATCCAGCTGAGTGTCGAGGGAGAGCTTTGTCAACACGACGACGTGATGACGGTGATGATGAAGCTATCGGCGCAGGGCTTCGCCTAAGCACTGCAACGATATGACCGAGGTGGATTATGGTGGAGGGGGGCACCGCACACGGCTAAGACAATGTCTGTTGTGTATTCTAGGGTGCCCCCTACCCCTGTATATAAAGGAGCAAGGGGGAGGCCGGCCGGCCCTAGGGCGTGCCAAGGAGGGGAGGAATCCTCCTCCTAGTAGGAGTAGGATTTCTCCTTTCCTAGTCCTACTAGGAGGGGGAGGAAGGAGTGGGAGAGGGGAAGGAAAGGGGGGCGCCACCCCCCATCCTAGTACAATTCGGACTCAAGGGGGAGGGGGCGCGACCTGCCCTGGCATCCCCTCTCTCTCTCCACTAAGGCCCATCTAGGCCCAGTAGTTCCCCCCCGAGGGGGCGGGGGGTTGGTAACCCTTCGGCACTTCGGTTTTCTCCGAAATCACCCAGAATGCTTCCGGTGTCCGAATATAGCCGTCCAATGAAACAATCTTTATGTCTCGACCATTTCGAGACTCCTCGTCATGTCCGTGATCATATTCGGGACTTCGAACTACCTTTGGTACATTAAAACACATAAACTCATAATACCGATCGTCACCGAACGTTAAGCGTGTGGACCCTACGGGTTTGAGAACTATGTAGACATGACCGAGACACGTCTCTGTTCAATAACCAATAGCGGAACCTGGATGTTCATATTGGCTCCCACATATTCTACGAAGATCTTTATCGGTCAAACCGCATAACAACATACATTGTTCCCTTTGTCATCGGCATGTTACTTGCCCGAGATTCGATCGTTGGTATCACCATACCTAGTTCAATCTCGTTACTGGCAAGTCTGTTTACTCATTCTGTAATGCATCATCCTGCAACTAACTCATTAGTCACATTTCTTGCAAGGCTTATAGTGATGTGCATTACCGAGAGGGCCCAGAGATACCTCTCCGACAATCGGAGTGACAAATCCTAATCTTGATCTATGCCAACTCAACAAACACCATCGGAGACACCTGTAGAGCATCTTTATAATCACCCAGTTATGTTGTGACGTTTGATAGCACACTAAGTGTTCCTCCGGTATACGGGAGTTGCATAATCTCATAGTGATAGGAACATTTACAAGTCATGAAGAAAGAAATAGCAATAAACTAAACGATCATAGTGCTAAGCTAACGGATGGGTCTTGTCCATCACATCATTCTCCTAATGATGTGATCCCGTTCATCAAATGACAACACATGTCTATGGTTAGGAAACTTAACCATCTTTGATTAATGAGCTACTCAAGTAGAGGCATACTAGGGACACTTTGTTTTGCCTATGTATTCACACATGTATCAAGTCTCCGGTTAATACAATTCTAGCATGAATAATAAACATTTATCATGATATAAGGAAATATAAAATAACAACTTTATTATTGCCTCTAGGGCATATTTCCTTCACGGGAGTGAGTAATTTCATCGTAGGCATACTGGAGGTATATGGAGATGGATAATATTCGTCAAGTAATTGAGTCAATTTTGTCTGGGCTTGATCCCTAGTATCCACTATGTTGTGAGATTGATGTTGATGTGATTTTGCTATGCTTAATGCTTGTCACTAGGGTCCGAGTGCCATGATTTCAGTCTGAATCCTTTATGTTTTCATGAATATATTTGAGTTCTTGATCCTATCTGCAAGTTATATGCACCTGTTATTGTTCTGAACAGGTGACAATAATTGGGATACTCTCCGGGGATGACTGTAATTTGAGGAGTTCATGTGTTCACTATGTGTTAATGCTTTGTTTTAGTTCTCTATTAAAAGGAGCGCCTTAATTACCCTTAGATTTCCAGTAGGACCCCACTGCCATGGGAGGGTAGGACAAAAGATGGCATGCATGTTCTTATTATAAGCACGTATGACTATATATGGAATACATGCCTACATTTTATTGATGAATTGGAGCTATTATGTATCGCTCTAGGTTGTGACTATTACATGATGAATTTCATCCAAATATCCATCACTACTCATGCCTATGCTTTGCTCATATTGCCTTTGCTAAGTTAGTACTCTTACTGCTACTGTTACTATTACTACTACTATTGCTACTGTCACCACTGCTATCAAAATATCATATTACTGTGGTACTAATAATTTGCTGCAGAGAAATAATTTCTTGGGCATGATTGAATTTACAACTTTACCGCTAAGGCTTATAAATATTATTTTCCTCCCCTTGTGTCGAATCAATATATGTGCGTGACATACTACCTGTTGGGTAACGTAGTAATAATTCAAAAAAATTCCTGCGTGTCACCAAGATCAATCTAGGAGATGCTAGCAACGAGAGACAGGGAGTGCATCTTCATACCCTTGAAGATCGCTAAGCGGAAGCGTTGCAAGGAACGCGGTTGATGGAGTTGTACTTGCCGCGATTCAAATCGCGAAAGATCCGATCTAGCGCCGAACGGACGGCGCCTCCGCGTTCAACACACGTACAGCCCGGGGATGTCTCCTCCTTATTGATCCAGCAAGGGGGGAGGAGAAGTTGAGGGAGAACTCCGGAAGCACGACGGCGTGGTGGCGGTGGAGCTCGTGGTTCTTCGGTAGAGCTTCGCCAAGCTCAGCGGAGAAGGAGGAGGTGTAGGAGGGCTGCGCCAGGGGCTAAGGTGCTGCTGCCCTCCTACCCCCCTCTATTTATAGGGTGAAGGGGAGAGGGGTCCAGCCCCCCTAGATGCATCTAAAGGGGGGGCGGCGACTGAGGGAGTCCTGGACTAGGGGGTGTCCGGACAGCCGGACTATCATCGTCAGCCGGACTCCAAGACTATGAAGATACAAGATTGAAGACTCCGTCCCGTGTCCGGATGGGACTTTCCTTGGCGTGGAAGGCAAGCTTGGCGATACGGATATGTAGATCTCCTACCATTGTAACCGACTCTGTGTAACCCTAGCCCTCTCCGGTGTCTATATAAACCGGAGGGTTTTAGTCCGTAGGACAACAACCATTACAACAATCATACCATAGGCTAGCTTCTAGGGTTTAGCCTCCTTGATCTCGTGGTAGATCCACTCTTGTACTACCCATATCATCAATATCAATCAAGCAGGAGTAGGGTTCTACCTCCATCGAGAGGGCCCGAACCTGGGTAAAAACATCGTGTCCCTTGTCTCCTGTTACCATCCGCCTAGACGTACAGTTCGCGACCCCCTACCCGAGATCCGCCGGTTTTGACACCGACATTGGTGCTTTCATTGAGAGTTCCTCTGTGTCGTCACCGATAGGCTTGATGGCTTCTTCAATCAACAACGCCGTCCAGGGTGAGACTTTCCTCCCCGGACAGATCTTCGTGTTCGGCGGCTTTGCACTGCGGGCCAATTCACTTGGCCATCTGGAGCAGATTGAAAGCTACGCCCCTGGCCATCTGGTCAGGTTTGGAAGCCTAAACTTCACGGCTGACGTCCGCGGAGACTTGATCTTCGACGGATTCGAGCCACAGCCGAGCGTGCCGCGCTGTCACGATGGGCATGATTTAGCTCTGCCGCCGGATAGTGCCCTGGAGGCCGCACACGAGTCCGCTCTGACCAATAGTTTGGAGCAGACCGCGTAGATCGAGGACAGCTGGCTGGGCACCTCCTCGGGGGCTGCGACTTCTACGGCGATAGAGCCGAATACTGACCTTGTCCCTTATAAAGCTCATGACTCCGAGGCGCCGGACCCCTTGCCAGACTCCGAACCTCCTGCGCCCCTGCCAATCGAATCCGATTGGGCGCCGATCATGGAGTTCACCGCCGCGGACATCTTTCAGCACTCACCCTTTGGCGACATCCTGAATTCGCTAAAGCATCTCTCGTTATCAAGAGAGCCCTGGCCGGACTGCGGTCAGGACAGTTGGGATGCGGACGATGAAGAAATTCAAAGCCCACCCACCACCCACTTTATAGCAACTATCGACGATCTAACCGACATGCTAGACTACGACTCCGAAGACATCGACGGTATGGACGACGATGCCGGAGACTACCAAGAACCAGCGCTTACCGAGCACTGGAAGACCACCCCAACCCATGATGTATATATGGTGGACACCCCAAAAGGAAGCGATAACGAGGAACAACAGGACGCGGCAAAGGATAATCCCGCCGACAAACAACCAAAACGGCGACGCAGACGCCGCCCTAAGTCCCGCCTCGACAAAAACAGCACCCCTAATGACCCAGCAATAGAGCAGGGCAAACCAGTGGACGACGAACATGCAACCAAGCAATCGTCCGAACAGGACGAATCAGATAATCAATCCACGCCCGGTGAAAACAATAGTCCAGACGACCTCACGCCGGACACACCACCGGAGCATAAGAACCTTCACAAAAGACTCGCCACTGCAAGAAGTCTGAACAAGGAAAAACGGAGGCTCAGAACAGCGGAAGACATACTCAGAATGAGGTGGAGCAAAGTACTCAAGACCGCGGACAAATATGGCAATGGCCACCAAACAAAGAGCTACCCGAAGCGCAAGCTGCTGCCGGAATTCGACGAGGAGGCCATAGAGCCCCCACAGTCAAAAAGCAAAGAGGCCGCCTGGCCGGATAGACGACCAGATGACAGGCCAAAAGCGACAAGCGGCGCCGCACACAAGACGACACATGACCCTCATAAAACAGATGGCCCGGTCAGGTCCATTTATGGGCCAAAAAAGAGGGCCCCAGGAAGCAACACAACACGCCGCATGTTCGAAGATAACGGCACGCCTAAATACAGGGGAGCCGCACACCCACTATGTTTCACCGATGAGGTGCTGGATCATGAATTTCCAGTGGGATTCAAACCCGTAAACATAGAGGCATACGACGGAACAACAGACCCTGGAGTCTGGATTGAGGATTACATACTACACATACACATGGCTAAAGGAGATGATCTCCACGCCATAAAATATCTACCCCTCAAGCTCAAAGGGCCAGCTCGTCATTGGCTCAAAAGCCTCCGAGAAAATACTGTTGGAAGTTGGGAAGAGCTCGAGGACGCGTTTCGAGCAAATTTTCAAGGGACTTATGTCCGCCCTCCGGATGCAGACGATCTAAGTCATATAACTCAACAGCCCGGAGAGTCAGCACGCAAATTTTGGAACAGGTTCCTTACCAAAAAGAACCAAATAGTCGACTGTCCGGACGCCGAAGCCTTAGCAGCTTTTAAGCATAATGTCCGAGACGAATGGCTCGCCAGACACCTCGGCCAAGAGAAGCCGAGAACAATGGCCGTGCTAACAAGCCTCATGACCCGCTTTTGCGCGGGGGAAGACAGCTGACTAGCAAGATGTAGCACCAGCAACCCGAGTACATCTGAGATCAGAGATGGAAACGGAAAATCGCGGCGCAGAAAGGACCAGCGCCGAAACAAAGAAAAAAGCCCAAAGAACACGACGGTCAACGCCGGATTCAAAAGCTCGCGGCTGAACAACAAAACACTGCCTCTTAAGGACAATAGTGACAAGCTATCCAACTTAAACAAAATTTTGGATCGGATATGTCAAATCCACAGCACCTCCGGAAGGCCTGCAAACCACACCCACCGAAATTGTTGGGTCTTCAAACAGTCCGGCCGACTCAACGCCGAACACAAGGGGCTCGACGCGTCAAGCAAGGATAACGACGAACCCTACCAGCAGAGCGCCGGAAAACAAAAGACTTTCCCACAAGAAGTCAAAACAGTAAATTCACTTCATGTGATAATACGAAGCGACAGTGCGGCACCCGCCAAAGTAGGTATCGCACGGTCCACCCCAGCGGAACCTCAAGGTTGGATGTTAAAACCAATTACTTTTGACCACCTGGACTATTCCAGAAGTATTCGAAACGCAGGATGGACTGCTCTGATATTGGATCCTATAATCGACGGACTACAATTTACACAAGTCCTGATGGACGGCGGCAGCGATTTAAACCTGCTATATCCGGACACAATCCGCAAGTTGGGGATAGACCTTACTAAAATTCGACATAGCCGCACTTCCTTCAAAGGAGTGACGCCAGGACCTTACGCCAAGTGCACAGGCTCCTTACTACTAGAAGTTGTGTTCAGGTCACCCGACAACTTTCGACGCGAAAAACTAATCTTTCATGTCGCCCCATTCAAAAGTAGCCATCAAGCACTATTGGGACGTGAAGCTTTTGTCCGCTTTAATGCAATACCACACTACGCGTCTCTTACACTTAAAATGCCCGGTCCACGCGGCATCATCTTACTAAAAGGTCGTTCAAGACCCCGGACACGGCTAGACGAGTCCGACATAAAAAGCTAGGGGCTCCCTAGCCGCACACCCCTTTACAAGGGGCTGCGCGCATGAGCTAACATAGGCTCAGCTTTATTCATTCATTCATATTTTGATTTTTAATACATTTTTTTGCACGATTTCCTTTCAAGCTAAGTTCCTCTCTTTTTATAGATGAACAACGTGTACACCCGTCCAGGATACGGCACAACGGAGACACAGGCGCAGACGTGCAGCAGGGACCCATCGCAAGGATTCTTTTCAGATTAAGTCCCTGCATAAACCTTTCTTACTGTCTTTTGTTGATCACATCCCACGGTTTTTCACCATAACCAATGAGGAGGCTGGCGTTTTGGTATCAGCCACGCCAGAAATTCCCGCCTGTACCTGGACACTAGGGGCTTAGGGCATTGTTCTGCCTGTTATTATAAAGACCGAACACCTTAGGGAGTGTTCGGCGTCTCGAGTTAGGCCTTATATGCATCAGCTCCGAGTCATGTCTTTGGTCAAATGTTGGGTTTGCCCGGCTCCTGTGTTTTGCTGCCTTACGTTCCGTATCATCGGCTAACGCGGCACCAGAAGAACTACTGCGATTGTGCCCCGGTTTGGCCGGGCGAGCACCTCAGTAGAGAAAGCCGAAAACTGACTGTTATTATATAGCGAGAGACTGGTCAACCACTCGATCGACTATCGGAATGTTTAGAATTCCGCCGCTTTGACGAAGGACCGTTTCCCGGTCAGGCACATACGCGCCCCGAATGCGGAGAGCGCGGTGCCCCTAGGGGCTACGTCGTAGCCCCACCCTCGAACTCCTATGGCTAAGTGAAAGTGATAAAGCATTATAGTCCAGTTGCCTCGTTTGCTATGCTACCACCTCCTTCACAGGACCGAGACGTCGGATTAAGTGTGAAAATGCGCTATTTTTGCAAACACCCCCGCACCTTGTGCGTGGGGGCTAAAGCCGACGACTGCCATCTTTCAGGTTATACACACGTATACATAAACGGCCGCACAGGAGATATTTCAATACTTGAACGCACAAGTACAAAAAGCGCTTACATCATAAACATCGTTTTCCAAACCAACACGTTCATTTGAACGTGGCATTTTTTGAGCACTGCGATATTACACGAGCACCACGCAGAACTTCTCCAAAATAGTGCTCGGCGGGTAACCGGCTCTCGTCCGTACCCTGGGTCGCAACAGCGGTGGCATCCATCTCCGTCCAGTATGTCTTCACACGGGCGAGGGCCATCCGTGCACCCTCTATGCAGGCCGACCGCTTCATCGCCTTGATATGCGGCACCGCCCCAAGGAATTGCTGCAATAAGCCAAAATAACTCTTCGGCTTAGGCCTATCCGGCCAGACATGAGTCACGATATCCGTCATGGCAAGCCCGGACAATCTATTTAGCTCAGCCCACTCGGCCAACCGATCGGTCAGCGGAAGGGAACGCTCCGGACTATGGAATTGAGACCAAAACAACTCTTCCGTCTTGTGATCCTTCTGACTTCGGAAGTGCACAACGGCATCCGCTGCACTCGCCGCCAAGTCCATATAAGGATCCTCCGGACCCCACAGCTAGCCAAGCTGAGCATACTTTGGATCTGTAAACCTTCAGCGCAGTAGAAAGGGCTTGCCAGCCACAATGTCTCTGGCCTGGCGCAGCTCCTCCTTTATAGCCCGCATTGCAGAACGGGCATCCTTGGCTTCGGCGGTGGCCTTCCCCAGGTCTTCTTGCTCTGCTAGGCGCTCCCTTTCAAGAACCTCATTGCGGTCGGTAGCATCTTTTAACTTCAAGGCCATTTCGGCCATCTCCTGCCTGCTTCGGCAGTGTGCAGCCCTTTCGGCTTCTAGCTCTTCGGCCGCCCTCGAGGCAGCCGCATCACTCCTTCTGGCTTGCTCCTTGGCTTGAGCAAGTTCTGCCCGAAGGCTCTCCACAGCAGCGGCACCATCTGCGTCAAGCACAAATATTGTAAGGGGTGGGCTTCGGCTCCCTTACTAGGTGACCACGGAGAAGAAACCTACCTTGCGACTCGTCAAGTCGCCTGTTGACTAGCGCGATGTCCGCATCCGCAACATCGAGTTGCCACTTTAGTTCGGCAACTCCATCAGTCCGGCTAGCCACCGAACTATCCGCCACCTGCTTAGGAAAGGCGAAAATCAATTCCTAGGATTTTGATCCTCGGCACGCTGTCGTCCTTGACACCCTACCGAGTCTCAGGGGCTACTATCTATACAGGGCGCACTTTATGTGTAAAACTGTCAAAGGGTATGTCATTTTTACGTACCTCAAACCCCGCCAGCAAACTCCTGACGGCATCATGCAATCCGCCTTCGGTGGATGAAATTCTTTCAATCACCGTACTCGTCAGTGTATGGTGACCTTCTGAGATGGACGCCCTCTCAAGCAGATCCTTCAGCTCCCCCGGCCGCACACCAGTTGGTGCCGAACTATTCGGCCCTGCCGGACTCGGGGATACCCTCCGTGATGAGACTTCAGGCTCGTCCGCCCTATCCGATGGTGCGGCGGATGGAGGCGTCTCGCTCTCCATCATCTCCGAACGGAGTTCCCCCGAAGACGAGCTCATCTGAGAAGGACGGAGATCCGAACTACAAGGTAAAAACTTAAGTTATCCTCAGAAGCACAAATAGGGATGTCCCTTATTACAAAACTCCCTTTTTTCTACTTACGGCTCGCTGGAGGGCTGATTCTTTAGGGGAGATTGTGCGGCCGGAGCCTCTCCGGATGCAGGACCCTCTGGTGAAGATCTCTTCCCCCGCTTCGGGGCTTTGGCCTCCGGGTTTTTGGAGGCGGTCCTCTTCTCCCCCTGGAAGGAGGGATTCTCGATCCCCCCTTCCTCAAAAGCCTCCTTGGTTGAGGCGGTAGTCCCTCTGTTCTCCCCTTCGCCTTCCTCCGAAGGCGCAACCTCCAGCATCCTGACCAGCACGGGATCCAACGCGGTCTCTGGGAGGGGGGCCGGACACCGTATCAGTTTTGCTTGCGCTATCCACTCCTGTTTAGAGGGCAGTTGGTCAAAAGCGAATCATAGAAAGGCAAACAAACGGTATGTCCGGACATGGAGCTACTTACTTGTGTATCCGGGCGATTGCAGCTTAGGCCGGCGTCCTCGGTCAATTCTGGACACGCCTCTCGTGATCCGAAGAACAGTTCGTACATCTCCACGGGTGTCATACCCATGAAGTGTTGGAGAATTCGTGGTCCCTCCGGATTAAACTCCCACAGCCGGAGAGGACGACGTTTGCAGGGCAGGAGACGCCTAATCAGCATGACGTGCATCACCACGACCAGATTGATCTCCCTCGCTTGGAGGTCTTGAATCCGGCCCTGCAATAGGGGCACATCCTTTGACGGCCCCCAGTTGAGTCCTTGGCTGACCCATGACATCAGCCGCTGCGGAGGGCCCGGGCGGAAGATGGGCAGCGGCTTCTGCCTGCTGCCCCTGGGAGCGGTTATATAGAACCACTCCTGCTGCCACAAGCCGAGCTCCTCCTGGAAAGAGCCCTCGGGCCACGGAGCGTCGGCCCTTCAGCTTACAGCCGCCCCGCCGCACTCTGCTTGACGCCCCTCGATCATCTTCGGCACCACGTCGAAGGTCTTAAGCCACAAGCCGAAGTGAGGGGTAATGTGGAGGAAGGCTTCGCAGATGACAATGAATGAAGAAATATGGAGGATGGACTCCGGAGCCAAGTCGTGGAATTCCAGCCCATAATAAAACATGAGCCCTCTCACAAAAGGATCCATCGGGAAGCCTAAACCCCGACGGAGGTGGGATACAAACACGACATGCTCGCCGGGCTCGGGGGTAGGAATGACTTGCCCTTTGGCAGGCAACCTATGCGAAATCTCGTAACACAGGTACTTAGCCTCTCACAGCTTTAGCACGTCTTCTTCTGTGACGGAGGAAGGCATCCACCGGCCCTGTAGGTCGGAGCCAGACATTGTTGAAGGTCCGAAGCGCTCGAATCTGGGACTCTGGGAGTTGGAACTTGGGGCAGGGAGAAGATTCGATTGCGGGTTGAAGAAAAGAAACGAGCCTTGGTCCCGTTATAAAGGGGGAGAATATCAAGAGCCGTCCCCGTGACCGTTCGGGATTCGCCTCCGATAGAGGGGGCGTGGCGACGGGCACGATTGGGTTACCCACACCCGTATTGATGGGAGTCCCGGAATAAGGGGAACACGATCTCTGCTTCGACAAGACGTGCCAAGGAAACCGCTTCGCTAAACGCGCTGAGGTGGTATAATAAAAAACAATTCAAGTAAAGGCTTGGTAGTGGCTTGACGTCATGCCGCGAAATACGTCAGCAGATTGATCTTGTGTACATATTATTCTCTCTACGGTGGAATGTGGAATTTATTTTGCAGAGCCGGACACTATCCTGGTGTTCACAATCTTCTATGAATTATTCGGAGGAGGAACCCGCCTTGCAACGCCGAAGACAATATGCGCGCCGAACTCGTCCTCATTGAAGCCTGGTTCAGGGTCTACTGAGGGAGTCCTGGACTAGGGGGTGTCCGGATAGCCGAACTATCATCATCGGCCGGACTCCAAGACTATGAAGATACAAGATTGAAGACTCCGTCCCGTGTCCGGATGGGACTTTCCTTGGCGTGGAAGGCAAGCTTGGTGATACGGTTATGTAGATCTCCTACCATTGTAACCGACTCTGTGTAACCCTAGCCCTCTCCGGTGTCTATATAAACCGGAGGGTTTTAGTCCGTAGGACAACAACCATTACAACAATCATACCATAGGCTAGCTTCTAGGGTTTAGCCTCCTTGATCTCGTGGTAGATCCACCCTTGTAATACCCATATCATCAATATCAATCAATCAGGAGTAGGGTTTTACCTCCATCGAGAGGGCCCGAACCTGGGTAAAAACATCGTGTCCCTTGTCTCCTGTTACCATCCGCCTAGACGCACAGTTCGGGACCCCCTACCCGAGATCCGCCGGTTTTGACACCGACAGCGGCCAAGGGGGGTGCCTGCCCCCCAAGTTGGTCGGGGGTGCCCCGACCCCTATTCAGCCCACTTGGTCCCTCGAGGCAGGTGGCCCCTCCCGGTGGACCCTCGGAACCCTTTCGGTGATCCTGGTACAATACCGATAACCCCCGAAACTTTTCCGGCGAGTGAAACTGGATTTCCCATATATAAATCTTCACCTCCGAACCATTCCGGAACTCCTCATGACGTTCAGGATCTCATTCGGGACTCCGAAAAACTTTTGGTAACCGCATAAATTCCCATTACAACTCTAGCATCACCGAACCTTAAGTGTGTAGACCCTACGGGTTCGAAAACCATACAGACATGACCGAGACATCTCTCCGGCAAATAACCAATAGCGGGATCTGGATACCCATATTGGCTACCACATGTTCCACGATGATCTCATCGGATGAACCACGATGCCGGGGATTCAACCAATCCCGTATACAATTCCCATTGTCCATCGGTATGTTACTTGCCCGAGATTCGATCGTCGGTATCCCCATACCTTGTTCAATCTTGTTACGGGCAAGTCTCTTTACTCGTTCCATAACACATGATCTCGTGGCTAACTCCTTAGTCACATTGAGCTCATTATGATGATGCATTACTGACTGGGCCTAGAGATACCACTCTGTCATACGGAGTGACAAATCCCAGTCTCGATTCGTGCCAACCCAACAGACACTTTCGGAGACACCTATAGTGCACCTTTATAGGCACCCAGTTACATTGTGACATTTGATACACCCAAAGCATCCATACGACATCCGGGAGTTGCGCAATCTCATGGTCTAAGGAAATGATACTTGACATTAGAAAAGCTCTAGCAAACAAACTACATGATCTTGTGCTATGCTAAGGATTGGGTCTTGTCCATCACATCATTCTCCTAATGATGTGATCCCGTTATCAACGACATCCAATGTCCATGGTCAGGAAACCACAACCATCTATTGATCAACGAGCTAGTCAACTAGAGGCTCACTAGGGACATGTTGTGGTCTATGTATTCACACATGTATTACGGTTTCCGGTTAATACAATTATAGCATGAACAATAGACAATTATCATGAACAAGGAAATATAATAATAACCATTTTATTATTGCCTCTACGGCATATTTCCAACAGTCTCCCACTTGCACTAGAGTCAATAATCTAGTTACATTGTGATGAATCAAACACCCATAGAGTTCTTGTGCTGATCATGTTTTGCTCATGGAAGAGGTTTAGTCAACGGATCTACGATATTCAGATCCGTATGTGAGGGGTGGGCGTTCGGTTCCACCGAACCAATCAGTTTGGTTGTTTTGGCTTTGGAGCAATTTGGTTTCTCGCAAATACAGACCGATCGGTTTCACAGGAAACAACTAACCGAGGCTTCGGTCCTTCTTAATATCGGTTCAGTGCTTGGTTAAAACCGGATATACCAATGTCTTCTGCAAAAGCATCCATCTAGCTTGCCAATTTTCTGAAAAATTGAGCAGCGCGTTTCCCCATCTAACTCGCATGTCGTTATCCATCTCCTCGTGAAGAACCACTCGCTAGTCGAGCCGAAAGCCTGCGGTCGGCTGTCGGGATGGCTGTTGAGAGCCTGATTGGAGCAGAAGATTGAGGTGCGGTCAGCCGCCGCCCGCTGGGATGAATAGGAGGAGTCGGGGAGATGGGGCGGCGAGGTGGCGAGATGCGGGCATGCGGGCGACGAGGGTTAGAAATAAGTGACAAACAGGAGTTGTGCTTGGGCTGGAGTGGGGCGGCTGTGCGGGTGTGGCAATGATAGGGACGATGATTTTGTCATAATGGAGCAGAGCAAGCTGGGCTTGGGCTGTGATTATTTAAGTGCACTTGGGGCTCTTTCCTGGCAAATTTCGGTGCCTTCGGTGTATTCGGGTAGCTGACACACAGAACCGAGATCACCGATCTAACTTCGGTTTTTCAGGATTGCCAACCGAACTTCCAACTGAAATATTCGGTTTTGATGAATTCGGGTTCGATACCAGTTTATTCGGTGCAGTTTTCGGTCCTCGGTTTTTTATGCCCACCCCTGCCATATGTACTTTACAAATATCTATGTCTCCATCTTGAATATAACCACGAATCGAGTTGAAGCGGCGCTTGATGTGCTTGGTCTTCTTGTGAAATCTGGGCTCCTTGGCAATGGCAATAGCTCCAGTTTTGTCACATAAGAGAGTCATCGGGCCCGACGCATTGGGAATCACTCCTAGGTCAGTGATAAACTCCTTCATCCAGACTCCTTCATGCACTGCTTCTGAAGCAGCTATGTACTCCGCTTCACATGTAGATCCCACCACGACGCTTTGCTTGCAATTGCACCAGCTGACTGCCCCTCCATTCAAAATATACACGTATATGGTTTGTGACTTGGAGTCATATGGATCTGTGTCAAAGCTAGCATCGACGTAACCCTTTACGACGAGCTCTTCGGCACCTCCATAAATGAGAAACATATCCTTAGTCCTTTTCAGGTACTTCAGGATATTCTTGACCGCTGTCCAATGTTCCATTCCGGGATCACTTTGGTACCTCCCTACCAAACTTATGGCAAGGTTCACATCAGGTCTGGGACAGAGCATGGCATATATAATAGAGCCTATGGATGAGGCATAGGGGATGACAATCATCTTTTCTCTATCTTCTGGCGAGGTCGGGCATTGAGCTGCGTTCAATCTCACACTTGCAATACAGGCAAGAACCCCTTCTTGGACTGATCCATATTGAACTTCTTCAATATCTTGTCAAGGCATGTGCTTTGTGAAAGACCAATGAGGCATCTCAATCTATCTCTATAGATCTTGATGCCTAATATGTAAGCAGCTTCTCCAAGGTCCTTCATTGAAAAACACTTATTCAAGTAGGCGATGATGCTTTCCAAAAGTTCTATATCATTTCCCATCAACAGTATGTCATCCACATATAATATGAGAAATTCTACAGAGCTCCCACTCACCTTCTTGTAAATACAGGCTTCTCCATAAGTCTGTATAAACCCAGACGCTTTGATCACTTCATCAAGGTGAATGTTCCAACTCCGAGATGCTTGCACCAGCCCATAGATGGAGCGTTGGAGCTTGCACACCTTGTCAGCATTCTTAGGATCGACAAAACCTTCCGGCTGCATCATATACAATTCTTCCTTAAGGAATGCTGTTTTGACGTCCATTTGCTAGATCTCATAATCAGAAAATGCGGGAATTGCTAACATGATTCGGACGGACTTTAGCATCGCTACGGGTGAGAAGGTCTCATCGTAGTCAACTCCTTGAACTTGTCGATAACCCTTAGCGACAAGCTGATTCTTATAGACGGCCACATTACCATCCGCGTCAGTCTTCTTCTTAAAGATCCACTTATTCTCTATGGCTTGCCGATCATCGGGCAAGTCCACCAAAGTCCATAATTTGTTCTCATACATGGATCCTATCCCGTATTTCATGGCTTCAAGCCATTTGTTGGAATCTGGGCCCGCCATCGCTTCTTCATAGTTCGAAGGTTCACTGTTGTCTAACAACATGATTTCCAGGGAAGGGTTGCCGTACCACTCTGGTGGGGAACGTGTCCTCGTGGACCTACGAAGTTCAGTAGCAACTTGATCCGAAGTTTCATGATCATCATCATTAACTTCGTCTCTAGTCGGTGCAGGCACCACAGAAACATCTTCCTATGCTGTGCTACTCTCCGGTTCAAGAGGGGGTACAAATACCTCATCAAGTTCTACTTTCCTCCCACTTACTTCTTTCGAGAGAAACTCTTTCCCCAGAAAGGATCCATTCTTGGCAACAAAGATCTTGCCTTCAGATTTGAGGTAGAAGGTATACCCAATAGTTTACTTAGGGTATCCTATGGAGACGCACTTTTCCGATTTGGGTTCGAGCTTTTGAGGTTGAAGCTTCTTGACATAAGCATCGCATCCCCAAACTTTCAGAAATGACAACTTAGGTTTCTTCCCAAACCATAATTCATATGGTGTCGTCTCAACGGATTTAGACGGTGCCCTATTTAAAGTGAATGCGGCAGTCTCTAAAGCAAAACCCCAAAATGATAGCGGTAGATCGGTAAGAGACATCATAGATCACACCATGTCCAATAGAGTGCGATTACGACATTCAGACACACCGTTAAGCTGAGGTGTTCCAGGCGGTGTGAGTTGTGAAACAATTCCACATTTCCTTAAGTGTGTGCCAAACTTGTGACTCAAAGATTCTCCTCTTTGATCAGATCGTAGGAACTTTATTTTCCTGTCATGTTGATTCTCTACCTCGCTCTGAAATTCCTCTTCCAGCGACCATTCTCTTTGCGGTAGAAGCACTCAGTTTCAGGCTTGGGTCCAGCTTTGGGCTTCTTCCAGGGAGTGGCAACTTACTTGCCATTCTTCTTGAAGTCCCCTTTCTTTCCCTTGCCCTTTTTCTTGAAACTAGTGGTCTTGTTAACCATCAACACTTGATGCTCCTTCTTGATTTCTACCTCCGCGGCCTTAAGCATTGCGAAGAGCTTAGGAATCATTTTATTCATCCCTTGCATACTATATTTCATCATGAATCCTTTGTAGCTTGGTGGTAGTGGCTGAAGAAATCCGTCAATAACACTATCAACTGGAAGATCAACTCCCAGCTGAGTCAAGTGGTTATGATACCCAGACATTTTGAGTATGTGTTTGATGACCCACAAGTATAGGGGATCAATTTTAGCTCTTTTCGATAAGTAAGAGTGTCGAACCCAATGAGGAGCAGAAGGAAATGGCACGTAGTTTTCAGTAAGGTAATGTCTGCAAGTGCTGAAACTGTAAGTAGCGAGTAGTTTGATAGCAAGATAATTTGTAAGGAGCAAGTAATGATAATAGTAACAAGTATGCAGCAAGGTAGCCCAATCCTTTTGAGGCAAAGGACATGCCAATACAGTCTCTTATGATAAGCAAAGCGTTCTTGAGGGTACGTGGGAATTTCATCTAGTCACTTTCATCATGTTGGTTTGATTTGTGTTCGCTACTTTGATAATTTGATATGTGGGTGGACCGGTGCTTAGGTGCTATTCTTACTTGAACAAACCTCCTACTTATTATTAACCCTCCCGCAAGCATCCGCAACTACGAGAAAAGTATTGAGAATAAATTCTAAACATAACATTAAACTCTAGGATCCAATCGGTCCCTTACGGAATAGCGCATAAACTGGGGTTTAAGCTTCTGTCACTCTTGCAACCCACCATCTAATTGCTACTCCACAATGCATTCCCTTAGGCCCATATATGGTGAAGTGTCATGTAGTCAACGTTCACATGACACCACTAAGGGAATCACAACATACATACTATCAAAATATCGAACACATATCAAGTTCACATGATTACTTGCAACATGATTTCTGCCGTGACCTCAAGAACAAAAGTAACTACTCACAAATAATAAACATGCTCATGATCAGAGGGGTATCACTACAAAAAAATACAGTTCCGTGATGATACGTGTTTGTCACAATAGGTCACGTTTTCTATCATGCATGTACATCCATGACGATTTTATGACAGAATCAAGATAGTCATACCTGTGCGGTCGTAGAAGTGTTCCATGACATTACCAAAATTATCATCATGGAAGTGTCCACTTCAATGACGATAAATGCCGCGTCATGGAAGTGCTTTCGTCAAGGGTGACCGACACGTGGCATCCACCGTAACGGGTCTCCGTTAAGCTATTGGGTCCGGTTTTGGATCCGATAACCCGCTAACAGCCCGGACCGATGAGGATTTTCTACATGTAAAATTCTCATTGGGCAGAGGAAACACGTGTTGGCTCACTGTTGGGACATATGTCACCCATTCGTTGGACATGAGGCGCCTATGATACGTCAACACATGGCACGGCCCAACAGAGGCCCATTCCAGTGAAAAGATCGGCCTGTTTGACTTGGTCAAAAGGTAACGGGCCGGCCCACAGAAAGCTTGTTAACAGCCTGTTCATATATAGCCCATTTACGGCCCGCTAACTCACTGCCCATTACGGCCTATCAGAATTAAGCCCAATAGATTCATCAGGGCCGTCCAATATTATTCTAGCCCATTGTAACTTTCGGCCCATGTATGGCCCATGACGTCTTTCAACCCATATGAGGCACTTTGTAACTCTTGGCCCATTAAAGGCCCGTGGTGAAACTGGCCCGTAATGAACAGTATATCGCTTTATACCAATTAACAGCCTATTAGTCCATTGGGCCCTTTCAAGCCCATGTTATCTTTCGGCCTTCTCAGGACCCATTTATTCTTAGGCTCATTTCCAGCATTCGGTTACTTACGGCGTGTTACTGGCCTTTTCTAATTGTGGGCCAAATTCAGCCGGTGGTTACAGTCGGCCTGTTTGTGGCCCATTAACCCGTTAGGCCGTTTTCATAGCGCCATCAAATACAGCCAATTAACAATGGCCCGTTATGGTCGGCCCATGAATGGACGTTTCCAACTATAGCCCGTTCAAGGCCCATAATGGGTCCGTTGTTGGCCCATGTTTGGCCGATCGATCATACGGCCCGTAGAAGGCCCATTGATGCTATGACCTGTAGAAGGCCCATTGTTTCTGTGGCCCTTAGAAGGCCAATTGTTTCTACGGCCCGTAGGAGGCCCATGGTAACTACAGTAAATATGTAGCCCATGGTTATTGTGGCCTAGTTTTAAAAAATAGGTTATTGCGACCACTAGCAAACCGCGGAAAAAGAACTGCACTGACCACAAGCAAACAAATAAACAAGAAAACAAGGAAATAAATAAGCAAGCAACTTACTCTAGGCTATCACGCTTATTACACATATTACATCCACTGGGCATCAAAGTTCGCTACCAGTGCAAATATAGGGAACAAAGCAGCATATCACATACACTGGTCATCAAAGTTGGCGACCAGTGCAAATAAACGCTGCAACAAAACAAGTCCAAAACTGAAACCACTTCAGAAGAGCTCAAAAAACAATATCCTGGGTACCCATAATGCTGGCAAGATGCTTACCAAGCTTATTAACTTTCTCTTGTTTGGCGCTTAAATCCTCCAGCGCTTGCTGTTGCACAAGAAAGTATGCATCTGAATTCTACAGGGACTTCCTCAGTCCTACGGCTTCTTGCCGCAGCATAGCTGACTGATGCCTTTCAGCTTGTAGCTGAGACTAAACAAG
This sequence comes from Triticum timopheevii, assembly GCA_963921465.1. Classification (NCBI taxonomy): domain Eukaryota; kingdom Viridiplantae; phylum Streptophyta; class Magnoliopsida; order Poales; family Poaceae; genus Triticum; species Triticum timopheevii. Next base: position 463,687,470 of record OY997272.1, on the reverse strand, counting down.
CCTAAGTGATTTAGGCGGCGAGGTCAAAGAGCTTCTGCCAGCGGTACTGGCCAGTAACCCGAACACTACATCAATGCAGGACTGTGGGGCTTTCTCACTGTCTAAAAGATCTTTTTTATCACCTTTCTTGGAGACCAACAGGGTTGTCTCACTATCTTGAACCTTATCTGCATTACTTTATCTACCATTGCATAGTGGGGTGCTCTTCTCCAATATTTTGTTCGCATACTACAAGAGAAACAAGAAGACACATCACAGGTTTAGCATGTAGTATACCAAACCCATTTTGGTAAACCGGTTCAGTAGTAAGGTGGACAGGATAACAACATGAAACAAACATATATCTATGTACAATGGTCACTGTATTGTCCATATCATTCTAGTTTATGTTGCCAAATCAAGACCGAGACACAGTTCAACTAATATATTTTTAAGACACAACAACATAGATAGAATATAAGTGTGAGAAACTACACAGCATTGGCAACACTTGTAATGTGCATCACATGATAACATAACTATTTATACAACTGAAACTCAAATCAACATAGAGCAAGAAGTTAGAACAGCAACAAATAGGTTTACAACATACCTGTTGCACCATTGGAGTTTCAATTGGATCCTTCAAATTCGAAAGTAGTTGGTATGAGTAAATACAATGATGCAATAGCAAAGGACTATGGACCATAGCTATGGAATCTGACCTGAGAACAGTTGCTCTTCTGCTTTAAACTTGGAGTTTGGGTTTGATGTGATGGTCTTCGTGCTTTGGGCACTGTAGTTGCTTTACAAACTGCTCGTGTGGGGGTACTCTGTGGTGGATATGGTGCTCTGTCAACTAGAAGTGGGTTACTATCCGCTGGGGTTGGGGTTAGATGGGTTGTAGCTAGTTCTCTGCCCAACGGTGTAAGTGTGCAATCTGGAAGAGTCTCGATTATGTGTGGTGGGGCTAGTTTGTGGGCCAGTACAACCATGGTTCTATCTGCATCGACGGGTAGCACTGTCTTTTGTGAAGAACGGGTTTTTGCTCCCTTAGATATTGCCATCACCCCCTCCAATTCAAATGGCTGATAAACAAGAAAAGAAATTGAACGTACATACATTGTATGATAGACAGATGTGGTAATTCACATATATGTTGTCTAACCAAACAGGACATCATGACACAATTTTACATATATGATGCCTAACTAAACAGGATAGCATGGCATAGTTTCAGATATATGATGGATAACTTAATAGGATATAATGGCATAATTCAACATATGATGAGTATCTAAACAGGATGACATGACAAAACTATGTGATGTCTTTCCAAAATAGCTTGGGATGAAATAATTCACATAAATGTTGTCTAAGTATACAGGATGGCATGATATAATTGACATAATTGATTCATATACTAAGCAGCTGGCACTCGCATGTATGATCTCTAAACTAAGCAGATGGAATTCAATATTGTGCATATGATGTCTAAACTAAGCAATGCAAGACACCATATGCATGATATGAGAAATATAAACATTGCAACTTAGAGCATACACCTCAGGTGGGATATAGGACTGGTCATCTGTCTCTGAATCATCCTCTGAGGAGCTCCCTGTAACCATCGAGATATATGCTTCAACAAGTACCATTGCCTGCTCTGAAGACCTTGTTTTCACTCCTGATTTTTCCATAACCGGCTCAAATGGCTGATACACATGAAGAGTAGTTCAATATACACAGATTGTCGACAAATGGAATACATAATGAAAAAAAAGATGGCATGAGATAATTCACATATATGATGCCTAACTACATGGCGGTGCATAATTCACATGTATGATAACTGGCTGAAAAACATGGCATTGCATAATTCACATATCTGATATAGAAAGCAAACATGAGGCATTCACACAAAGCATGTCTAATCTAAGCAGATGGCATGGCAATGCAATTCACATATACGATGACTGGCTAAACAGGATGACATTGCATGATTCACGTATATGATGCCTGGCTAAAGAAGATAGCATTACATAATTCCCATATACTCCCTCCGTTCCTAAATATTTGTCTTTTTAGAGATTTCAAATGGACTACCACATACGGATGTATATAGACATATTTTAGAGTGTAGATTCACTCATTTTGCTCCGTATGTAGTCACTTGTTGAAATCTCTAAAAAGACAAATATTTAGGAATGGTGGGAGTATGATATAGAAATCAAACGTGTGGCATTCACACAGAGAAAATCTAAACTAAGCTGGTGACATATAAGATGTATAATGTAAGCAATGCGAGGCGCCATATGCATGATATGACCAACATCAGCATGCCAAGTTAGAGCAAACACCTCAGGTGGTAAATAGGAGTGGTCGGCTCCCTCTGAATCCCCATCTGAATAGTTATCTTCCTCTGGAATACAATCTGGAATGGCGGGATGGGGGGCCACTTCGCCCACCATGGAGCGGCGTCTGCATGACATTATATTCCCACGCAACGGTCTTCTCTTTTTCTCTACAATAACCGACATGCATAATAAAAAATTAGTTAGATTTTGTAAGGCCTAAGGGGTGCATGCAGAAATCAAGGCTGATGGTAGCAAACAAGTGGATAGATCCAAAACTAATGATAGCAGGTAGATTATAGTTTCACTTTAAAAGATAGACAATGGATCATCTACTTTTTGTTGCCCACCAAACATGAACCACATAGAAGACCCCAGATGAACCAGATAATAGACAAATACTATTTGTTGCTGCCTCGATATGAGACCCACATGCATTTTAAAACTCAAGTTTGAACAATAAAGTAGCAGGTAATAACATACAGTGTATAACGTAAGCAAACACGAAAGGCTGCAACCTCTCTTTCGGAACTGTGTAGTCCTCAGGTTCATCTGCTCAGTCGATGATGGTAATGCAGTTGGCGTGGCTGCCGACAACGGGGAAGATGATCTGAGGCGGCAAAAGAAAGTTTGCAGGGGGAATCTCTGCTGCAGTGAACGCTTCTGTCGATGGTGCACCTCAGGTTGGGTGGATGACGGCACGGCAGGAGCAGGACATAACACACAGAGTTTTCTTTGACGCCTATCTTAAAATGAAGTAAATCTGTAAGGGCTCCTTAGAATTGGAGGATTCTATAAATGCAGGGACATGAAAAGCACATGAATAGGATATGAATGCATGTGCAAAACAGAGCATTTGGAAACATAGGGTTTCTGTGAACCTCGGTGTTTGGTTCAAATGAATTGGAAGAATACAGGAATGGAGAAACATGGTCAAATTAAAGTCAAACCACGTGAAAATGAAAAAATAAGAATCTGATTATGCCAGTAATGCAATTAGTCCTGTTCTTCATGCTATTAATTTGAAAAGGACATCCAACTGGATATTAAAATTCCTACCATTTTTCTTTGAAAGAGACACCAAAGGAAAAAAATCCTCCAGTTTTGCTTTGCTCCACTCCTAACCAAATGCACGAATAGTAGTACCATAGTAGTTCCATAGCAAAGGATCCCTGAGGGATCGACATGAATGCAGAGTAACAAAGTGATGCAACGAGTGTACAACCTCTTTGGCATAGCCTTGTCAACCTCAGCATCATTGGGTTGGACGTGGAGGATGGTGATGCTGGTGTGACTGTCAGAGGCGGGGAAGAAGATTTGAGGCCTCTAGAAATGGCGCCGAGGGTACTGCTCCACTGTGATGGACGGTTTCGTCATTGGTGCAACTCCGGTGAGGTGTACGGCGGCGAGGCTGTAGCAGGACAAGACAGACAACGCTAATCTGAAGTGGGACTCTAATATCATCCGCAATAGATGATGTAAAATACATCACCAAAAAGTGCTAGATGTAGAATGCATCAGTCGCGCGACGACCGCTTTGACAGATGTTGTAAATACTGTTTACTCCGAACTTAACTGAAGAAACTGAACTTTACAATCGAAACTGAATTTTACGGTCGAAACTGATTGAACTAGTAGAAGAGCATTGCAATAGATGTTTAGGGCGTTCGAGCACTAGTAGCAGAGAAGTAGTGATATAAATCAGCAGACGCTCGAGTAGGGAACACACTAGCAGAGAGCAAGTTGTGCAGCAGAACTGCGAGCGAGTGCTAAAGCAGCAACTCCTGTAGCTGCCAGAGGTTGTGCAGCAGCAGTAGCGCGAGCGAGAGAAAGAGCAGAGCAGCAACACGAACGAGAGCAAGAGCGGAGCAGTAGTGCAACCGACAACAATAGCAGAGCAGAGCAGCAGCACGAACGAAAGCAAGAACAGTGCAGCAGCGCCACCGGCAGCATGAACAGAGCCGCATCGCGAGCAAGAGCCGGAGCAGCAGCAGCAGCGCGAGCGAGAGTCGGAGCAGCTGCAGCTAGTGCCGGTGTGGAAGTTGTTGCCGAGGAAGAACTACATGGGGGAGAGACGTCGTGGATGAAGTGGCCGGCAACGGCAGCGTTGATGGAGACCCGCCATGGCTGCTCGGTATCGAACACCGGTAGCCCCGTGAGATTGAATAAAAGATAAAATGCAGTGGTGAGTGCATAACCTCCTTGGTGGCACCGAGTTGGCCTCGGCTTCATCGGTGGAATTGGTGAGGGTGCTGCGGTTCCGATGGGGCAGGTCAAGACGGCGCTATGGGGATGGAGGTGGCGCGATAGACGAGGCGAACGTCGGGGCAGCTCCTTGGAGGTGGAGGACGGGGCAGCTGATCTGGCAGGACGACGAGATCGATGATGGATCCTCATCCGATGCGGTGGATGAGGGACGACGAGCTGTTGCGGTGGATGGCGTCATTGGCGAAGAGGCTCCGGCTGGGTGGCGGTCAGGAGCCCGACCGAGGAGCATGGGGTTTCGTGGGTTTTGGCGGCCTCGGTGTACGAATGGGGGGGGGGGCGAAGGGGAAGGTAGGGGGAGCCATGGCTTTGGGACGCGCTTGTCCAAAATATAGGGCAAGTTACCAGCATACCCCCATCGGTTTTGACACCGCGATGTCAAGCTGGCGTTTCCGGCTGAGGGGTAGAAGGGGGATTTCGCGTGTCTGGGTTGCGGGACCGATTTTGGATGAGGAGGGAGTTTTCGCGCGCGTCAAAACGGGATAACAAGGCGCGACACGGGTTGAAGAGGCAGGAGTTTCAAAGCAGATGAGACAAAAGATAAACGAGCTTGAAAATTTCGGGATAACAAGGCGCGGATTCCTTGTTCGGCAGAACAAACTTAACATGTAAAAAAAACAATTCATACAAGACACAAGAGAGTCATGTCCCCTTTTACTATATTGCTATAAATGTCATTGAAAAAACTACAAGAAAAATGTAAAAAAATCGGGAGAACAAGATTACCCTGTACAGTACCAAATCGATTCGCACTTCCCTCAACAACAACAAAAAACAAATCAAATCCAACCAAAAGAAAGAGTCATGTCCCTTTTTATATGATTACAAATGCCAGGATCTCGAATTTCAATTTTTGCATCCACGTTATGTTGAATTCGAATATATCGTTAGGTGACTTTGCGGTTTATAATGGATGTAGTCCTACATTTTGATCTTCCATCATATATGAACATTTTACTCTACCCTATGAACATATATATTGTCGTCTACCATATGGACTAAATTTTGAATCAATTTTCCTTATTTGAATACGATTGTTGTCAAGTTATACAATCGTTTAAATATTATCTTGATAACAAAAAACATGCATATAGCAGTAATCATATTTCACTATGAACTACATGTAACATACGATATCCAATTCAAATATTTGTATCCATTTTATGTTGAATTGAAATTAGAGTACATTGGTCTAGGTGGCGAGATGTTCGGGATAATCTAAACCCTGTCTTCATATGTATATAATTTTTGGCTGAATTGGGACAAGTTTTGGTATAAACTTCTTGCAAAACTGGAGATTCTCTCAACAAGCCTCGTGGTTCCGAGAGGGAATGTGTCACCTTTGTGTGCGAAATGATATACGCTGCCTCCCCCTGATTTTCTTTACAGAGGCAACATAGAACTATATGAGTGCCTTATTACGTTTTAGAATTATTCAGGGTTCGTTTGGCCTTTTTTATACATTAATTGAATTTCTGGACATTTAATGTGCACAATCCAAATTTGAACTGCAAGCACATGCTCCGGTGCACCAAACTTGGTTGAAAAATCACATGTTTGTCATTGGGTGAATTTCTAGGTCCCATGCAATAAATGGGAATGAAATTCAAACATCTCCGCGTCGTGACTCGGCCGAGAACATCGAGAAACATGGTTTTTAAATTCATGTAAATTCAAAACTCGCCTGGAAATCATGAAACTTGGCATGGTGTCATTTCATGGCACTAACATGCTGTGGTAAAAAATTGGGCCGATTTGGAACAAGTTTTGTTATAATCTTCTTGCAAACCGGAGCTTCTCTCAAGAAGGCTCGCGATTTTAAGAGGAAACGTGTCACCTTTGAGTGTGAAATGATATACGCTGCCCCCCTTGAGTTTCATTACAAAGGCAACATAGAACTACATGAGTGCCCTATTAAATTTTGGAATTATTCTGGGTTCATTTGGCCTTTTTTATATATTAATTGAGTTTCTGGTCATTTAATGTGCATAATTCAAATTTGAACTACAAGCACATGCTCCCGTGCACCAAAGTTGGTTGAAAAATCACATGTGTGTCCTCGGCTGAATTTCTAGGTCCCATGCAAGAAATGGGAATGAAATTCAAATATCTGGGCATCGTGGCTTGGCCGAGAACATTGAGAAACTTGGTTTTAAAATTCTTGTAAATCCAAAGCATGCCTGAAAATCATGAAACTTGGCATGGTGTCATGTCATGGTCCTACCATGCCGTGGTAAAAAAATTGGCAGAATAGGAACAAATTTTGCTATAAGCTTCTTGCAAACCGGAGCTTCTCTCAAGAAGGCTCGTGGTTCTGAGAGGGAACGTGTCACCTTGAGTGCGAAACAATATATGATGCCCCCTTGAGTTTCTTTACAAAGGCAACATAGAACTACATGAGTGCCCTATTAAATTTTGGAATTATTCTGGGTTCATTTGGCCTTTTTATACATTAATTGAGTTTCTAATTTTTAATGTGCATAATTCAAATTTGAACTACAAGCACATGCTCCCCTGCACCATAGTTGGTTGAAAAATCACATGTGTGTCCTCGGGTGAATTTCTAGGTCCCATGCAAGAAATGGGAATGAAATTCAAACATCTAGGCATCGTGGCTCGGCCGAGAACATTGAGAAACTTGGTTTTCAATTCTTGTAAATCCAAAATCATGAAACTTGGCATGGTGTCATGTCATGGTACTACCATGCCGTGGTAAAAAAATTGGCCGAATAGGAACAAATTTTGGTATAAGATTCTTGCAAACCGGAGCTTCTATCAAGAAGGCTCGTGGTTCTGAGAGGGAGTGTGTCACCTTTGAGTGCGAAACAATATATGCTGCCCCCCTTGAGTTTCTTTACAGAGGCAACATAAAACTACATGAGTGCCCTGTTAAATTTTGGAATTATTCCATGTTCGTTTGGCCTTTTTTATACATTAATTGAGTTTCTGGTCATTTAATGTGCATAATTCAAATTTGAAGTACAAGCACATGCTCCCGTGCACCAAAGTTGGTTGCAAAATCACATGTGTTTCCTCGAGTGAATTTCTAGGTCCCATGCAAGAAATGGGAATGAAATTCAAACATCTGGGCACCGTGGCTCGGCCAAGAACATTGAGAAACTTGGTTTCAAACTGTGGTAAAAAAATTGGTCGAATAGGAACAAGTTTTGGTATTAGCTTCTTGCAAACCGGAGCTTTGATAACCCACAAGTGTAGGGGATCGCAACAGCTTTCGAGGGTAGAGTATTCAGCCCAAATTTATTGATTCGACACAAGGGAAGCCAAAGAATACTCTCAAGTATTAGCAGTTGAGTTGTCAGTTCAACCACACCTGGATAACTTAGTATTTACAGCATAGTATTTAGTAGCAAAGTAGTATTGATAGCAGTTTTGTAGTAATTGTAACAGTAGCAACGGAAAATTAAATAAGCAAAGCACAATATGTGAAAAAGCTCGTAGGCATTGGATCAGTGATGGATAATTATGTCGGATGCGATTCCTCATGTAATAGCTATAACATAGGGTGACACAGAACTAGCTCCAATTCATCAATGTAATGTAGGCATGTATTCCGAATATAGTCATACGTGCTTATGGAAAAGAACTTGCATGACATCTTTTGTCCTACCCTCCTGTGGCAGCGGGGTCCTAATGGAAACTAAGGGATATTAAGGCCTCCTTTTAATAGAGAACTAGACCAAAACATTAGCACTTAGTGAATACATGAGCTCCTCAAACTATGGCCATCACCAAGGAGTATCCCGATTATTGTCACTTCGGGGTTGTCGGATCATAACACATAATAGGTGACAATAGACTTGCAAGATAGGATCAAGAACTCGCATATATTCATGAAAACATAAAAGGTTCAGATCTGAAATCATGGCACTCGGGCCCTAGTGACAAGCATTAAGCATAGCAAAGTCATATCAACATCAATCTCAAAACACAGTGGATACTAGGGATCAAACCCTAACAAAACTAACTTAATTACATTGTAAATCTCATCCAACCCATCACCATCCAACAAGCCTACGATGGAACTACTCAAGCACATCGGTGAGCATCATGAAATTGGTGATGGAGGATGGTTGTTGATGACGACGGCGATGAATGCCCCTCTCCGGAGCCCCGAACGGACTCCAGATCAGCCCTCCCGAGAGAGATTAGGGCTTGGCGGCGGCTCCGTATCGTAAAACGCGATGAAACTTTCTCTCTAATTTTTTTTCTCCGCGAAACGGAATATATGGAGTTGGAGTTGAGGTCGGTGGAGCATCAGGGGGCCCACGAGACAGGGGGGCGCGCCCAGGGGGAGGGGGTGCGCCCCCACCCTCATGGACAGGGTGTGGGCCCCCTGGCCTTGATTCTTTTGCCAGTATTTTTTATATTTTCCAAAAGTTATCTCCGTGGATTTTCAGGTCATTTCTAGAACTTTTGTTTTCTGCACAATAAACAACACCATGGCAGTTCTGCTGAAAACAACGTCAGTCGGGGTTAGTTTCATTCAAATCATGCAAATTAGAGTCCAAAACAAGGGCAAAAGTGTTGGGAAAAGTAGACACGTTGGAGACGTATCAACTCCCCCAAGCTTAACCCTTTGCTTGTCCTCAAGCAATTCAGTTGATAAACTGAAAGTGATAAAGGAAAAATTTTACAAACTCTATTTGCTCTGGTTGTTGTAAATATGTAAAGCCAGCATTCAAGTTTTCAGCAAAGATTATGAACTAACCATATTCACGATAACACTTTGGTCTCATGTTTACTCATATCAATGGCATAATCAGCTAGCGAGCAATAATAATAAATCTTGGATGACAACACTTTCTCAAAACAATCATAATATGATATAACAAGATGGTATCTCGCTAGCCCTTTCTGTGACTGCAAAACATAAATGCAGAGCACCTTTAAAGATCAAGGACTGACTAAACATTGTAATTCATGGTAAAAGAGATCCAGTCAAGTCATACCCAATATAAACTAATAGTAATACATGCAAATGACAGTGTGCTCTCCAGCGGGTGCTTTTTAATAAGAGGATGACGACTCAACATAAAAGTAAATAGATAGGCCTTTCACAGAGGGAAGCAGTGATTTGTAGAGGTGCGAGAGCTCGGTTTTAAAATAGAGATGAATAACATTTTGAGCTGTATACTTTCACTGTCAACGCAACAACTATGAGATGGCGATATCTTCCATGCTACATACATTATAGGCGGTTCCCAAATAGAATGGTAAAAGATTATACTCCCCACCACCAACAAGCATCAATCCATGTCTTGCTCGAAACAACGAGTGCCTCCAACTAACAACATCCCTGGGGGAGTTTTGTTTTAATTATTTTGATTTGCTTTGATCTTTTTGATCATGGGACTGGGCATCCCGGTTACCAGCCATTTTCTCGTGAATGAGGAGCGGAGTCCACTCCTCTTGAGAATAACCCACCTAGCATGGAAGATACAGACAGCCCTAGTTGAAACATGAGCTGCTCGAGCATACAAACAAAATTTCATTTGAAGATTTGGAGTTTGGCACATACAAATTTACTTGGAACGGCAGGTAGATACCACATATAGGAAGGTATGGTGGACTCATATGGAATAACTTTGGGGTTTGTGGAGTTTGGATGCACAAGCAGTATTCCCGCTTAGTACAGGTGAAGGCTAGCAAAAGACTGGGAAGCGACCAACTGAGAGAGCGACAGCAGTCATGAACATGCATTAAAATTAATTTACACCAAGTGCAAGCATGAGTAGGATATAATCCACCATGAACATAAATATTGTGAAGGGTATGTTGATTTGTTTCAACTACATGCATGAACATGTGCCAAGTCGAGTCACTCGAATCATTCAAAGGAGGATACCATCCCATCATACCACATTATAACCATTTTAATAGCATGTTGGCACGCAAGGTAAACCATTATAAACTCATAGCTAATTAAGCAAGGCATAAGCAACTATAATCTCTAAATGTCATTGCAAATATGTTTACTTCATAATAGGCTGAATCAGGAACAATGAACTCATCATATTTACAAAAACAAGAGAGGTCTAGTTCATACCAGCTTCTCTCATCTCAATCAGTCCATCATATATCATCATTATTGCCTTTCACTTGCACGACCGAACAGTGTGTATAATAATAATAGTGCACGTGCATTGGACTAAGCTGGAATCTGCAAGCATTCAATTCAAGAGAGAAGACAAAGTAATATGGGCTCTAAGTTAAATCAGCAATCATGCATATGAGAGCCACTAAGCATTTTCAATATGGTCTTCTACTCTCGATCCCCAAAGGAAAGAAAAGAAATAAAACTATTTACACAGGAAAACTCCCAACAAGCAAAAGAAGAACAATAAATCTTTTTGGGTTTTCATTTCAATTACTACTACAAGCATGGAAATTAAACTAACTATTTTTTTGGTTTTTCTTAAGGTTTAACAAACACACAAGAAGAAAGTTAGAAAAAGAAATTAAACTAGCATGGATAATACAATGAAAGAGTGTGAGCACCGACGACTAGAATAGTGTGTGAACACGAATGTAAAGTCGGTGAGAAACACGTACTCCCCCAAGCTTAGGCTTTTGGCCTAAGTTGGTCTAATGCCAGGGATATCTTGGCTGATATCCGAAGTTATAACTGGGGTCGTACTGAGAAGCAGCAGCCAATGCATCCCGAGCTGCGGCATGTTGGCGAGCTGCCTCCGCTCTCCCCTCGTGTTCAGCTGCCTCCTCCCTGGTAACAACATATCTTCGTTTTGCCTGGTAATCAAAAAGGAAAGGAGCAGGGAGAGTAACATGGACAGCACTACGTCTGTCAAATATTAGTCGATACTGGAGGAATTTTTCATTCCTCAAAAGAAAACGATGTTTGACCATCGCGTCATAATCTAAATAAGCAGGAGGCAACTCCATATCCTCCTCTCGTGGAGCTATACCAAGATAATTAGCAACACGAGTTGCATAAATCCCTCCAAATAAATCTCCAGATATTCCATTATTATGCAACCTACGTGCAACTATTGCCCCCAAGTCACTCTTGAGGACACAAAGATCAGGGACACACATGTGACATGCTTCATCTTTACCGTTAATGCACCTACCAATGAAGAGAGCAAAATAATGTATAGCAGGAAAGTGAATGCTCCCTATGGTAGCTTGTGCTATATCCCTAGATTCTCCCACAGTAATACTAGCGAGAAAGTCTTTATATTCAGATCTATGGGGTTCATGAACATTGCCCCGCTGCAGGAGTTTGCAAGCAATTGTGAAATCTTCTAGGTCCATGGTATAGATTGATCATAAATATCAAACAGGACATTCTGAGAATTACGCGAAGATGTATATTCAAACCTTCTCACGAATGAATCAGTCAATTGGTAGTACTGAGGACACTTATCTTGTATGAAGTCCTCAAGCTCGGCGTTACGCACATAAGCGTCAAATTCATCCTTAATGCCTGCATTGACCATAAACTCTTCTGATGGCCACTCGCAAGCCCGCACTTCGGCTTCCCTTGGTGGTTCATCATCTTGCTCGCGCATAGCACGCCTAGGTCCTCTCTTTGTTGAGGAACCACCTTGGTACATTCTCCTGGACATATTTCTCTCCTCTGAAAAATTTCTGAAATTTTTAGTAACTTCAAAATAAAAGTGAATCAAACTAAACAAAATTGGTAGCAACTACTCCCACAAGTGCCTAGAGCCTATATCATGCATTAGAATTACTTGGGACCTCATAAATTTGACATGCAAGCTCAAGAACAGGGTCACCTATGCAGCAAAAATTTGCAATGAATAAAGCACTAGAACAAAAACTAATTGGACCAATGGAGGAGTCACATACCAAGAAACAATCTCCCAAAGCAGTTTTGTGAATGGAGCTTTGAGCAAGGAGATCGAAAATCGCAGCAAAATGAGCTAGAGCTCATGCTTGAACTGGATGGGGATTTTTTTTGGAGGAAGATGGAGTGTGTGAGTGCAGGAATAAGTGGAGGGAGGCCACTGTGGGCCCACGAGACAGGGGGCGCGCCCTCCACCCTCGTGGCCAGGTGCTTGCCCCCCTGCAGTGTTTTCAGTGCTTAAAATCCTCAAATATTCCATAAAAAATCATACTAAATTTGCAGGGCATTTGGAGCACTTTTATTTTCGGGATATTTTTTATTGCATGGATAATTCAGAAATAGACAGATAATACTATTTTTGCTTTATTTATTCTAAATAACAGAAAGTAAAAAGAGGGTACAGAAAGTTGTGCCTTCTAGTTTCATCCATCTCATGATCATCAAAATGAATCGACTAACAAGGTTGATCAAGTCTTGTTAACAAACTCATTCCGAATAACACGGAACCGGAGAAATTTCGAATAACACTAAGTTACATCAACGGGGATATGAACATCCCCAACAATAAGAATATCATATTTTTTCTTGACAGTAGGGAGAGGAAATTCAAAACCTCCAATAATGATAGTTGGGACTTTTCCAATAGAATTGATGCTATGAACTTGAGGTTTTTCCTCGGAAAGTGTACCGTATGCTCATTACCATTAACATGAAAAGTGACATTGCCTTTGTTGCAATCAATAACAACCCCTGTGTAAGTGCATCCAGTGCCACCCCTAGTTGGTTTTGGAGTATTGACGACAAACCTGGTTGAGGGACTAATGTGTTTGTGAGAATTGCAGGATAACACAGGTAGTAGTCCCTCATTGATTCGGTTTACCTACCGGAGATGGCCCCTAAAAATGTGTCAAGACATTGAAGACAATGGTGGTCTGTGAAGCTATTCACGGTGAAGACTATGACATGAGAAGACATTGAGTGAAGACTATGGAGCGCGAAGACTTCGTTGTTTCGTTGTTTCCTTTTTCTTCTTTGTTGAGTCATAGGAACCACCGCACTATTAAGTGGGGTCCAAGTGAACAAAGTCAGAGTGACTGAAGTGATGCTCAACCAAATCCTATGTCTTCGAGCAAAAACAATGAGAGCAAATCTTATCCAGAGTCGGATGAGTCAGCTTTACTTGTAGCCCAAGTCAAGCTGCCGCGTGTGTTTGAAATCTGACCATTGTGACACGTGTCAGTTCCTTAGTGACCCAGGGTCATTTTGGACAAATCAGGTCGGGTTTCCCAGTGGCTATAAATAGCCCACCCCCTACACCATAAATTGGTGGCTGCTCAGAGTTAGTACATGGCTTTTGTCGTTTGAGAGCAACCCATCGCCGAAGCTTTCGAGAGAGAATCCTTGCGAGGACAAAGCCCAAACCACCCAGAGCCCAAAGAGTTTTTGGCATCACTGAAGTCTTTCTATCCGCGTGATCTAAAGACTTGTTACACTTGATGACTGTGAATCCTCCAGCCGGTTAAGCATCGTGTTCTGAGCATCCAAGAGTCATTGTGGATTGCCGATGAACGAAGTCTGTGAAGGTTTGGAAGTCTACCTTGAAGACTTACTAGAGTGATTGGGCGGGGACTAAGTGTCCTTAGCTCAAGGGGAATAAGGTGAAGACGCGGTCTTCTGAGTTGAAGCTCAGCCTCCCTAACCAGACGTACAGTTGTCACAGCAACTAGAACTGGTCGAACAAATCCCTGTCCTCCTGAAGCTACTGGTTCTATCTCTTAGTTCTCTCTACTTACAGTTTGTCTTCGTGAAGTCATTGCCTGCTTGCATTATCTGTTTGACTTCACTGTGTGACTACCTATTCTGATTGGCTTCATACTATCTTCCATCTTGATCTTTACTACCTAGCTGCTAATAGTCTTCGTGCTTTCACTTCATTGAATACTTGACTATGGCTTGTCTGGTGTAGTCTACCTTCCGCTGCATACGAATAGTGTCGTTTCTATTGTTTGTCTTCGAAACACTCATGTTTTGAAGACTTTCATAAAAATCGCCTATTCACCCCCTCTAGTCGATAACTAGCCCTTTCAATTGGTATCAGAGCAAGGTACTCCCTTGTTCTGTGTGATTCGGTTTAACCACCTGGAGTTTTAGCTATCTCAACTGCAGGGACAATCAAAGTCTCCGCTGCGTGCCCCATCTTCGATGTCACTTAATATCCCTACTGGAAGAATAGGATGTGCATGCATCTTGAAGCCATTGATGTCGATCTGTGGTATGTCGTCAAGAATGGCATTCCCAAGACTGGCGAAGGTGTCACCCCTGCTGATGTCAAGAAGTTCATTCAACTGGACTCTACCGCCAAGAGCATCATATGTGGTCATCTAACCGAAGGACAGTATGGCTGTGTGAGTGCTCTGGAAACGTTGAAGCTAGTCTGGGACTGGCTCTCCAAGGTCAATGAAGGCATCTCAACTCAGCGAGATCAACGGATCAGTACTATCCGCAACCTCTTCAACCGCTTCAGGAGACACGACAATGAGAATGTCCAGCTCACGTTTGATCGCCTCAGTGATATCATAAATGAACTCCAAGCACTTGGCGCCACTGAGATTACGAAGCATGAGATAGTGAAGACACTACTGAGATCTCTTGACAACTCATTTGACACCTTAGCCTTGATGATACAAGAACGCCCTGACTTCAAGTCTCTCGAGCCGTCTGACATACTTGAGAGGCTCAACACACATGAGTGCTAGATATCCGAGAAACAAGATATCTATGGCCCCAACTATGGCCGAACTCGCGCTTTGAAGGCAAATGCTTCTGCTTCCTCATCTAAAGAAGAATCTGACTGCAGTTCTGGTGATCCTAAAGACATTGGAAAGGAGCTTCCTATGCTTGTGAAGAAGTTCCAGAAATTCACCAAGAAGAAAGGCTTCAGAAAGTCTTCACGATCCAGCTCAAGGAATGATGAAGCTTCTGCCTATGACCACAAGAAGAGAACCTGCCACAAGTGCAAGAAACCTGGTCACTACATCTCTGAGTGTCCACAGTGGGATAATGAGAAGAAGAAGAAGAGAAAAGAATATGATTCTGACTGCAAGAAGAAGAAGAAATCCTCAAAGTCTTCTTCCATGTCTTCTTCCAAGTCTTCATCACACAAGAAGAGCTCATCTGGCAAGGCCCGTGCTTTTGTTGGCAAGGAAATGGATTCATAGGAGGAGTCTGCTTCTGAGGAGGCGGAGGTGGAGTCTGAGGAGTCTGACTCTGGTGTTGCGAGTCTGGCTCTAGCTACAGCCTACGTCGCCAAGTCCATCTTCAACACTAAAGACAATGGCTCCGTCACCAACGCTCATGATAATGATAAAGACGACTCGCCTCCCACCTACTGCTTCATGGCACGTGGTGCCAAGGTAAAATCACGCGATGCTTACTTTCAAACATCAAGTGAAGATGACTCTGATAGTGAATCCAAACCTAGTTACAAAACACTTGCTAAAATTGCAACTGAACAACTGAAAGCTATGGAACATACTCAAAAACTGTTAGACAAAAGCGATGACCTATTGGACACGGAAATGACCAAGTCTCAGTCCTTAATTGAAGACATCAAAAATCTTCATGTTAAGTACCAGGAACTTGAAGGTTGACATGAATCACTCTCAACTTCTCATGAAAAACTTTCCTATGATTATCTTCAAAGGAAGCAGGAACTTGAGAAATTGAGATCGGCTCATGAAGATCTTCAAAAGGAGAAAGAGTCAGTTCACGCTCAACAGATTAGTCCCTCTCAGGAAGGGTTTGAACCACCATGTCTAAAATGCATTGAGCGTGATAACGCTACCTCTGTTGTTGAATGTTCTACTGCTACTACTGTTGCAAAATCTTCAACTACTGATGTGGTAACTAACCCCTATGCTAAGGATACCACTACTATTGCTGATGAGAATGCCAGGTTGAAGACACTACTTGAGACAGGAATGTACAAAAGTCTGAAAGGGCATCAGACATTATGTGATGTCCTCAAAAAGTAGATTCTGAACCAAAACCCTAGGAAAGAGGGTGTTGGGTTCGAGAGGAAAATGAATGTTGATGGGTCGTACTAGAAGCCTGAGCAGTACCCCCAAACCACCTGGGTTGCTGCAAAGGAACCTTCAGTAGATCCATCCACCTTGTCTGGTTTCACTTGTGCTAACCCCATTATCACTGATGAATCCTTTGATGCAAACTACAAACTGTTCAAGAATCAGAATGGTGAAGTGTTTGCCAGGTATATTGGTACTAACTACAGGAATGGGCCACCTATGAAGAAGATATGGGTACCCAAAATCTGTCTTGAGAATCTTCCAGTGAATGTCATCATGACACCCCCTGTGAAGAAGACAAACCCCATAACAAAGGCTTCATATGGTCCAAAAGCTTCATACAGACCGTGGACTCATCTGAGTCACCCTAACGTCAATGTTTTGCAGGGAAATCATACTCAGACCCATGAATATGAGCGTGTTTCCTCAAACCGCTATGTTCATAGAACTAAGAACTTTTCTGCTTATTCCTATGAGTATTATTCACCTCCTACAAGGCTATTTACTAGGGCTCCAAAGCCGAAATTCTCAGATGTTGCACTTAAGACTCCTTGCTTCTAAGCCACCCCTGGAAATGTGGGTGGTTAAGAAAACTTTAACGCCTCAGATTCGATGCGCCAGGTGTCTTCCAGTTATTCACCGTCGTTGCCATGTCATTTGCTTGCGTGTTGCATTTTGCCATGTCATCATCTGCATTTCATCTGCATGTTTTTCAAAACTTGCATCCGTTCGGGTTCCGCCGGTTCTCTCCTTGTCCGTTCTGAGCCCGACCACACTCCCCCGCGCCCGTCGCCCCTCTCAAATCTTGTTTCGTGAGCGGGAGAAAAACGTTCTCGGAATGGGCCGAGATTTGCCGAGTGGCCTTGGTATAGCACTGGTAGACCACCTGTCAAGTTTCGTTCCATTTGGAGGTCGTTCGATGCCCCAACGGTTAACCGCGTAGACCGAAACCCCTCTCTCTTCGCAGCCAAACACCCCTTAAAACAGCCCACTAGCCCATCCTAACCCCCTCCATTCTCTCGGTCGTTCGATCACAATCGTGTGGGCGAAAACCGCATCCCATTTGGAGTC
This sequence comes from Triticum timopheevii, assembly GCA_963921465.1. NCBI lineage: Eukaryota > Viridiplantae > Streptophyta > Magnoliopsida > Poales > Poaceae > Triticum > Triticum timopheevii. The sequence continues at coordinate 463,669,867 of OY997272.1, read as the reverse complement.
TGCTAGCTCCCTCTACCTATAAATATGCTTCCCCCTTTTCCAAATCACGGATGAAACCCTAGAAATCGCCCTCCGCCGCCACCGGATACGTCCGGCGCCACCGGACGAATTCGCCGCCGCCCCGCAGCCACTGTCATCACGCCACCTGTCCGCCCGCACCGTCCCCGCCGCCGCGGCCCGCGGAGCCCGTTGCAGGCCCGCGCGGGCCCAGATCCCGCCGCCGCCAGGCCCGGTCACCGCCGCCGCTCCTGCCCGAGTGCCTCTCTGCCTCCCGCTCCGGCCACCTTCCGCCGGCGCCCCCCGCCACCTTGCCGCCAGTGCGCCGCCACGCCGCCCGGCCCCGCTCCTCCGCGCCGGGAACCCCGCCGCCGACTGCCCGGATCCAGCGTCGCCCGGCGCCGTCGTCCCGCGCCTCGCCCGGCGCCAAGCCCCTCCGCCTCGCCTCTGCCTCGTCGCCACCAGCGAGCACGGCTTCCCGCTGCCGCCGGGATCGGGAGGATCTCGAGCGCCACCTCGCCGCCCCTGCCATCTCCGGCCGCCGCCTCGACAAGTTCGTCGGTCGCCCCTGCTCCCTCCTCACCTCCCGCGCCTCCTCCGGCCTCCTCCTCGCCGGAGCTCCTTGCCGGAACCGCCTCGCCACTCGCCGGAGTTCCACTCCGGCCAGATCCGCCGCGGGTGGATGAGATCCACCCGCCCTTCCAACCAAATGCGCGTCCCCGACCCCGGATCTCTCCATCCCGTACCTCCTCGTCCAGTTTTTCCGCGGGGTATAATTTTCTCTAAGTCCCCAGGAACTCATTTCATGTGTGCTGCTCCGTTTCATGCATATGATATATCAAAATGTTCATCGTGAGATGCTCTTCATTTTGTTCCATTGTGCCATGCTTGTTTGATTTCATCTTGATGCCCTAATCATCATTGCAAGAGTGCTATATGATGTTAACTGCTGTCTGTTATCAGAACTTGGAGATTGTCTTTCTCATTGCATCTTGTGTGTGCATCTTATGAGCTTGACGTCTACAGGAGTTTTGAGCTACATCATGCCATCTTTACAAATGTGCAATCCATGTATGTTTGTGAGTCTTGTAGTGAGTTCATCGAGCTTGTGAAGTAGGGTACTTGCTATTACTGTTTTGCTAGTCTGAATCTGCTATGTCATGATTCTAGGTAAACCTACTGCTACAAGTCATTCTATGCATAATCCGGAGATGTTCGCTAAGGATGTTTTGTTATTCATGTCATGCTATATCCATCCATGCCCCTGGGTGCATTTATGACTTGCTTTACATTGTTCATATCATGCTCCAAACTTGCTAAATAATGTTGCTGTCAGCCTGTTAACATTAAGTTCAGTTTTTCCATGAGCGTTTCTAGTGATCCATGCACCCTATGAACTTTCTCTTGCCATTCTTAGCTTCATAATTATATCATATTACTGTTAGTAACCTTGTCATGACATGTATTTCTCTGTGGTGAGTGGTACAAGCTCACCAACATGCCTACTTACCGTTGTTCCTGCCATGTCTGAATCTGTCATATCACTTGCCATGTTTGCATGGATGCTACCATGTTTTCTGTTGATCTTTGGAATTAGTTCAGTAAGGGAGTTTTGTTATTTGTCTTTAGTATTAGCATGCCATGCTTTTGGTTGCTATGATAAGTTCCTGTAGCATGTTGTTTGATAGCTCTAAACATTGCAACCTGATGTTATTTCTGCTAAGTCTGTGAACTGTTATTATTTGCAATCTTGCCATGACCTTTTGAGCATGTTCTCGTGATTTCTGGAGATAGTTCAGTGTTCATGTTTTGTCATGCTTTACCTGTACATCCCTTCCATGCCTGTTGTTCTTATGTTGAGGTGCTGTAGCATATTGTTTTGATGCTTGCTATATGCCTAGTTGCTGTTTTGGACAGCTTGTCCTTTAAACTTGTATAGAGTATGTGTTGAACCGTTGCTCCGTTTTGAGTGTGCTCTATGAAACTTGCTTAGTTTTGCATGTAGTTTCATCTTGACATGTTGCATCCTTGTTTGAGAGTGTTTGCTTGATTTTTGAATGCCTTGTGCATCAATGCCATGTTTAACTTGTTTTGCTCATATCTTCTAGGCCGTAGCTCCGAATTAAATGAACTTTATATGTAACTTGACTAGAATCTCGTGTAGATCATCTTGGTGCATCTTAACTTGCTGTTTAACTACTTGAACAGAAGGTTTATTCAGATCTGGACCAATTTCTAAAATTTCATATGAGGACTTACCGGAATTGTTATATGTTGTTTCCGGCCTCATTTAAACTTGCCTTGATATGTTGTTCTTGTTTGGATCATCTCTTGCCATGAGTAGCCTCATATAGCTTTGTCATGCATCATGCTTGGTTGTGCATCATGTCTTGGTTATGTGTTGTGTGTTTACCTTGTTGTTTGCTTCTTTCCGGTTGTGCTCCTTCTCGTTAGTTCCCGTTTCGGTGCGATCGTGAGGATTCGTTCGTCTACACTTGGTTCGTCTTCGTGGCTTCATCTTCTTCATGGACTCGTTCTTCTTCCTAGAGGGATTTCAGGCAAGATGACGTCACCTTGGATCTCACTACTATCATTGCTGTGCTAGTTCTTTCGTTCTATCACTTTGCCGCGCTACCTATCTCTTGCTTATCAAGCCTCCCAAATTGCCATGTCAGCCTCTAACCCTTTTCACCCTTCCTAGCAAACCATTGCTTGGCTATGTTACTGCTTTGCTCAGCCCCTCTTATAGCATTGTTAGTTGCAGGTGAAGTTGAAGATTGCTCCATGGTGGACATGATTATGTTGGGATATCACAATATCTCTTATATTATTAATGCATCTATATACTTGGTAAAGGGTGGAAGGGTCGGCCTTATGCCTGGTGTTTTGTTCCACACTTGCCGCCCTAGTTTCCGTCATATCGGTATTATGTTCCCGGATTTTGCGTCCCTAACGTGGTTGGGTGATTTATGGGACCCCCTTGACAGTTCGCCTTGAATAAAACTCCTCCAGCAAGGCCCAACATTGCTTTTACCATTTGCCTACCACCTATACTTTTCCCTTGGGAGTAATTAACCCCGAGGGTCATCTTTATTTTAGCCCCCCAGGCCAATGCTTGTCTAAGTGTTGGTCCAAACTAGAGCACCGTGCGGGACCATCCCTTGGCAACTTGGGTTACATCAGTACCTGTACGCTTCACTTATCCGGTGTGTCCTGAGAACAAGATACGTGCAACTCCTATCGGTATTGTCGACACATCGGGCGGCTTTGCTGGTCTTGTTTTACCATTGTCGAAATGTCTTGTAAACCGGGATTCCGAGACTGATCGGGTCTTCCTAGGAGAAGGAATATCCTTCATTGACCGTGAGAGCTTGTGATGGGCTAAGTTGGGACACCCCTGCAGGGTATAAACTTTCGAGAGCCGTGCCCGCGGTTATGTGGCAGATGGGAATTTGTTAATGTCCGGTTGTAGATAACTTGACACCAGATACGAATTAAAACGCATCAACCGCGTGTGGAGCCGTGATGGTCTCTTTTTGGCGGAGTCCTGGAAGTGAACATGGTTTTGGGTTATGTATGAACGTAAGTAGTTTCAGGATCACTTCTTGATCACTTCTAGCTTCTCGACCGTTCCGTTTGCTTCTCTTCTCGCTCTCATTTGCGTATGTTAGCCACCATATCATGCTTAGTCACTGCTGCAACCTCACCACTTTACCCCTTCCTTACCCATTAAGCTTTGCTAGTCTTGATACCCATGGTAATGGGATTGCTGAGTCCTCGTGGCTCACAGATTACTACAACAACAGTTGCAGGTACAGGTTATGCGATGATCATGACGCGAGAGCGATGTTTGCTTATCTTGGAGTTCTTCTTCTGCCTCTTCTTTGATCAGGGGATAGGTTCCAGGTCGGCAGCCTGGGCTAGCAGGGTGGATGTCGTTTGAGTTTTTGTTTGTGTTTCATCCGTAGACGGATGGTGCTCTTATGTATGATGATGTTGTATTCATGTGGCATTGTATGCCTCTTGTATGTATCCCCAACTATTATGTAATGGTTTGATGTAATGATATCCACCTTGCAAAAGCGTCTTCAAGATGCGCTTCTATCCTTGGTGGGACCTTCGAGTTCCTTTAGGATTGGGTCCATCTTGGGCGTGATAAGTTGGTATCAGGGCCTCGACCGACCATAGGAGCCCCCTTGATTGTTGGCCGTTGTCGAGTCTAGAAGAAAACCGTTTTCGGAGTTTAGTTATATCGGAGAGTAGGAATTCTTTTTACTCCTCAGCCCTTCGTCGCTCTGGTGAGGAATCTTGACGTAGGTGTTTTGAATTACTCCTCTTCCCCTTCAAAATTTTCTTTAGGATCACGCAGTTGGTTTTTCGTTCGTTGGTTCTCAGCTCTTTTCATCCGGTGCATTTCTCGTCAAGTTGACTCGAGCCTCTTCATCTTTGAGTTCAATCCTCAGTTGTTTTCTTTTTCCCACCCGCCCACCCCTTTTTCTTCTTGGAGCCGGAGTCCGTAATCGAGTATCCATCCTACTCGTGTGAAGCCTTTGCTTTCTTTCAACCGGTGTTTTCTCTTTAAGATATTTGTCGGTTCCCCCTTCCAAGTTGCCTTTGTTTTCCCGCCCTCCCACCCTCTTCTTCCCGGAGCCCGAGTCTCTTTCGAGCATCAATTTTCATTCATAAGGAGCCTCTTCAGGCTTCCCTGAATCGTTTCAACCGATGAATTCTCATCTCGGTGGACATTCTTCATCTCTTTTTCTTCTCCGGTGGACTCAATTCAAGTTTTTGGGTTGATTATATTCTTTTCCTTGGATCAAGTGTTTCCTCTTGCTTGTTTGCCTCTCGCCAGTTTATCCTTCCGGAGTGTTCAAGACATCTTAGGAGATTCGTCTGTGTTCCAATTAATTCGAGGTTGTCACCTCATTCAAATATTTCAATCATTCCAGTGCATCATCTACCTCTTCAACAACCCTTTCCAACGGTGTTTTCTTTTTAGTGGGCCCTAACCCACAGGTATTTTCCCAGGATCTTACCTGACTCTTGTGATTTTCCGAAGCTATTCTTAAATTCTTTTTGAAGTATGACGTAAGTATGAATTTCATCAGTCAGATGCTTTTCCAAGATCGATTTCAAATCATTTTCATTGTTGGCTCAACCTCTTCGCTTTTCATTCTCCCGGAGTATTTCAACAATTTTTTGTGGTGTTTCTCGTTGTCATTCTCAACATTTGAAGACCAAAGAAGAGTTTTTCCTCTAAATCTTGCCCGTTCTCCCGAAGTTTCGTGGTTCTAGCTTCATGTTATCCTCTTGATTTATTCCATTTGTCAGATATTCTTTTCGTACCCATCCGGAGTATGTCAGGAGTTGTTTTTTTCCATTTCTTTTAACTGGAGGCCATCATTCCAGAAGAATTCTTTGTCCTCACATTTCAGCTACCGTTATCCAATGATCCCAGTGCTTCGTTCAAGTCCTCTTTAATCAGCTCATGATCTCTTTGTTCTTTTGCATCTAAATCCCCTCTAGCATATTTGTTCTTCTAATTCTTCCCGGTGATTCATTCCCTTTCAGCAGTCATTTTCGAATTCTTACGGTGGTTCGTTCAAGATTCTTTTTCCTTGATTATCATTTTAATCCATTCGTTCTTTCCAATCATACCGGTGGTTCAGTAATACCTTCTCAGGTTTGCGCTATGTCACTCCTCAATCCTTTGCAAGAGAAATAAGTTGTACGCAAATCCATTGCCTCTCATCAATTTAATTGGTGGAGGATAAGCATAACATAATTCTTACTCTTAGTTCATCATCATCAAGTAATCCCTTCCTTCGAAGTTTGTTCGTGATGAATAAACTCTAGTTCCAAGTGTTTTCATATTTTCTTTTCCGGAGTTCAGATTTCCTCGACCATTTCATCGGAACCTCCATCTAAGTCACCGCAAGCTATAATCTTATTCTTTCATCCTTCATTTTATCTCGTCATCCTTTTGCTATCGGAGTTCTTCACGGTGGCTCGTCATGATTTAATTCATTCCTCAAGTGTTCATCAAGATTCTTATTGAAGGAGCTCAAGTATCTTTCCTTCTTGCTTTTCGAAGTGCAATTAATTTTCCGTATTCTTTTCAAGTGGAGTTTTGCATTTCTTCATTATTCCCAGATATTCAAGCATTTGGTTGTGGTATAATTTCACCTCAAGTTTTGAGTTGTTTTTTTATAAGTCCACAACAAGCTTATTCTTTCATTGTTGATTTTCTCAACAACTCCGTTCAATCCTTCCTTCTAAGTTCTTTTCATTCAATTCTTTCAATTCTTCTGGAGGCATTGCATTGTTCATCTTGCCAAGTGCCATCTCATTGGGTAAAGTTCATGTTCTAATCCTTCCATTTTGAGTCGGAGTGTTGCCGAAATTCTTTTATTCATTCCTTTTCTATCTTGTTCTAACCGGAGTGGTTTCAGAGTCTATCTTGTTTCCATGAGCATTTGATTCTTGTCATATTCGCCTTTTCTCTTTCTACCCGAGTGCTCTCGTCTTTGTTCACCTTTTCTCTTGCCTTCTTACTTCACCTCTTCCTCTTTCTCTTCCGTGTCGTTCCTAAGATCTTGGGGCGAGATCTCTTGTTAGTGGAGGAGTGTTGTAACGCCCCGGATTCGATGCGCTAGGTGTCTTCCAGTTATTCGCCGTCGTTGCCATGTCATTTGCTTGCGTGTTGCATTTTGCCATGTCATCATCTGCATTTCATCTGCATGTTTTTCAAAACTTGCATCCGTTCGGGTTCCGCCGGTTCTCTCTGTTGTCCGTTCTGAGCCCGACCACACTCGCCCGCGCCCGTCGCCCCTCTCAAATCTTGTTTCATGAGCGGGATAAAAACGTTCTTGGAATGGGCCGAGATTTGCCGAGTGGCCTTGGTATAGCCCCGGTAGACCACCTGTCAAGTTTTGTTCCATTTAGAGGTCGTTTGATGCCCCAAGGGTTAATCGCGTAGCCCGAAACCCCTCTCTCTTTGCAGTCCAACACCCCTTCAAACTGCCCACTAGCCCATCCTAACCCCCTCCATACTCTCGCGCATTCGATCACGATCGTGTGGGCGAAAACCGCACCCCATTTGGAGTCTCCTAGCTCCCTCTACCTATAAATATGCTTTCCCCTTTTCCAAATCACGGATGAAACCCTAGAAATCGCCCTCCGCCGCCATCGGACGAATTCGCCGCCGCCCCGCAGCCACTGGCATCGCGCCACCTGTCCGCCCGCGCCGTCCCCGCCGCCGCGGCCTACGGAGCCCGTTGCGGGCCTGCGCGGGCCCAGATCGCGCCGCCGCCAGGCCCGGTCGCCGCCGCCGCTCCTGCCCTAGTGCCTCTCCGCCTCCCGCTCCGGCCACCTTTCGTCGGCGCCCTTCCCCCCTCCGCCTCGCCGTCGGTGCGCCGTCGCGCCGCCTGGCCCTGCTCCTCCGCGCCGGGAACCCCGCCGCCGACCGCCCGGATCCGGCGTCGCCCGACGCCGCCATCCCGCGCCTCGCCCGGCGCCAAGCCCCTCCGCCTCGCCTCTGCCTCCTCGCCGCCGGCGAGCACGGCTCCCTGCCACCATCGGGATCGGGAGGATCCCGAGCGCCGCCTCGCCGCCCCTGCCATCTCCGGCCGCCGCCTCGAGAAGTTCGCCGGTCGCCCCTGCTCCCTCCTCACCTCCCGCGCCTCCTCCGACCTCCTCCTCGCCGGAGCTCCTTGCCGAAACCGCCCCGCCGCTCGCCGGAGTTCCACTCCGGCCAGATCCGCTGCGGATGGATGAGATCCACCCGCCCTTCCCACCAAACGCACGTCCCCGACCCCGGATCTCTCCATCCCATACCTCCTCGTCCAGTTTTTCCACGGGGTATAATTTTCTCCAAGTCCCTAGAAACTCATTTCATGTGTGCTGCTCTGTTTCATGCATATGATATATCAAAATGTTCATCATGAGATGCTCTTCATTTTGTTCCATTGTGCCATGCTTGTTTGAGTTCATCTTGATGCCCTAATCATCGTTGCAAGAGTGCTATATGATGTTAACTGCTGTCTGTTATCAGAACTTGGAGATTTATCTTTTTCATTGCATTTTGTGTGTGCATCTTATGTGCTTGATGTCTACCTGAGTTTTGAGCTACATCATGCCATATTTACATAGGTGCAATCCATGTATTTTTGTGAGTCTTGTAGTGAGTGCATCGAGCTTGTGAATTAGGGTACTTGTTGTTACTGTTTTGCTAGTCTAAATCTGCTATTTCATGATGCTAGGTAAACCTGCTACTACAAGTCATTCTATGCATAATATGGAGATGTTCACTAAGGATGGTTTGTTATTCATGTCATGATCTATCCATCCATGCCATTGGTTGCATTTATGACTTGCTTTAGATTGTTCATATCATGCTCCAAACTTGCTAAATAATGTTGCTGTCAGCCTGTTAACATTAAGTTCAGTTTTGCCATGAGCGTTTCTAGTGATCCATGCACCCTATGAACGTGCTATTGCCATGCTTAGCTTTATAATTATGCCATCTTACTGTTGGTCACCTTGTCATGACATGTATTGCTCTGTGGTGAGTGGTACAAGCTCACCAACATGCCTACTTATCGTTGTTCCTGCCATGTCTGAATCTGTCATATCACTTGCCATGTTTGCATGGATGCTACCATGTTTTCTGTCAATCTTTGGAATTAGTTCAGTAAGTGAGTTTTGTTATTTGTCTTTAGTATTAGCATGCCATGCTTTTGGTTTCCATGATATGTTCCTGTAGCATGTTGTTTTATAGCTCTAAACATTGCAACCTGATGTTATTTTTGCTAAGTCTGTGAACTGTTATTATTTGCAATCTTGCCATGACCTTTTGAGCATGTTCTCGTGATTTCTGGAGATAGTTCAGTGTTCATGTTTTGTCATGCTTTACCTGTACATCACGTCCATGCCTTCTGTTATTATGTTGAGGTGCTGTAGGTTATTGCTTTGATGCTTGCTAGATGCCTAGTTGCTGTTTTAGACAGCTTGTCGTTTAAACTTGTATAGAGTATGTGTTGAACCGTTGCTCCGTTTTGAGTGTGCTCTATATGAAACTTGCTTAGTTTTGAATGTAGTTTCATATTATCATGTTGCATCCTTGTTTTGATAGTGTTTGCTTGATGTTTGAATGCCTTTTGCATCAATGCCATGTTTAACTTGCTTTGCTCATATCTTCTAGGTCGTAGCTCCAAATTAAATGAACTTTATATGTAACTTGACTAGAATCTGATGTAGATCATCTTGGTGCATCTTAACTTGCTGTTTAACTACTTGAACATAAGGTTTATTCAGATCTGGACCAATTTCTAAATTTGCATATGAGGACTTACCGGAATTGTTATATGTTGTTTCCGGCCTCATTTAAACTTGCCTTGATATGTTGTTCTTGTTTGCATCATCTCTTTCCATGAGTAGCCTCATCTAGCTTTGTCATGCATCATGCTTGGTTGTGGATCATGTCTTGGTTATGTGTTGTGTGTTTACCTTGTTGTTTGCTTCTTTCCGTTTGTGCTCCTTCTCGTTAGTTCCCGTTTCGTTGCGATCGTGAGGATTCGTTCGTCTACGCTTGGTTCGTCTTCGTGGCTTCATCTTCTTGATGGACTCGTTCTTCTTCCTAGCGGGATTTCAGGCAAGATGAACGTCACCTTGGATCTCACTACTATCATTACTATGCTAGTTGCTTCGTTCTATTGCTTTGCCGCGCTACCTATCTCTTGCTTATGAAGCCTCCCAAATTGCCATGTCAGCCTATAACCCTTTTCACCCTTCCTTGCAAACCATTGCTTGGCTATGTTACCGCTTTTCTCAGCCCCTCTTATAGCGTTGTTAGTTGCATGTGAAGTTGAAGATTGCTCCATGGTGGACAGGATTATGTTGGGATATCACAATATCTCTTATATTATTAATGCATCTATATACTTGGTAAAGGGTGGAAGGCTCAGCCTTATGCCTGGTGTTTTGTTCCACTCTTGCCGCCCTAGTTTCTGTCATATCGGTATTATTTTCCCGGATTTTTCATCCCTAACGCGGTTGGGTGATTTATGGGACCCCCTTGACAGTTCGCCTTGAATAAAACTCCTCCAGCAAGGCCCAACATTGGTTTTACCATTTGCCTACCACCTATACTTTTCCCTTGGGAGTAATTAACCCGAGGGTCATCTTTATTTTAGCCCCCGGGGCCAATGCTTGTCTAAGTGTTGGTCCAAACTAGAGCACCGTGCGGGACCATCCCTTGGCAACTTGGGTTATGTCGGTACCTGTACGCTTCGCTTATCCGGTGTGTCCTGAGAACGAGATACGTGCGAATCCTATCGGGATTGTCGACACATCGGGCGGCTTTGCTAGTCTTGTTTTACCATTGTCGAAATGTCTTGTAAACCAGGATTCCGAGACTGATCGGGTCTTCCTAGGAGAAGGAATATCCTTCGTTGACCGTGAGAGCTTGTGATGGGCTAAGTTGGGACACCCCTGCAGGGTATAAACTTTCGAGAGCCGTGCCCGCGATTATGTGGCAGATGGGAATTTGTTAATGTCCAGTTGTAGATAACTTGACACCAGATACGAATTAAAACACATCAACCGCGTGTGTAGCCGTGATGGTCTCTTTTCGGTGGAGTCTGGGAAGTGAACACGGTTTTGGGTTATGTATGAACATAAGTAATTTTAGGATCACTTCTAGCTTCTCGACCGTTCCGCTTGCTTCTCTTCTCGCTCTCATTTGTGTATGTTAGCCACCATATCATGCTTAGTCGCTGCTGCAACCTCACCACTTTACCACTTCCTTACCCATTAAGCTTTGCTAGTCTTGATACCCATGGTAATGAGATTGCTGAGTCCTCGTGGCTCACAGATTACTACAATAACAGTTGCAGGTACAGGTTATGCGATGATCATGATGCGAGAGTGATGTTTGCTTATCTTGGAGTTCTTCTTCTGCCTCTTCTTCGATCAAGGGATAGGTTCCAGGTCGGTAGCTGGGCTAGCAGGATGGATGTCATTTGAGTTTCTGTTTGTGTTTCATCCGTAGACGGATGGTGCTCTTATGTATGATGATGTTGTATTCGTGTGGCATTGTATGCCTCTTGTATGTATCCCCAACTATTATGTAATTGTTTGATGTAATGATATCCACCTTGCAAAAGCGTCTTCAGGATGCACTTCTATCCTTGGTGGGACCTTCAAGTTCCTTTAGGCTAGGGTCGCATCTTGGGCGTGACGAAAACTTAACTCTCTTTTGCAGGGAAAGGTCTCCAGCCGAAAATCTAAGGCGTTCAAAACTAATGCTAGGGACCGGAAACATCTTGTGGGGCGCAAGATAAAATGCCCAAATGGTCTTACTATGTATTTCGTTCCGGGATTCCTTGACACTCATCGTATCTATCCTAACCAAGATCTGAATTTCTATGTTCCACTTGTTCGTCAAATGTTTATGCTTCACAACTCGCTTGGTGAAGCCTATCCCCCAAACTGCACTGTAGGTTGTGACACCTCATGCTTCAGAATGGATTATGGACAATGCATGCACTAACCCAATCACTGGAGATCGAAGTCTTCTGATGGATTCAACGCTAAGTCCATCAGACAAGACTCACATCACATTTGCTGACACTGGTAAAAGCAAGGTATTGGGTCTAGGTAGAGTTGCAATATCAAGGGATCAACACATGGATAAAGTGATGCTTGTTGAATAACTTGGTTTCAACTTAATGTATGTCTCAATGCTTTGTGACTTAAACATGATTGTGCTATTTGGAAAATATCGATGCCTTGTACTAATGGAATCTAACAAGTCTCTAGTCTTTGAAGGGTATCGGAAATATGATCTGTATATGGTAGATTTCTCGGTAGGACTAAAGATGGCCGTATGTCTTCTAGCAAAAGCTTCAGAATGTTGGCTTTGGCATCGAAGGCTAGGACATGCTGGCACGAAGAACATGCACACTCTCGAGAAGAAGAAGCATGTCGTGGGCATCGAAAGCGTCAAGTTCAAAAAGGATCATCTGTGTGGTGCCTGCGAAGCTGGAAAGATGACCAGGGCCAAGCATCCCTCGAAGACAATCATGACTACATCTCAACCCTTCGAGCTGCTACACATGGACTTATTCGGCTCTACTCACTACTCTACTCTCAATGCTACTGCTTGCCTCTATGGATTTGTCATTGGTGATGATTACTCTAGATATACTTGGGTGCATATAATCCTCTACAAGACTGAAGTGCAGGATGTCTTCAGATGCTTTGCCAATTGTGCCATGACGAACTATGGAATCAAGATCAAGCACATCAGAAGCGACAATGGCACTGAGTTGAAAAACACCGGCCTTGACCTCTATCTGGATACTCTGGGTATCACTCGTGAGTTCTCTGCTCCTTACACACCTCAGCGGAATGGCATCGCCGAGCGCAAGAACAGAACTCTTATTGAGATGGCCTGAACGATGCTTGATGAGTACAAGACTCCATGAAAGTTCTGGCCTGAAGCCATTGATACTGCATGCCACATCATCAATCGTGTTTATCTTCACGAGCTTCTGAAGAAGACATCCTATGAACTCCTAACTGGTAAGAAGCCAAATGTAAGCTACTTCAGAGTATTTGGTGCTAGGTGCTGGATCAAGGATCCACATCACACGTCAAAATTTGCACCAAAAGCACATGAAGGTTTTATACTTGGTTACGGAAAGGATTCACACTCCATAGAGTCTTCAACCTCTTTCACTATAAAGTGGTTGAAACTGTGGATGTGCGGTTTGATGAGACTAACGGCTCGCAAAGAGAGCACCTGCCAAATGTGCTAGATGAAGTACCTCCAAGTGAATAAATCAAGCAGATGGGAATTGGAGATATCATACCTTCTGAGAATCAGACTGAAGAAGAGCTTATCATTTATGCACCTAATCAACCTGAAGACAATGCTCAGCCTGAAGACAATTCCCCAAATGATGACAGTGATTAGCAAGAGAAAAATCTTCGTCCTGTTCATCCTCGTGTTGCAAATGAAGTTCAGATTGAGAAGATAATTGACAGCTTAAATGCACCTGGTCCACTCACTCGTTCAAGAGCAACTCAAAGAGCAACATTGCTAACCAATTTCTGTGGGCATTTCGCATTCGTCTCAATCTCAGAACCCAAGAAAGTCGATGAAGCCTTCATGGAACCTGAATGGATTCAAGCTATGCAAGAAGAGCTTCAACAGTTCGAGCTGAATAATGTGTGGGAGTTGGTCAAGCGTCCTGATCCTCGGAAGCACAATATCATTGGCACCAAATGGATATATCACAACAAGCAAGATGAGCATGGTCAAGTGGTCAGAAACAAGGCTCGTCTCGTTGCACAAGGTTACACTCAAGTGGAAGGAATTGACTTCGACGAAACATTTGCTCCGGTGGCAAGGCTTGAAGCCATTCACATACTGCTAGCCTATGCAAATCATCACAACATCCTTCTGTATCAAATGGATGTGAAGAGTGCTTTTGTCAATGGAAAGATAGAAGAAGAAGTATATGTCGCACAACCTCCTGGCTTTGAAGATCCAATACATCCTGATATGGTATACAAGCTCAACAAGGCACTGTATGGCCTCAAACAAGCCCCTCGTGCATGGTATGAAACGCTCAAAGACTTCCTGAAGAGCAAAGGCTTCAAACCTGGTTCACTAGATCCTACACTCTTCACGAAGACATATGATGGTGTACTGTTTGTGTGCCAAATCTATGTGGATGACATTATCTTCGGCTGCACCAACGAGAAATACAGTGATGAGTTTGGTCACATGATGCAAGAGCAATATCAGATGTCCATGATGGGCGAGCTGAAGTTCTTTCTGGGTCTCCAAATTTGTCAGCAACGCAACGACGTATTCATATCTCAAGAAAAATACCTCAAAGATTGCCTGAAGAAGTTTGGAATGCAAGACTGCAAAGGATACACGACGCCAGTGCCAACCAAAAGTCATCTGGGTCCCGACGACAATGGTAAAGAGTTCGATCAAAAGGTATACCGCTCCATGATTGGTTCTTTGCTTTATTTATGTGCATCTAGGCCAGATATAGTGCTTAGTGTTTGCATGTGTGCCCGATTCCAAGCGGCAGCAAAGGAATCGCATCACTTAGCTGTGAAGCGAATTCTTCGATATTTGGCTTACACCCCAACATTAGGATTATGGTATCCAAATGGCTCAAAGTTTGATCTAGTTGGATTCTCAGATGCTGATTATGCTGGTGACAAGGTTGATCGCAAGTCCACATTAGGCACATGTCATTTTCTGGGATGATCTCTTATTTGTTGGTCTTCAAAGAAGCAAAACTGTGTATCTCTCTCCACTGCTGAATCCGAATACATTGCTGCTGGATCTTGCTGTGCTCAGCTTCTCTGGATGAAGCAAACTCTCAAGGACTATGGTATTCACCTAAAGAATGTGCCTCTCTACTGCGACAATGAGAGTGCCATCAAGATTGCCAACAACCCAGTTCAGCACTCGAAGACAAAGCACATTGAAATTCATCATCATTTTCTCAGAGATCATGTTATGAAGGAAGATATTGATATCATTCATGTCAAGAGAGAAGAGCAATTGGCTGATATTTCACAAAGCCCTTGGATGAGAAAAGGTTTTGCAAGTTGCGGTGTGAGCTAAATATCTTGGAATCCTCAAATGTCCTGTGATTAGGCACACATCCTAACACTTATTCATTTTGATGACTTAGATGTGCAACACACGAAGTAATGTATATCTTCAATCAATGAAGACATACACTCTAAGTGTGAATACATTAATATGGAATTTGACTTCGGAGCGCCACGATAATTATGCGCCGTGTCTGGGTCTAATACTTCCTATACGGTGGGTAACGCCACCACCAAATTTTTGTTTGAAGTGTTTCTCTTGGCGTCATATTTGCAAAGTCTTCATATTTGATTTATCTTCATCCCTGGCTTATATTCAAGTTTATCTTCATTTGTTTGATTTGGCCTTATACTAATTATATACATATTTGTGTTTTGTCCTCTACAGCATTCACTTATAACTATGACTTCGTGCTGAATCTTTTGATCTAAGTGAATGTGATCGGACCCTAACCTATCTATGCTTCTACCGCAACTCTATCTGTCTAAATGATATGCATTCTATGGAAAACTGTCGATTGTCTTCACTGAGACCTTGTCAGCTGAAGTCAATCTGACAAACATTTATATATGTTTTTAATGCTATATCCTTACTGCCTGAAAGCCAGAGAATTCGGAACGACCACCCCGACAATGCAGGCGTGCGTGGGAACATGGAACAACTTCCAAGGTGTTGCATGCTTGCCACGCGCCCTTCAGATGTGAACCGCCAGGGGCACCTGCGTAATTGCGCTGTGCCATCTCTTTCCTTATAAATACCCATCACATCTCGGTCAAAAATTCTTCTTCCACCTCGCCACCTCTCACAAACCCTAGCGCCACCGCTAGCTCTCGACGACGCCGGCAACGAAGCGCTTAGCTGCCACGACTTCTCCGACGCCGTCCTCACACCGGCCATGGACCTCGTCCTCTCCGCCGTCGCCATAGGTGTCTTCCGTCGCCAAGTTAGGACATGAAAGATCGAACTGCTCGGCCTCCAACTTCGCTCCGTCTAGCAGTTCTTCGCGTGGTAATTAAAATTCACTTTTTACCATCTTCTTTATCTGATAGATTCATCCTTCTTTACCAAAAGAGGTTTCTAGATGTCCAAAGTTGAATCTATCTCTTTTTGCATCTCATACTATGCCTAGACTATTCACTTATGCTTCTCTACAAGTTAGATTCCTCACTTGTACTTATTCTTGGATTCATGCAAATCTGGAACCAACTCTCATCAAATAAGTGAATGTCTTCACGTTGTGAGGTCAATGCCTTCAAACTGATTTATCTTCAAAATCTTCTGAGAATGCATATGACCTCTTCCCCTTCCCTCGCACCTCTAATGCTGTCACAGGTACATGTCCGTGGGAGAATCCCTTGGTTCTCATAGTCTGCATTCCTTTGCAGAATTCTTACAGAGTCACATAAATTCTCTTGAAGCCAGTTCTTGTCTGACCAACCGACAGAAGCCTTTGCAAGTATTGAAGCCTTTCAGGTTAAGCTTCATGGCTACTGAGAAGTCAGCAAGAAAGGGTGGCAGACAGTGCCGTGGGAACACTTCCAAGGATTTGCCTCCAGATTTGCATGAGCTGTACAAAACAGACCTAGAGGAAACCTATGGAGGACGCAAGAATCGAATCCAATGGATTTGAAGATATTGGGCAGAGGAATGGTTCAAGTACCGATTCGTCACAGACGAGTATGCAGAGAAGAATGCCATCAAGCGACCCTGGGGTGATATACTGTACAAAGATCTTCCTCCTAGGACCCAGGCTGAAGCTATTGAGCAAGGTTTCTATCCATGCATGGTGTGCGGACCACAACCAGAGAACGCTCACCCTACTTCTCTGCTGTGGTGCCGTGAAGACAATCTGTTCAAGCGCAACTACCAGTTCGCCAAAGACTCTGCTGTAAAGGACATGAAGGAATTCAGACTTGACTTCAACCCATGTCCATATGCTCCTCGGGAAGATGGGACCCGTGAAGCCAATGAAAACAGGGTCGGCCCCTTCTACAACCTTGCAGGCCTCATCACACACATTGTCGTCCAAGGTGAAAAAGTGGATCATTCTTGTGATGATGCTGACACTGATGATGCACCAGCTCCTCCTTCTCAGCCGCAGAAGCTAAAGAAAGCTAAGGCTTCAAAACCAACTGCTGCACCAAAAGCTTCTCGAGTGAAGCCATTGGCAACTGCCCCTCCTGCTCTCAGTAACACATATGAAGATCCCTCTCGAATCTCCAAGAAGAAAGAGAAGACTCAGAAGAAAGATGTTCAAAGTTCTGGTCAAGCCCTGACACCTGTTGCCGTTCTGAGGAACAAGACTGAAGCCATTGATCTGTCAACAGACGATGAGTGTGGTGATGATGCTCTTGAGCAGCTGATTAAGAGCAAGCAAGAGGCGGAGATCTTCAATGATCTTCCCCTCTTCGATGTGAACATTCTAGACAACTTCATTGATGAGTGGTTTGACAACCCAAATCTCAGCCTTGATGATCTTCAGCTCCCGATTGGCATCAGCATCGCCTTCCAAGGCGCAATTGCTCCTGAGCTGGCTCTAGCTCAGCGAATTGTTGAATTGAAGAACAAGATTGACTATGAGAAAGAGCAGTTCAAGAAGCATGTGCCAAGCTCAGCGTGGCTGATGTTCAAAACCTCAAGGTGATGCTGCATGACCTCAAGGAGGCATTTCGCAAGAAGTGCGAAGAAGCCAAAGGTTCACGAGAGTGCATGTAGAATCTAGCTACCAAGTGTGTTCAAGCTTACAATGAAGCTGAGAAGCGCAAGGCGCTTGGGCGTCCTGGCATCGACCCCAAGCTGGCTGCCAAGAAGAAGAAGAAGCCTACTATGGCCCAAACTGAAGCTCCAAGGCAGGAAGAACCTCACATTGTCTTCCCTGCCAGCATGACAGGCTCGAAGCCTAAGGTCCCCACAGTGGCTCCAGAATAGAAGAAAACCAAGGCAACTGAAGCCGAAGCCAGAAAGCGCAAAATCAGGAACACCACTGATGATGCACCACCCACCAAGAAGAGAAAGACTAAGAAGAGAGATCGGGCTGCTCCCAAAGAGCCCCTTGTTGTCGAGTCCATTGCTTTTGCTCATCCTGCATCTGTAAATCAAGAGCGTCAGTTGATAGTTCATGAGTCTACTTCCACAGACGCTCCTGAAGCTGAAGAAGATCCAGGTGTTGACCCCATCATGGCTGAAGACATTGGTCCCCAAGACAATGTAGAAGATGATGAAGTCCTTCCTCAGATTGAGCGCCCAACGGTATCATCACCTGTTCTCATGAACAACGAGCTCATCAGTATTGGTCGTCCTTTGACTTCAATCTCCCAGGATGCCTCATGGGCTGATCGCCCCCAACCACCAACACCAAGTCAAGACTCACCCAGTACACCCCGTCCTCCACCAGCGCAAGTCACCAGCCCAATAGTGAATGATGACAACCACATGGAGACTACACCATCACCAAAAGCGTCGCCCGTGTTCCAACAGCTTCGCAAAGTCCTAAGGCCATCAATCTCCATGACAACCATCACAGAAGAAGATTCAAACCAATCCAGCTCAGTGGCACGTCAAGTGTTCCCTGAAGAAAATCCCTCTGTGACGGTTCCTACGACCGAAGCCAATGATGCTGAAGACAATCCGGCTGCATCAGCCGATGAAAGACAAGGAGAAGAAGAACATGTTGCCACACCCCCTACCAACCAAGAAGTTGTTCTCACGGAGAACATGTCAGTGCCCGACCCTCCAGCTACTCAAGTGGAGGTTGAAAATCTTGAGGTGGCCACCAACAACACTACTGAAGCCAATGACGTTGTCATGGCTGAAGATAATGTGGCGCCTGCAATGAACACTGTGCATGAAGCCAATGATGCACCTGCAAAAAATGTGCAGTCTGACGCCCTTGCAAATGCTACTGCTCCAGTTCCGCCACCAAGGCCCCATACGATTGAGCAAGCATTATACCAAGGCGAGCTTGTCACTGTCAGATGGCCAATTATTGTTCCTCCGCCTGCCCCCGGACCTCAGTTTGACTATCATGTGGAGCACAGGCCTCAGGTTCAGAAGCCAAAATCAAGGCTGCCAAGGTTTCCAGGTACTTCATCTGCACCAGGATCATTCAATGTCAATGGCTTCATTGCACACAACACATTCTTCGATAAAGCCAAGAACCCATATTCCAAGCCAAGAATATCATATGATCGGTTCTGGAGTTATCAGCAGCGTAACTACTACTCATGTATTCTATACAATCAAGAGCGCATATTTCCTCATATGCGTCTGGATTCCGAAGCCATTGCTGGCCTGCCCTGCTTAAAAGAAGCCCTTGACTGTTTTCGAGATGCAGGCCTTCTCCAGTTTGTGACCGACAAGGAAAATTGGAATGGAGAGCTTCTGCTGCAATTCTGTGCAACCCTTCACATTCGCGGCTACAACAGGGATCCGAAGACATGGGTGCTTGAGTGGATGATATGCAATGTCCATCATGAAGCCAAAGCTCTTGTCCTCATTGAGCTTATTGGCCTATCCACTCCAGGTGAACTCTATGAACCCGGTTGTTAGCTTCACCGCAATGTGTTGGAAAGTATCTTTCAGAAGCCAGAGTCCAACATGAGCCAAATGCTAAGCATGATGAAGCCACTGCCACAGGATGCTGAATATCCCAAGGAATTCTTTGTTGAAAACCTAGAGTATCTGCCCCGCACCATCTATCACATTATCAGGCAAACTCTATGGCCCGTCAAAGGACATTTTTCCTCAGCAAAGCTCGAAGGCACAATGAAGACATTGGTGTCGGTGTCAAAACCGGCGGATCTCGGGTAGGGGGTCCCGAACTGTGCGTCTAGGCGGATGGTAACAGGAGACAAGGGAGACGATGTTTTTACCCAGGTTCGGGCCCTCTCGGTGGAGGTAAAACCCTACTCCTGCTTGATTAATATTGATGATATGGGTAGTACAAGAGTAGATCTACCACGAGATCAAAGAGGCTAAACCCTAGAAGCTAGACTATGGTATGATTGTTGTTCGTCCTATGGACTAAACCCTCCGGTTTATATAGACACCGGAGAGGGCTAGGGTTTCACAGAGTCGGTTACAATGGTAGAAGATCTACATATCCGTATTGCCAAGCTTGCCTTCCACGCCAAGGAAAGTCCCATCCGGACACGGCACGAAGTCTTCAATCTTGTATCTTCATAGTCTAGGAGTCTGGCCAATGGTGATAGTTCGGCTATCCGGACACCCCCTAATCCAGGACTCCCTCAGTAGCCCCTGAACCAGGCTTCAATGATGACGAGTCCGGCGCGCATATTGTCTTTGGCATTGCAAGGCGGGTTCCTCCTCCGAATACTTCATAGAAGATTTTGAACACAAGGATAGTGTCCGGCTCTGCAAAATAAGTTCCACATACCACCATAGAGAGAATAACATTTACACAAGTTCAATCTATTGACGTATTCCATGGCATGACATCACACCACGGCCAAGCCTTTATTTGAATTGTTTTTACAGTTCCACCTCAGCGCGTTTAGTGAAGCGGTTTCCTTGGCACGTCTTGTCAAAGCAAAGATCGTGTCCCCTTATTCCAGGATTGTCATCAATACAGGCATGGGTAGCCCAACCGCGCCATTGATTACGACGCTTGGGAGATAAGCGAGTTTTACCAGGCTGGTGGGGACACATAGTTTCGTCCGCCCATATAAGGCGATAAGGATCCACCTTGTTACCTACGCCTTCTTCCTCCTTTGCTTATCCATTTCCGCGCACTCGAGCTGCAGCGCCCAAGTCCGCACATCTCGCCTCTACCTTCCCCAGCCATGTTCGGAGCGGGAGGCAAGTGGATGGCCTCCTCCATCACGGAGGGGCACATCAAAAGGCTGCGAAAGGCCGGATACTTGTCCAGCGACATCACGCATCGACTCCCCGACAAGGGGCAGCTCATCCCCACCCCCAGGCCCCATGGGAGGGTGGTGTTCCTCACCCACTTCCTCCGCAGACTAGGTTTTCCACTTCACCCATTTGTCCGGGGGCTCATGTTCTACTATGGCCTGGATTTCCACAATCTGGCCCCGAATTTCATCCTCAGCATCTCGGTGTTCATCGTCGTGTGCGAGGCCTTCCTCTGCATCCAGCCCCACTTCGGCTTATGGCTAAAGACCTTCAATGTCAAGCCGAAGGTAGTGGGAGGCCGCCAAGTGGAGTGCGGAGGTGCCATGGTGGGCAAGATGCCCAATGTCCTATGGCTCGAGGGCTCCTTTGTGGAGACCATAAAGGGGTGGCAATCGGGGTGGTTCTACATCACCGAGCTGCATGACCCTAAATGGGTAGCGGCCCCCGAATTCCGATCTGGATTCCCTACACGGCTCACCTCTTGGAAAGAGAAGGGCCTATCATGGGGTGATTCGGAGGAGCTGACCGGACTCCAATCCTGCGTCCAAACCTTGGTGAACAAGAAGCTCAAGCTTGTCAACGTAGTCCAGGTCATGCTCATCCGCCGGATCCTCCCGTGCCAAAAACGGGCCTTTAATTTGTGGGAGTTTGATTTGGCACAGCACCAAACCTTGAGCAGGCTCTTCGACACTACGTACGAAGATGCCTGGAAGGTGCTGTTCAAGGGCGCCGAGGCTCCCGCATCCGCTACCGAAGATCGCGGATTTAGCTCGCAGTGTCAAGCCGGCGAGGTAAGCTATTTTACCCTTTACAGGACACTTATTTTCCATAGTTTGAGTCTATGCGGGATCTAAACTCCCTTTACCGTTGACAGGCCTGGGAAAAGACGTCCGGGCAGGTTAACTGTCTGGCTCCCTTGCCAGAAGATCCAGCGGACGCCCAATTAACGAGGCTGCTGGCTCCGGCACCTTACGTGGTGCCGGAGAAGAAGGCCAAGAAGAAGGCCACGGGAACTCGAAGGAGTTCCCGGTGCTAGGTGTTGTCGGACTCATCGTCCGACGACTCCGAGGCAGACTCCTCCCGCGAAGACGGGGAGGAGGAAAAAGAGGCTTCTCCCCCAGCGGGGGGAGAGAAGAAAAGGAAGGCCTCCCCAACTGGGGAGGCTGGAGGGTCCAAGAAGGGAAGGACCCTTCCTCCGGACTACTCCACCAACGCCGACGACGGCGAAGAGGAGTGGCCACCGAGGGCTAAGCCCTTGGTGACATTGTAAGTGTCCGGATACCAGAATAATTCATGGCATCTCGTTTGTCGCATAGAATCTCCTAACGCCGAATACAACCCTGCAGCCCGCCCAAGGACGGCCTCGATATTTCAACGAGCGGCTCCCTGGCTCCGTCGGACGTGAATAGTACTTCACTTCCGGCCGCCTCCTTTCCTCGCGCTGCTGATGACGCTGAGGTGGGGTCCCAAAAGGGGCCCGGCCAGGAAGAGGAGGTCCCGGAGGTGCTGCAAGGCAACCTCCCGGTTTTTGGGCACGAGGGGGGTCAACCCCCAAAGGGTTCTGAGTTCGGCCCAGGGCCGGACTCCGCGATGGAACCTTTAGTGGTTCCAGAGTCCGGCGGGCGGCCCCTTCATAAGAAGGGCGAGACTGCGACACCGGCGACCTTCGTCCAGCTGGATGCACCGGATAACTTGTTGGAGGCGCTTAACGGCGCCTCCATCGACGAGGAGCACCGCGCTGTTATGAGTGCGGTGATCTAGAAATTTCAGTCCGCTAAGAGCGGGCTGACTGAAGCCTGTACCAGCCTTCTAACAGGCTTTGAGGTAAGTTTTTAAGATATGTAAGAATATTACCGCATAGACAGTAGCCCCTGATGCTCAGTTTGGTGTTCGGAAATAAAAGCCGAACTGAGGATCTAAAAAGATATACGCAGGAGTCTAACATAAGCATGTCAATATGGGAATGCAGGCTGCACTGCTGACCTTTGCCGCACTAACTGCGGAGGTCAATGCATTGAAGCAGAGCCTCGAGCGGTCTGAGAACGAGCTCGGCCGTGCCAAGAAGCAGCTTGAGGACAAGGAAGGTAAGTAATACCTTATTAGAGTAATACCTTATAAAAAGGATTTGGTTGCAAAAAATGACAGGAATAACGTGAGTATTGCAGGGGCCACGAACAAGGTGGCGACCCTGAAGGAGGCGGTGTCCAAGGCTGAAAAAAGTGCGGCCGCGGAGCGTGCCGAGCGAGAGAAGCAGGAGGCGCGGGTGGCGGAGGTGCGGCAAGAGCTCCAGGCCCTCGTGCAAAAACACGAGAGTTTGAAGCGTGACTCGAAGACTCGAGAGTCCGAGCTCGCTTTGGCTCTTGAGAGTGCCAAAGTCGCTAAGGCCGAAGCCCAAAAGGCCCTCCAGGAGATTGAGGCGATAAAAAAAGATAGTGGCGGGTAAGGCATTCTTCATGCAAAGCAAGAATGTAAAAGTGAATTATCTGTTACTTACCTGAATTCGGAGCTCTCCAGGAGCGTTCACAGATCTTCCCTGTAGTGTGTCCGATGCTGCCGTGTTCTACCTAGCCGAGGAGGGGAGCTCGACGGAAAAGGTGTTCTGGTCTCAATATGCTGAGGCCGGACATCCGGTGCCCCTGAGCAACCAGCTGAAGCAGCTGGTCGAGCTCCACAAGGTGGCCGAACAGGCCATGAAGGGCCTCATAGTTCGGCTGTGGCCTAAAGAAGCCATGCCTGGGAGCTACTTCGGTCTGGTGCGGCGGCTGGTGGATGCCTGTCCATGGATTGAAGTCATCAAGCGTTCCGTCTGCATTGAAGGTGCCCGTCGGGCCCTTGGCCGCGCTAAAGTGCATTGGGGCAAGATGGACGCTGAGAAGCTTGTGACGGATGCGCCACCACCGGGCAAGGAGTATCGCACGCCCGAAATGTACTATCAGGGTGTCCTGAAGGGTGCCCGCCTTATAGCGGGTGAATGCTCCAAAGATATAATTTTTGAGTAGACTCGCATTTGTTATCCTGTACGCTGAAAACTTTGTTCATATGCACTAAGCAACGCTTGTTAATTTAAAATATTACCTTCTGTGTGGCCGTTTATCAAATTTGAGAGATGGCAAGTCGTTGGCTTCAGCCCCCATGCCACGAGTGCTGGGGTGTTCGGGATAACCTTGAGCACTCTTGTTCCCATTCTTGGGTCCTTCGAGGGAGGCGCTCAACACAACGAACAAGGCAACCGGACTTATAATGCTTGAACACTCCCACTTAGCCATGGAATTCTATAATTTTAAATTTCAGTGAAGCCCCTAGTGTTCGGAAGACCGAATTCGGGGCGCTATCCACGCCTGGGCCGGACAAAGCCGGCTCCTCGCTCTAAGCAGCATAAGTCTTTAGGGACTCGAAAAACCTCTCGAATAGCGACCGGCTCTCACCCTATCATGACGGTCAGTTTTAGCTTTCTCCACTGAGGTGCTTAACCCAGCTCAACCGGGGCACAATCGCAGTGGTTCTCCCAGTGCTACCTTAGCTGATATAACGGAACGTAAGGTACCAAAACATGGGAGCCGGGCAAACCCAACTATTGACCCAAGACATGATTCGGAGCCGATGCATATAATGCTATAAGTTCGGGGTGCCGCACTTGTGAAAGTGTTCGGACTTACCACACCATATTTTGGGGTACTTAAGCCCCTGGTGTATTTGGCCGTACCAAAGCGTACGGATGCAACATGTCATAAGTGAACATATATAGATAGAAAAAGGAATGCAATAATAGGCAAAAAGCGATGCATTGTTTATTCAAAAAATACTGCAATGAAAGCAGAATGATACAAATAGTGCGATAAGCAAGGGATGGGACTATTTAACATGTCCCCCTCCAGGGCTAGGCTGCGGGATGGTATGTAAAACAGGTATACTGCTTGTAATAGGGACCACCTGGATACTCGACGTAGCTTTTCTACTTCCCTGGCTATTGCATCGTGAGTTCGGCGATTCCACTGCCGGATAGGGCTTCTTGAAAACGGAGTCCTGAGAATAAGAAAAAAGAATGACACAATTGGGAGCCCCTGGTGTGGTTGAGCCGCACTCTGGGCATGTCGTGGTTGTGCCCCTCCCCCTGTGCCCATGGTATCTCCAAAGCGTAGTTATGTACGCGTGGTACTGGTCTCGCGATTTCGTGAGGGCTGGGGTTGGGGCCGCATTGCTACGCGTGCTCGGAACGTGCCAGGCGGTCTTGTTGTAGGTTACTCCGGGCGCGCTTGACGGTGTCCAGATGTTTAATAGTCGGACTCGAGAGTTGCCTTAAGAGGCTGCTTTGTACTTCCGCTGCGAGGGCCGCCGTATGCTCCTCCGTTCGGAGAGAGCATTCAGTGTTTCCATTGACCGTGATTACTCCTCGAAGGCCTGGCATCTTGAGCTTGAGGTATGCATAGTGTGGCACCACATTGAACTTTGCAAATGCGGTTCGTCTGAGCAGTGCGTGATAGCCGCTGCGGAACGGGACTATGTCGAAGATTAATTCCTCGCTTCGGAAGTTATCCGGGGATCCGAAGACCACTTAGAGTTTAACTGAGCCTGTACAGTTCGCCTCTACACCTGGTATGACGCCTTTAAAGGTCGTTTTTGTGGGTTTAATCCTTGAGGGGTCTATGCCCATTTTGCGCACTGTATCCTGGTAAAGCAGGTTCAGGCTGCTGCTGCCGTCCATCAGGACTCTAGTGAGGTGAAATCCGTCAATGATTGGGTCAAGAACCAATGCGGCGAATCCGCCGTGGCGGATGCTAGTGGGGTGGTCACTTCGATCAAAAGTGATCGGGCAGGAGGACCACGGGTTGAACTTTGGTCCGACCGGCTCCATCGCGTATATGTCCCTCAGTGCACGCTTCTGCTCCCTTTTGGGTATGTGGGTTGCGTATATCATGTTCACCGTCCTCACTTGTGGGGGAAAGCCCTTCTGTCCTCTATTGTTTGGCGGCCGGGACTCCTCCTCGTCATCGCTATGCAGCCCCTTATCGTTGTTTTCGGCATTTAACTTGCCTGCCTGGTTGAACATCCAACAATCCCTGTAAGTGTGATTGGCTGGTTTTTCGGGGGTGCCATGTATCTGGCACGAGCGATCGAGTATTCGGTCCAAATTGTACAGGCCCTGAGTATTTCTTTTGAATGTCTTTTTCCGCTGACCGGGTTTAGAGCCTCTGAATCCGCCATTGACTGTCGTATCTTCAGCAGTATCACTGTTAATACGACGCTTGTGCTTGTTGCGACGTGACCTGCCATTGCTGTCCTTGGTATCCGAACTACCAGGGTTTTTGGTCAGGTTGTTACTGCGAGCTAGTCAGCTGTCCTCTCCCGCGCAGAAGCAGGTCATGAGTGATGTGAGGGCTGCCATGGATTTTGGCTTTTCCTGTCCTAGGTGTCGGGCAAGCCACTCATCGCGGATGTTATGTTTGAAGGCTGCAAGGGCCTCTGCATCCGAACAGTCAACGATTTGATTTTTCTTGGTTAAGAACCGTGTCCAGAATTGTCTGGCCGATTCATCTGGCTGCTGAATTATGTGGCTTAGGTCATCAGCGTCTGGTGGTCGCACATATGTACCCTGGAAGTTATCAAGGAATGCGGCTTCCAGGTCTTCCCAACAACCAATTGATTCTGCTGGCAAGTTGTTGAGCCAATGCCGAGTTGGTCCTTTAGGCTTGAGTGGGAGGTATTTGATGGCGTGTAGATCATCACCGCGTGCCATGTGGATGTGAAGGAGATAGTCCTCGATCCAAACCGCAGGATCTGTTGTGCCGTCGTATGATTCAATGTTTACGGGTTTGAAACCCTCGGGGATTTGATGATCCATTACTTCGTCTGTGAAGCATAGTGGGTGTGCGGCGCCTCTGTATTGGGCTATATCACGACGTATCTCAAATGAGCGTTGTCTACTGTGTTTGGCCCGGCCGGAATTGCTGTATCCGGCGTGACGGTTGTCATCACGTATCGTGGGGCGCCCATGCGATCCATAGATCGATCTTATTTGTCTTTCCTTGTCCTCCAATATATCTTGCAAGTCTGGCGCATTCCCCCGTGGCTTTGTACTTTTTGAGCGACGCCGGGGTGCGGCTTTAGTGGAGGGCCTGGAGGCCTCTTTGTCGTGGCCACGAGGTGGCCGGTCGTCCGCGTCATGCGCTGGTGATGTAGGTTTGGGTGCTTCCTCCTCTAATTGGGGTAGCAGCCTGCGCTTTGGGTAGCTCTTGGAGGGGCGATCGAGTTTGTACTCTTCGGCTGCAAGGACTTCGGTCCATCTGTCAGCTAGCAAGTCTTGGTCAGCTCTAAGCTGCTGCTGCTTTTTCTTGAGGCTGCTTGCCGTGGCCATAAGCCTGCGCTTGAAACGCTCTTGTTCGACGGGATCCTCGGGCATGACAAATTCATCGTCGTCGAGGCTTGCTTCATCTTCGGAGGGAGGCATATAATTATCGTCCTCTACCTCTCTGACTGCCTCTCTATCATGAGGGCTGGCTTCTCCCTCCTCCTGTGCTGAATCTTGCTGGAGGGGGTTGTCTTCGGCATTGTCCGGGGTGTTATTATCTCCCGTGCCGGAATCACCGTTTTTGCTGTGGCGGGATTTAGAGCGGCGCCGCTGACGCCGGCGCTTGGGCTGCTTCTTGGAGGGGTCATCCTCCGCTGTTCCATTGCCATTCCCATCTTTTGGGATGTCCACCATGTATATGTCGTATGACGAGGTGGCCTTCCAGTGCCCTGTAGGCGCTGGTTCTTGGTCGTCTCCTGCATCTTTGTCCATACCGTTGATGTCTTCGGAGTCGAAGTCGAGCATGTTGGTTAAATCATCGACAGTGGCTACAAAGTGGGTGGTGGGTGGGCGTTGAATTTCTTCGTCGTCCGCATCCCAACCTTCCTGACTATAGTCTGGCCAGGGCGAGTGCTGAAAGATGTCTGCGGCAGTGAACTCCATAACCGGTGCCCAATCGGATTTGATTGGCAGGGGCACGGGAGGTTCGGAGTCCGGAGAGGAGTCCGGCACCTCGGAGTCACGGGCTTTGCGAAGGATAGGGATGGTGTTCGGCTCAGTCGCCGTAGAGATCGTAGCCCCCGAGGCGGTGTCCAACCACTCGTCCTCGACCGGCGAAGTCGGCTCCGAGCTAAGGGTCGAAGCGGACGCTAGTGCGGCCTCCAGGGCACTGTTCGGCGGCAGAGCTAGGTCATGCCCCTCGAGACAGTGCGGCGCGCTTGGCTGTGGCTCAAATCCATAGAAGATCTAGTCTCCGCGGATGTTGGCCGTGTAGTTCAAACTCCCAAATCTGACCTGATGGCCAGGGGCGTAGCTTTTGATATGCTCCAGATGGCCAAGTGAATTGGCCCGAAGTGCAAAGCCGCCGAATACGAAGATCTGTCCGAGGAGAAAAGTCTCACCCTGGACCGCGTCGTTGTTGATGATCGAAGGAGCCATCGGGCCTAAAGGTGACGACACAGAGGAACTCTCAATGAAAGCACCAATGTCGGTGTCAAAACCGGCGGATCTCGGGTAGGGGGTCCCGAACTGTGCGTCTAGGCGGATGGTAACAGGAGACAAGGGACACGATGTTTTTACCCAGGTTCGGGCCCTCTCAGTGGAGGTAAAACCCTAGTCCTGCTTGATTAATATTGATGATATGGGTAGTACAAGAGTAGATCTACCACGAGATCAAATAGGCTAAACCCTAGAAGCTAGCCTATGGTATGATTGTTGTTCGTACTACGGACTAAACCCTCCAGTTTATATAGACACAGGAGAGGGCTAGGGTTACACAGAGTCGGTTACAATGGTAGGAGATCTACATATCCGTATCGCCAAGCTTGCCTTCCACGCCAAGGAAAGTCCCATCCGGACACGGGACGAAGTCTTCAATCTTGTATCTTCATAGTCTAGGAGTCCGGCCAATGGTGATAGTTCGGCTATCCGGACACCCCCTAATCTAGGACTCCCTCAATTGGTCTTCTACATTATCAATGGCATCAGCTTCAACGCTCAGGATTTCTTCATTCGCCAATCTGCTGCATCTGGCCCAGACATATTTGGTCTGAAATTCTATGCTCCTTGGATTATGCGACTGATCAAGCTTCACTCAGCTGTTGACATCAGCCCTCTGCATGCAATCATCTCATATTTCTGCCAGAGGTTGATTTGTCCGTCGAAGCCATTTACCCAGAGCCTGCCAAGGAAGCACTATATCTTCACAATGCAGATCGTCAGAGTTTCTCTCAGCATGTTGAAGGTGTTCAGGTTGCTTCTCGTGTTTATCCGCTGGCCGGCAACACTCGCCGTGCATGCCATGAAGCCACAAAAAGCACTATTGCTCCAAGGCCTCGGAAGCGATCTCATGTGCTCAATGACCGAGAGATTCTCGTGGCCTTGCATCAGAAACATGACAAGCATCACTACTAGCTAAAGCATCAAATGCAAAGCCTCTTGGTGGATGTCAATCACATTCGCAACCTTACCACCAAGAAAGCCTTTGTCACTCATGAAACCTGTCGGAGGTCTTGGAAGAGTCTGACATTGCTCAGTGCTGAAGCTGATCTTCAAGACGATGGATTCACCGAGAGATTCAAGTTCGACTCCACTCCTCCCAGGAATGTTGTCTTGCATCGAATCCCGTATCTTGAAGATTCAGAGTACTCCTCCTCCGCAGCAACTGCTAATGCCAGAGTCCTTGATGACGTCGATGATGCTACCTCACCACCTCCAACCTCAGCGCGTATCGACACTGCACCAAGCTCTTCTGCACCACCAAACCTCAACGACGACCCTGCTACTTCACCTACTCCTCATGGGAACGAGTAGAGACTATGTCTTGAAACCTTTTTGGTCCTTACTGACAAAAGGGGGAGAAGCATATGTTGATAGTCTTCAAGCGGGTCCATATGGGTGGTTGATATACTTTTGCCTAGTGCTTACGACTCTCTCTTTTGATACATTTGGTTCTTTGAGTTGTAACACTTAAACTTGATGGTCGTTTGCTACTTTTTCTGCTATTCTGTGGTGCGATGATAAATTCCGCATGAAGTCATTTCACAGATGTCCATTTTTCATTATGCATGTCATTATTCCTGTATATCTGTTCATGCATGATGTATTGTCTTCATATGGTGAAGAGGATCTCCACAAGTATAACCTGCCATGTGCATTTGCATTCCAACGCAAAACATTTATATGCACATCTTCAGGGGGAGCCTTTTTGCCACCTATGAAGACAATATCTTAATCCTTTACAATTTCACATACTTTTATCTCCGTTGAAAACTTCAACCAGTTTGTCATCAATCACCAAAACGGGGGAGATTGTAAGTGCATCTAGTGCCACCCCTAGTTGGTTTTGGAGTATTGACGACAAACCTGGTTGAGGGACTAATGTGTTTGTGAGAATTGCAGGATAACACAGGTAGTAGTCCCTCATTGATTAGGTTTACCTACTGGAGATGACCCCTAAAAATGTGTGAAGACATTGAGGACAATGGTGGTCTGTGAAGCTATTCACGTTGAAGACTATGACATGAGAATACATCGAGTGAAGACTATGGAGCGCGAAGACTTAGTTGTTTCGTTGTTTCCTTTTTCTTCTTTGTTGAGTCATAGGAACCACCGCACTGTTAAGTGGGGTCCAAGTGAACAAAGTCAGAGTGACTGAAGTGATGCTCAACCAAATCCTATGTCTTCGAGCGAAGACTATGAAAGCAAATATTATCCAGAGTCGGAGGAGTCAGCTTTACTTGTAGCCCAAGTCAAGGTGTCGCGTGTGTTTGAAATCTGACCGTTGTGACATGTGTCAGTTCCTTAGTGACCCAGGGTCATTTCAGACAAATCAGGTCGGGTTGCCCAGTGGCTATAAATAGCCCACCCCCTACACCATAAATTGGTGGCTGCTCAGAGTTAGTACACGACTTTTGTCGTTTGAGAGCAACCCACCGCCGAAGCTTTCGAGAGAGAATCCTTGCAAGGACAAAGCCAAAACCACCCAAAGCCCAAAGAGTGTTTGGCATCACTAAAGTCTTTCTGTCCGCATGATCTGAAGACTTGTTACACTTGAGGGCTGTTAATCCTCCAGCCGTTTACGTGTCGCGTTCTGAGCATCCAAGAGTCATTGTGGATTTCCAGTGAACGAAGTCTGTGAAGGTTTGGAAGTCTACCTTGAAGACTTACCAGAGTGATTGGGCGGGGACTAGGTGTCCTTAGCTCAAGGGGAATAAGGTGAAGACGCGGTCTTTTGAGTTGAATCTCAGCCTCCCTAACCAGACGTACAGTTGTCACAACAACTGGAACTGGTCGAACAAATCCCTGTCCTCCTGAAGCTACTGGTTCTATCTCTCAGTTCTCTCTACTTACAGTTTGTCTTTGTGAAGTCATTGTCTGCTTGCATTATCTTCCATCTTGATCTTTACTACCTAGCTGCTAATAGTCTTCGTTCTTTCACTTCATTGAATACTTGACTATGGCTTGTCTAGTGTAGTCTACCTTCCGCTGCATACGAATAGTGTCGTTTCTATTATTTGTCTTCGAAACACTAATGTTTTGAAGACTTTCATAAAAATCGCCTATTCACGCCCCCCTCTACTCGATAACTAGCCCTTTCACCCTGCAGTATTCAAAAAGGGTCTACCAAGGATAATCAACATATTATCGTCCTCGGGAATATCAAGAAAAACAAAGTCCGTTAAGATAGTGAAATTTGCAACCACAATAGGCACATCCTCACAAATACCGACAGGTATAGCAGTTGATTTATCAGCCATTTGCAAAGATATTTCAGTAGGTGTCAACTTATTGAATTCAAGTCTACGATATAAAGAAAGAGGCATAACACTAACACCAGCTCCAAGATCACATAAAGCAGTTGTAACATGGTTACTTTTAATGGAGCATGGTATAGTTGGTACCCCTGGGTCTCCAAGTTTCTTTGGTATTTCGCCCTTAAAAGTATAATTAGCAAGCATGGTGGAAATTACAGCTTCTGGTATCTTTCTTTTATTTGTAATGATATCCTTCATGTATTTAGCATAAGGATTTACTTTAAGCATAGCAGTTAAGCGCATACGTAAGAAAATAGGTCTAATCATTTCAGTAAAGCGCTCAAAATCCTCTTCATCCTTTGTCTTGGATGGTTTAGGAGGAAAGGGCATGGGTTTCTGAACCCATGGTTCTCTTTCTCTACCATGCTTCCTAGCAACAAAATCTCTCTTATCATAACGTTGATTCTTTGATTGTGGGTTATCAAGATCAACAGCAGGTTCAATCTCTTCGTCATTATTTTTGCTAGGTTGAGCATCAACATGAACATTATCATTAACATTATCACTAGGTTCATGTTCATCACCGGATTGTGTTTCAGCATCAGAAATAGAAATATCATTGGGATTGTCAGGTGTGTCTACAATAGGTTCACTAGAAGCATGCAAAGTCCTATCGTTTTTCTTTTTCTTCTTTTTAGAAGAACTAGGTGCCTCTAAATTATTTCTCTAAGAATCCTACTCAATTCTCTTAGGGTGGCCTTCAGGATACAATGGTTCCTGAGTCCTTCTACTAGTTCTAGTAGCCACTCTAACAGCAAAATCATGTTTATTATTTAATTCATCGAGCAAATCACTTTGAGCTTTAAATACTTGCTCAGCTTGAGTGGTAACCATAGAAGCATATTTGCTAATGAGTTTAAGTTCACCTTTAACTCTAGCCATATAATCACTGAAGCGTCCTATCTTGAAAGCATTATTCTTTAATTCTCTACCAACATAAGCATTAAAACTTTCTTGTCTAGCCATAAACTCGTCAAATTCATCTAAGCATGGGCTATGAAATTTAGTATACGGGATTTCAACTTTATCATATCTATAGAGAGAATTTACCTTTACAACCTGTGTCAGGTTATCAATACAATGTGTTTCTTCAACAGGCGGTATATTATGACCATGTATTTCTTCAATAGGAGGTAAATTCTTAACATCTTCAGCTTTAATACCTTTTTCTTTCATAGATTTGTTTGCCTCTTGCATATCTTCGGGACTGAGAAATAGAACACCTCTCTTCTTCGGAGTTGGTTTGGGAATAGGCTCAGGAGTTGGCTCCATTGGCTTAGGAAGAGTCCAATTATTTTCATTAGTCAACATATTATTCAATAGTAATTCAGCTCGGTCGACTGTTGTTTCCCTGAAAACACAACCAACACAACTATCCAAGTAGTCCCTGGAAGCATTGGTTAGTCCATTATAAAAGATATCAAGTATTCCATTTTTCTTAAGAGGGTGATCAGGCAAAGCATTAAGTAATCGGAGAAGCCTCCCCCAAGCTTGTGGGAGACTCTCTTCTTTGATTTGCACAAAATTATATATTTCCCACAAGGCAGCTTGTTTCTTATGAGTAGGGAAATATTTAGCAGAGAAGTAATAAATCATATCCTGGGGACTACGCACACAACCAGGATCAAGAGAATTAAACCAAGTTTTAGCATCACCCTTTAATGAGAATGGAAATGTCTTAAGGATATAGTAATAGCAAGACTTCTCATCATTAGTAAATAGGGTGGCTATATCATTTAACTTGGTAATATGTGCCACAACAGTTTCAGATTCATAGCCATAAAAAGGATCAGATTCAACCAAACTAATAATCTCAGGATCAACAGAGAATTCATAATCCTTATCAGTAACACAGATAGGTGAAGTAGCAAAAGCAGGGTCATGTTTCATTCTAGCATTAAGAGATTGCTGCTTCCATTTAGCTAATAACTTCTTAAGATCATATCTATCATTGCAAGCAAAAATAGCTCTAGCAGCTTCTTCATCCATAACATAACCCTCAGGAACAACAGGCAATTCATAATCAGGGGGAGAACCTTCATCATCACTATCATCAATAATTTCATCTTCAACAATTTTGTTCTCTCTAACCCTCGCAAATTGTTCATCAAGAAATTCACCTAATGGCACAGTAGTATCAAGCATAGAAGTAGTTTCATCATAAGTATCATGCATAGAGAAGTGGCATCATCAATAACATGCGACATATCATAATTCATAGCAGTAGTAGGTTTAGGTGTCGCAAGCTTACTCAAAACAGAAGGAGAATCTAGTGTAGAGCTAGATAGCAGTTCCTTACCTCCCCTCGTAGTTGAGGGAAAAATCTTAGTTCTTTCGTCTTTCAAGTTCCTCATAGTAACCAGCAGATATAAATCCCAAGTGACTCAAAGAATAGAGCTATGCTCCCCGGCAACGGCGCCAGAAATTAGTCTTGATAACTCACAAGTGTAGGGGATCACAATAGCTTTCGAGGGTAGAGTATTTCAACCCAAATTTATTGATTCGACACAAGGGGAGCCAAAGAATATTCTCAAGTATTAGCAGTTGAGTTGTCGAGTTGTCAGTTCAACCACACCTGGATAACTTAGTATCTGCAGCAAAGTATTTAGTAGCAAAGTAGTATGGAAGTAATGGTAACAGCGGCAAAAGTAAAGATAGCAGTTTTGTAGTAATTGTAATAGTAGCAACAGAAAAGTAAATAAGCAAAGCACAATATGTGAAAAGCTCGTAGGCATTGGATCATTGATGGATAATTATATCGGATGAAATTCCTTATGTAATAGCTATAACATAGGGTGACATTGAACTAGCTCTAGTTCATCAATGTAATGTAGGCATGTATTCCGAATATAGTCATACATGCTTATGTAAAAGAACTTGCATGACATCTTTTGTCCTACCCTCCCACGGTAGCGGGGTCCTAATGGAAACTAAGGGATATTAAGGCCTCCTTTTAATAGAGAACCGGACCAAAGCATTAGCACTTAGTGAATACATGAACTCCTCAAACCAAGGTCATCACCAAGAAGTATCCCAATTATTGTCACTTCGGGGTTGTCGGATCATAACACATAATAGGTGACTATAGACTTGCAAGATAGGATCAAGAACTCACATATATTCATGAAAACATAATAGGTTCAGATCTGAAATCATGGCACTCGGGCCCTAGTGACAAGCATTAAGCATAGCAAAGTCATAGCAACATCAAGCTCAGAACATAGTGGATACTAGGGATCAAAACCTAACAAAACTAACTTAATTACATGGTAAATCTCATCCAACCCATCATCGTCCAGCAAGCCTATGATGGAATTACTCACGCACGCCAGTGAGCATCATGAAATTGGTGATGGAGGATGGTTGGTGATGACGACGGCGACGAATCCCCCTCTCCGGAGCCCCAAACGGACTCTAGATCAGCCCTCCCGAGAGAGATTAGGGCTTGGCGGCGGCTCCATATCATAAAATGCAATAAAACTTTCTCACTAATTTTTTTCTCCGTGAAACGGAATATATGGAGTTGGAGTTGAGGTCGGTGGAGCATCAGGGGGCCCACGAGACAGGGGGCGCGCCCAGGGGGAGGGGGTGCGCCCCCACCCTCGTGGACAGGGTGTGGCCCCATGGCCTTGATTCTTTCGCCAATATTTTTTATATTTTCCAAAAGTTATCTGTGTGGATTTTCCGGTTATTCCGAGAACTTTTGTTTTCTGCACAATAAACAACATCATGGCAGTTCTGCTGAAAACAACGTTAGTCCGGGTTAGTTTCATTCAAATCATGCAAATTAGAGTCCAAAACAAGGGAAAAAGTGTTTGGAAAAGTAGATACGTTGGAGATGTATCAAGCTTCTCTCAAGAAGGCTCGTAGCTCTGAGAGGGAACGTGTCACCTTTGAGTGCGAAACAATATACGCTGCCCCCCTTGAGTTTCTTTATAGAGGCAACATAGAACTACATGAGTGCCCTGTTAAATTTTGGAATTATTCCGGGTTTGTTTAGCCTTTTTTATACATTAATTTAGTTTTAGGTCATTTAATGTGCATAATTAAAATTTGAACTACAAGCACATGCTCCCGTGCACCAAAGTTGGGAAAAATCACGTGTGTCCTCGGGTGAATTTCTAGGTGCCATGTAAGAAATGGGAATGAAATACAAACATCTCGGCATCGTGGCTCGGCCGAGAATATTGGGAAACTTGGTTTTAAAATTCTAGTAAATCCAAAACACAACTGAAAATCATGAAACTTGGCATGTTGTCATGTCATGGTACTACCATGTTGTGGTAAAAAAATTGGTAGAATAAGAACAAATTTTGGTATAAGCTTCTTGCAAACCAGAGCTTCTCTCAAGAAGGCTCGTGGTTCTGAGAGGGAACGGGTCACCTTCGAGTGCGAAACAATATACGCTGCCCCCCTTGAGTTTCCAACATAGAACTACATGAGTGCCCTGTTAAATTTTGGAATTATTCCGAGTTCGTTTGGCCTTTTTATACATTACTTGAGTTTCTGGTCATTTAATGTGCATAATTCAAATTTGAACTACAAGCACATGCTCCCGTGCACCAAAGTTGGTTGAAAAATCACATGTGTGTCCTCGGGCGAATTTCTAGGTCCCATGCAAGAAATGGGAATGAAATTCAAACATCTGGGCATCGTGGCTCGGCCGAGAACATTGAGAAACTTGGTTTTAAAATTCTTGTAAATCCAAAAGACGCCTGAAAATCATGAAACTTGGCATGGTGTCATGTCATGGTACTACCATGCTGTGGTAAAAAAATTTGCAGAATAGGAACAAGTTTTGGTATAAGTTTCTTGGAAAACCGGAGCTTCTCTCAAGAAGGCTCGTGGTTCTGAGAGGGAACGTGTCACCTTTGTGTGCATAATTCAAATTTGAAATACAAGCACATGCTCCAGTGCACCAAAGTTGTTTGTAAAATCACATGTGTGTCCTCGGGTAAATTTCTAGGTCCCATGCAAGAAATGGGAATGAAATTCAAACATCTGGGCGTCATGGCTCGGCTGGAAACATTGAGAAACTTGGTTTTTTAATTCCTGTAAATCCAAAACATGCATGAAAATCATGAAACTTGGCTTGGTGTCATGACATGACATTAACATGTTGTGGTAATTTTGTTGTCCGGTTTGCGAAGGCGCACACATGAACAATCAACAAAGTCATTTTGGAACAAGTGATGTCACATTACAATCAGAAACACATGTATTATTCAAACCGTGGGTGTTCTATTTACCATTTACGTGCCGCTACACGTCCCCCTTTTTTATTAGCTAGGAGGCGCCGTGCAGGGTAGCTATTTGAGTACAAGAGGCATGCGATCAGACCCCTGCGCGTGCTTATCAGGAGTAGAGCCCTGTGACCTCCATCTGTCGTCCACCTCTCTCCCAAGGTCTCCATTAATGGCACCCGAGCCTCTGTTTAATGGCGTGGCTATATCTCACTCGACTGAGATTTAAGAGAGAGAAAAGAAATTCTGAAAAGAAAATTTTGCATGGATCTTGACGTAAGATCCGACGAACCTATATTGCATCTACTGCGACTTAGGCTAGTCATAGTTGGGAGTAACTTAGAGTAGTAACATACATATGTTACTAGTCTATGTTACTACCCTCATAGTGGGTAGTGTCATATGTGTTGTAACATAGATGCCTTCATTTATCACTTTGTAGACTCATTTTGCATTGGAAAGCGCTATGTGATGGTAACATATTATGTTACTCTATTGCCTCTCTCCTCATTAACTACTTGCCACCTCATCATTTTTGCTTATGTGGCATCTATGTTACTCCCTAAGTTACTCCCGCTATGACCAGCTTTATAGAAAGACTGATGAATATATATAAGGACGACGGGAGTGGATAATAAGTGTCTTACATAATTAGGAAGATAATTAAAAAATCCACATGCGGCTACGCCCGAAATACAAAAGGGCAAAAGAAGAAGGAAGACACATACAAAGATCTGGCTCACTGATCTCTACTTTCTTTATCCGCTGCAGGTCGCGGAGACTAGTTCTTGCGGTGAGCAGTGATGATCTCTTTCATTAGTTACATGTCCTTAATATGCTGCTTGGCAGCATCCACGGATTCCACCACCAGCCTTTTGCGCTCGATGCAGAGCATGGCATTCTCGTCCATAAGTTTCTTAACGATGACGCCCGTCCTCTGCAACAAGAAAGCGGTCTCCTCCACCTGCTTTGCCCTTCGAGCGATCTTCGCCCTCAGCAGGTCGCGCTCGGCCGGAGCTTCGCATTGCCCTCCCTAGTTACCGGATGACGCCGGTAGCCTCATCATGCAACCTCGCCCAGCCGGAGATCTGATCCATCTGGTTATGGATGATCGCACGCATGTGCCTATGTCAGTGCATCTAGTGCCACCCCTAGTTGGTTTTGGTTGAGGGCCTAATGTGTTTGTGAGAATTGCAGGATAACACAGGTAGTAGTCCCATATTGATTCGGTTTACCTACCAGAGATGACCCCTAAAAATGTGTGAAAGCATTGAAGACAATGGTGGTCTGTGAAGATATTCACATCGAAGATTATGACATGAGAAGACATTCACGTGAAGACTATGGAGTGCGAAGACATAGTTGTTTCGTAGTTTCCTTTTCTTCTTTGTTGAGTCATAGGAACCGCAGTACTGTCAAGTGGGGTCCAAGTGAACAAACTCAGAGTGACTGATGTGATGCTCAAGCAAATCCTATGCCTTCGAGCAAAGACAATGAGAGCAAATCTTATCTAGAGGTGGATGAGTCAGCTTTACTTGTAGCCCAAGTCAAGCTGTCGCGTGTGTTTGAAATCTGATCGTTGGACACGTGTCAGTTCCTTAGTGACCCAGGGTCATTTTGGACAAATCAGGTCGGGTTGCCTCCTGGCTATAAATAGCCCACCCCCTACACCATAAATTGGTGGCTGCTTAGAGTTAGTGCACGACTTTTTTCGTTTGAGAGCAACCCACCTCCGAAGCATTTAAGAGAGAGAGATCCTTGCGAGGACAAAGCCCAAAACACCCAGAGCCAAAGAGTGTTAGGCATCACTGAAGTCTTTTTGTCTACGTGATCTGAAGACTTGTTACACTTCAGAACTGTGAATCCTCCAGCCGGTTAGGCATCGCGTTCTGAGCATCCAAGAGCCATTGTGGATTGCCAGTGAACGAAGTCTGTGAAGGTTTGGAAGTCTACCTTGAAGACTAACCAGAGTGATTGGGCGAGGACTGCGTGTTCTTAGCTCAAGGGGGATAAGGTGAAGACGCGGTATTCTGAGTTGAATCTCAGCCTCCCTAACTAGACATACAGTTGTCACAGCAACTGGAACTGGCCTACCAAATCCGTGTCCTCTCCAAGCAACTGGTTCTATCCTTCCCATCTCTTTACTTTACAGTTTGTCTTCATGAAGTTATTGCCTGCTTGCATGATCTGGTTGACTTCACTGTGTGAAGACTGTTTGTTGTTTGGCTTCATACTATCTTCCATCCTGATCCATACTACCTAGATGCTGATTGTCGTCGTGCTTTCACTTCATAGCTTACTTGACTATGGCCTGTCTAGTGTAGTCTACCTTCCGCTGCATATCAATAGGTTCATTTCTACTATTTGTCTTCAAAACCTCCGTGTTTTGAAGACTTTCAAAAAAATCTCCTGTTCACCCCCCTCTAGTCGATAACTAGCACTTTTAATTGGTATCAGAGCAAGGTGCTCCCTTGTTCTGTGTGATTCGGTTTAACCACCTTGAGTTTTTGCTATGTCGACTGCAGGGATAATCAAGGTCTCCGCCGTGTGCCCTGTCTTCGATGTCACTGTCTACCCCTACTGGAAGAATAAGATGCGCATGCATCTTGAAGCCATTGACATCGACCTCTGCTATGTCATCAAGAACAGCGTTCCCAAGGTCGGTGAAGGTGTCACCACTTCTGATGTCAAGAGGTTCATTCAACTGGACTCAACCGCCAAGAACATCATATGTTGTCATCTGACCAAAGGATAGTATGGCCATGTGAGTGCTCTGGAAACTGCAAAGCTAGTCTGGGACTGGCTCTCCAAAGTCAACGAAGGTGTCTCAACCCAGAGAGACTCAAGGATTGATGTTCTTCACAACCTCTTCAACCGCTTCAAGAGAAACGACAATGAGAATGTCCAGCTCACGTTTGATCGCCTCACTGGTATCACAAATGAGCTTCGCGCACTCGGCGCCACTGAGATCACCAAGCACAAAATCGTCACGAAGCTTCAGAGATCACTTGACAGCTCAATTGACACCCTGGCCCTGATGATTCAAGAACGTCCTGACTTCAAGACTCTCGAGCCGTCTGACATACTTGAGAGGTTCAACACACATGAGTTCTAGTTATCTGAGAAAAGAGATATCTATGGTCCCAACTATGGTCGAACTCGCGCTTTGAAGGAAAAGGTTGTTTCCTCATCTGAAAAAGAATATGACTGCAGTTCTAAGGATCCTGAAGACACTGGAAAGGAGCTTGCTATGCTTATGAAGAAGTTCCAGAAGTTCACCAAGAAGAAAGGCTTCAGAAAGACTTCAAGATCCAGCTCACGAAATGATGAAGCTTCCACTCGTGATCACAAGAAGAGAACATGCCACGAGTGCAAGAAACCTGGTCACTATATCTCTGAGTGTCCATCGTGGGACAATGAGACCAAGAAGAAGAAAAAGAGCAAGGAATATGATTCTGATGACAAGAAGAAGAAATCCTCAAAGTCTTCTTCCAAGTCTCCGTCGAAGTCTTCATCACACAAGAAGAGCTCATCCAACAAGGCTCGTGCGTTTGTTGACAAGGAGATGGATTTAGAGGAGTCTGCATCTAAGGAGGCAGAGGTGGAGTCTGCAGAGGAATCTAATTCAGGCGTGGCAAGCCTGGCTCTAGCTTCAGCGTATGTCGCCAAGTCCATCTTCAACATTGAAGACAATGGCCCCGTCACCAACATTGATGCTAATGATGAGGATGACTCTGCTCCCACCTACTGCTCCATGGCACGTGGTGCCAAGGTAAACTCACGCGATGCTTACATTCAAACTTCCAGTGAAGAAGACTCTGAATGTAAATCTAAACCTAGCTACAAAACACTTGCTAAAATTGCAACTGAACAATAGAATGCTATGGAAGATATTCAAAAGTTGATAGACAAAAGCAATGACCTGTTGGACGCGGAAATGAACCGAACTCAGTCCTTAATTGAAGACATTAAAAATCTTCATGTTAAGTATGAGGAACTTGAAAGTCGTCATGAAACGCTCTCAACTACTCATGAAAAGCTCTCCTGTGATTATCTTCAAAGGAAGCAAGAGCTTGAGAACTTGAGATCGACTCATGAAGATCTTCAAAAGGAGAACGAGTCACTCCGTGCCCAACAGATTAGTTCCGCTCAGGAAGGATTTGAACCACCATGTCTAAATTGTCTTGACCGTGATAATGCTTCACTGTTGCTGAATGCTCTACTGCTGCTACTATTGCAATATCTTCAACTGCTGATGTGGTAACTAACCCATCTGCTAAGGATACCACTACTATTGCTAATGAGAATGCCAGGTTGAAGACATTGCTTGAGACAGGAATGTACAGAAGTCTCAAAGGGCATTAGACACTATGTGATGTCCTCAAGAAATAGATTCTGAACTGAAACCCTAGGAAAGAGGGTGTTGGGTTCGAGAGGGAAATGAATGCCGATGGTTCTTACTGGAAGCCTGAGCAGTACCCCAAAACCACATGGATTGCTGCAAAGGGACCTTCAGTGGATCCATCTACCTTATCTGGCTTCACTTGTGCTAACCCGATTATCATTGATGAATCCTTTGATGCAAACTATAAACTGTTTAAGAATTAGAATAGTGAAGTGTTTGCGAGGTATATTGGTACTAACTGCAGGAATGGACCACCTTTGAAGAAGATCTGGGTGCCCAAATGTTGTCTTGAGAATCTTCTTGTGAATGTCATCATGACACCACCTGAGAAGAAGACAAACCCTAGACCAAAGGCTTCATATGGTCCAAAGGCTTCATACAGACAGAGGAATCACTAGAGTCACCCTAACGCCAATGTTTTGCAGGGAAACCATACTCAGACTTATGAATATGAGCGTGCTTTGTCAAACCGCTATGTTCAAAGGATCAGCACATGGATAAAGTGATGCTTGTTGAATCCCTTGGTTTCAACTTAATGTATGTCTCAATGCTTTGTGATCTGAACATGATTGTGATATTTGGAAAATATCGTTGCCTTATGCTTATGGAATCTGACAAGTCTCTTATCTTTGAAGGGTATCGAAAAGATGGTCTGTACATGGTAGATTTCTCAGCAGGACCACAATTAGCCGTATGTCTTCTAGCAAAAGCTTTAGAGTGCTGGCTCTGGCATTGGAGGCTAGGGCATGCTGGCATGAGGAACTTGTACACTCTCGTGAAGAAGAAGCATGTCGTAGGCATCGAGGGCGTCAAGTTCAAGGAGGATCATCTATGTGGTGCCTGGGAAGCTGGAAAGATGACTAGGGCCAAGCATCCCTCGAAGACAATCATGACGAAATCACGTCCCTTCGAGCTGCTTCACATGTACTTATTTGGCCCTACTCACTACTCTACTCTTACTACCAAGGCTTGCCTCTATGGCTTCATCATTGTTGATGATTACTCAAGATACACATGGGTGCACATAATCCTCTATTAGAATGAAGTGCAGGATGTCTTCAGGAGACTCGCTAACCGTGCCATGACGAACTATGACATCAAGATCAAGCACATTAGAAGCAACAACGGAACAGAATTAAAGAACACCGGCCTCAACACTTATCTTGAT
The DNA here is from genome assembly GCA_963921465.1 of Triticum timopheevii. Classification (NCBI taxonomy): domain Eukaryota; kingdom Viridiplantae; phylum Streptophyta; class Magnoliopsida; order Poales; family Poaceae; genus Triticum; species Triticum timopheevii. Next base: position 463,627,709 of record OY997272.1, on the reverse strand, counting down.
ACTTTGGGCATCACTCATGAGTTCTCACCTCCATACACACCTCAGTAGAATGGCATCATGGAGCTAAAGAACAGAACCCTCATTGAGATGGCACGGACGATGCTTGATGAGTACAAGACTCCAAGAAAATTCTGGCCTGAAGCCATTGACACTGCATGTCACATCATCAACCGTGTTTATCTTCACAAGCTTCTAAAGAAGACATCATATGAGCTACTAACTGGTAAGAAGCCAAACTTTAGTTACTTCGGAGTATTAGGTGCCAGGTGCTGGATCAAGGATCCACATCACACTTTGTACCGAAAGCACATGAAGGTTTTATGCTTGGCTACGGAAAGGATTCGCACTCCTACAGAGTCTTCAACCTCTTTCACTATAAAGTGGTTGAAACTGTGGATGCGCGGTTCGATGAGACTAACGCTTGCAAAGAGAGCACCTGCCAAATGTGCTAGATGAAGCCTCACCAAGTGAATCTATCAAGCTTATGGGTACTGGAGAAATCATACCGTCAGAGGCTTAGGCTATAGAAGAAAACATCATCTCTGCACCTAATCAACCCGAAGACAATGCTCAACCTGAAGTCAATGTTGAAGCTGAAGACAATGATCTGCAAGGGCAAAATGTTCGTCCAGTTCATCCTCGTGTTGCAAATGAAGTACAAATTGAGAAGATAATCGATAGCATCAATGCACCTGATCCGCTCACTAGTTCAAGAGCAACACAGCTAGCAAATTTTTGTGGTCACTTTGAATTTGTCTCTATATCTGAACCCAAGAAAGTTGCTGAAGCCTTCATGGAACCTGAATGGATTCAAGCGATGCAAGAAGAGCTTCAGCAGTTCGAGCTGAACAATGTGTGGGAATTGGTTAAGCATCCTGATCCTCGCAAGCATAACATCATTGGCACGAAATGGATCTATTGCAACAAACAAGATGAGCATGGTCAAGTTGTCAGAAACAAGGCTCGTCTCGTTGCTCAAGGTTACACTCAAGTAGAAGGGATTGACTTTGATGAAACTTTTGCACCGGTGGCTAGGCTTGAAACCATTCGCATACTGTTAGCCTATGCCAACGATCACAACATTCTTCTGTACCAAATGGATGTGAAGAGTGCCTTTCTCAATGGCAAGATTGAGGAAGAAGTGTATGTTGCACAACCACCTAGCTTTGAAGATCCAAAACATCCTGACATGGTGTACAAGCTCAACAAGGCACTATATGGCCTCAAACAAGCTCCTCGCACTTGGTATGACACACTCAAAGACTTCCTGAAGAGCAAAGGCTTCAAACCTGGTTCTCTAGATCCTACACTCTTCACGAAGACATATGATAGAGAATTGTTTGTGTGCCAAATCTATGTGGATGAAATTATCTTCGACTGCACTGACAAGGGATACAGTGATGAGTTTGGACATATGATGCAAGAGCAATATCAGAGATCCATGATGGGTGAGCTAAAAAAATTCCTCGGTCTTCAAATCCGTCAGCAGAGCAATGACATCTTCATATCACAAGAGAAATACCTCAAAGATTGCCTGAAGAAGTTTGGAATGCAAGATTGCAAAGGATACACGACGCCAATGCCAACCAAAGGTCAATTGGGTCCCGACGATAATGGTAGAGTTCGATCAAAAGGTATACCGTTCCGTGATTGGTTCTTTACTCTATTTATGTGCATAACCCAGATATAATGCTTAGCGTTTGCACGTGTGCTCGATTCCAAGCGGCACCAAAGGAATCACATCCTTAGCCATGAAGCAAATTCTTCGATATTTGGATTACACCCCAACACTAGGATTATGGTATCCAAAGGGCTTAGAGTTTGATCTAGTTAGATTCTCAGATGCTGATTATGCTGGTGACAAGGTTGATCGCAAGTCCACATCAGGCACATGTCACTTTCTTGGACGATCTCTTCTCTGTTGCTCTTCAACGAAGCAGAACTGTGTATCCCTCTCCACTGCTGAATCTGAATACATTGCTGCTGGATCTTACCGCGCTTAGCTTCTATGGATGAAGCAAACTCTCAAGGACCATGGCATCCACCTGAAGCATGTGCCACTCTAGTGCGACAATGAAAGCGCCATCAAGATTGCCAACAACCCAGTTCATCACTCGAAGACAAAGCACATTCAGATCTGTCATCACTTTCTCAGAGATCATGTCATGAAGGAAGATATTGATATCATTCACGTCAACACCGAAGAGCAATTGGCAGATATCTTCACAATCCCTTGGATGAGAAAAGGTTTTGCAAATTGTGGTGTGAGCTAAATATCTTAGAATCCTCGAATGTCCTGTAATTGGACACACATCCTAATGCTTATGCATATTGATGACTTAGATGTGCAACACACAAAGTAACGTATATCTTCAATCAATGAAGACATACACCCTAAGTGTGAATACATTAATGCGGAATTTGACTTCGGAGTGCCACGCTAATTGTGCGCGGTGTCTGGGTCTAATACTTCCTATATGGTGGGTAACGCCACCACCAAATTCTTATTGAAGTGTTTCTTTTGGCGTCATGATTGCATAGTCTTCGCATTTGGTTTGTCTTCAACATTGATTTGACTTCGAGGTTTATCTTCGCAATGTTGAGTTGGTCTGATATATATATATATATATATATATATATATATATATATATATATATATTTGTGTTCTGTCCTCTACAACATTCACTTATAGCTATGACTTCATACTTGAATCTTTATTGATCTAAGTGAATGTGATCGGACCCTAACCTCTTCTGTGCTTCTTCCTCAAATTCTATCTGTCCAAATCATATGCATTCTATGGAAACCTATCGATTGTCTTCTCTAAGTCCTTGTCAGCAGAAGACAAAGGGACAAACGTTTAAATCTGTTTTTAATGCTATATCCTTTTTTCCTGAATACCGGAGAAGCCGGAATGACCACCCAACAATCCAGGAGTGCATGGGAACATGGAATAACTTCCAATAAGTTGCATGCAGGCCACGTGTCCTTCAGATGTGAACCGCCAGGGGCACTTGCGTAATTGCGTTGTGCAATCCCTTTCCTTATAAATACACACTGACCATGGTCATTATCTCTTCTTCCACCTCGCCGCCTCGCTCAAACCCTAGCGCCTCCGCTAGCTTGCGCCGACGCCGAAGACGAAGCACTTAGATGCCACGACTTCTTTGACGCCGTCCTCATGCCGGCAGCGGACCTTGTCCTCTCCGCCGCCGTCGTACGTGTCTTCCGCCGCCAAGTTAGGGCACGGGAGATTGAACTGCTCGACTTCTAACTCTGCCTCGTCTAGCAGTTCGTCAGCAGTAATTAAATCTTGCTTTTTACTCCTTTTCGATCCATCAAATCCATCCACTTTAACCAAAAGTGGTTTCTTCACTTCCAAGTATGGATATGTCCTTATCTGCATCTCATATCATGCTAAGAATATTCACTTATGCTTCATAACTAGTTAGATTCCACACTTGTACTTATTCATGGATTTGTACAAATCTGGAACCAACTCTCTTCAAATAAGTGAATGTCTTTGCTCTATGAGGTCAATGTCTTCAAACCAATTTTTCTTCAAGATTTTCTGAGAATGCATATGACCTCTTCCCCTTCCCTCGCATCTCTAATGTTGTCATAGGTACATGTCCCTGGGAGCATCCCTTGGTTCTCATAGTATGCATTCATTTGCAGAGTTCTTACAACATCATATACACTCTCCTGAAGCCAGCTCCTGTCTGACCAGCAGAAGGAAACCATTCACTGTTCTGAAGCCATTCAGTCTGAATACAAATGGCAACTGAGAAATCAGCAAGAAAAGGCGGCAGGCAGCGTGATACGTCTCCAACGTATCTATAATTTTTGATTGCTCCATGCTACTTTATCTACTGTTTTGGACTATATTGGGCTTTATTTTCCACTTTTATATTACTTTTGGGACTAACCTATTAAGCGGAGGCCCAACCCAGAATTGCTGTTTTTTGCCTATTTCAGTGTTTCGAAGAAACGGAATATCAAACAGAGTCCAAACGGAATGAAACCTTCGGGATCGTGATTTTCCAACCGAACGTGATCCAGGAGACTTGGACCCTGCTCCAAGCAGTGCCAGAGGCGGTCACGAGGGTGGAGGGCGCCCCCCGGGCGTGCCCCCTACCTCGTGGGCCCCCTGAAGCTCCACCGACATACTCCTTCCTCCTATATATACCTACGTATCCCCGAACGATCAGAAGAGGATCCAAAAACCTAATTCCACCGCCGCAACCTTCTGTATCCACGAGATCCCATCTTGGGGCCTGTTCCGGAGCTCCGCCGGAGGCGGCATCCACCATGGAGGGCTTCTACATCATCACCATAGCCCCTCCGATGAAGCGTGAGTAGTTTACTTTAGACCTTCGGGTCCATAGCTGTGATATCCTGGCTTAATAGGGATGATAGACTACTCATATCAATAAGTAATTCCTTCTTTTCTGAAAGCCCATTCGGACAGAACTCCAAAGTTAAGCATGCTTAGCTTGGAGTAATTTTAGGATGGGTGACCGACCGGGAAGTTGCTCCCATGTGTGCACGAGTGAGGACAAAGTGCGCAGAAAAGACTAGTATTGATCTGTGGGGCCAGTCTAGATCCAGCTAGGAGTAACGACCACCGGCGGGTGTGTCCGGGGCGTTACAAGTTGGTATCGGAGCCGACCCTCGCGATTACACGGATGTTTGCGGACAGATGCGCGGTCATGTTGTTCATGACGTTTGTGACCCGTCGTGGCACACGGCATGGCACATGTACCGGACTGGATGCACAGACGTATGTGCCAAGAGGGAACGTTCCTGTGGCCCGACGAGGACGTTGGTTCCTTTGAGTGGGGGTGTATGTGATATCCTGGCTTAATAGGGATGATAGACTACTCATATCAATAAGTAATTCCTTCTTTTCTGAAAGCCCATTCGGACAGAACTCCAAAGTTAAGCATGCTCAGCTTGGAGTAATTTTAGGATGGGTGACCGACCGGGAAGTTGCTCCCAGGTGGGCACGAGTGAGGACAAAGTGCGCATAAAATACTAGTATTGATCTGTGGGGCTAGTCTAGATCCCGCCAGGAGTAACGACCACCGGCGGGTGTGTCCGGGGCATTACAATAGCTAGTAGCTAGATGGCTTCTTCTCTATTTTTGGATCTCAATACAATGTTCTCCCCCTCTCTCCTGGAGATCTACTCGATGTAATCTTCTTTTTGCGGTGTGTTTGTTGAGACCGATGAATTGTGGGTTTATGATCCAGTATTATCTATGGAAAATATTTGATTCTTCTATGAATTCTTTTATGTATGATTGGGTTATCTTTGCAAGTCTCTTCGAATTATCCTTTTTGGTTTGGCCAACTAGATTGGTAGTTCTTGCAATGGGAGAAGTGCTTAGCTTTGGGTTCAATCTTGCAGTGTCCTTACTCAGTGACAGAAAGAGTTGCAAGGCACGTATTGTATTGTTGCCATCGAGGATAACAAGATGGGTTTTTTTATTATATTGCATGAATTTATCCCTATACATCATGTCATCTTGCTTAAGGCGTTACTCTATTTTTACTTAATACTCTAGATGCATGCTGGATAGCGGTCAATGAGTGGAGTAATAGTAGTAGATGCAAAATCGTTTCGATCTACTTGTTTTGGACGTGATGCCTATATACATGATCATTGCCTAGATATACTCATAACTATGCTCAGTTCTGTCAATTGCTCAACAGTAATTTGTTCACCCACCGTAGAATCTCTATGCTCTTGAGAGAAGCCACTAGTGAAACCTATGGCCCCGGGTCTATTCTCATCATATCAATCTCTATCACTTTATTTACTTGCTCTGTTTTTACTTTGCTTTTACTTTTTACTTTGAATCTATCTATCAAAAATACCAAAAAATATTATTTATCATCTCTATCAGATCTCACTATCGTAAGTGATCGTGAAGGGATTGACAACCCCTAATCGCATTGGTTGCGAGTTGTTATTGTTTTGTGTAGGTACGAGGGACTTGTGTGTGGTCTCCTACTGGATTGATACCTTGGTTCTCAAAAACTAAGGGAAATACATACGCTACTTTGCTGCATCATCCTCTCCTCTTCGGGGAAAACCAACGCAGTGCTCAAGAGGTAGCACAGCACCGTGGAGATACTGCTAAGGATTTACCACCAGATCTGTTTGAACTATACAAGTCAGGTCCAGAAGAAAGCTATGGCCAGCGCAAGACCTGAATCCAATGGATTCAAAGATATTGGGCAGAGCAATGGTTCAAGTATAACTTCGTAACCCCTGAATATGCAGGAAAGAATGCTATCAAGCGCCCATGGGGAGATATTGTGTACAGAAATCTACAGCCCTAGTCCAAGTCTGAAGCCATTGCTCAAGGCTTCTACCCATGCATGGTCCGAGGACCGAAGCCAGAGAATGCCGACCCATCATCCATGTTATGGTGTCGCGAAGAAAATCTCTTCAAATGCAACTATCAGTTTGCAAAAGAGTCAGCTATGAAGAACAAGAAAGATCTTTGACTCAACTTTAACCCCGGTCCATCTGCTCCTAGGGCTAATGGCACACGCGATGCCAATCCAAATGTCATTGGCCCCTTCCCCAGCTTCGATGGGCTTCTCTCTCACATAGCTGCACAGAGGGCCACTGTGGAGCAATCAGCTGATGACGCGATTCTGAAAATGTGCCAGCGCCACCAAAGCAGAAGAAGAAGAAGACAAAAGCTTCGAAGCCCTCTGCCTCACCAAAAGCTTCATGTGTGAAGCCATTGGCCACCGCACCTCCTGAACCCAGTGTGCAGTCTGAAGATTTGTCTCGTGTCTCCAAGAAGACCGAGAAGTCCAAGAAAACCAAGAAGCCCAAGAAGATTTCAGGGCATGAACTGACCCCTGCTGCTATTCTGCGCGACGAGGAAGACGCCATTGATCTGTCAAGTGATGAAGATCTTGGTGATGAAGCCCTTGAGATGCCGATCAAGAGCAAGCAAGAGGCGGAGATCTTCAATGATCTGCCCCTCTTTTATGTTGACATTCTAAACAACTTCATCGATGAGTGGTTCGATGACCAAAACATCAGTATTGATGATCTTTAGCTGCCTGTGGACATCAGCATCACCTTCCATGGAGCCATTGCTAATGAGTTGGCCTTGGCTCAGAAGATTGTCGAGCTCAAGAACAAGATTGACTATGAGAAGGCTCACTTCAAGAAGAACATGGCCAAGCTCAGTGTGGCAGATGTTCAAATCTTCAAGAATATGTTGCATGACCTCAAAGAAGAGTTCCACAAGAAGCGTGATGAAGCTAAAGGCTCACGCGAGCGCATGAAGTACTTCGCAGAGAAATGCGTTCAAGCCCACAATGAAGCTGAAAAGCGCAAAGCTCTTGGGCATCCTGGCATCGATCCCAGGATGGTTGCCAAGCAAAAGAAGAAGTCTGTTGTGGCCCAAACTAACGCACCAAGGCAGGAAGAACCTCACATTGTCTTCCCATGACAGGCTCGAAGCCTAAGGTCATCACAGCAGCCCCACAGCTGAAGAAGGCAAGGGCAGCTGAAGCCGAAGAAAAGAAACGCAAGCACAAGGATGCTTCTGATGATACCCCGTCCAAGAAGAAACTGAAGACAAAGTCTTCAAAGAAAGAGCATGTTGCGGCCTTTGCGCCACTTATTGTTGAACCCATCTCTGTTGCACTTCTAGCATCTACCAATCAAGAGCGAAGACTTGTGATCCATGAGCCTGCTTCCACAGAGGTTCCTGAAGATGAAGAAGTTCCAGCTGAAGATATTGGTCATGAAGACAATGTTGAAGATGATGTAGTCCTTCCTCAGCTCGAGCCCCAGTCAGTATCATTGCTTGCTCCAACGAGTAGTGAACTAATCAGCATTGGTCGTCCATTGACGCCAATTGCTCAAGATGACTCATGGGCCAAGCGCCCCTAGCAAGACACCCCCATTCATGATGAGACACCCAAAACTCCACCACCTCAAGTCATCACTCCAGTACTTGATGACGAAAACTACATGGTGCAGACCACTCCCTCACCAAAGGCGTTGCCCGCATTTCGCAGGCTTCGCAAAGGCCCCAGGCCACAGGTCACCATGTCGAGCATTCCAGAAGGGGAAGTGTAACAAAGCTCAGTAGCACGTCAAGTGTTTCCTGAAACCACCCCTACTGCGGATGTCTCCGAATCTGAAGCTAAAGCTGTTGAAGACATTCTGGCTGCATCAGCCGATGAAGATCAAGGAGAAAGAGAACAAGAAAGAGTTGCCACACCCCCTGCCCCTGATCAAGTCATTCTCGAGGAGAATGTGACTATGCCCGACCCTCCTATTATTGAACAAACAGAGGTTGAAACCACTGAGGCTGCCACAATCAATGCTACTAAGGCCAATGACATTGTCATGGCCGAAGACAATGTGGAGCCTAAAGCTAATGTGGTGCCTGAAGCTCATGCGCAACCTGAAGACAATGTGGATGCTGAAGCCACTGTTCCACCTCCAAGGCCTCATACAATTGAACAGGCCTACGATCGCGGCCAGCTTGTCACAGTGAGATGGCCCGTTTTGGTTCCGCCCACAGCTCCCGGACCACAGTATGACTACATGTGGAGCAGAGGCCTCAAGCTCAGAAGCCGAAGCCAAGGCTGCCAAGGCTTCCAGGTGCTGCAACATCGCCAGGTTCTTTCAGCGTGAACAGCTTTAGAGCACACAGCACCTTCTTTGACAGTGCCAAAAATCCATACTCGAAGCCAAAGATCTCTTTCGATCGATTTTGGAGCTATCAGCAGCGCAGCTATTACTCCTGCATTCTATACAATCAAGCGTGAATCTTTCCACACATGCATCTTGATTGTGAAGCTATTGTTGGGCTGCCCTGTCTTGAAGAAGCACTTGACTGCTTCAGGGAGGTTGGTCTTCTGCCATTTGTTACGGATAAAGAGCACTAGAATGAAGAGCTTCTGCTGCACTTCTATGCCACACTTCACATTTGTGGCTACAACAGGGATCCGAAGACATGGATCCTCGAGTGGATGATTAGTGATGTGCATCATGAAGCCAAAGCTCAAGACATCATCGAGCTTACTTCCCTGCCCACTCCAGGTGAGTTGTATGAGCCTGGTTGTCAGCTTCACATAAATGAACTATAGAGTATTTTCCAGAGGCCTGAGCCAAATATGAGTGAGATGCTCAGTATGATGAAGCTACTGCCCCAAGATGCTGAATACCCCAAAGAGTTCTCCGTGAAAGACCTCGAGTACTTGCCCCGCACAGTTTATCATACTCTGAGGCGTACTCTATGGCCAATCAAGGGACACTCTTCTGAAGCCAAACTTGAAGGAGCCATGAAGACTTTGGTATTTTATATCATCAATGGCATCAGATTCAATTCCTAGGATTTCTTCATCAGACAACTAGCTGCATCTGGGATTGATATGTTTGGCTTGAAGTTTTATGCTCCATGGGTGATGTGCCTGATCAAGCTCCATTCCTCTGTTGACTATCAGCCCTCAATGCGCAACCATCTTGTCTTTCTGCCTGAGGTTGATCTGTCCATTGAAGCCATCTACCCCGAGCCTGCCAAGAAGCCTATATATATTCATAATGTTGATCATCAAAGCTTCACGCAACCAATGGAGGGAATTCATGTCCCTAATGCTGCAACTCCCTCTTATCCTCTGGCTGGCAATATGTGTGTGCCCAATCGTGCGAACACCGAAGCCATTGACAATATGATTGCCCAAAGGCCTTGGAAGCGTTCTCGTGTACTCAATGACCGAGAGCTTCTGGTGGCCTTGCATCAGAAGCAGGATAAGCATCATGACTGGCTCAAGCGTCAGATGCAGAGTATCTTGGTGGATGTCAATCACATTCGAAACTTGGCCACCAAGAACTCATTTGTTGCCCATGAAGCCTGTCGGTAGTCCTGGAAGAGTCTCACACCGCTCTGTCCTGAAGCTGATCTTCGTGAAGATGGCTTTACTGAGGACTTCAAGTTTGATTCCGGGCCACCACAAAATGCAAGCTGGCGCCGCACTCCCTCAATAGAAGATTCTGAGTATTCATCTTCGGCTGCAACTATTGTTGCGAGAGTCATCGATGGAGAAGACGATGCCACTTCACCAACCATGGCTGCACTTCATCTCGACACTGCACCAAGCCCGTCTGCACCACCAAACTCCAACGTCAAACCTGCTCCTTCATCTACTCCTGATGGGAACGAGTAGATACTCTATGTCTTCAAACCTTTTTGGTCCTTACTGACAAAAGGGGAGAAGCTTATGAGTTGATAGTCTTCAAGCGGGTCCTTATGGGTGGTTGCATTATTTTTGCTAAGTCTTTACAACTCTCGTCTTTTGAAACATTTGGTTCTCTGAGTTGTAACACTTAAACTCGATGGTCGTCTTCTATTTTTTATGCCACTTGGTGATGCGATGATAAATCCCGCATGAAGCCATTCCGCAGATGTCCATTATTCATTATGCATGTCAATATCTTTGTTATATCTTTATATGCATGATGAATTGTCTTCATAAGTTGAAGAGGATCTCCACAAAGTAAAACCTGCCATGTGCATTTTGCATTCAAAAGCAAACTACCTATATGCACATCTTCAGGGGGAGCCTTTTGCTACTTACGAAGACAACGCCTTAATCCTTAGCTTTCACATACTTTTATCCCCGTTGAAAACTTCAACCAGTTTGTCATCAATCACCAAAAAGGGAGAGATTGTAAGTGCATTTAGTGCCACCCCTAGTTGGTTTTGGAGTATTGACGACAAACTTGGTTGAGGGACTAATGTGTTTGTGAGAATTGCAGGAAAACAAAGCTAGTAGTCCCATATTGATTCGGTTTACCTACCAGAGATGACCCCTAAAAATGTGTGAAGACATTGAAGACAATGGTGGTCTGTGAAGATAATCACATTGAAGATTATGACATGAGAAGACATTCACGTGAAGACTATGGATTGCAAAGACATAGTTGTTTCGTAGTTTCCTTTTCTTCTTTGTTGAGTCATAGGAACCGACGTACTGTTAAGTAGGGTCCAAGTGAACAAAGTCAGAGTGATTGACGTGATGCTGAACCAAATCCTATGTCTTCGAGCAAAGACAATGAGAGCAAATCTTATCCAGAGCTGGATGAGTCAGCTTTACTTGTAGTCCAAGTCAAGTTGCCGCGTGTGTTTGAAATCTGACCGTTGGACATGTGTCAATTCCTTAGTGACCCAGGGTCATTTTGGACAAATCAGGCCGGGTTCCTTCCTGGCTATAAATAGCCCACCCCCTACACCATAAATTGGTGGCTGCTCAGAGTTAGCGCATGACTTTTGTCGTTTGAGAGCAACCCACCTCCGAAGCATTTGAGAGATAGATCCTTGCAAGGACAAATCCCAAAACACCCAGAGCCAAAGAGTGTTAGGCATCACTGAAGTCTTTCTGTCTGCGTGATCTGAAGACTTGTTACACTTGAGGACTGTGAATCCTCCAGTCGGTTAGGCGTCGTGTTCTGAGCATCCAAGAGCCATTGTGGATTGCTAGTGAACGAAGTCTGTGAAGGTTTGGAAGTCTACCTTGAAGACTCACCAGAGTGATTAGGCGAGGACTGTGTGTTCTTAGCTCAAGGGGAATAAGGTGAAGACACGGTCTTCTGGGTTGAATCTCAGCCTCCCTAACCAGACGTACAGTTGTCACAGCAACAAGAACTGGTTTACCTAATCCGTGTCCTCTCCAAGCAACTGGTTCTATCCTTCCCATCTCTTTACTTTACAGTTTGTCTTTGTGAAGTCATTACCTGCTTGCATGATCTGATTGACTTCACTGTGTGAAGACTGTTTGTTGTTTGGCTTCATACTATCTTCCATCCTGATCCATACTACCTAGCTACTGAGTGTCGTCGTGCTTTCACTTCAAAGCTTACTTGACTATGGCCTGTCTGGTGTAGTCTACCCTCTGCTGCATATCAATAGGTTCATTTCTACTATTTGTCTTGAAAACCTCCGTGTTTTGAAGACTTTCATAAAAATCACCTATTCACCCCCCCTCTAGTCGATAACTAGCAATTTCAGCCTGTAAGAGTCCTCGCCTACCCGCGAGAAATCTTCCCAGGCCGTCGCGGCGCGGCGGGACCTTCGTGCTACTTCGACGGCGCGGCGGGACATCTCTGCTGCTTCCGCGGCGTGGCCAGACTAGTCTGCTACATCAACGGCGCGGCGGGACCTCCGTGCTACTTCGGTGGTGCGGCGGGACCTCTGTGCTGCTACTGCTGCGCCGCTGGACATGTCGGCTGCTGTCGCGGGGAGGCGGGACATCTCTCATGCTTCCTCTTACATTTCTCCTCTCCCTGGTGGAAATCTCTCGACCGAGAACTCACGCTGGCCATGGCAGACGCAAGGGAACAATGTTGAATGACTTGATTGTTTTTTTGTGGATGAGGAGTTGAGGAGGAATGTTCTGTCATCTTGGCATTGTAGTATTTATAACCGAGTAGTACTAATACGCTCCTAAGTGGGAAACCATTTAGGTTGTGATCGGTGTGAACAGGTTTGCAATTAAATATAGCATGGTAGTAATTTAGAATTTGACGAGACGCAAGCTCAAAATTTATTGACGGTTCTAGTTTCGAAGTGCAGCATTCCCGGATGGCGTAAGAGCAAGTATAATAAGCTTATGTAAGCAGGATATAAGGATTAAAATATAATTTTTTTGCTGACGTGGAGGGAAGAGAATAGGAGAGAGAATAGGAGCCGACTACATAATAAGAGTCAGCTACAGCACATGCTCCTAGGCACTATGTGAGAGTGGGAGGTGGGCCATGTATTAATGAAGTAGCACATCTTTGTATCTTACTATTATACTTGAAGGCTACAAGGTTGGCTATAGATGACATGGCAATGTCATATAGCCATCAGCTGGCTGTACTATTAACGATGCTCTGACCTGGGCACGTGTTCTTAACCGTGGTGTAGCATATGCCATGGTACTTCTTTTTCTACTGCTGTGTACGTGCAATAACTGGCACTGTCGGATGCATATTTTACGGTTATTGGGGTGTTCGACAGGAATAGCCTCGTGGCGAGCTATAGACTAGTCTTTTTTCACACGCATTACATCGACACATATCATCTCTCTCCCTCTTTCCCACGCACACACCTATCTCTCGGGACTTCTCGCACGCACCATCTCTAGATCCCTAGATCGATGCCACCCACATACACTTGTAGTCTAAGTTTAGTACGTTATACAGGAAGAGAAGAGGTGCACGCACGCACTTGTCCTCTCTCTCTCACACGCATCTGTAGTTACGAATTGTAGTGTTCTCAACCATCCGATTGGCTCTATCATATGTTTCACGTTGCTCCATGGCCTTGAGATTGAGAAGTTTAAAACGCGGAGGCTGAGCTGGAGGCGCGAGGTTTTGGTTAATGTGCGGGCCGCACACCGCACCAACACGACATGAGCTTCGTCTGCCTGGTGCGCAGTCGGGTGGGTTGTCCAAGTATAGACACAACCAGGCCCTCCTTGGTATCCGTGCCTCGACTTATGCGCAGAGAAATTAGGATCGGAGGGAGTACTACTAGTAGTAGTACTACTTTGATGTGTCGCGTCAACTCGCACAAGTATGCAACACTTCCTAGGCACTGTAGAATCATTTAGGACGTGAGCTTGTCAATCCGAATGTGGAGGGATACCAGCTTAGCACCGGCCAGCAGCTTGGGCGGCACTGTGAAGAAGGTCAGCTCCTGCACAGCGACGTCGCCGGGATCCTTGCTGCTTGTCACCTCCATTTCCACCTTGACAGTGTCGGTCCTGCCTTTGGGCTCCCCCGGCGGGCCATTCGCCCACAGCTTGGCCACATAGTGCGACAGTGGGGGCCCCCGCTCTGATGCAGACGACCGACACGGTGAAAGGCACGCCAATGTTGAGCACACCACCAAACAAGAAAAACGCGCGGCCGTCCTCCTCCGCGAATAGCAAGAGTCGTGGCTCTGACAGTGGCACTTGCAGCTGGAGTGCCTTGCCGTACTGGATCCTATGCACGGGCATGGGATGCACGGTGCTGATGTGGTGGGAGAGCGCCAGTGGCGGGCCTTCGTAGCTGCAGACGGGCATAGGGCATTTGCAGGGCGCGAGCAGACACACGCTCTGGTGATCGGCGAGCTTGTGGTAAGTGATGTAGAGCCCACAACCTTTGTGCGGGCACTCCGCCCTCACTGAGAGGACGGCGTCCACCGCCGTGTTCCGCAAGTCGAAGCCACCGCCGTGTTCCACACGTCAAAGCCACCGCCGCGCTCGCACTTCTAGCACTACCGCTGGTTCCCGGGGCGCTCGAGGCGGCAGTCTGCGCAGGCCAGGTGCCGTCACTTGCACTGCACAAATCAATCGAACAACACATCAATCAAGAAACCTGCACCTTGCTCGATCAGCCGAACGGACGAGGTGTATTTGAACCTCATACACAGGAGGCTTCAAGGGGAGGAGGCACAAGGGGGAGTGGAGCAAGGTGAGGTCCATCGAGACCATAGAGAGCTCCATCGTCGGGTCCTGTTTCGTCTGCATGATCTTGCCCTCCTTGTGCACAACCATCTCTCTCTTTATTAGGGTCGGGGCATTACAAAGCTTTACCATCACATATTCATACTACATAAAGGTGCATTAAATCAACACATGCAAGTATCAAAAGGAGAGTCACATCATGCATGCATGTGTTGTAATTACTACCTCCGTCCTGGTTTATAGGTCACCTTTGTAGTTCGTGTCAAATTTTGACTAAATATTTAGCTAACAAAATGTTAATGCATGTCAACAAAAATTATATCGTTGGATTCATATTTCAACATAGTTTTCAATGATATAATTTTTGGTAACATGCACGAACATTTTGTTAGTTCAATCTATAGTCAAAATTTGACACAATATACAATGGGGACCAATAAACCAGGACGGAGGTAGTAATACATTGGTAAATGCAAATTATTGAAATAGATCGAGTGCAGTGCTTTGATGTGTCACATCAACTCGTACAAGACCGAGAAGTTTGATTAATACAATGCCCTCTCCCTCGCGGACTGAGCTCCGGTGCCTTAATTGCACCTGCCTTTGGCTGCATGACAGGTGTGGGCCACCCACCTGTTGGGCCCACCTGTCATACACGCAAAGGCAGGAGCAGTAAGTCAATGAAGCTTCATCCCTCCCTCGCCCATGAGCGTGGTGGCTGGCAGGACTAGGAGAAGCTTTCACTACACGCTCTCCCTCCCGCACGCGGTGGACATGCAGCAGTTCAATCGGTGTCAGATGGCCAGAAGCATACTGTAGTACTCCTCCACTACAGTAGTACTCCATCATTGTTCGACTTCGCGAAGAGGCGAAGAGCCAAGCGCAGCCCGGACGCTCGTGTGGCAGTTTCATATGTAGAGTAGTCTAGGATAGCGTGTACCATGACTGTAAGCTTAAAATCGTTGGGGTCGGCTCCATGCTATGAGGCCGTCTTGAAGCTTTTTTTATTAAAATAATCTTCTGGCCCTACCTATCATCCTGGTGATTGTAGTTTGCATGCTCATCTGGTCAAGACAGGAATATATATTTTAATTTGTGGTGGGGTAAATGTTAGAGGTTGCAGCAAATGGAGTATTGTACACTGCGGGTCTTTCAGCCAAGTTTAGAGGCAACCATGTGGGGCCAGTGCTATGATGTGTCGCGTCAACTTGTACAACGAGGAGAAGCTTGATTTTACTACTACACACCTTCTCATTCAACCATGCGTGCGGTGGCTCGTAGACGAGGGCATGCTTTTGCTTATAGTACTACAACAAGCTATCCCTCCCGCTTGCGGTGGACGGACATGCAGCAGTGGATTCGATACTGTAGAAGCAGTAGTAGTAACATCATTGTTCGTCTTCTCAAAGAGGCAAAGAGCCAAGCGCAACCCGAACGTGGCAGTTGTGAACCTTGGAGCACGCATATAGCCAGGCTCTTGCATGAGACAAAATTGCTATATGAGCCCACTATTGTAGTACTTGCTAGTATAGCCCTGTAAACCAGAAAGGACTATTTGCCTTTCTAGAGATTTCAACAAGTGACTAGACTACACTGAGATAGAGTACATTTGGAGCAAAATGAGTGAATCTACACCATAAATAAATACGTAGTTCTCTCGTTTTCCTCTCCGCCTTGGTCGCGGTGCACAATATTGAGTATACTAGTACTATCATCATCGATGGAAACGTCTCCTGACACGCGATAGAGGCGAGCGGCAGTTGCCTCCATAGGTGCTTGAATGCCAAGGAGGGAGAGGGTAGCGGTTCCCGAGACATTGAACGGTCAATGATGCATCGTCAATTACATGCAAAGGGAATTAATTGGAGAAGCATAATAGAGCCAGCACAATGTGAATGCAACAGAGTTTGGACTCTCATATAAAGGCGCCCCACCACTCAAATCCATCTACTCCTAGTCTCTGCGCAACACTACTCACTCCAATCCAAGACCAAGTGACCAGAAGCCACAAGCACCTATGGAGGCGATGGACGCGAGCGGCAGTCGGCTATGCCAAATCATCCAAGGCGCCGGCATGCGGCCCTGCACCATGCAGCGTTTCCATACGGAGCTGGTGACCACCAGCGTCATAGCCCTCGCCGACTCCGGCTTCGCCTCTTGCATGGACAACATGATGGTCAACTCCATCTACAAGTTCACCACCGTCAAGAAGTGCGCGGACGACCTTGCCGCCCAGGCTCCTCATTGCCTGCCACCCTCATCGACCTCCATGGTGACGAACTCTTTCAAGCCCTGGTGGCCCTGCAGGTGCCGGAGGTCGCGACAAAGAATGTGCACCTCGAGGCCGCGCTTGCCACGCAGCGCCTCGCCATGAAAGAAACCGTCGACCTACACATCCACGTCTACGAGGAATTCGTCTACATAGGCCACTACAAGGCTAGCAAGGACAGAAAGACGTTGGCCTTCTTCTAGCGGCTGGAATCTTTGGACGCCATTGTTCAGAAGCACGTCGACCTGGCCACAAAAGCCGCTGCTACTTAGCCGCCGTTCGGTGGGCCGGCGCCTTGAGTCAAGGAGGTGGACGTCGTTGATGGATGCATCTCTTCTTCTTGCCTCCTGTAACCAGCACTGCATCGCCTTGTGGCCTTAACGTTTTATTAGTATATGAGTATATGGCATTTTTATTCCAATCGTAACATTTTCACTATGAGGTGGGGCCACAGTTGAGCAAACCGACCATCGACAAATCCCCACCCCGCCCACAGGGTGTCGGCTGAGTTTAGAATTAGAAGAGAGAAACGAGGGAGAAGAGCTAGCTGTAGCACGGACGCTGTTGTCAGATGGGACTCGTGTTGATAGAGTAGGAGTACTGAGCACTCGTACCTCTTTTTTTAGGGAAAAGTAGTCGTATGTCTAGTACTACCACTAGTTGGGTGCGTGTGACCTATACCATTCATCACTTTGGGTTTCCTTTTCGAACCGCAGCTACGCTTCACCGTACATATTTTTTCATGCATTTATCCTCCTATATGTACTCCTAGGCTATTTCCACATGCTCCCTTTCGCCGACATGTGGGACATAGAGCATCTGGGTCGTAGTGCATGCACGGCTCGGAGCATATGTCGGGGTACTTTACATTTCAGACCTCACGAATTACATGCAAACCCCCCACAAAAGAATAAATAAATAAATAAATTACTACATGAAACCGGATTATTTTCGTAGAAACCAGAGCACGCTCATTAAATTTTGGACATAACACATTTATAAAAAACTACCGGACCTAAACCAGTCTAAGGGCCTCTATGATTCGCAGGATACTGAAAACACAGGAATGGGGAAAGTATGATGGTGATGAATCGAAACGAGGAGAACTCTAACTCAGTTAGAGGTTAGAGTTAGATTCTAACCCTGAACTAACCCAGAACTAACTCTAAACCAAAGAGGTGTATGGATGGCAGGGTTAGATTGACAATAAATGTTCTTTCTCAATCATTTGACTACTTTGGACCCTATTTCCTGCCGGATTTGGTGTGGCCGGCTCTTGTGTGGCCTCCTCCACTCACAATTGACATAAATGAACCATCTTTACAAATCAAGCATGCAAAACATGATAAATTTTAATTTGTCCATACAAATGAGATATCCCACTTAAACATACAAGTCCTCAATCAAGCTTCACAAAAAAACACTCCATGAAACAAAGCATGAGCTAACTCATCACAGAAGTCATTCATGATAGGAAGGGAGCCCGAAGCCCCTCACGCACCCAGGGAGGAGCTCGTCATCGTCGCTCTGGAGGAAGGCTCTATAGAGCCCAAGCCCAGGGAACCCCTTTGACATTGGCGCTTGTGAGTTGAGGTCGACACCGGGTGCGAACTGAATCTTTGGGCCTCTAGAAATAATGCAAGCCTGAAACTGAAATACCTAGAAAGGTGAACTGAATCTTTGGGCCTCTAGAAATAATGCAAGCCTGAAACTGAAATACCTAGAAAGGTGAACTTAATCTTTGGGCCTCTAGAAATAATGCAAGCCTGGAACTGAAATACCTAGAAAAGTGAACTGATTCTTTGGGCCTCTAGAAATAATGCAAGCCTAAAAGTGAAATACCTAGAAAGGTGAACTGAATCTTTGGGCCTCTAGCAAGATTTATTACCTCCTCAAGTTCGATGTGTGCACCACAAATCTATACCGAGTTTAATCAGGATATACTTTTCCAAATCAGAATTAGTGCTAGAGCTAACAAGATCAATGATATGGCTGTGAGACAGAGAAGGAACGAACAAACTCACCCCTCTCGCAACCTCCCTGGTAGATGCGCCGCTGCCGCGCATGATAGAGGGAGAAAAATGACCGGTGAAGGGGGAGCAGGGCGAGCTTCGAATGCCGGAGGGAGAGGACGGCCGAAGGAGGGCGAGGGAGGCTAGAGGGAGAGGGCAGCCGAAGGAGAGAGAAGGCAAGCAGTGGAGTGGCGCTTGGGCGGGTGGCCCGATGGGGAACAGAGAGGAGTCGTGCAAGGGGGAAGGGTAGAGGGAGCGATCTGGTGCGGGCAGGGGAGATTTTTTTAGTTCTCTTCTAGTGGGCCCCAGGAGAACTAACCCAATTAGAACCTCTCCACCGGGCTAGTTTTTTTAGCTGGGTTAGAGCAAACTAGCTCAAACTAACCCCTCCTGTTTGGATAATTTGAGGCTATTTCAACCCAAACTAGCTCTAACTCAGGGATCCAAACAAAGAGGAGTAGTATTGTACATGCTATAGTCTGGACCGTAGCACGTTGTTTTGTATGGCCATATCAGCACATTGTTTTCTACTGATGGTTCACTGGGCTGTCGTGGTTCACACTCCTCCGACTTGAGTAGTAGTACTACTAGTATATACAGCATGATTCTTTGCTCCTTCTTACTACTACGTACTTCGCTGACATGTGGGAGAGCCAGCATCCGGGTCGACGTGTCATGCACTAGATTACAGTGCGGAACGGAAGGGGGGCATCAACCCGGTCGTACCGCCAGTAATTCATGACTACAGTGAGTAGTCATATCACAAGTCTGTCCAACAGTAACGCACCGTCAAATCGCACAGCCCGACCTTTCCAGCAGTAAGTAAGTTGAATCCGCTACTCCCTCACCCTCTTTGCCTCTCTATCAAACCGCCTATGCAAAAACTGCCGCGCGTACTGCCCGGTAAAAGCCCCGCCCTCAACTTTTAACTACGCGAAAATAGTTCGAGCTTGTTCGTTCAATATAAATAATGGTACTATATGTTTATTCACCCGTGGGGTTGTTCAATGAATGGAGGTCCGGGGAGCACAAGTGAACAATACTACTAGTAGTAGTAGTAGTAAGTAGGAGTCGTACCATTAGTCACCTTAAATAGAGAGTTTCTTTTCTTTAATGCCACGTACACAAATTGAAACGCTTGTTGTGGAGAGAAAAAGATAATCACTCCACTATATATGTATGCAGGGGCCTGAGCGCTTGCTTTACTAGGGTTGCTCTCTTCATTCTCTCATCCTCTCTCGATCTAAACAAGACAGCGGTAGCGACATTTTCTCTCTGCTCACCGCTGGTCACAGATCCAGCCGGATCCCTTCGGCTGGTGTGTGTAGAGGACTAGGTGCATCGTTCACGCGGTCGTCGCCGGTGAGGGAGGAAAGCCACAGCTGCCGGAGGGGCCCGATCCTCTACCCGTGCCGTTCTCTCCGACACAGCGCTGACTCGGGAGGTCCTCCGACCCTTCTTCCTCCCTGTCGTATTGTGCGCAGATCCGACCTACCGCTGTCGACATCCCGATGACCCTCAGGTATGAGTTCTTTGAAAGCGGCCTTGATCTACTGCCCAAGCTCCCCACGTGTTTGCATGTGCATCTTTTTCTACTCCCATCAACTCTTCAACAGCCACCTAAATTTTTAGTATTATTAGAGGTAAAGCTACTTCATGCATTCGAATCTAGGACTTGGTTCAAACAATGAAGAAAGGGGGAAAGTTGTAGCATGAATCTAGGACTTGATTCAAAGAGGAAATAATATGGTGAAAGTAGTAGAGACCGGATACCCAACCGGTCTCTTGGTTGAAAAGGGAAATAATGGGAAAACGCAGTACAAACTGGATAAGGAACACATCTGTTATTGGTTGAAAAAAGGATAGAAAGTGGCGGCTGATGGACAAGTCAACAGAGTATGTCCAGGATTAGATTTGTTGCCCTCACATAGTAAAAGGTCTCCAGGATTAGAATTGTTGCCCTCACATAGTAAAAGGTCTCCAGGATTAGATTTGTTGCCCTCACATAGTAAAAGGTCTCCAGGATTAGATTTGCTACCCTCACATAGTAAAATGTCTCCAGGATTAGATTTGCTGCCCTCACATAGTAAAAGGTCTCCAGGATTAGATTTGCTGCCCTCAGAGAGCATGAACAAACTCGGCATCACCACTTTATGCCTCCTTGTAGGTACATTGTGCTGATGCGTCCACTGTCGCATGTCCTTATACCAACCTTTTGTTGTTGTTAATGTAAGGGCGCATGTAAAATGAAGCAATCACATTGTTACCTTAAGGACATGTCTAACCAGTGTTATTGTTAATCTAATGCTACCAGTGATATGATGCAATTAAACTGTGTTACAAATGGTACTCCTGCTGTTTTCCCCAGTATGATATGTAAGTTACTCCTTCACACTGCTGAGTGTCCTAGTGTCCCTACGGTCCCATGCCCTTAAACCAACACTTTAGCTGCTGTTGATTTATGGTATCTGGTAAACAAGCAATGCCACCATTAAAGTAATCCCATATTTGATGAATGTCATTGTTGATCATAATGCTTCCGGTAGCATGAAGCATTGCTGAAGTTTTAAAATTTGTACTGTCCTTGGGTATTGCCATGAACATAATTAAGATGCTTCTTTTCATTTCATGTATGTTTCATATATTCTTATTGATATACAACTGTTTACTTTCTATCTTTTTGTGCAGATAGGGATATCCATTTCACCTTGTTGCTATTGTGACCTTTTGGTGAACTGCACAATACACTTTTTTTGGAATGAGTGCCTTGTGCGGTTCAACTAAATTGTCACGTGGGCAACATCTCTCAATTTTGGTGGAACTGCACAAAATGGTGATTGGAGTTTCCAAAATCTCCATCAAATTCCGTTGGTAATCTCGTGCAACATTATATTAGCCTTTGCAAGATGAGTCGTCACTGTCACCACAATGGCACTTTATTTTAGTGGAACTGCACAAAAGGGTAAGAAAATTATAGTTGCACCTTACATGAGCCAGACAGCCAACCTTAATGTTCCTTAATTTTAGTACAACTACTAAAGAAGAACCTGCCAGCTCACGATAGCAAGTACTTCTTGCTAGCTGAATGATGCAATCTTTGCTTCATTTCAGGTGAACTGCAGAAAAAGGCGCATGGATTGAATCATGGAACTCTAGGCTGGCCTCATCCGAGTGGAGCTGCAGGTTGAGCTCAAGGAGTGCCATTATTATAGTAATCATGCTCTTCTTATTTGTGCTCTGCAAACAGGAATACTCAACTACAGATGTTGTGACGATCAAGAGCATTCACCAAGTTCTTCGGTTGTATGACATGGCTAGCCAAGATGGATTTAATCCTGATATTCACTTTATAAAAAGGCTCTAATGGGTTGGTTCTGAATCTTGCAAGGTGGGAATCAATTAGATGTGTAGGCATCTTTGTTGTACTTATTATTTTAATCATATTTGTTGGTTCTGAATCTTGCAAGATGGGAATCAATGAGATGTGTAGGCATCTTTGTTTTACTTATTATCTGGATCTTATTTGTTGGTTCTGAATCTTGCAAGCTGGGAAACATGGCATGATGATGCAGAGGACAACAACCATAACGGGCAGTTCAAACTTGGTAGTATTATCTGTGTGAAAGTGCGCCAAATATGTTGATCGTGTTTGTCCTGAGAATAATAATTCTAATTGTTGTGCATGTTGATCCTGTGGCACCGATAGAACGAGCCAATGCATTGCTTGTTTTAAGTATACATTTCTACTAAAGCTAATTAAATTTAAGTAAAGTGACCACTAACTCTTTTTATTACAGTACCAATACAGAGTCGCTCGTGAACCGACGTGTGGCCGGAGTAGGTTTCTTAATGGAGGCGTTTGAATGTGCCGATGGTGCATCTTCTGCCGGGCGTGCAGCGGGCAAGGGAGGGGTAGTAACTGTTGTCGCCTATACACACTCAATTTACTGTTGACTCTAGTTCCCCAAGAGCTGAAGAACGAATTGTCGTTGCCGCCTACCCACTCGTTCACATGAAGAGACTCCAATGGTGATCCGAGGGGTGAGCTTGCTGGATATGGACTTTAGCAAGGAGTTCCCCTTTGAGTTCGCCGTTCAGTCCTATGGCTGCACTAAGTTGAATGTGATGTACACCAACAATCCGGGCTCGGTGAAGCTCTGCCTCGTCGAGTTCAAGCAGTACCTACAG
The DNA here is from genome assembly GCA_963921465.1 of Triticum timopheevii. NCBI lineage: Eukaryota > Viridiplantae > Streptophyta > Magnoliopsida > Poales > Poaceae > Triticum > Triticum timopheevii. Next base: position 463,604,753 of record OY997272.1, on the reverse strand, counting down.
GACGAGAAAGCACAAGGTCGCGGGACTAGACCTTGTGCCCATCCATTCATCTCCTAACAGGGACCAGCGGATCACCGTCGCCTAGGTATGTGTGCGGGACGAGGTTCTCGTCTACCACTGCTGTAGGACCATCAGAGGTTCTAGAGCATTCGCCCGTTTCATTGGCAGCGCCGACTGCACCTTCGCTATGGTGGAGAGAAGGAAGAACGCGATAATTCAGCCATCTGGTGCAACGAGTAATGCTACATCAATGGGGGATTTTAATACGGGGTTCACGGGCTAGATGAGGTGGACCAGTAGAATTGCAGATTAGGAGGGGAAGGCCCCACACCCCTGAAAATCGGGGGGCAGAGAGGTTTGTTAGAAGCAAGCCCCGTAAAACGCCTGTGATTGTCCGTGACTCTAGCATTAGCTTGTCGACATCCAGAAGCAATACAAGATCATCGGCAATGGGCAGGAGAAGGACTCCGTGGTTGACATCGACGAGACCATCATCGACCCCTGATATGCCAACATGAAAGAAGACAATGATACCAAGGACCTGAACATGTGGGAGGTACCTCTGAATCTAGCCTACATAACCTACGCGGCCAAGGACGCATACGCATGCTACGACATGTACAGGCGGATCTTGGACATGAGGGCGTGTCTGCTTCCCGTAACCGACGAGTACACGGACAGCCGCAGCGTCATGATCAAGCGTGCCAGGAAGGTCTAGATGTTGTACTTTATCTGTTTATAAGCACCTTTATCATCTGAGTGTTTCATGCATTAGCCTATGTTCGTAATTATCTGTTTTGTCCGAAATATTTCTCTTAAGAACCCATTAACCTGTTTGCTTTTTTTAGTGGCTATTTGCTTATGTATGTAACTAGTTCACTCATCCATTTCAAAAAAAACTAGTTCACTCGGCTGTCGTGCTTTGAATCTCCTTCCTCCCAACATATTCCCCTTCTCAGGTGGATCCAACAGGTCTCGGACACAGACATATGGGACCAACCACCTATCCATTTGTATTTCTTTATTTTGTTTAGTCTTTCGTCCTCTTCCTATACAGCGGCTGGGCATCATAGCCTATGGCGTTGGCCAGGCCATCCCTCTACTCCCACACATTATCCGGTGGCGGCAGCTCCACCGGCCCACCCTGCACCCGAACAAGTCAACCCTCATACTCCCCTCCGCCTGCGTCTTCCCCACTCCGGTTCTTTCGGTCCGAGGTCTCGACGTCGTCCTCCGCCTTGGTGCTCTTGCCATGGCGCCACCGTCTCTTGTTCCCAACATGGTCAGCAAAATAAGAGGAATCGCGAGACAACTGTTCGTCGAGAGGCTAACAGTCCCGGGCCCACCAGGTCCATGGCCTAGGTTTTGTTGTTTAACATGGGCAGCCCATGACATGTTCCAACATTTTTTGGATCCAGTGGGTATCAAGCGGCCTCTAGGCCTCGCAACCTAGCTTGTCTATAACATCAGCAACCCAAGTTATGTTTGTTTTTTCAAGACGACACACAGCTCAGTTTTTTTCTATAAGAATGCAAAACTGAACATATGTTTTCTATAAGAATGCAAAACTGAACCTATATTTATATCTTATTTTATTACATATATGTATATAATAGAAACAACATAAGGTTCCGTTAAACCTGTCGTTCGTCCAACCATTTTATCGACCTTCCCACTTCCTTTATTTTTCGTTTTCATTAATCCTATATCCGAATTTTCTCCCACTTTCTTTTTCGATGTAAACTGAGTTTTCTCCCAATACTTTTCCCTAGAACCAACTCAACTGTCCCAGGTCTAGCCTAAAAATTAATAATACCCCACGTCCTATTAACTCATCAAATTAAAATGATATTTTATTTCGTAAATTGAAAGTTCTTACAAAATAATGATAATAATTGTTTATATATAACTTGGCAAGTTAACTCCTAGTGATTGCGTACATAAGCTTGCAAAGATTCTACTCACCAATGCAGTAATAGACATGCAATCATGTGTTTATGTTTTTATAACATTTCTCCGTCCATCCCAACATGATATTTTCACCCAGCCCAGCAAGTCCACGGATTTTGAGAAAAATGCAAATGGGCTTTAAATTCTACGATATATATAAACGGGTTGCATAGATGCTACATCATTGTTTCATCCAGCCCACCAAATGGACTAAAAAACAAATGGACTGGCTGACATGTGGGCCAGTAGGTCGAAACCTAAGCAAGGCGTTGGATTTACATCGAACGGCCGGCATTCTTCTTCAATCTCTCGTCTTCTTCCCCTATCGCTGCCGGGACCGCCTGCTCCAGCCCCGGGCATCCAGCAGTGTTGTTTTCCGCGCCTCAGCGAAACGCTACCCCGCCGACGGCCAAGCCATCCCTCCACTCCGCACCTCCTGTTATTCTCTGCCGAGTGTAGGCCCACCCCGCACCCGAACCAGTCAAGTTTTCCACTCCTCTCCATCTGCGACTCCACTGCCGCGTCTTCCACATCTCTGGGTCGTTCCAGTCTGGGGCCTCACCGTTGTCCATCGCCTCGCTGCGCTCGGCGCGGCATGGTCGACAAATAAGAGTCATCAGAAGAGGACTGTACGTGGAGAGCCTGACGGCTGGGACCCACGAGGTCCAGGGTCGCACGCAAGGAAAGTTCCTCCTTGTTAAGTTGTTTCCTCCCCCTGACAGCTGGGACCCACCAGCTGTATCTTCGCACGGAAGGAAGTGCCTCCTTGTTATGTGAAAAAAACCATTCCTCCCGATGACAACTGGGACCCGGCATATTTGGTGGCTGACTTGTGGGCCTACTAAGTAGACGTGTACGCAGGGCTTTGTCAACTTAATCAACAAATGATTCTACCAGCTGGACCATTGGATGTTAATCCAACAGCCATGCTCCTTCTTCAACCTCTGTTCTTGCTCCTGTCTCCCGTGGGCGGTAATGCTGCCGCGCACCCGAACTAGTCAAGTTTCCCACTCCTCTCCTGCGACTCCACCGCCACGTCTTCCCCATCTCCGGGTCGTTACAGTCTGGGGCCTCGCCATCGTCCATCGGTCTTGGTGCGCTCGGCACGGTGTGGTCAACATGGTCAACAACTAAGAGTCATCGGAAGATGACTATACGTGAGAGGCTGACATGTTGGGTAATGTAGTAATAATTCAAAAAAATTCTACGTGTCACCAAGATCAATCTAGGAGATACTAGCAACAAGAGATAGGGAGTGCATCTTCATACCCTTGAAGATTGCTAAGCAGAAGCGTTACAAAGAAAGCAGATGATGGAGTCGTACTTGCGGCGAGTCAAATCATGGAAGATCCAATCTAGCGCCAAACGGACGGCGCCTCCGCGTTCAACACACGTACAGCCCGGGGATGTCTCCTCCTTCTTGATCCAGCAAGGGGAGAGGAGAAGTTGAAGGAAAGCTCTGGCAGCACACCGGCGTGGTGGTGGAGCTTGCAGTTCTCCGGCAGGGCTTCACCAAGCGCTACAGAGGAGGAGGAGGTGTTGGAGAGGGGGAGAGCTGTGCCAGGGAAGGGGTGCGGCTGCCCTCCCACCCCCCCTCTATTTATAGGGTGAAGGAAGAGGGGTCCAGCCCCCCTAGATGCATCTAGAGGGGGGCGGCCAAGGGGGGGACTTTCCCCCCAAGTTTGGTGGGAGGCGCCCCCACCCCCTAGGGTTTTCAACCCTAGGCGCCTTTGGGCCCTTGGGGGGGCACACCAGCCCACGAGGGACTAGTTCCCACCCTTGTTCAACCCACTTGGTCCACCGGGGCAGGTGGCCCCACCTAGTGGACCCCCGGACACCTTTCGATGGTCCCGGTACAATACCAATAACACCCAAAATTATTCTGGCAACTAAAACCGGACTTCCCATATATAATTCTTCACCTTCGGACAATTCCGAAACTCCTCGTGACATCCGGGATCTTATTCGAGACTACGAACAACCTTTGGTAACCACATACTATTTCCCATAACAACTCTAGCGTCACCGAACCTTAAGTCTGTAGACCCTATGGGTTCGGGAACCATGCAGACATGACCGAGACATCTCTCCGGCCAATAACCAACAGCGGGATCTGGATACCCATGTTGGCTCCCACATGTTCCATGATCATCTCATCATATGAACCACGATGTCGAGGATTAAATCAATCCCGTATACAATTCCCTTTGTCCATTGGGATGTTAATTACTTGCCCGAGATTCGATCATCGGTATCTCCATACCTCGTTCAATCTCGTTATCGGAAAGTCTCTTTACTCGTTCCGTAACGCATGATCCCGTGGATAACTCCCTAGTCACATTGAGCTCATTATGATGATGCATCACCGAGTGGTCCCAGAGATACCTCTCCGTCATAGGGAGTGACAAATCTCAGTCTTGATTCGTGCCAACCTAACAGACACTTTCGGAGATACCTGTAGTGCACCTTTATAGCCACCCAGTTACATTGTGACGTTTGGTAAACCCAAAGCATTCCTATGGTATCCGGGAGTTGTACAATCTCATGGTCTAAGGAAATGATACTTGACATTTGAAAAGATTTAGCAAAAGTAAAGATAGCGGTTTTGTAGTAATTGTAACAGTAGCAACAGAAAAGTAAATAAGCAAAGCACAATATGTGAAAAGCTCGTAGGCATTGGATCATTGATGGATAATTATGTCGGATGAAATTCCTTATGTAATAGCTATAACATAGGGTGACATGGAACTAGCTCTAGTTCATCAATGTAATGTAGGCATGTATTCCGAATATAGTCATACGTGCTTATGTAAAAGAACTTGCATGACATCTTTTGTCCTACCCTCCCACGGTAGCGGGGTCCTAATGGAAACTAAGGGATATTAAGGCCTCCTTTTAATAGAGAACCGGACCAAAGCATTAGCACTTAGTGAATACATGAACTCCTCAAACCATGGTCATCACCAAGAAGTATCCCAATTATTGTCACTTCGGGGTTGTCGGATCATAACACATAATAGGTGACAATAGACTTGCAAGATAGGATCAAGAACTCACATATATTCATGAAAACATAATAGGTTCAGATCTGAAATCATGGCACTCGGGCCCTAGTGACAAGCATTAAGCATAGCAAAGTCATAGCAACATCAAGCTCAGAACATAGTGGATACTAGGGATCAAAACCTAACAAAACTAACTTAATTACATGGTAAATCTCATCCAACCCATCATCGTCCAGCAAGCCTATGATGGAATTACTCACGCACGCCAGTGAGCATCATGAAATTGGTGATGGAGGATGGTTGGTGATGACGGGCGACGAATCCCCCTCTCCGGAGCCCCGAACGGACTCTAGATCAGCCCTCCCGAGAGAGATTAGGGCTTGGCGGCGGCTCCATATCATAAAATGCGATAAAACTTTCTCACTAATTTTTTTCTCCGTGAAACGGGATATATGGAGTTGGAGTTGAGGTCGGTGGAGCATCAGGGGGCCCACGAGACAGGGGGCGCGCCCCCACCCTCGTGGACAGGGTGTGGCCCCATGGCCTTGATTCTTTCGCCAATATTTTTTATATTTTCCAAAAGTTATCTGTGTGGATTTTCAGGTTATTCCGAGAACTTTTGTTTTCTGCACAATAAACAACATCATGGCAGTTCTGCTGAAAACAACGTTAGTCCGGGTTAGTTTCATTCAAATCATGCAAATTAGAGTCCAAAACAAGGGCAAAAGTGTTTGGAAAAGTAGATACGTTGGAGATGTATCAAGCTTCTCTCAAGAAGGCTCGTGGCTCTGAGAGGGAACGTGTCACCTTTGAGTGCGAAACAATATACGCTGCCCCCCTTGAGTTTCTTTATAGAGGCAACATAGAACTACATGAGTGCCCTGTTAAATTTTGGAATTATTCTGGGTTTGTTTAGCCTTTTTTATACATTAATTTAGTTTTAGGTCATTTAATGTGCATAATTAAAATTTGAACTACAAGCACATGCTCCCGTGCACCAAACTTGGGAAAAATCACATGTGTGTCCTCGGGTGAATTTCTAGGTGCCATGTAAGAAATGGGAATGAAATACAAACATCTGGGCATCGTGGCTCGGCCGAGAATATTGGGAAACTTGGTTTTAAAATTCTTGTAAATCCAAAACACAACTGAAAATCATGAAACTTGGCATGTTGTCATGTCATGGTACTACCATGTTGTGGTAAAAAAAATTGGTAGAATAAAGAACAAATTTTGGTATAAGCTTCTTGCAAACCATAGCTTCTCTCAAGAAGGCTCGTGGTTCTGAGAGGGAACGGGTCACCTTCGAGTGCGAAACAATATACGCTGCCCCCCTTGAGTTTCCAACATAGAACTACATGAGTGCCCTGTTAAATTTTGGAATTATTCCGAGTTCGTTTGGCCTTTTTATACATTACTTGAGTTTCTGGTCATTTAATGTGCATAATTCAAATTTGAACTACAAGCACATGCTCCCGTGCACCAAAGTTGGTTGAAAAATCACATGTGTGTCCTCGGGCGAATTTCTAGGTCCCATGCAAGAAATGGGAATGAAATTCAAACATCTGGGCATCGTGGCTCGGCCGAGAACATTGAGAAACTTGGTTTTAAAATTCTTGTAAATCCAAAAGACGCCTGAAAATCATGAAACTTGGCATGGTGTCATGTCATGGTACTACCATGCTATGGTAAAAAAATTCGCAGAATAGGAACAAGTTTTGGTATAAGTTTCTTGGAAAACCGGAGCTTCTCTCAAGAAGGCTCGTGGTTCTGAGAGGGAACGTGTCACCTTTGTGTGCATAATTCAAATTTGAAATACAAGCACATGCTCCAGTGCACCAAAGTTGGTTGTAAAATCACATGTGTGTCCTCGAGTAAATTTCTAGGTCCCATGCAAGAAATGGGAATGAAATTCAAACATCTGGGCGTCATGGCTCGGCTGGAAACATTGAGAAACTTGGTTTTTTAATTCCTGTAAATCCAAAACATGCATGAAAATCATGAAACTTGGCTTGGTGTCATGACATGACACTAACATGTTGTGGTAATTTTGTTATCCGGTTTGCGAAGGTGCACACATGAACAATCAACAAAGTCATTTTGGAACAAGTGATGTCACATTACAATCAGAAACACATGTATTATTCAAACCGTGGGTGTTCTATTTACCATTTACGTGCCGCTACACGTCCCCCTTTTTTATTAGCTAGGAGGCGCCGTGCAGGGTAGCTATTTGAGTACAGGAGGCATGCGATCAGACCCCTGCGCGTGCTTATCAGGAGTAGAGCCCTATGACCTCCATCTGTCGTCCACCTCTCTCCCAAGGTCTCCATTAATGGCACCCGAGCCTCTGTTTAATGGCGTGGCTATATCTCACTCGACTGAGATTTAAGAGAGAGAAAAGAAATTCTGAAAAGAAAATTTTGCATGGATCTTGATGTAAGATCCGACGAACCTATATTGCATCTACTGCGACTTAGGCTGGTCATAGTTGGGAGTAACTTAGAGTAGTAACATACATATGTTACTAGTCTATGTTACTACCTTCATAGTGGGTAGTGTCATATGTGTTGTAACATAGATGCCTTCATTTATCACTTTGTAGACTCATTTTGCATTGGAAAGCGCTATGTGATGGTAACATATTATGTTACTCTATTGCCTCTCTCCTCATTAACTACTTGCCACCTCATCATTTTTGCTTATGTGGCATCTATGTTACTCCCTAAGTTACTCCCGCTATGACCAGCTTTATAGAAAGACTGATGAATATATATAAGGACGACGGGAGTGGATAATAAGTGTCTTACATAATTAGGAAGATAATTAAAAAAGCCACATGCGGCTACGCCCGAAATACAAAAGGGCAAAAGAAGAAGGAAGACACATACAAAGATCTGGCTCACTGATCTCTACTTTCTTTATCCGCTGCAGGTCGCGGAGACTAGTTCTTGCGGCGAGCAGTGATGATCTCTTTCATTAGTTACATGTCCTTAATATGCTGCTTGGCAGCATCCGCGGATTCCACCACCAGCCTTTTGCGCTCGATGCAGAGCATGGCATTCTCGTCCATAAGTTTCTTAATGATGACGCCCGTCCTCTGCAACAAGAAAGCGGTCTCCTCCACCTGCTTCGCCCTTCGAGCGATCTTCGCCCTCAGCAGGTCGCGCTCGGCCGGAGCTTCGCATTGCCCTCCCTAGTTACCGGATGACGCCGGTAGCCTCGTCATGCAACCTCGCCCAGCCGGAGATCTGATCCATCTGGTTATGGACGATCGCATGCATGTGCCTGTGTCAGTGCATCTAGTGCCACCCCTAGTTGGTTTTGGTTGAGGGACTAATGTGTTTGTGAGAATTGCAGGATAACACAGGTAGTAGTCCCATATTGATTTGGTTTACCTACCAGAGATGACCCCTAAAAATGTGTGAAAGCATTGAAAACAATGGTGGTCTGTGAAGATATTCACATTGAAGATTATGACATGAGAAGACATTCACGTGAAGACTATGGAGTGCGAAGACATAGTTGTTTCGTAGTTTCCTTTTCTTCTTTGTTGAGTCAGGAACCGCAGTACTGTCAAGTGGGGTCCAAGTGAACAAACTCAGAGTGACTGATGTGATGCTCAAGCAAATCCTATGCCTTCGAGCAAAGACAATGAGAGCAAATCTTATCTAGAGGTGGATGAGTCAGCTTTACTTGTAGCCCAAGTCAAGCTGTCGCGTGTGTTTGAAATCTGATCGTTGGACACGTGTCAGTTCCTTAGTGACCCAGGGTCATTTTGGACAAATCAGGTCGGGTTGCCTCCTGGCTATAAATAGCCCACCCCCTACACCATAAATTGGTGGCTGCTTAGAGTTAGTGCACGGCTTTTTTCGTTTGAGAGCAACCCACCTCCGAAGCATTTAAGAGAGAGAGATCCTTGCGAGGACAAAGCCCAAAACACCCAGAGCCAAAGAGTGTTAGGCATCACTGAAGTCTTTCTGTCTACGTGATCTGAAGACTTGTTACACTTCAGAACTGTGAATCCTCCAGCCGGTTAGGCATCGCATTCTGAGCATCCAAGAGCCAGTGTGGATTGCCAGTGAACGAAGTCTGTGAAGGTTTGGAAGTCTACCTTGAAGACTAACCAGAGTGATTGGGCGAGGACTGCGTGTTCTTAGCTCAAGGGGAATAAGGTGAAGACGCGGTATTCTGAGTTGAATCTCAGCCTCCCTAACCAGACATACAGTTGTCACAGCAACTGGAACTGGCCTACCAAATCCGTGTCCTCTCCAAGCAACTGGTTCTATCCTTCCCATCTCTTTACTTTACAGTTTGTCTTCATGAAGTTATTGCCTGCTTGCATGATCTGGTTGACTTCACTGTGTGAAGACTGTTTACTGTTTGGCTTCATACTATCTTCCATCCTGATCCATACTACCTAGATGCTGATTGTCGTCGTGCTTTCACTTCATAGCTTACTTGACTATGGCCTGTCTAGTGTAGTCTACCTTCCGCTGCATATCAATAGGTTCATTTCTACTATTTGTCTTCAAAACCTCCGTGTTTTGAAGACTTTCATAAAAATCTCCTGTTCACCCCCCTCTAGTCGATAACTAGCACTTTTAATTGGTATCAGAGCAAGGTGCTCCCTTGTTCTGTGTGATTCGGTTTAACCACCTTGAGTTTTTGCTATGTTGACTGCAGGGATAATCAAGGTCTCCGCCGTGTGCCCTGTCTTTGATGTCACTGTCTACGCCTACTGGAAGAATAAGATGCGCATGCATCTTGAAGCCATTGACGTCGACCTCTGCTATGTCATCAAGAACAGCGTTCCCAAGGTCGGTGAAGGTGTCACCACTTCTGATGTCAAGAGGTTCATTCAACTGGACTCAACCGCCAAGAACATCATATGTCGTCATCTGACCAAAGGATAGTATGGCCATGTGAGTGCTCTGGAAACTGCAAAGCTAGTCTGGGACTGGCTCTCCAAAGTCAACGAAGGTGTCTCAACCCAGAGAGACTCAAGGATTGATGTTCTTCGCAACCTCTTCAACCGCTTCAAGAGAAATGACAATGAGAATGTCCAGCTCACGTTTGATCGCCTCACTGATATCACAAATGAGCTTCGCGCACTCGGCGCCACTGAGATCACCAAGCACAAAATCGTCACGAAGCTTCAGAGATCACTTGACAGCTCAATTCACACCCTGGCCCTGATGATTCAAGAACGTCCTGACTTCAAGACTCTCGAGCCATCTGACATACTTGAGAGGTTCAACACACATGAGTTCTAGTTATCTGAGAAAAGAGATATCTATGGTCCCAACTATGGTCGAACTCGCGCTTTGAAGGAAAAGGTTGTTTCCTCATCTGAAAAAGAATATGACTGCAGTTCTGAGGATCCTGAAGACATTGGAAAGGAGCTTGCTATGCTTATGAAGAAGTTCCAGAAGTTCACCAAGAAGAAAGGCTTCAGAAAGACTTCAAGATCCAGCTCACGAAATGATGAAGCTTCCACTCGTGATCACAAGAAGAGAACATGCCACAAGTGCAAGAAACCTGATCACTACATCTCTGAGTGTCCATCGTGGGACAATGAGACCAAGAAGAAGAAAAAGAGCAAGGAATATGATTCTGATGACAAGAAGAAGAAATCCTCAAAGTCTTCTTCCAAGTCTCCGTCGAAGTCTTCATCACACAAGAAGAGCTCATCCAACAAGGCTCGTGCGTTTGTTGACAAGGAGATGGATTTAGAGGAGTCTGCATCTAAGGAGGCAGAGGTGGAGTCTGCAGAGGAATCTAAATTCAGGCGTGGCAAGCCTGGCTCTAGCTTCAGCGTATGTCGCCAAGTCCATCTTCAACATTGAAGACAATGGCCCCGTCACCAACATTGATGCTAATGATGAGGATGACTCTGCTCCCACCTACTGCTCCATGGCACGTGGTGCCAAGGTAAACTCACGCGATGCTTACATTCAAACTTCCAGTGAAGAAGACTCTGAATGTAAATCTAAACCTAGCTACAAAACACTTGCTAAAATTGCAACTGAACAACAGAATGCTATGGAAGATATTCAAAAGTTGATAGACAAAAGCAATGACCTGTTGGACGTGGAAATGACCCGAACTCAGTCCTTAATTGAAGACATTAAAAATCTTCATGTTAAGTATGAGGAACTTGAAAGTCGTCATGAAACGCTCTCAACTACTCATGAAAAGCTCTCCTGTGATTATCTTCAAAGGAAGCAAGAGCTTGAGAACTTGAGATCGACTCATGAAGATCTTCAAAAGGAGAACGAGTCACTCCGTGCCCAACAGATTAGTTCCGCTCAGGAAGGATTTGAACCACCATGTCTAAATTGTCTTGACCGTGATAATGCTTCACTGTTGCTGAATGCTCTACTGCTGCTACTATCGCAATATCTTCAACTGCTAATGTGGTAACTAACCCATCTGCTAAGGATACCACTACTATTGCTAATGAGAATGCCAGGTTGAAGACATTGCTTGAGACAGGAATGTACAGAAGTCTCAAAGGGCATTAGACACTATGTGATGTCCTCAAGAAATAGATTCTGAACTGAAACCCTAGGAAAGAGGGTGTTGGGTTCGAGAGGGAAATGAATGCCGATGGTTCTTACTGGAAGCCTGAGCAGTACCCCAAAACCACATGGATTGCTGCAAAGGGACCTTCAGTGGATCCATCTACCTTATCTGGCTTCACTTGTGCTAACCCGATTATCATTGATGAATCCTTTGATGCAAACTATAAACTGTTTAAGAATTAGAATAGTGAAGTGTTTGCGAGGTATATTGGTACTAACTGCAGGAATGGACCACCTTTGAAGAAGATCTGGGTGCCCAAATGTTGTCTTGAGAATCTTCTTGTGAATGTCATCATGACACCACCTGGGAAGAAGACAAACCCTAGACCAAAGGCTTCATATGGTCCAAAGGCTTCATACAGACAGAGGAATCACTAGAGTCACCCTAACGCCAATGTTTTGCAGGGAAACCATACTCAGACTTATGAATATGAGCGTGCTTTGTCAAACCGCTATGTTCAAAGGATCAGCACATGGATAAAGTGATGCTTGTTGAATCCCTTGGTTTCAACTTAATGTATGTCTCAATGCTTTGTGATCTGAACATGATTGTGATATTTGGAAAATATCGTTGCCTTATGCTTATGGAATCTGACAAGTCTCTTGTCTTTGAAGGGTATCGAAAAGATGGTCTGTACATGGTAGATTTCTCAGCAGGACCACAATTAGCCGTATGTCTTCTAGCAAAAGCTTTAGAGTGCTGGCTCTGGCATTGGAGGCTAGGGCATGCTGGCATGAGGAACTTGTACACTCTCGCGAAGAAGAAGCATGTCGTAGGCATCGAGGGCGTCAAGTTCAAGGAGGATCATCTATGTGGTGCCTGGGAAGCTGGAAAGATGACTAGGGCCAAGCATCCCTCGAAGACAATCATGACGAAATCACGTCCCTTCGAGCTGCTTCACATGTACTTATTTGGCCCTACTCACTACTCTACTCTTACTACCAAGGCTTGCCTCTATGGCTTCATCATTGTTGATGATTACTCAAGATACACATGGGTGCACATAATCCTCTATTAGAATGAAGTGCAGGATGTCTTCAGGAGACTCGCTAACCGTGCCATGACGAACTATGACATCAAGATCAAGCACATTAGAAGCAACAACGGAACAGAATTAAAGAACACCGGCCTCAACACTTATCTTGATACTTTGGGCATCACTCATGAGTTCTCACCTCCATACACACCTCAGTAGAATGGCATCGTGGAGCTAAAGAACAGAACCCTCATTGAGATGGCACGGACGATGCTTGATGAGTACAAGACTCCAAGAAAATTCTGGCCTGAAGCCATTGACACTGCATGTCACATCATCAACCGTGTTTATCTTCACAAGCTTCTAAAGAAGACATCATATGAGCTACTAACTGGTAAGAAGCCAAACTTTAGTTACTTCGGAGTATTAGGTGCCAGGTGCTGGATCAAGGATCCACATCACACTTTGTACCGAAAGCACATGAAGGTTTTATGCTTGGCTACGGAAAGGATTCGCACTCCTACAGAGTCTTCAACCTCTTTCACTATAAAGTGGTTGAAAATGTGGATGCGCGGTTCGATGAGACTAACACTTGCAAAGAGAGCACCTGCAAATGTGCTAGATGAAGCCTCACCAAGTGAATCTATCAAGCTTATGGGTACTGGAGAAATCATACCGTCAGAGGCTTAGGCTATAGAAGAAAACATCATCTCTGCACCTAATCAACCCGAAGACAATGATCAACCTGAAGTCAATGCTGAAGCTGAAGACAATGATCTGCAGGGGCAAAATGTTCGTCCAGTTCATCCTCGTGTTGCAAATGAAGTACAAATTGAGAAGATAATCGATAGCATCAATGCACCTGATCTGCTCACTAGTTCAAGAGCAACATAGCTAGCAAATTTTTGTGGTCACTTTGAATTTGTCTCTATATCTGAACCCAAGAAAGTTGCTGAAGCCTTCATGGAACCTGAATGGATTCAAGCGATGCAAGAAGAGCTTCAGCAGTTCGAGCTGAATAATGTGTGGGAATTGGTTAAGCATCCTGATCCTCGCAAGCATAACATCATTGGCACCAAATGGATCTATTGCAACAAACAATATGAGCACGGTCAAGTTGTCAGAAACAAGGCTCGTCTCGTTGCTCAAGGTTACACTCAAGTAGAAGGGATTGACTTTGATGAAACTTTTGCACCGGTGGCTAGGCTTGAAACCATTCGCATACTGTTAGCCTATGCCAACGATCACAAGATTCTTCTGTACCAAATGGATGTGAAGAGTGCCTTTCTCAATGGCAAGATTGAGGAAGAAGTGTATGTTGCACAACCACCTAGCTTTGAAGATCCAAAACATCCTGACATGGTGTACAAGCTCAACAAGGCACTATATGGCCTCAAACAAGCTCCTCGCGCTTGGTATGACACACTCAAAGACTTCCTGAAGAGCAAAGGCTTCAAACCTGGTTCTCTAGATCCTACACTCTTCACAAAGACATATGATAGAGAATTGTTTGTGTGCCAAATCTATGTGGATGAAATTATCTTCGACTGCACTGACAAGGGATACAGTGATGAGTTTGGACATATGATGCAAGAGCAATATCAGAGATCCATGATGGGTGAGCTAAAAAAATTCCTCGGTCTTCAAATCCGTCAGCAGAGCAATGACATCTTCATATCACAAGAGAAATACCTCAAAGATTGCCTGAAGAAGTTTGGAATGCAAGATTGCAAAGGATACACGACGCCAATGCCAACCAAAGGTCAATTGGGTCCTGACGATAATGGTAGAGTTCGATCAAAAGGTATACCGTTCCATGATTGGTTCTTTACTCTATTTATGTGCATAAGCCAGATATAATGCTTAGCATTTGCACGTGTGCTCGATTCCAAGCGGCACCAAAGGAATCACATCCTTAGCCATGAAGCAAATTCTTCGATATTTGGATTACACCCCAACACTAGGATTATGGTATCCAAAGGGCTTAGAGTTTGATCTAGTTAGATTCTCATATGCTGATTATGCTGGTGACAAGGTTGATCGCAAGTCCACATCAGGCACATGTCACTTTCTTGGACGATCTCTTCTCTGTTGCTCTTCAACGAAGCAGAACTGTGTATCCCTCTCCACTGCTGAATCTGAATACATTGCTGCTGGATCTTACCGCGCTTAGCTTCTATGGATGAAGCAAACTCTCAAGGACCATGGCATCCACCTGAAGCATGTGCCACTCTAGTGCGACAATGAAAGCGCCATCAAGATTGCCAACAACCCAGTTCATCACTCGAAGACAAAGCACATTCAGATCCGTCATCACTTTCTCAGAGATCATGTCATGAAGGAAGATATTGATATCATTCACGTCAACACCGAAGAGCAATTGGCAGATATCTTCACAATCCCTTGGATGAGAAAAGGTTTTGCAAATTGCGGTGTGAGCTAAATATCTTAGAATCCTCGAATGTCCTGTAATTGGACACACATCCTAATGCTTATGCATATTGATGACTTAGATGTGCAACACACAAAGTAACGTATATCTTCAATCAATGAAGACATACACTCTAAGTGTGAATACATTAATGCGGAATTTGACTTCGGAGTGCCACGCTAATTGTGCGCGGTGTCTGGGTCTAATACTTCCTATATGGTGGGTAACGCCACCACCAAATTCTTATTGAAGTGTTTCTATTGGCGTCATGATTGCATAGTCTTCGCATTTGGTTTGTCTTCAACATTGATTTGACTTCGAGGTTTATCTTCGCAATGTTGAGTTGGTCTGATATATATATATATATATATATATATATATATATATATATATATATATATATATATATATTTGTGTTCTGTCCTCTACAACATTCACTTATAGCTATGACTTCATACTTGAATCTTTATTGATCTAAGTGAATGTGATCGGACCCTAACCTCTTCTGTGCTTCTTCCTCAAATTCTATCTGTCCAAATCATATGCATTCTATGGAAACCTATCGATTGTCTTCTCTAAGTCCTTGTCAGCAGAAGACAAAGGGACAAACGTTTAAATCTGTTTTTAATGCTATATCCTTTTTTCCTGAATACCGGAGAAGCCGGAACGACCACCCAACAATCCAGGAGTGCATGGGAACATGGAATAACTTCCAATAAGTTGCATGCAGGCCACGTGTCCTTCAGATGTGAACCGCCAGGGGCACTTGCGTAATTGCGCTGTGCAATCCCTTTCCTTATAAATACACACTGACCGTGGTCATTATCTCTTCTTCCACCTCGCCGCCTCGCTCAAACCCTAGCGCCTCCGCTAGCTTGCGCCGACGCCGAAGACGAAGCACTTAGATGCCACGACTTCTTTGACGCCGTCCTCATGCCGGCAGCGGACCTTGTCCTCTCCGCCGCCGTCGTACGTGTCTTCCGCCGCCAAGTTAGGGCACGGGAGATTGAACTGCTCGACTTCTAACTCTGCCTCGTCTAGCAGTTCGTCAGCAGTAATTAAATCTTGCTTTTTACTCCTTTTCGATCCATCAAATCCATCCACTTTAACCAAAAGTGGTTTCTTCACTTCCAAGTATGGATATGTCCTTATCTGCATCTCATATCATGCTAAGAATATTCACTTATGCTTCATAACTAGTTAGATTCCACACTTGTACTTATTCATGGATTTGTACAAATCTGGAACCAACTCTCTTCAAATAAGTGAATGTCTTTGCTCTATGAGGTCAATGTCTTCAAACCAATTTTTCTTCAAGATTTTCTGAGAATGCATATGACCTCTTCCCCTTCCCTCGCATCTCTAATGTTGTCATAGGTACATGTCCCTGGGAGCATCCCTTGGTTCTCATAGTATGCATTCATTTGCAGAGTTCTTACAACATCATATACACTCTCCTGAAGCCAGCTCCTGTCTGACCAGCAGAAGGAAACCATTCACTGTTCTGAAGCCATTCAGTCTGAATACAAATGGCAACTGAGAAATCAGCAAGAAAAGGCGGCAGGCAGCGTGATACGTCTCCAACGTATCTATAATTTTTGATTGCTCCATGCTACTTTATTTACTGTTTTGGACTATATTGGGCTTTATTTTCCACTTTTATATTACTTTTGGGACTAACCTATTAAGCGGAGGCCCAACCCAGAATTGCTGTTTTTTGCCTATTTCAGTGTTTCGAAGAAACGGAATATCAAACAGAGTCCAAACGGAATGAAACCTTCGGGATCGTGATTTTCCAACCGAACGTGATCCAGGAGACTTGGACCCTGCTCCAAGCAGTGCCAGAGGCGGTCACGAGGGTGGAGGGCGCCCCCCGGGCGTGCCCCCTACCTCGTGGGCCCCCTGAAGCTCCACCGACATACTCCTTCCTCCTATATATACCTACGTATCCCCGAACGATCAGAAGAGGATCCAAAAACCTAATTCCACCGCCGCAACCTTCTGTATCCACGAGATCCCATCTTGGGGCCTGTTCCGGAGCTCCGCCGGAGGCGGCATCCACCATGGAGGGCTTCTACATCATCACCATAGCCCCTCCGATGAAGCGTGAGTAGTTTACTTTAGACCTTCGGGTCCATAGCTGTAATATCCTGGCTTAATAGGGATGATAGACTACTCATATCAATAAGTAATTCCTTCTTTTATGAAAGCCCATTTGGACAGAACTCCAAAGTTAAGCATGCTCAGCTTGGAGTAATTTTAGGATGGGTGACCGACCGGGAAGTTGCTCCCATGTGCGCACCAGTGAGGACAAAGTGCGCAGAAAAGACTAGTATTGATCTGTGGGGCCAGTCTAGATCCAGCTAGGAGTAACGACCACCGGCGGGTGTGTCCGGGGCGTTACAAGTTGGTATCGGAGCCGACCCTCGCGGTTACACGGATGTTTGCGGACAGATGCGCGGTCATGTTGTTCATGACGTTTGTGACCCGTCGTGGCACACGGCATGGCACATGTACCGGACTGGATGCACAGACGTATGTGCCAAGAGGGAACGTTCCTGTGGCCTGACGAGGACGTCGGTTCCTTTGAGTGGGGGTGTATGTGATATCCTGGCTTAATAGGGATGATAGACTACTCATATCAATAAGTAATTCCTTCTTTTCTGAAAGCCCATTCAGACAGAACTCCAAAGTTAAGCATGCTCAGCTTGGAGTAATTTTAGGATGGGTGACCGACCGGGAAGTTGCTCCCAGGTGCGCACGAGTGAGGACAAAGTGCGCAGAAAATACTAGTATTGATCTGTGGGGCTAGTCTAGATCCCGCCAGGAGTAATGACCACCGGCGGGTGTGTCCGGGGCGTTACAATAGCTAGTAGCTAGATGGCTTCTTCTCTCTTTTTGGATCTCAATACAATGTTCTCCTTCTCTCCTGGAGATCTACTCGATGTAATCTTCTTTTTGCGGTGTGTTTGTTGAGACCGATGAATTGTGGGTTTATGATCCAGTATTATCTATGGAAAATATTTGATTCTTCTATGAATTCTTTTATGTATGATTGAGTTATATTTGCAAGTCTCTTCGAATTATCCTTTTTGGTTTGGCCAACTAGATTGGTAGTTCTTGCAATGGGAGAAGTGCTTAGCATTGGGTTCAATCTTGCAGTGTCCTTACTCAGTGACAGAAAGAGTTGCAAGGCACGTATTGTATTGTTGCCATCGAGGATAACAAGATGGGTTTTTTTTATTATATTGCATGAATTTATCCCTATACATCATGTCATCTTGCTTAAGGCGTTACTCTATTTTTACTTAATACTCTAGATGCATGCTGGATAGCGGTCAATGAGTGGAGTAATAGTAGTAGATGCAAAATCGTTTCGATCTACTTGTTTTGGACGTGATGCCTATATACATGATCATTGCCTAGATATACTCATAACTATGCTCAATTCTGTCAATTGCTCAACAGTAATTTGTTCACCCACCGTAGAATCTCTATGCTCTTGAGAGAAGCCACTAGTGAAACCTATGGCCCCGGGTCTATTCTCATCATATCAATCTCTATCACTTTATTTACTTGCTCTATTTTTACTTTGCTTTTACTTTTTACTTTGAATCTATCTATCAAAAATACCAAAAAATATTATTTATCATCTCTATCAGATCTCACTATCGTAAGTGATCGTGAAGGGATTGACAACCCCTAATCGCGTTGGTTGCGAGTTGTTATTGTTTTGTGTAGGTACGAGGGACTTGTGTGTGGTCTCCTACTGGATTGATACCTTGGTTCTCAAAAACTGAGGGAAATACATACGCTACTTTGCTGCATCATCCTCTCCTCTTCGGGGAAAACCAACGCAGTGCTCAAGAGGTAGCACAGCGCCGTGAAGATACTGCTAAGGATTTACCACCAGATCTGTTTGAACTATACAAGTCAGGTCCAGAAGAAAGCTATGGCCAGCGCAAGACCTGAATCCAATGGATTCGAAGATATTGGGCAGAGCAATGGTTCAAGTATAACTTCGTAACCCCTGAATATGCAGGAAAGAATGCTATCAAGCGCCCATGGGGAGATATTCTGTACAGAAATCTACAGCCCTAGTCCAAGTCTGAAGCCATTGCTCAAGGCTTCTACCCACGCATGGTCCGAGGACCGAAGCCAGAGAATGCCGACCCATCATCCATGTTATGGTGTCGCGAAGACAATCTCTTCAAATGCAACTATCAGTTTGCAAAAGAGTCAGCTATGAAGAACAAGAAAGATCTTTGACGCAACTTTAACCCCGGTCCATCTGCTCCTAGGGCTAATGGCACACGCGATGCCAATCCAAATGTCATTGGCCCCTTCCCCATCTTCGATGGGCTTCTCTCTCACATAGCTGCACAGAGGGCCACTGTGGAGCAATCAGCTGATGACGCCGATTCTGAAAATGTGCCAGCGCCACCAAAGCAGAAGAAGAAGAAGACAAAAGCTTCGAAGCCCTCTGCCTCACCAAAAGCTTCATGTGTGAAGCCATTGGCCACCGCACCTCCTGAACCCAGTGTGCAGTCTGAAGATTTGTCTCGTGTCTCCAAGAAGACCGAGAAGTCCAAGAAAACCAAGAAGCCCAAGAAGATTTCAGGGCATGAACTGACCCCTGCTGTCGTTCTGCGCGACGAGGAAGACACCATTGATCTGTCAAGTGATGAAGATCTTGGTGATGAAGCCCTTGAGATGCCGATCAAGAGCAAGCAAGAGGCGGAGATCTTCAACGATTTGCCCCTCTTTTATGTTGACATTCTAAACAACTTCATCGATGAGTGGTTCGATGACCAAAACATCAGTATTGATGATCTTTAGCTGCCTGTGGACATCAGCATCACCTTCCATGGAGCCATTGCTAATGAGTTGGCCTTGGCTCAGAAGATTGTCAAGCTCAAGAACAAGATTGACTATGAGAAGGCTCACTTCAAGAAGAACATGGCCAAGCTCAGTGTGGCAGATGTTCAAATCTTCAAGAAGATGTTGCATGACCTCAAAGAAGAGTTCCACAAGAAGCGTGATGAAGCTAAAGGCTCACGCGAGCACATGAAGTACTTCGCAGAGAAATGCGTTCAAGCCCACAATGAAGCTGAAAAGCGCAAAGCTCTTGGGCATCCTGGCATCGATCCCAGGATGGTTGCCAAGCAAAAGAAGAAGTCTGTTGTGGCCCAAACTAACGCACCAAGGCAGGAAGAACCTCACATTGTCTTCCCATGACAGGCTCGAAGCCTAAGGTCATCACAGCAGCCCCACAGCTGAAGAAGGCAAGGGCAGCTGAAGCCGAAGAAAAGAAACGCAAGCACAAGGATGCTTCTGATGATACCCCGTCCAAGAAGAAACTGAAGACAAAGTCTTCAAAGAAAGAGCATGTTGCGGCCTTTGCGCCACTTATTGTTGAACCCATCTCTGTTGCACTTCCAGCATCTACCAATCAAGAGCGAAGACTTGTGATCCATGAGCCTGCTTCCACAGAGGTTCCTGAAGATGAAGAAGTTCCAGCTGAAGACATTAGTCATGAAGACAATGTTGAAGATGATGTAGTCCTTCCTCAGCTCGAGCCCCAGTTAGTATCATTGCCTGCTCCAACGAGCAGTGAACTAATCAGCATTGGTCGTCCATTGACGCCAATTGCTCAGGATGACTCATGGGCCAAGCGCCCCCAGCAAGACACCCCCATTCATGATGAGACACCCAAAACTCCACCACCTCAAGTCATCACTCCAGTACTTGACGACGAAAACTACATGGTGCAGACCACTCCCTCACCAAAGGCGTTGCCCGCATTTCACAGGCTTCGCAAAGGCCCCAGGCCACAGGTCACCATGTCGACCATTCCAGAAGGGGAAGTGTAACAAAGCTCAGTAGCACGTCAAGTGTTTCCTGAAACCACCCCTACTGCGGATGTCTCCGAATCTGAAGCTAAAGCTGTTGAAGACATTCCGGCTGCATCAGCCGATGAAGATCAAGGAGAAAGAGAACAAGAAAGAGTTGCCACACCCCCTGCCACTGATCAAGTCATTCTCGAGGAGAATGTGACTATGCCCGACCCTCCTATTATTGAACAAACAGAGGTTGAAACCACTGAGGCTGCCACAATCAATGCTACTAAGGCCAATGACATTGTCATGGCCGAAGACAATGTGGAGCCTAAAGCTAATGTGGTGCCTGAAGCTCATGCGCAACCTGAAGACAATGTGGATGCTGAAGCCACTGTTCCACCTCCAAGGCCTCATACAATTGAAAAGGCCTACGATCGCGGCCAGCTTGTCACAGTGAGATGGCCCGTTTTGGTTTCGCCCACAGCTCCCGGACCGCAGTATGACTACATGTGGAGCAGAGGCCTCAAGTTCAGAAGCCGAAGCCAAGGCTGCCAAGGCTTCCAGGTGCTACAACATCGCCAGGTTCTTTCAGCGTGAACAGCTTTAGAGCACACATCACCTTCTTTGACAGTGCCAAAAATCCATACTCGAAGCCAAAGATCTCTTTCGATCGATTTTGGAGCTATCAGCAGCGCAGCTATTACTCCTGCATTCTATACAATCAAGAGCGAATCTTTCCACACATGCATCTTGATTGTGAAGCTATTGTTGGGCTGCCCTGTCTTGAAGAAGCACTTGACTGCTTCAGGGAGGTTGGTCTTCTGCCATTTGTTACGGATAAAGAGCACTAGAATGAAGAGCTTCTGCTGCACTTCTATGCCACACTTCACATTTGTGGCTACAACAGGGATCCGAAGACATGGATCCTCGAGTGGATGATTAGTGATGTGCATCATGAAGCCAAAGCTCAAGACATCATCGAGCTTACTTCCCTGCCCACTCCAAGTGAGTTGTATGAGCCTGGTTGTCAGCTTCACATAAATGAACTATAGAGTATTTTCCAGAGGCCTGAGCCAAATATGAGTGAGATGCTCAGTATGATGAAGCTACTGCCCCAAGATGCTGAATACCCCAAAGAGTTCTCCGTGAAAGACCTCGAGTACTTGCCCCGCACAGTTTATCATACTCTGAGGCGTACTCTATGGCCAATCAAGGGACACTCTTCTGAAGCCAAACTTGAAGGAGCCATGAAGACTTTGGTATTTTATATCATCAATGGCATCAGATTCAATTCCTAGGATTTCTTCATCAGACAACTAGCTGCATCTGGGATTGATATGTTTGGCTTGAAGTTTTATGCTCCATGGGTGATGTGCCTGATCAAGCTCCATTCCTCTGTTGACTATCAGCCCTCAATGCGCAACCAACTTGTCTTTCTGCCTGAGGTTGATCTGTCCATTGAAGCCATCTACCCCGAGCCTGCCAAGAAGCCTATATATATTCATAATGTTGATCATCAAAGCTTCACGCAACCAATGGAGGGAATTCATGTCCCTAATACTGCAACTCCCTCTTATCCTCTGGCTGGCAATATGTGTGTGCCCAATCGTGCGAACACCGAAGCCATTGACAATATGATTGCCCAAAGGCCTTGGAAGCGTTCTCGTGTACTCAATGACCGAGAGCTTCTGGTGGCCTTGCATCAGAAGCAGGATAAGCATCATGACTGGCTCAAGCGTCAGATGCAGAGTATCTTGGTGGATGTCAATCACATTCGAAACTTGGCCACCAAGAACTCATTTGTTGCCCATGAAGCCTGTCGGTAGTCCTGGAAGAGTCTCACACCGCTCTGTCCTAAAGCTGATCTTCGTGAAGATGGCTTTACTGAGGACTTCAAGTTTGATTCCAGGCCACCACAAAATGCAAGCTGGCGCCGCACTCCCTCAATAGAAGATTTTGAGTATTCATCTTCGGCTGCAACTGTTGTTGCGAGAGTCATCGATGGAGAAGACGATGCCACTTCACCAACCATGGCTGCACTTCATCTCGACACTGCACCAAGCCCGTCTGCACCACCAAACTCCAACGTCAAACCTGCTCCTTCATCTACTCCTGATGGGAACGAGTAGATACTCTATGTCTTCAAACCTTTTTGGTCCTTACTGACAAAAGGGGGAGAAGCTTATGAGTTGATAGTCTTCAAGCGGGTCCTTATGGGTGGTTGCATTATTTTTGCTAAGTCTTTACAACTCTCGTCTTTTGAAACATTTGGTTCTCTGAGTTGTAACACTTAAACTCGATGGTCGTCTTCTATTTTTTATGCCACTTGGTGATGCGATGATAAATCCCGCATGAAGCCATTCCGCAGATGTCCATTATTCATTATGCATGTCAATATCTTTGTTATATCTTTATATGCATGATGAATTGTCTTCATAAGTTGAAGAGGATCTCCACAAAGTAAAACCTGCCATGTGCATTTTTCATTCAAAAGCAAACTACCTATATGCACATCTTCAGGGGGAGCCTTTTGCTACTTACGAAGACAACGCCTTAATCCTTAGCTTTCACATACTTTTATCCCCGTTGAAAACTTCAACCAGTTTGTCATCAATCACCAAAAAGGGAGAGATTGTAAGTGCATTTAGTGCCACCCCTAGTTGGTTTTGGAGTATTGATGACAAACTTGGTTGAGGGACTAATGTGTTTGTGAGAATTGCAGGAAAACAAAGCTAGTAGTCCCATATTGATTCGGTTTACCTACCAGAGATGACCCCTAAAAATGTGTGAAGACATTGAAGACAATGGTGGTCTGTGAAGATATTCACATTGAAGATTATGACATTGAAGACAATGGTGCCACGTGAAGACTATGGATTGCAAAGACATAGTTGTTTCGTAGTTTCCTTTTCTTCTTTGTTGAGTCATAGGAACCGACGTACTGTTAAGTAGGGTCCAAGTGAACAAAGTCAGAGTGACTGACGTGATGCTCAACCAAATCCTATGTCTTCGAGCAAAGACAATGAGAGCAAATCTTATCCAGAGCTGGATGAGTCAGCTTTACTTGTAGTCCAAGTCAAGTTGTCGCGTGTGTTTGAAATCTGACCGTTGGACATGTGTCAATTCCTTAGTGACCCAGGGTCATTTTGGACAAATCAGGCCGGGTTCCTTCCTGGCTATAAATAGCCCACCCCCTACACCATAAATTGGTGGCTGCTCAGAGTTAGCGCATGACTTTTGTCGTTTGAGAGCAACCCACCTCCGAAGCATTTGAGAGATAGATCCTTGCAAGGACAAATCCCAAAACACCTAGAGCCAAAGAGCGTTAGGCATCACTGAAGTCTTTCTGTCTGCGTGATCTGAAGACTTGTTACACTTGAGGACTGTGAATCCTCCAGTCGGTTAGGCGTCGTGTTCTGAGCATCCAAGAGCCATTGTGGATTGCTAGTGAACGAAGTCTGTGAAGGTTTGGAAGTCTACCTTGAAGACTCACCAGAGTGATTAGGCGAGGACTGTGTGTTCTTAGCTCAAGGGGAATAAGGTGAAGACGCGGTCTTCTGGGTTGAATCTCAGCCTCCCTAACCAGACGTACAGTTGTCACAGCAACTAGAACTGGTTTACCTAATCCGTGTCCTCTCCAAGCAACTGGTTCTATCCTTCCCATCTCTTTACTTTACAGTTTGTCTTTGTGAAGTCATTACCTGCTTGCATGATCTGATTGACTTCACTGTGTGAAGACTGTTTGTTGTTTGGCTTCATACTATCTTCCATCCTGATCCATACTACCTAGCTACTGAGTGTCGTCGTGCTTTCACTTCAAAGCTTACTTGACTATGGCCTGTCTGGTGTAGTCTACCCTCCGCTGCATATCAATAGGTTCATTTCTACTATTTGTCTTGAAAACCTCCGTGTTTTGAAGACTTTCATAAAAATCACCTATTCACCCCCCCTCTAGTCGATAACTAGCAATTTCAGCCTGTAAGAGTCCTCGCCTACCCGCGAGAAATCTTCCCAGGCCGTCGCGGCGCGGCGGGACCTTCGTGCTACTTCGACGGCGCGGCGGGACATCTCTGCTGCTTCCGCGGCGTGGCCAGACTAGTCTGCTACATCAACGGCGCGGCGGGACCTCCGTGCTACTTCGGTGGTGCGGCGGGACCTCTGTGCTCCTACTGCTGCGCTGCTGGACATGCTGGCTGCTGTCGCGGGGAGGCGGGACATCTCTCATGCTTCCTCTTACATTTCTCCTCTCCCTGGTGGAAATCTCTCGACCGAGAACTCACGCTGGCCATGGCAGACGCAAGGGAACAATGTTGAATGACTTGATTGTTTTTTTGTGGATGAGGAGTTGAGGAGGAATGTTCTGTCATCTTGGCATTGTAGTATTTATAACCGAGTAGTACTAATACGCTCCTAAGTGGGAAACCATTTAGGTTGTGATCGGTGTGAACAGGTTTGCAATTAAATATAGCGTGGTAGTAATTTGGAATTTGACGAGACGCAAGCTCAAAATTTATTGACGGTTCTAGTTTCGAAGTGCAGCATTCCCGGATGGCGTAAGAGCAAGTATAATAAGCTTATGTAAGCAGGATATAAGGATTAAAATATAATTTTTCTGCTGACGTGGAGGGAAGAGAATAGGAGAGAGAATAGGAGCCGACTACATAATAAGAGCCAGCTACAGCACGTGCTCCTAGGCACTATGTGAGAGTGGGAGGTGGGCCATGTATTAATGAAGTAGCACATCTTTGTATCTTACTATTATACTTGAAGGCTACAAGGTTGGCTATAGATGACATGGCAATGTCATATAGCCATCAGCTGGCTGTACTATTAACGATGCTCTGACCTGGGCACGTGTTCTCGACCGTGGTGTAGCATATGCCATGGTACTTCTTTTTCTACTGCTGTGTACGTGCAATAACTGGCACTGTCGGATGCATATTTTACGGTTATTGGGGTGTTCGACAGGAATAGCCTCGTGGCGAGCTATAGACTAGTCTTTTTTCACACGCATTACATCGACACATATCATCTCTCTCCCTCTTTCCCACGCACACACCTATCTCACGGGACTTCTCGCACGCACCATCTCTAGATCCCTAGATCGATGCCACCCACATACACTTGTAGTCTGAGTTTAGTACGTTATACAGGAAGAGAAGAGGTGCACGCACACACTTGTCCTCTCTCTCTCACACGCATCTGTAGCTACGAATTGTAGTGTTCTCAACCATCCGATTGGCTCTATCATATGTTTCACGTTGCTCCATGGCCTTGAGATTGAGAAGTTTAAAACGCGGAGGCTGAGCTGGAGGCGCGAGGTTTTGGTTAATGTGCGGGCCGCACACCGCACCAACACGACATGAGCTTCGTCTGCCTGGTGCGCAGTCGGGTGGGTTGTCCAAGTATAGACACAACCAGGCCCTCCTTGGTATCCGTGCCTCGACTTATGCGCGGAGAAATTAGGATCGGAGGGAGTACTACTAGTAGTAGTACTACTTTGATGTGTCGCGTCAACTCGCACAAGTATGCAACACTTCCTAGGCACTGTAGAATCATTTAGGACGTGAGCTTGTCAATCCGAATGTGGAGGGATACCAGCTTAGCACCGGCCAGCAGCTTGGGCGGCACTGTGAAGAAGGTCAGCTCCTGCACAGCGACGTCGCCGGGATCCTTGCTGCTTGTCACCTCCATTTCCACCTTGACAGTGTCGGTCCTGCCTTTGGGCTCCCCCGGCGGGCCATTCGCCCACAGCTTGGCCACATAGTGCGATAGTGGGGGCCCCCGCTCTGATGCAGACGACCGACACGGTGAAAGGCACGCCAATGTTGAGCACACCACCGACCAAGAAAAACGAGCTGTCGTCCTCCTCCGCGAACAGCAAGAGTCGTGGCTCTGACAGTGGCACTTGCAGCTGGAGCGCCTTGCCGTACTGGATCCTATGCACGGGCATGGGATGCACGGTGCTGATGTGGTGGGAGAGCGCCAGTGGCGGGCCTTCGTAGCTGCAGACGGGCACAGGGCATTTGCAGGGCGCGAACAGACACACGCTCTGGTGATCGACGAGCTTGTGGTAAGTGATGTAGAGCCCACAACCTTTGTGCGGGCACTCCGCCCTCACTGAGAGGACGGCGTCCACCACCGTGTTCCGCAAGTCGAAGCCACCGCCGTGTTCCACACGTCGAAGCCACCGCCGCGCTCGCACTTCTAGCACTACCGCTGGTTCCCGGGGCGCTCGAGGCGGCAGTCTGCGCAGGCCAGGTGTCGTCCCTTGCACTGCACAAATCAATCGAACAACACATCAATCAAGAAACCTGCACCTTGCTCGATCAGCCGAACGGACGAGGTGTATTCGAACCTCATACACAGGAGGCTTCAAGGGGCGGAGGCACAAGGGGGAGTGGAGCAAGGTGAGGTCCATCGAGACCATAGAGAGCTCCATCGTCGGGTCCTGTTTCGTCTGCATGATCTTGCCCTCCTTGTGCACAACCATCTCTCTCTTTATTAGGGTCGGGGCATTACAAAGCTTTACCGTCACATCTTCATACTACTTAAAGGTGCATTAAATCAACACATGCAAGTATCAAAAGGAGAGTCACATCATGCATGCATGTGTTGTAATTACTACCTCCGTCCTGGTTTATAGGTCACCTTTGTAGTTCGTGTCAAATTTTGACTAAATATTTAGCTAACAAAATGTTAATGCATGTCAACAAAAATTATATCATTGGATTCATATTTCAACATAGTTTTCAATGATATAATTTTTGGTAACATGCACGAACATTTTGTTAGTTCAATCTATAGTCAAAATTTGACACAATATACAATGGGGACCAATAAACCAGGACGGAGGTAGTAATACATCGGTAAATGCAAATTATTGAAATAGATCGAGTGCAGTGCTTTGATGTGTCACATCAACTCGTACAAGACCGAGAAGTTTGATTACTACAATGCCCTCTCCCTCGCGGACTGAGCTCCGGTGCCTTAATTGCACCTGCCTTTGGCTGCATGACAGGTGTGGGCCACCCACCTGTTGGGCCCACCTGTCATACACGCAAAGGCAGGAGCAGTAAGTCAATGAAGCTTCATCCCTCCCTCGCCCATGAGCGTGGTGGCTGGCAGGACTAGGAGAAGCTTTCACTACACGCTCTCCCTCCCGCATGCGGTGGACATGCAGCAGTTCAATCGGTGTCAGATGGCCAGAAGCATACTGTAGTACTCCTCCACTGCAGTAGTACTCCATCATTGTTCGACTTCGCGAAGAGGCGAAGAGCCAAGCGCAGCCCGGACGCTCGTGTGGCAGTTTCATATGTAGAGTAGTCTAGGATAGCGTGTACCATGACTGTAAGCTTAAAATCGTTGGGGTCGGCTCCATGCTATGAGGCCGTCTCGAAGCTTTTTTTATTAAAATAATCTTCTGGCCCTACCTATCATCCTGGTGATTGTAGTTTGCACGCTCATCTGGTCAAGACGGGAATATATATTTTAATTTGTGGTGGGGTAAATGTTAGAGGTTGCAGCAAATGGAGTATTGTACACTGCGGGTCTTTCAGCCAAGTTTAGAGGCAACCATGTGGGGCCAGTGCTATGATGTGTCGCGTCAACTTGTACAACGAGGAGAAGCTTGATTTTACTAGTACACACCTTCTCATTCAACCATGCGTGCGATGGCTCGCAGACGAGGGCATGCTTTTGCTTATAGTACTACAACAAGCTATCCCTCCCGCTTGCGGTGGACGGACATGCAGCAGTGGATTCGATACTGTAGAAGCAGTAGTAGTAACATCATTGTTCGTCTTCTCAAAGAGGCAAAGAGCCAAGCGCAACCCGAACGTGGCAGTTGTGAACCTTGGAGCACGCATATAGCCAGGCTCTTGCATGAGACAAAATTGCTATATGAGCCCACTATTGTAGTACTTGCTAGTATAGCCCTGTAAACCAGAAAGGACTATTTGCCTTTCTAGAGATTTCAACAAGTGACTAGACTACACTGAGATAGAGTACACTTGGAGCAAAATGAGTGAATCTACACCATAAATAAATACGTAGTTCTCTCGTTTTCCTCTCCGCCTTGGTCGCGGTGCACAATATTGAGTATACTAGTACTATCATCATCGATGGAAACGTCTCCTGACACGCGATAGAGGCGAGCGGCAGTTGCCTCCATAGGTGCTTGAATGCCAAGGAGGGAGAGGGTAGCGGTTCCCGAGACATTGAACGGTCAATGATGCATCGTCAATTACATGCAAAGGGAATTAATTGGAGAAGCATAATAGAGCCAGCACAATGTGAATGCAACAGAGTTTGGACTCTCATATAAAGGCGCCCCACCACTCAAATCCATCTACTCCTAGTCTCTGCGCAACACTACTCACTCCAATCCAAGACCAAGTGACCAGAAGCCACAAGCACCTATGGAGGCGATGGACGCGAGCGGCAGTCGGCTATGCCAAATCATCCAAGGCGCCGGCATGCGGCCCTGCACCATGCAGCGTTTCCATACGGAGCTGGTGACCACCAGCGTCATAGCCCTCGCCGACTCCGGCTTCGCCTCTTGCATGGACAACATGATGGTCAACTCCATCTACAAGTTCACCACCGTCAAGAAGTGCGCGGACGACCTTGCCGCCCAGGCTCCTCATTGCCTGCCACCCTCATCGACCTCCATGGTGACGAACTCTTTCAAGCCCTGGTGGCCCTGCAGGTGCCGGAGGTCGCGACAAAGAATGTGCACCTCGAGGCCGCGCTTGCCACGCAGCGCCTCGCCATGCAAGAAACCGTCGACCTACACATCCACGTCTACGAGGAATTCGTCTACATAGGCCACTACAAGGCTAGCAAGGACAGAAAGACGTTAGCCTTCTTCCAGCGGCTGGAATCTTTGGACGCCATTGTTCAGAAGCACGTCGACCTGGCCACAAAATCCGCTGCTACTTAGCCGCCGTTCGGTGGGCCGGCGCCCTGTGTCAAGGAGGTGGACGTCGTCGATGGATGCATCTCTTCTTCTTGCCTCCTGTAACCAGCACTGCATCGCCTTGTGGCCTTAACGTTTTATTAGTATATGAGTATATGGCATTTTTATTCCAATCGTAACATTTTCACTATGAGGTGGGGCCACAGTTGAGCAAACCGACCATCGACAAATCCCCACCCTGCCCACAGGGTGTCGGCTGAGTTTAGAATTAGAAGAGAGAAACGAGGGAGAAGAGCTAGCTGTAGCACGGACGCTGTTGTCAGATGGGACTCGTGTTGATAGAGTAGGAGTACTGAGCACTCGTACCTCTTTTTTTAGGGAAAAGTAGTCGTATGTCTAGTACTACCACTAGTTGGGTGCGTGTGACCTATACCTGTCATCACTTTAGGTTTCCTTTTCGAACCGCAGCTACGCTTCACCGTACATATTTTTTCACGCATTTATCCTCCTATATGTACTCCTAGGCTATTTCCACGTGCTCCCTTTCGCCGACATGTGGGACATAGAGCATCTGGGTCGTAGTGCATGCACGGCTCGGAGCATATGTCGGGGTACTTTACATTTCAGACCTCACGAATTACATGCAAACCCCCCACAAAAGAATAAATAAATTACTACATGAAACCGGATTATTTACGTAGAAACCAGAGCACACTCATTAAATTTTGGACATAACACGTTTATAAAAAACTACCGGACCTAAACCAGTCTAAGGGCCTCTTTGATTCGCAGGATACTGAAAACACAGGAATGGGGAAAGTATGATGGTGATGAATCGAAACGAGGAGAACTCTAACTCAGTTAGAGGTTAGAGTTAGATTCTAACCCTGAACTAACCCAGAACTAACTCTAAACCAAAGAGGTGTATGGATGGCAGGGTTAGATTGACAATAAATGTTCTTTCTCAATCATTTGACTACTTTGGACCCTATTTCCTGCCGGATTTGGTGTGGCCGGCTCTTGTGTGGCCTCCTCCACTCATAATTGACATAAATGAACCATCTTTACAAATCAAGCATGCAAAACATGATAAATTTTAATTTGTCCATACAAATGAGATATCCCACTTAAACATACAAGTCCTCAATCAAGCTTCACAAAAAAACACTCCATGAAACAAAGCATGAGCTAACTCATCACGGAAGTCATTCACGATAGGAAGGGAGCCCGAAGCCCCTCACGCACCCAGGGAGGAGCTCGTCATCGTCGCTCTGGAGGAAGGCTCTATAGAGCCCAAGCCCAGGGAACCCCTTTGACATTGGCGCTTGCGAGTTGAGGTCGACACCGGGTGCGAACTGAATCTTTGGGCCTCTAGAAATAATGCAAGCCTGAAACTGAAATACCTAGAAAGGTGAACTGAATCTTTGGGCCTCTAGAAATAATGCAAGCCTGAAACTGAAATACCTAGAAAGGTGAACTTAATCTTTGGGCCTCTAGAAATAATGCAAGCCTGGAACTGAAATACCTAGAAAAGTGAACTGATTCTTTGGGCCTCTAGAAATAATGCAAGCCTGAAAGTGAAATACCTAGAAAGGTGAACTGAATCTTTGGGCCTCTAGCAAGATTTATTACCTCCTCAAGTTCGATGTGTGCACCACAAATCTATACCGAGTTTAATCAGGATATACTTTTCCAAATCAGAATTAGCGCTAGAGCTAGCAAGATCAATGATATGGCTGTGAGACAGAGAAGGAACGAACAAACTCACCCCTCTCGCAACCTCCCTGGTAGATGCGCCGCTGCCGCGCATGATAGAGGGAGAAAAATGACCGGTGAAGGGGGAGCGGGGCGAGCTTCGAATGCCGGAGGGAGAGGACGGCTGGAGGAGGGCGAGGGAGGCTAGAGGGAGAGGGCATCCGGAGGAGAGAGAAGGCAAGCAGTGGAGTGGCGCTTGGGCGGGTGGCCCGATGGGGAACAGAGAGGAGTCGTGCAAGGGGGAAGGGTAGAGGGAGCGATCTGGTGCGGGCAGGGGAGATTTTTTTTAGTTCTCTTCTAGTGGGCCCCAGGAGAACTAACCCAATTAGAACCTCTCCACCGGGCTAGTTTTTTTAGCTGGGTTAGAGCAAACTAGCTCAAACTAACCCCTCCTGTTTGGATAATTTGAGGCTATTTCAACCGAAACTAGCTCTAACTCAGGGATCCAAACAAAGAGGAGTAGTATTGTACATGCTATAGTCTGGACCGTAGCACGTTGTTTTGTATGGCCATATCAGCACATTGTTTTCTACTGATGGTTCACTGAGCTGTCGTGGTTCGCACTCCTCCGACTTGAGTAGTAGTACTACTAGTATATACAGCATGATTCTTTGCTCCTTCTTACTACTACGTACTTCGCTGACATGTGGGAGAGCCAGCATCCGGGTCGACGTGTCATGCACTAGATTACAGTGCGGAATGGTAGGGGGGCATCAACCCAGTCGTACCGCCAGTAATTCATGACTACAGTGAGTAGTCATATCACAAGTCTGTCCAACAGTAACGCACCGTCAAATCGCACAGCCCGACCTTTCCAGCAGTAAGTAAGTTGAATCCGCTACTCCCTCACCCTCTTTGCCTCTCTGTCAAACCGCCTATGCAAAAACTGCCGCGCGTACTGCCCGGTAAAAGCCCCGTCCTCAACTTTTAACTACGCGAAAATAGTTCGAGCTTGTTCGTTCAATATAAATAATAGTACTATATGTTTATTCACCCGTGGGGTTGTTCAATGAATGGAGGTCCGGGGAGCACAAGTGAACAATACTACTAGTAGTAGTAGTAGTAAGTAGGAGTCGTACCATTAGTCACCTTAAATAGAGAGTTTCTTTTCTTTAATGCCACGTACACAAATTGAAACGCTTGTTGTGGAGAGAAAAAGATAATCACTCAACTATATATGTATGCAGGGGCCTGAGCGCTTGCTTTACTAGGGTTGCTCTCTTCATTCTCTCATCCTCTCTCGACCTAAACAAGACAGCGGTAGCGACATTTTCTCTCTGCTCACCGCTGGTCACAGATCCAGCCGGATCCCTTCGGCTAGTGTGTGTAGAGGACTAGGTGCATCGTTCACGCGGTCGTCGCCGGTGAGGGAGGAAAGCCACAGCTGCCGGAGGGGCCCGATCCTCTACCCGTGCCGTTCTCTCCGACACAGCGCTGACTCGGGAGGTCCTCCGACCCTTCTTCCTCCCTGTCGTATTGTGCGCAGATCCGACCTACCGCTGTCGACATCCCGATGACCCTCAGGTATAAGTTCTTCGAAAGCGGCCTTGATCTACTGCCCAAGCTCCCCACGTGTTTGCATGTGCATCTTTTTCTACTCCCATCAACTCTTCAAAAACCACCTAAATTTTTAGTATTATTAGAGGTAAAGCTACTTCATGCATTCGAATCTAGGACTTGGTTCAAACAATGAAGAAAGGGGGAAAGTTGTAGCATGAATCTAGGACTTGATTCAAAGAGGAAATAATATGGTGAAAGTAGTAGAGACCGGATACCCAACCGGTCTCTTGGTTGAAAAGGGAAATAATGGGAAAACGCAGTACAAACTGGATAAGGAACACATCTGTTATTGGTTGAAAAAAGGATAGAAAGTGGCGGCTGATGGACAAGTCAACAGAGTATGTCCAGGATTAGATTTGTTGCCCTCACATAGTAAAAGGTCTCCAGGATTAGAATTGTTGCCCTCACATAGTAAAAGGTCTCCAGGATTAGATTTTTTTCCCTCACATAGTAAAAGGTCTCCAGGATTAGATTTGCTACCCTCACATAGTAAAATGTCTCCAGGATTAGATTTGCTGCCCTCACATAGTAAAAGGTCTCCAGGATTAGATTTGCTGCCCTCAGAGAGCATGAACAAACTCGACATCACCACTTTATGCCTCCTTGTAGGTACATTGTGCTGATGCGTCCACTGTCGCATGTCCTTATACCAACCTTTTGCTGTTGTTAATGTAAGGGCGCATGTAAAATGAAGCAATCACATTGTTACCTTAAGGACATGTCTAACCAGTGTTATTGTTAATCTAATGCTACCAGTGATATGATGCAATTAAACTGTGTTACAAATGGTACTCCTACTGTTTTCCCCAGTATGATATGTAAGTTACTCCTTCACACTGCTGAGTGTCCTAGTGTCCCCACGGTCCCATGCCCTTAAACCAACACTTTAGCTGCTGTTGATTTATTGTATCTGGTAAACAAGCAATGCCACCATTAAAGTAATCCCATATTTGATGAATGTCATTGTTGATCATAATGCTTCCGGTAGCATGAAGCATTGCTGAAGTTTTAAAATTTGTACTGTCCTTGGGTATTGCCATGAACATAATTAAGATGCTTCTTTTCATTTCATGTATGTTTCATATATTCTTATTGATATACAATTGTTTACTTTCTATCTTTTTGTGCAGATAGGGATATCCATTTCACCTTGTTGCTATTGTGACCTTTTGGTGAACTGCACAATACACTTTTTTTGGAATGAGTGCCTTGTGCGGTTCAACTAAATTGTCACGTGGGCAACATCTCTCAATTTTGGTGGAACTGCACAAAATGGTGATTGGAGTTTCCAAAATCTCCATCAAATTCCGTTGGTAATCTCGTGCAACATTATATTAGCCTTTGCAAGATGAGTCATCACTGTCACCACAATGGCACTTTATTTTAGTGGAACTGCACAAAAGGGTAAGAAAATTATAGTTGCACCTTACATGAGCCGGACAGCCAACCTTAATGATCCTTAATTTTAGTACAACTACTAAAGAAGAACCTGCCAGCTCACGATAGCAAGTACTTCTTGCTAGCTGAATGATGCAATCTTTGCTTCATTTCAGGTGAACTGCAGAAAAAGGCGCATGGATTGAATCATGGAACTCTAGGCTGGCCTCATCCGAGTGGAGCTGCAGGTTGAGCTCAAGGAGTGCCATTATTATAGTAATCATGCTCTTCTTATTTGTGCTGTGCAAACAGGAATACTCAACTACAGATGTTGTGACGATCAAGAGCATTCGCCAAGTTCTTCGGTTGTATGACACGGCTAGCCAAGATGGATTTAATCCTGATATTCACTTTATAAAAAGGCTCTAATGGGTTGGTTCTGAATCTTGCAAGGTGGGAATCAATTAGATGTGTAGGCATCTTTGTTGTACTTATTATTTTAATCATATTTGTTGGTTCTGAATCTTGCAAGATGGGAATCAATGAGATGTGTAGGCATCTTTGTTTTACTTATTATCTGGATCTTATTTGTTGGTTCTGAATCTTGCAAGCTGGGAAACATGGCATGATGATGCAGAGGACAACAACCATAACGGGCAGTTCAAACTTGGTAGTATTATCTGTGTGAAAGTGCGCCAAATATGTTGATCCTGTTTGTCCTGAGAATAATAATTCTAATTGTTGTGCATGTTGATCCTGTGGCACCGATAGATCGAGCCAATGCATTGCTTGTTTTAAGTATACATTTCTATTAAAGCTAATTAAATTTAAGTAAAGTGACCACTAACTCTTGTTATTACAGTACCAATACAGAGCCGCTCGTGAACCGACGTGTGGCCGGAGTAGGTTTCTTAATGGAGGCGTTTGAATGTGCCGATGGTGCATCTTCTGCTGGGCGTGCAGCGGGCAAGGGAGGGGTAGTAACTGTTGTCGCCTATACACACTCAATTTACTGTTGACTCTAGTTCCCCAAGAGCTGAAGAACGAATTGTCGTTGCCGCCTACCCACTCGTTCACATGAAGAGACTCCAATGGTGATCCGAGGGGTGAGCTTGCTGGATATGGACTTTAGCAAGGAGTTCCCCTTTGAGTTTGCCGTTCAGTCCTATGGCTGCACTAAGTTGAATTTGATGTACACCAACAATCCGGGCTCGGTGAAGCTCTGCCTCGTCGAGTTCAAGCAGTACCTACAGGACGAGAAAGCACAAGGTCGCGGGACTAGACCTTGTGCCCATCCATTCATCTCCTAACAGGGACCAGCGGATCACCGTCGCCCAGGTATGTGTGCGGGACGAGGTTCTCGTCTACCACTGATGTAGGACCATCAGAGGTTCTAGAGCATTCGCCCGTTTCATTGGTAGCGCCGACTGCACCTTCGCTATGGTGGAGAGAAGGAAGAACGCGATAATTCAGCCATCTGGTGCAACGAGTAATGCTACATCAATGGGGGATTTTAATACGGGGTTCACGGGCTAGATGAGGTGGACCAGTAGAATTGCAGATTAGGAGGGGAAGGCCCCACACCCCTGAAAATCGGGGGGCAGAGAGGTTTGGTAGAAGCAAGCCCCGTAAAACGCCCGTGATTGTCCGTGACTCTAGCATTAGCTTGTCGACATCCAGAAGCAATACAAGATCATCGGCAACGGGCAGGAGAAGGACTCCGTGGTTGACATCGATGAGACCATCATCGACCCCTGATATGCCAACATGAAAGAAGACAATGATACCAAGGACCTGAACATGTGGGAGGTACCTCTGAATCTAGCCTACATAACCTACGCGGCCAAAGACGCATACGCATGCTACGACATGTACAGGCGGATCTTGGACATGAGGGCGTGTCTGCTTCCCGTAACCGACGAGTACACGGACAGCCGCAGCGTCATGATCAAGCGTGCCAGGAAGGTCTAGATGTTGTACTTTATCTGTTTATAAGCACCTTTATCATCTGAGTGTTTCATGCATTAGCCTATGTTCGTAATTATCTGTTTTGTCCGAAATATTTCTCTTAAGAACCCATTAACCTGTTTGCTTTTTTTAGTGGCTATTTGCTTATGTATGTAACTAGTTCACTCATCCATTTCAAAAAAAACTAGTTCACTCGGCTGTCGTGCTTTGAATCTCCTTCCTCCCAACATATTCCCCTTCTCAGGTGGATCCAACAGTTCTCGGACACAGACATATGGGACCAACCACCTATCCATTTGTATTTCTTTATTTTGTTCAGTCTTTCGTCCTCTTCCTATACAGCGGTTGGGCATCATAGCCTATGGCGTTGGCCAGGCCATCCCTCTACTCCCACACATTATCCGGTGGCGGCAGCTCCACCGGCCCACCCTACACCCGAACAAGTCAACCCTCGTACTCCCCTCCGCCTGCGTCTTCCCCACTCCGGTTCTTTCGGTCCGAGGTCTCGACGTCGTCCTCCGCCTTGGTGCTCTTGCCATGGCGCCACCGTCTCTTGTTCCCAACATGGTCAGCAAAATAAGAGGAATCGCAAGACAACTGTTCGTCGAGAGGCTAACAGTCACGGGCCCACCAGGTCCATGGCCTAGGTTTTGTTGTTTAACATGGGCAGCCCATGACATGTTCCAACATTTTTTTTGGATCCAGTGGGTATCAAGCGGCCTCTAGGCCTCCCAACCTAGCTTGTCTATAACATCAGCAGCCCAAGTTATGTTTGTTTTTTCAAGACGACACACAGCTCAGTTTTTTTCTATAAGAATGCAAAACTGAACATATGTTTTCTATAAGAATGCAAAACTGAACCTATATTTATATCTTATTTTATTACATATATGTATATAATAGAAACAACATAAGGTTCCGTTAAACCTGTCGTTCGTCCAACCATTTTATCGACCTTCCCACTTCCTTTATTTTTCGTTTTCATTAATCCTATATCCGAATTTTCTCCCACTTTCTTTTTCGATGGAAACTGAGTTTTCTCCCAATACTTTTCCCTAGAACCAACTCAACTGTCCCAGGTCTAGCCTAAAAATTAATAATACCCCACGTCCTATTAACTCATCAAATTAAAATGATATTTTATTTCGTAAATTGAAAGTTCTTACAAAATAATGATAATAATTGTTTATATATAACTTGGCAAGTTAACTCCTAGTGATTGCGTACATAAGCTTGCAAAGATTCTACTCACCAATGCAGTAATAGACATGCAATCATGTGTTTATGTTTTTATAACATTTCTCCGTCCAGCCCAACATGATATTTTCACCCAGCCCAGCAAGTCCACGGATTTTGAGAAAAATGCAAATGGGCTTTAAATTCTACGATATATATAAACGGGTTGCATAGATGCTACATCATTGTTTCATCCAGCCCACCAAATGGACTAAAAAACAAATGGACTGGCTGACATGTGGGCCAGTAGGTCGAAACCTAAGCAAGGCGTTGGATTTACATCGAACGGCCGGCATTCTTCTTCAATCTCTCGTCTTCTTCCCCTATCGCTGCCGGGACCGCCTGCTCCAGCCCCGGGCATCCAGCAGTGTTGTTTTCCGCGCCTCAGCGAAACGCTACCCCGCCGACGGCCAAGCCATCCCTCCACTCCGCACCTCCTGTTATTCTCTGCCGAGTGTAGGCCCACCCCGCACCCGAACCAGTCAAGTTTTCCACTCCTCTCCATCTGCGACTCCACTGCCGCGTCTTCCACATCTCTGGGTCGTTCCAGTCTGGGGCCTCACCGTTGTCCATCGCCTCGCTGCGCTCGGCGCGGCATGGTCGACAAATAAGAGTCATCGGAAGAGGACTGTACGTGGAGAGCCTGACAGCTAGGACCCACGAGGTCCAGGGTCGCACGCAAGGAAAGTTCCTCCTTGTTAAGTTGTTTCCTCCCCCTGACAGCTGGGACCCACCAGCTGTATCTTCGCACGGAAGGAAGTGCCTCCTTGTTATGTGAAGAAAACCATTCCTCCCGATGACAACTGGGACCCGGCAGATTTGGTGGCTGACTTGTGGGCCTACTAAGTAGACGTGTACGCAGGGCTTTGTCAACTTAATCAACAAATGATTCTACCAGCTGGACCATTGGATGTTAATCCAACAGCCGTGCTCCTTCTTCAACCTCTGTTCTTGCTCCTGTCTCCCGTGGGCGGTAATGCTGCCGCGCACCCGAACTAGTCAAGTTTCCCACTCCTCTCATGCGACTCCACCGCCACGTCTTCCCCATCTCCGGGTCGTTACAGTCTGGGGCCTCGCCATCGTCCATCGGTCTTGGTGCGCTCGGCACGGTGTGGTCAACATGGTCAACAACTAAGAGTCATTGGAAGATGACTGTACGTGAGAGGCTGACATGTTGGGTAATGTAGTAATAATTCAAAAAAATTCTACGTGTCACCAAGATCAATCTAGGAGATACTAGCAACAAGAGACAGGGAGTGCATCTTCATACCCTTGAAGATTGCTAAGCAGAAGCGTTACAAAGAAAGCGGATGATGGAGTCGTACTTGCGGCGAGTCAAATCATGGAAGATCCAATCTAGCGCCAAACGGACGGCGCCTCCGCGTTCAACACACGTACAGCCCAGGGATGTCTCCTCCTTCTTGATCCAGCAAGGGGAGAGGAGAAGTTGAAGGAAAGCTCTGGCAGCACGCCGGCGTGGTGGTGGAGCTTGCAGTTCTCCGGCAGGGCTTCACCAAGCGCTACAGAGGAGGAGGAGGTGTTGGAGAGGGGGAGAGCTGCACCAAGGAAGGGGTGCGGCTTCCCTCCCACCCCCCCCCTCTATTTATAGGGTGAAGGAAGAGGGGTCCAGCCCCCCTAGATGCATCTAGAGGGGGGCGGCCAAGGGGGGGACTTTCCCCCCAAGTTTGGTGGGAGGCGCCCCCACCCCCTAGGGTTTTCAACCCTAGGCGCCTTGGGCCCTTGGGGGGGCACACCAGCCCACGAGAGACTAGTTCCCACCCTTGTTCAACCCACTTGGTCCACCGGGGCAGGTGGCCCCACCTAGTGGACCCCCGGACACCTTTCGATGGTCCCGGTACAATACCAATAACACCCAAAATTATTCTGGCAACTAAAACCGGACTTCCCATATATAATTCTTTACCTCCGGACAATTCCGAAACTCCTCGTGACATCCGGGATCTTATCCGAGACTCCGAACAACCTTTGGTAACCACATACTATTTCCCATAACAACTCTAGCGTCACCGAACCTTAAGTGTGTAGACCCTATGGGTTCGGGAACCATGCAGACATGACCGAGACATCTCTCCGGCCAATAACTAACAGCGGGATCTGGATACCCATGTTGGCTCCCACATGTTCCATGATCATCTCATCGGATGAACCACGATGTCGAGGATTAAATCAATCCCGTATACAACTCCCTTTGTCCATTGGGATGTTAATTACTTGCCCGAGATTCGATCGTCGGTATCTCCATACCTCGTTCAATCTCATTACCGGAAAGTCTCTTTACTCATTCCGTAACGCATGATCCCGTGGCTAACTCCTTAGTCACATTGAGCTCATTATGATGATGCATCACCGAGTGGTCCCAGAGATACCTCTCCGTCATACGGAGTGACAAATCTCAGTCTTGATTCGTGCCAACCTAACAGACACTTTCGGAGATACCTGTAGTGCACCTTTATAGCCACCCAGTTACATTGTGACGTTTGGTAAACCTAAAGCATTCCTATGGTATCCGGGAGTTGTACAATCTCATGGTCTAAGGAAATGATACTTGACATTTGAAAAGCTTAGGATAGGGTCTTTTCCATCACATCATTCTCCCAATGATGTGATCCCGTTATCAATGACATCCAATGTCCATGGTCAGGAAACCGCGACCATCTATTGATCAACGAGCTAGTCAACTAGAGGCTTACTAGGGACATATTACGGTCTATGTATTCACGCATGCATTACGGTTTCCGGTTAATACAATTATAGCATGAACAATAGACGATTATCATGAACAAGGAAATGTAATAATAACCACTTTATTATTGCCTCTAGGGCATATTTCCAATAGTCTCACACTTGCACTAGAGTCAATAATCTAGTTACATTGTGATGAATCGAACACCCATAGAGTTCTATTGTTGATCATGTTTTCCTCGTGGAAGAGGTTTAGTCAACGGATCTGCAACATTCAAATCCGTATGCACTTTACAAATATCTATGTCTCCATCTTGAATATATTCACGAATGGAGTTGAAGCGACGCTTGATATGCCTGGTCTTCTTGTGAAACCGGGGCTCCTTGGCAAGGGCAATAGCTCCAGTGTTGTCACAGAAGAGAGTCATCGGTCCCGACGCATTGGGAATAACTCCTAGGTCAGTGATGAACTCCTTCATCCAGACTGCTTCATGTGCTGCCTCCGAGGCTGCTATGTACTCCGCTTCACATGTAGATCCCGCCATGATACTTTGTGTCGTGGATTTGTCATGGCAGATGTCCTTAGTGTCAGGACTTAGTCGCAAGGCGAACGCATCTATGTGGTAGCTTGAGAGGGGTTGAGTGGGACGAGAGACGCAAGGCGGATCAACACGCAAGACAAGGGTTTAGACAGCTTCGGGCCCCAGGAAACATCATCCGGTAACAACCCTACATGCTGTTTGAGGCTAGGTCTCATTATCATCATGAGGGAGTCGCCGTAAACCGGCTCTCCTCTTTGTGTCTAGCCCTAGATATTGTTTCTTGTTGCTTCTTCCTCCTTGGGGAGCTCTGCCCCTCCTTATATAAGTTAGAGGGGCGGGTTACATGACTAGTCCTAGTTGGACTAGGATTACTCTATTACAAGTGGAGTACTAGTCTTGCTTCCTTTGTAGGAGAATAGTCCATACGCTTTCCTCATAAACCGGCCCACCATTAAATGTGAACCGGCCTTCTGGGCCTTGGGCCTCGTCATCCATCTAACCCGCCCACCGGGTTACTAATGAACCGCCAACACCGAGCGGGTAGCCCGTGAACCGCCAAGCTCCAGGCGGGTTACCAGTGAGTTGTCCAGTCTGGCCGGGTTATACTTCCGGCCGGTTTACGCCACGGGGTATATCCCCGACATTAGCCCCCAGTTTAATTTGGATTTATCCATGTTAAACTGATCCTGTAAAATAAACACAAGAACAAACTTGACAGGTTGTGCTCCGGGTTAAGAATTCTTGTAAACCGGCACCTGATCATCCTTAAGTCCTTGTCATTTCCTCCTTCTAGAAAATCCAGGTCAATAAGCCAGCATCATACTCAATTTGCTGACATTGGTTTCTCACAGAAAAATATTGTGAAGAATAATCCACTTGAGTCGGCTTCCAAAGCGCCGGTTTAAGAAATATTGGTCTTGAAATATTCATCTGATATTCAGCCGGTTTGAAGATGTAAAAACTTGCCGGTTTAACATTACCATAATGGCCGGGTTATAAAAACTGATGATCCCGGATTATGACCATTTATAGACGCTGGGTTATGATTGTTGCCAACACCGGATCACACAATTAATCTTCCTGATTTGCCAAAAACTGAGAATTTGAAGATGTTCCTCCTTTATATGCATATTACCTGTAGCCCCCAAGTCTTAAGAGGAGAACATAATGATAGCTTAAGACTTGTGTCAATATAAATGTTGCAACTTTGAAGAAATCCAGATTGTTCATCTCAGTTACTAGTCACAACTGAATATTCCACATATGTAGCCCCCAAGTGCTGGGTTGTTATGCTTGCAGCAACCTAGGACTTGTAATTGCCTTATACCCATAAAAACTTCAACTAATGTAGCCCCCAAGGGCCGGGTCATTATGCAATAATGAGCAGGGACTTTGTGAATATAATTATGTAACACCATCATGGGGCTTGAATCCACGTCCACACGGTTAAGAGCCTTGTGTTTTACCAACTGAGCAGTGGACCCTTCAATATAATGAATAAAAAGCTTTGTACCTTGAATTGTTGACAGGAGCATTTGGTAGCCCCCAAGGGCCGGCTCATTACGATGTGATGAGTCGGATCTTCAATAAGGTGAGCAAAAAATGACTTTGCATTAGCCCCCAAGTGTCATGGTGCATGCTTGCAGCGGCATGAGACTTGCATATTTGATATAATCTTAAGTTGAATAATGTAGCCCCCAAGTGCCGGGTCGTAAGCCTGCAGCGACTCGGGACTATTCCTTCAATTGTAGAATAAATCATATCCATTGATAATATGATAGCCATTGCGCTAAAGCAACTTTGAAAAACTCAATCATAATATTAATAACCATAATAAAAATCCAGCCATGTTGGCTATTTGAATAATATAATCCAATGATTTATAAGCGCATGATTCCAATGGCGCAATCCAAATATATACTGGCGACTTATAGTCCAAAGCCAGGACGGTTTAATAAACACCGGACAATTTCTCATCATAGACTGGCGATTTATCGTCTTAAAGCCAGGCCGGTTTAATAAACACCGGATAATTTCTCATCATATACTGGCGACTTATCGTCTTAAAGCCAGGCCGGTTTAATACACACCGGATAATTTCTCATCATATACTGGCGACTTATCATCTTAAAGCCAGGTCAGTTTAATAAACGCCGGTGATTTATAATCATGCTTTATTCAACCTGTTTCTGCATACAACAAGTTTAAAGTGTCCTGGCGGTTTACCGCCGGACGGGTCATAATGCCCAACATATAACCCAGGTTTATAACCAAGGCCGCAATTAAGAATAATCAAATATGACATTGAATCACATCGTTGGTTTACCAACTTTTTGTAGTAGAGGTAATAACCCAAATTTTGAGTACTGATAACTTCTTCCATATTGTGCCGGTTTACGATAAACCATACCGGGTTGTGATAAACACCGGATTAGCCATATATAATGCTGGCGACTTATAATCGAAACCAGACCGGGTTAATAATCGCCGGATCATAATTAGTCATGTACTGACAACTTGCAGTTGAAAGTCAAGCCGG
Organism: Triticum timopheevii; assembly: GCA_963921465.1. NCBI lineage: Eukaryota > Viridiplantae > Streptophyta > Magnoliopsida > Poales > Poaceae > Triticum > Triticum timopheevii. The sequence goes on along the minus strand of OY997272.1, from coordinate 463,561,363 downwards.
GTTAATGAACACCAGTTTACTCCATAATAAGATGGTAACATAAAATCAAACCAGGCAGATAGTCTCCGGATTAAGATTTAACCGTGTTCCGCCAATTTGTAATTGACAATCGAACCGGATTAACAATGTTGGTTTAAAAAAAACGCAACAAAAATAATAGTCATTTAAGAAAAAGACTGAAGCAAAAGGCAATGATAAAACCGTTTGCAAGAAAAATGCTTTATTGAGTTGATCAGATGGTGTTACCATGGTCAGACAGGACCAAGCCCCCAATAGGTGTGGCGACGGTTCAAGTCAGCCAGGTCCCCAAATGAAACCGTGGCATTTCTGCCGATCAAAAGGCATGGCAATGGTTCGGGTTCGACCAAGCCCCCAAGTGATTCTGTGGCCTTAGGCCGATCAAGAGGCGTGACTGGTTCAGACTTGACCATGTCCCCAAGTGATCTGGTGGCTTTCGCCTATCAAAAGGTGTTGCATTGGTTCGGACGCGACCAAGCCCCCAAGTGATACTGTGGCATTGCGCCGATCAAGAGGTGTGACTATGGTTCAGACATGACCAAGCCCCCAAGTGATCAATAACATGATAAGCCAATAAGGCATGATACCCATGTTTGAACCGCGCATCATGGCAGCAGGTCCTCTTTGGCACCCTTTAACTTTTTGCAAGAGATAAATCCTTCTTGAGCCGGACGTTAAACCGGATATTGAGAGCTTCAAAGCTTTGTGGGAGACATCTTTCCCTTGAACCGGATTTTAAACCGGAATCTTCATTTTCAGCCGGAAATTTTCTGACGGCCTTTAAACTCGAACTTGCGAGAAGTTAATTCCTTTTTGAACCGGAAATTCTTAAACCGGATTTGAGAACTTCAGTGAGACTGGCTTCCCTTGAGCCGGATTTTAAACCGGAATCTTTTCTGATGACCCGGAACTTCTTCATTGACCCGGGATTTTGTAATTGTTATATACTTTCTAAGTCGGAAATTTTCTGACGGCCTTCAAATAACAGTAGCCTCCGGGACCGGGTTATATTTCCCTCCATTGTCCTGGGGTTTTTAAATTTGCTGAAACTGGCAAGACTTGTTGCGTCATATCATCGTAGCCCCCGAGTCTCAAGGTGACTCGAAGAGTTGGCTTGAGATTCTCCATATTTGACCGTCATATAAACCGGCATAACTTGTATATCATTGGTGTTGATAGCATGATGTGAATCCACAGAAGGTTGAGGTGACTGCGGCGGGTTATAAATGATCCCGTATGAGCCATGTCAGCAACTCGGCCAATGGTTCCTTCCAACTGGTGATTTGAAGTTAACCAAACTGTAATGGCGGTGACATGTGTGAACCATCCAGTGCAGACGGCGGCTGATAATACATGATAATTTGCCTCCAATTTGTTGGAAGAAAAACCGGGCTTCCCAAGCAGTGACTTGCTCATACTCAATAAACAGCTCATGCAGACAGGTGCGGCCCGATGTGTTGATGGAGACCAGGTTGCGAGAGTCGGACGGTAAAGACGACCGCAATATTTGAGGCAGCACAGACAGATGAACCAGCTGTGGCGTTGTAAGCCGGTGCGGACAGGAGAATTGGCCGCGGCGTTTGTAAGCCAGCGCAGACGGGCGAGTCAATCATAAGCACAATAAGCCGTTCGGACGGGCGAGTCAATCCCAGACACAGTATATATAGATGACAGAACCATCGTCTTTGCCATCAACAATTGTCCTGCGTACAAAAAATACAGCATGGCGGAGCAGTATTGCTCGAATGATTTAATATATACTTAAAAATAGATAAGATGAATAGCACCTGGTATTTATATCAGATGAACACAGACGCACGCCTGATGTAGTGCCAGCACCATTCGTTTGTTTTTTCCCACTTTTGTTTTTGAGTAACGATCGCTTTTAAATGCCTTGTTATCCATGAGGATGTGCCTGACACACATGAAGTGTTCGTTACCACTTGATGCATGTGAACAACATTGCTATCACCACTGTTGAATAATGTTTTCTCGGGCAGTGTATCAAACTGGTCATGAGAATCGTTTGTCCGGGCGCAGGGATTTAAAAATAGATTTAGTATTAGCATCATCCACGCCCATAATTCCTGCTGTTCCCCTTGCTCCTCTGCCGCACGGGAGTTGACCATGGCCTCCAAATCTGGCGATAGGGGAAGAGACTCATCGGGCATGAAAAATCCATCAGCGAAAGTGAGGGCAGCTCGGCAGTGCAGCAATCCAGCGGAGGCGGAGAACAACGCCGGCTCAGCAGGGAAACAGCGGGTCACGGCCTCGGACGGCTTAACGCAGGGAAGCTCCAAGGAAAGGGAGGGTCACAACAGTGGAACAAGGCAGCTCGAGGCCGCAAGAAACGGCAGCTGACCCGGCCAAACGGGCTACAGCAGACGTAGCAAACCGCGGCTGAAGCAGAACGGCCAGCCACGACAGAGAGTGAGGCTTCGGCAGTGGCTCGGCATTGACCCGCCATCGCGGAGGTGGCTCGGCCACGGAGGCGCCGGCTTGCAGGCAACTGCGAGAGCTCGCGGCGATAGCAGGTCATGGCGATGACTTGGGGTTAAACCTGTTGCAGCTCGGTGATGGCGGCTCAGAGGCAGAAGTGACTCAATGATGGCAACAGGTGGCACGTCGGCGGGTTGAAGTAACGAAGACCGCGACGGCAGGAGCGAGGCCATGGCTCCGCCACGATTCAGGCAACGATGGTTTGGCATCCGGCGGCAGCTTTACGAGGTCCGGGTGGCCTGGAACGGACACGAAGCAGTCAAGGCAGGTTTTCCTCCTCCGAGTCGTGGTAGTTTTCGACGAATCTATCCCTGTCGACTCAGAGTGAGGCCGAGGTGGCGACGGCAGGAGCCGGCCGACTCGAAGGCGGACCCGCCGAAAGGAAGCGGAACCACGGCGGTTTGCGCGCTGCGGGCGATTTGGAGGACAGGGCGGTTTTGACGGCGAGTTGAACTCTGAAGAAGATCCACGCCCATTAACCTTCTCCTAATCGTCGTTTTTGTGTGGCGCTGGAGATTGAACCTGTTGATCTGTCAGTCCGATCTGGTGTTGTAGTCTTTTTCCCAAATATGCATGCTCACGTGAAGCAGTTTCAACAAATATTATTTCTTATCTGGACAGATTTGCCTCCTCAAACTCTGAGCTTTAATCATGAATAGTACGCAAGTACTTGATGGAGCAGCAATGAAGTAGTAGTGTTGCCTTCTCACGCCCACGTTGATAAGGATTTATCTAACCCGGCATACTGTAGCTACAGAAAACCTCCTGTCGGCCTCAGCGGTACGCGTTTGTAACAGTAAAACTTGGTCTTGTATTCGGATTCGACGGATCGCGTTGCATCGGTGACGGACCAGAAAACCCTATTTTTTTCTTTCAACACAAATCTCATAGATTGCAAGTGCAGACCCTTCCAATCCGGTTCTTCTTGATCCAGATTTCACGAACTTCTGGAAACCCTGGGAAAGATCCCTCCAAGAACTTAACACCACCGTGCGCAGGCCCCACGGTGGGCGCCAACTATCGTGGATTTGTCATGGCAGATGTCCTTAGTGTCAGGACTTAGTCGCGAGGCGAACGCATCTATGTGGTATCTTGAGAGGGGTTGAGTGGGACGAGAGACGCAGGGCGGATCAACATGCAAGACAAGGGTTTAGACAGCTTCGGGCCCCGGGAAACATCATCCGGTAACAACCCTACATGCTGTTTGAGGCTAGGTCTCATTATCATCATGAGGGAGTCGCCGTAAACCGGCTCTCCTCTTTGTGTCTAGCCCTAGATATTGTTTCTTGTTGCTTCTTCCTCCTTGGGGAGCCCTGCCCCTCCTTATATAAGTTAGAGGGGCGGGTTACATGACTAGTCCTAGTTGGACTAGGATTACTCTATTACAAGTGGAGTACTAGTCTTGCTTCCTTTGTAGGAGAATAGTCCATACGCTTTCCTCATAAACCGGCCCACCATTAAACGTGAACCGGCCTTCTGGGCCTTGGGCCTCGTCATCCATCTAAACCGCCCACCGAGTTACTAATGAACCGCCAAGACCGGGCGGGTAGCCCGTGAACCGCCAAGCTCTAGGTGGGTTACCAGTGAGTTGTCCAGTCCGGCCGGATTATACTTCCGGCCGGTTTACGCCACGGGGTATATCCCCGACACTTTGCTTGCAACTGCACTAGCTGACTACCCCATCATTCAAAATGTACACGTATCCGGTTTGTGACTTGGAGTCATCCAGATCTGTGTCGAAGCTAGCATCGACGTAACCCTTTATGACGAGCTAGTCGTCACCTCCATAAACGAGAAACATATCCTTAGTCCTTTTCAGGTACTTCGGGATATTCTTGACCGTTGTCCAGTATTTGAAAGTGCGTTATATCGACTAGAGGGGGGTGAATAGGCGATTTTTATGAATTCTTCACAAAGGAATTTCAAGGTGAGGAAATTCCTAAGCGAAGAACTACTTGCAACAGAATAAGTACTCAGATGCAAACATAACAGAACATAGGCATGGTCATCATGATGAAATGAAAACAAGCACAGAGTACAAAAAGCGTAAACACAGGATGAACAGGATGAAGACGAACAGACTAAAGAAATTGAACTAAGGAAATTGATAAAGTCTTCAGTCAAAGTCTTCGAACAGATATGAACTAGCACACAACACTGTAATGAGGAAATGAAAGACTTGAGGAAATAGAACCAGTTGTGTTGGTGAAGACAATGATTTGGTAGACCAGTTCCAACTGTTGTGACAGTTGTACGTCTGGTTGGAGCGGCTAGGTATTTAAACCTGAGGACACACAGTCCTCACCGTATTCTCCTTGAGCTAAGGTCACACAGACCTCGCCCAATCACTCGTGGTAAATCTTCAGGTGACTTCCAAACCTTCACAAACTCGGTCACTCGATGATCCACAATTTCCTCTTGGATGCTCTAGACCATGACGCCTAAGCGTCTGGAAGATGCACAGTCTTCAAAGGTAACAAGCATCGGATCCACGCAGGATCAATCTCTTCAGTGATGCTCAATCACTTTGGGTTTGTAGGTGTTTGGATTTGGGTTTCCTCACTTGATGATTTTCGCTCAAAGTCCTTGGAGGATGGGATGCTCTCAAATGACAAGTGTCAGTTTCTCTCGGAGCAGCCAACCAGCTAGTGGTTTTAGGGGGCGGCTATTTATAGCCTAGGGAGCAGCCCGACATGATAATACATAAATGCCCTTCAATGATATGACCGTTAGGTGGGTAGATATTTTGGGACAGCTGGCGCATAGCACGGCAACGGTCGGAAATTTGACTATCAAATTCCTCGGGGCTATCATGTTCCTCACTTGTAGGTAGTCCGCACTGGCAAATTCCTAACTCCTCAGTTAGAACAAATTCCTCAGAGACCAGAAGAACTTCGTCTCTGTCACTGAAGAAATTGACTGAACTGTATGATATTTCCAATGGCTTCACTCGAAGGATTGGTAGGTGTAGGATTTTGAGTTGAGCATCACTTGGAAATTTTTCCTTCGTATTTCCTCGACCCCCTTTAACAGTACGGTGTTTCCTATGACTCAAGAAAGAGAAAATGAAAAAACGAAAATCAAAATCTTCATGCTTCATGTTCCTCGAATGAATACCAAGTCTTCAGGGTTACACCAATTTCTTCACTTTCAAAGTCTTCAGGAAGTCTTCAGAAATCCAAAGTCTTCGGTCGAAGAACTTCATTTTTAGGGGTCGACTTTCTCTGTAAATATCAAACTCCTCATAGACTTATAGACCTGTGTACACTCACAAACGGATCAGTCCCTTAACCTATAAGTCTTCAATACACCAAAATCACTAAGGGGCACTAGATGCACTTACAATATCCCCCTTTTGGTGATTGATGACAATATAGGTTAAGTTTTCAACGGGGATAAACATAAGAAGTGTAAATACTGATATTGAGTAATTTGATTGCAAGATATAGAAGAACTCCCCCTGAAGATGTGCATAGTGAGGAATTTGCTTTTGAAGCAATGCACACTTGAAAAGTAGAATCATGGAGATCTCCCCCTATATCTTGTAATTCATACACGCATTTTAACATATGATATGAAGAATTTGAAATGCATGATGAAACATGGTGACTGATGTATTTCAGTATGCATGCATTAACATCAATGAGGAATAAGCATGCAGAATAACATAGAAAAGGTATCATACCACCATAGGGTTTAAGTTTACAACTTGATCCAACAAAGTCTTCAAAAGAACAAGAGTTGTAACTTACCAAAAAATGCCTATATATGTAGACCCGCTTGAAGACTAACTCAAATTTCTCCCCCTTTTTCATCGAATGACCGAAAGGATTGAAAATGAGGACTAACGCCCCTGAAGAATATCAAGTTGATGGAGGAGTGCCAGCATTGTTGGGGTCAGTTGATGTAGTAGGGCCTGCCGCAGTGTTGTCCAAGTCTTCATGCTCGTCGGTGTCGCGCGATGAAGAATAGGAGCTGGCCACCAAGGAAGGAATCTTGACCTTCTTGAATTTCTTCGCTGGTGGTGCAGACCAGTCAAAGTCCTCCTTGAGACCCATTTGCTTCAGATCTTCTTCACCATACAGATGTTACAGAACAGCCCAAGTGTGACCGAAGACTTCATGGAGGTAGTAATGGTTTTTCTTCACTGCATTATGTGTAGCAGTCATGTTGTGAAGAATAGAACCAAACTGACGCTTAACCCATTTGTGGTTTCGATCCACCTTCTGGTGAAGACTGAGGAGAAGCTCACGGTCAGTCATCACCCTTGGAGCTGTGTCTTGAGGATTTGGCTTGGAAGCATTGGCAGAATCATGAGTGGCAGAGTCATCATTGGTGGAGTAAGAAGCAGCTTTGCGGAACTGACCATCCAATGGATGAATGCCTTCATCAATAATAGCAGGTGCCTTGCCCTTTTCATCAGCTGAGGAATATGTCCGCTTGAGGACTTCAATTGGGGACAAGTAGCTTCCATGGTTGAGTGTGTCAGCTTTGTAGTTGAGTCAAGACCTTGATCTAAGGAATCTCATAATCCAAGGAGCGTAAGGCTTCAGCTCAAACGGAGAGAAGGCAACATTTGCCAGAGTCCTCATGAAGAAATCATGATAGTTGACAGGAATGCCATGCATGATATTGAACAGCAGATTCTTCATGATGCCAACGACTTCCTCATAGTCGAGTCATGGCCTTTGATAGGACTCAAAGTCTTCGTCATAATGCGATAGACTGTTCTTGGACGTACAACAATTCCTTTACAAGGAATTAGGTCCTTGGGGCTTGACCAGGCTTCAGTGGCTTCATTAGTACTTGCATGTAATGAGCAGTGAGTTCAGGTTCATGGTACAGACAACGAACGCCATCATGGGGAGGACTGATTGGCAGGGCATGAAGCAATTCAGAGGCCAGTGCTTTATAGTGAGTATTTTCGGTCATCCAGTCCGAAACCCAAGAGTTGACATCATCAGCATCTCCTGTGACGTGCAGCGTTGCATAAAACTGAGGAATAAGCTCTACATTCCAATCAACAATGTCAGTGCAAAATTTGAGCAGTCCTGCATCATGAAGCACACTGAGGACTGGGGTGAAGCAAGGCAGGGATTCCATGTCCACGTGAGGAATATGATCATGGTCGAAGACTTTGTCTTTGTTGAAAAGCAGTGAAGAATAGAAATTGGCCTGGCTGGCAGTCCAGAAACACTTCTTTCTAAGACAAGCAGAGTCATATGGATTATAATCAGTGAAGAACGCATGCTCGCCAAAGAATTCATCAGCCTTGAATTTCTGCTTCTTTGAGAAGGGATCCTTTGGCTTGGGCTGAGGAGTATCGGTCAATTGCATCACCACCTGAGGAATCGCAATCTCAGGATCCACAGGCTGAGGAATTTTAGTTTCTTCAGTGGTAGCCTGGGTCTTCAATTCTTCATTAACAATTTCATCAGCACTAGTGGCTGGAATCTCTTCATGGACAGACGGGGTGGCGCGAGGTTCTTCAGATCCCATTTGTACTTCAGTATTCACTTGGGATTGAGGAATTTGTTGTAGAGGTGTGAACAGAGGAGAATTGGGGTGCTGGCTTTCCGAAAAGTCCTCGTTCAGCACTGGAGTGGTGCACCCAATGTCCACATCTTCTTCTTCACTCATTTCTTCAACGTCGGCCTCTTCAGCAGTGAACTAAGGCATGGGCGATGAGGCGATTGGGGTTGAAGGGATTGCATCCGCTTCAATTTATTCATCCAACTGCTCTAAAGAAACAGTAGAAGGAATATCATCATCAGATCCATTTGGGATCTCATATTCTTCATCAAAAGGAACAAGGTCCTTTGATAGCATGGATGAGACAGGAATATCATCAATTGGATTCTCAAAAGAGCTAGTCAATGGCTTCATCTTATTCGGAGCTGAAAAATCTGATGAAGTTGATGCTTTCCTTTTCTTCACAGCTGCACGCTCCGCAGCCTTGGTTTTCTTCACATCCGATGTAGAAGGAAGAATTGGACTTGAGGTAGGCACAGGAGGAGCAGAGGAAATTGGCTCAATTATTTCAGGCACAACTGATGCAGTTGCCCTGGCATTTTTAGTTTCTTCAGGCACAACAGTTGAAGCTTCAACTGTCCTCACAGTTTCTTCAGGCGCAACATTAGTGGTTGCCCTGGCAATTTCTTCAGCGGATGGAATGCAGTCATCAGCCCTGGTACTCTGAGTTTCATCAGCAGCCTGATTTTCATCAACGGTGCTGGCATGTTTTTCAGTAGGCTGAGCAGATGCCTCAGCCTGAGGAATTTCTTGTTGTGTTGGAGCTGCAACATTTGTGGTGAACCCTTCAGCCAATTTCACAAAACGGACCTTGGCTCCCAGCCAATCTGGGCGGTATGCGTCAAATTCATCACTGAGTTTCTTGATCTCTGATTGAATAGTGACAAGTTCTTCTGTTGTCATAGAGACAACGTTCTTCTTCCGGAAGCGCTCCTTCCTGTACTACGCCTTCTTCAACTACCTGGCCTTTTCAAATTTCCACTTTTCTTCGCCTATGAAGGCGGTCAACATGTGACTTTGGCCAGGAGTCAATTTGAAGTCAGGCATGGGTGTGTTGGGGTCCTTGTGCCACAAGTCGATGAAATCAAGGACCAACTTTGGATCCAAAAGCAGAGGCACATTTGTGCCTTTGGCTCTAGCGGCCCTGAGCTACCTGTCCCATATGATTTCAACAAGTTCCTCATCATCAGCTTCGTCTTCATCAGACGGCACTTTAAAGGCGACCTGCTTCTTGTGAGGACTTGGTTGAGAGCCTCGTCCAGCAGTGGCCTTTGTCTTCAACAGAGTGGGGCCAGTTGAGGAATTTGGTGGAGCTGAAGAACTAGCAGAGGCTCCTGAGGCAATACAGATGCCTGTTGTTCTTTGACACAAGGCAAGATGCACAGGTGCTGAGGATTTGGACGGAGGAGCTGAGGACTTTGGAGGGGCTGGTGCAGCTTGAGGAATTGGCTGTGAGGGCTTTGAAGGAATTGGTCGTGAGGGCATTGCTGAGGAGCTTGGCTGTGAGGGCATAGAGGTTGAAGCACCGGGCTTGTGAGCACGCTTCTTTGCCATGGCCTTCTTGGGCTTTGATGACCCACAAGTATAGGGGATCTATCATAGTCCTTTCGATAAGTAAGAGTGTCGAACCCAACGAGGAGTAGAAGGAAATGACAAGCGGTTTTTAGTAAGGTATTCTCTGCAAGCACTGAAATTGTAGGTAATAGATAGTTTTGTGATAAGATAATTTGTAATGGGTAACAAGCAATGAAAGTAAATAAAGTGTAGCAAGGTGGCCCAATCCTTTTTGTAGCAAAGGACAAGCCTGGACAATTTCTTATAATGAGAAAAGCGCTCCCGAGGACACATGGGAATTATCGTCAAGCTAGTTTTCATCACGCTCATATGATTCGCGTTCAGTACTTTGATAATTTGATATGTGGGTGGACCGGTGCTTGGGTACTTCCCTTTCTTGGACAAGCATCCCACTTATGATTAACCCCTATTGCAAGCATCCGCAACTACAAAAGAAGTATTAAGGTAAACCTAACCATAGCATGAAACTAGTGGATCCAAATCAGCCCCTTACGAAGCAACGCATAAACTAGGGTTTAAGCTTCTGTCACTCTAGCAACCCATCATCTACTTATTACTTCCCAATGCCTTCCTCTAGGCCCAAATAATGGTGAAGTGTCATGTAGTCGACATTCACATAACACCACTAGAGGAGAGACAACATACATCTCATCAAAATATCGAACGAATACCAAATTCACATGACTACTAATAGCAAGTCTTCACCCATGTCCTCAGGAGCAAACGTAACTACTCACAAAGCATATTCATGTTCATAATTAGAGGAGTATTAATATGCATAAGGATCTGATCATATGATCTTCCACCAAGTAAACCAATTAGCATCAACTACAAGGAGTAATCAACACTACTAGCAACTCACATGTACCAATTTGTGGTTTTGATACAAGATTGGATACAAGAGATGAACTAGGGTTTTGAGAGGAGATGGTGCTGGTGAAAATGTTGATGGAGATTGACCCCGTCCCGATGAGAGGATCGTTGGTGATGATGATGGTGATGATTTCCCCCTCCCAAAGGGAAGTTTCCCCGACAGAACAGCTCCGCCGGAGCCCTAGATTGGTTCCGCCAAGGTTCCGCCTCGTGGCGGCGGAGTTTCGTCCCGTAAGCTTGCTTATGATTTTTTCCAGGGTAAAAGCCTTCATATAGCAGAAGATGGGCACCGGAGGGCCACAAGGGGGCCCAGGACACAAGGGGCGCGCCTAGTAGGGGGGGCGCGCCCCCCACCCTCCTGGCCAGAGTGTGGGCCCCCTCTAGTATTTTCTTCGGTCAGAAATTCTTATTAATTCCAAAAGTAACTTCCATGGAGTTTCAGAATTTTTGGAGCTGTGCAGAATAGGTTTCCAATATTTGCTCCTTTTCCAGCCAGAATTCCAGCGGAGTAACAATCTATTCACAATGTCAAATATGGATCATAAACTTTATTGAGAACTAGCAAACTATGATCTCAGTCATTGAGGCAATTGCAATTTTTAACATGAGAAAGAGTCAAGAATAGAGCTTTTCAGCAAGTCCACATACTCAACTATCATATAGTGTTCTACAATTGCTAACACTCACGCAATACTTATGGTTATGGAGTTTTAATCGGACACTGAGAAAGATAGGGGCTTAGTGTTTCGCCTCCCAACGTATTCACCTTTGGGTGATGTCAACAATAATAGTTCATGCTAACTTGCATCCAATTGGATATATATATCAGGATCTTTCCTACACGAGGTGCTTGCCAAAGGATAAAATGAAAAAGGGAAAGGTGAAGATCACTTTGACTCTTGCATAAAGTAAAGACATAAAATAAGAGATAGGCCCTTCGCATAGGGAAGCAGATGTTGTCATGTGCTTTTAGGGTTGGATGCACAAAATCTTAATGCAAAAGAATGTCACTTTATATTGCCACTTGTGATATGAACCTTTATTATGCAGTCCGTCGCTTTTATTACTTCCATATCACATGATCGTATAAAGCTTGTTTTCTCCGCACTAATAAGTCATACATATTTAGAGAGCAATTTTTATTGCTTGCAACATGACAACTTACTTGAAGGATCTTACTCAATCCATAGGTAGGTATGGTGGACTCTCATGGCAAAACTGGGTTTAAGGATATTTGGAAGCACAAGTAGTATCTCTACTTGGTGCAAGGAATTTTTGGCTAGCATGAGGAGGAAAGGCAATCTCAACATGTTGGGAAGATCAATGACAATATACTTTAACTGGGATGTGAGAAAACTTAAACCATTATGTTGTCTTCCTTGTCCAACATCAACTCTTTAGCATGTCATACTTAATGAGTGCTCACAATCATAAAAGATGTCCAAGATAGTATATTTATATGTGAGAACCTCTCTTTCCTTATTACTTCCTATTAATTGCAACGATGACCAAAACTATGTTTGTCAACTCTCAACAATTTTTAAGTCTCATACTCTTTATATGTGAAGTCATTGCTATCCATAAGATCAATATGAACTCTTTTATTTCTTTTTATTCTTTCTACTTTCTCAAGATCATAGCAAGATAGCAAAGCCCTTGACTCAACACTAATCTTTATTATAGATAGCTCACGGACTCGATTACATAGAGAGATCAGAAAGCAAAACTCAAAACTACTTCATACCAAAACTTCAATCTACTAGATCAAGATATTACTAAAAGGATCGAACTAAGTAAAAAGGTAAAGATAGGAGTGTGATGGTGATACGATGCCGGGGCACCTCCCCCAAGCTTGGCAGTTGCCAAGGGGAGTGCCCATACCCATGTGATTATGTCCTCGGAGGTGGTGAAGAAGGAGTTGTTGATGATGTACGCTTGTTCCTCAATTTACGCTTGCGGACAACATTTTGCTCCTTTAGATCATCAATCTCCTGCTCAAGACTTAATATCCTTCTGCATATTTCCTGTTTGTTTTCCTGCAAGAGACGAAAAGGGATAAACTCGATCTTTGGCTTCTTCGCTCTATCAGGGAGGCTTGACTTTTTAAACTCCACATGCATGTCCCCGGCTTGAGGTAATGGGGCTTCATCTTCGTCTGAGCTCGTCTCCTCCTTTCCCTTAGGCTCATAGTCTTCCTCTTCTTCAGTGGTCCAACCACCATGCTCCAAGTCCCCGTAGACCTTAGGGTCTGCAAGGTAATCAGCCACATAGCTTTCTCCTTCCAAATCCTGAGATGACATATTGCTCAAATCTACTACAGAGACAGCTCGAAACGAAAACAGAAGATATTTGCGTGATACGTTGGTCAAAACCTTTGGGAGGTTATATAATGAATTTTTACTGACCAAAATACGTAACGTGCAAGAAAATGGAGTCCAGGAGGCACACGAGGTGCCCACGAGATAGGGGGGCGCGCCCAGTAAGGGTGGGCACGCCCTCCACCCTCGTGGGGGCCTCGTGTCCTTCCCGGGTTACTTCTTGCTTTCCAAATTTCTTAAATATTCCAAAAAGGAGAAAAATTGCCACTAGAACTGTTTTGGAGTCGGTTTACTTACCGTACCATATACCTATTCCTTCTCGGAGTCTGAAACATTCTGGAAAGTGTCCCTTATGTATTCCTCTGGGATTACGGTTTCAATAATATTAGTTTCAACATTGATAGGATTACCTGAAATATAATGTTTGATTCTTTGACCGTTCACCACCCTCGGACTTGTGCCTTCGAAGTTGTTGATTTTTATGGCACTGGAACGATAGACCTCCTCGATAACATAAGGACCTTCCCATTTAGAGAGAAGTTTTCCTGCAAAAAATCTTAAACAAGAGTTGAATAGCAACACATAATCACCTACGTTAAACTCACGCTTTTGTATCCTTTTGTCATGCCATATTTTAACTTTTTCTTTGAACAGCTTGGCATTCTCGTAGGCTTGGGTTCTCCATTCATCAAGTGAGCTAATATCAAATAACCTCTTTTCACCGGCAAGTTTGAAGTCATAGTTGAGCTCTTTAATAGCCAAATATGCCTTATGTTCAAGTTTGAGAGGTAAGTGACATGCCTTATGTTCAAGTTTGAGAGGTAAGTTGGACCAATTCTTTCTAGATCTATTCACAGTCTTTTGCAAAATTAATTTGAGCTCTCTATTGCTCAGCTCTACTTGACCACTAGACTGTGGGTGATAAGGAGATACAATTCTATGATTAACATCATACTTAGCAAGCATCTTACGGAAAGCACCATGAATGAAATGTGAACCACCATCAGTCATAAGATATCTAGGGACTCCAAACCTCGGAAAAATAACTTCCTTAAGCATCTTAATAGAGGTGTTATGATCAGCACTACTAGTTGGAATAGCTTCTACTCACTTAGTAACGTAATCAACAGCAACAAGAATATGTGTGTATCCATTAGAGGCAGGAAAAGATCCCATATAATCAAAGCTCCAAACATCAAATGGTTCAATAACAAGAGAATAATTCATAGCCATTTCTTGATGTCTACTAATATTACCAATTCTTTGACATTCATCACAAGACAAGACAAACTTACGAGCATCTTTGAAGAGAGTAGGCCAATAAAAACCGGATTGCAATACCTTATGTGCAGTTCTATCTCCAGCGTGGTGTCCTCCATATGGTTCGGAGTGACACTTGTGTAGGATTTGTTCCTGTTCATGCTCAGGTACACAACGTCTAATAACACCATCTACTCCTTCTTTGTAAAGGTGTGGGTCGTCCCAGAAGTAATGTCTTAAATCATAAAAGAACTTTTTCTTTTGTGGGTATGTGAAACTAGGTGGTATAAATTTAGCAACAATGTAATTAGCATAATCAGCATACCATGGAGCAGTACGAGAAGCATTAATGACCGCTAATTGTTCATCAGGAAAGCTATCATCAATAGGTAGTGGGTCATCAAGAACATTCTCTAACCTAGACAAGTTGTCTACAACGGGGTTCTCAGCTCCCTTTCTATCAAATAATATGCAAATCAAATTCTTGGAGCAAGAGAACCCATCTAATAAGTCTAGGTTTAGCATCTTTCTTTTCCATAAGATATTTAATAGCAGCATGATCAGTGTGAATAGTAACTTTAGAATCAACAATATAAGGTCTAAACTTATCACATGCAAATACGAATGCTAAGAATTCTTTTTTGGTAGTAGCATAATTTCTCTGGGTAGTGTCAAGAGTTTTACTAGCATACTGGATAACATTCAATTTCTTATCAACTCTTTGCCCTAGAACAGCACCTACAACATAATCACTAGCATCACACATAATTTCAAATGGTAAATTCCAATTAGGTGGCTAAACAATAGGTGCAGTGATCAAAGCTTATTTAAGTATTTCAAATGCTTCTACACAATCATCATCAAAGACAAAAGGAATATCTTTTTGCAACAAATTAGTCAGAGGCCTAGAGATTTTAGAAAAGTCCTTAATGAACCTCCTATAAAAACGGTCATGACAAAGGAAACTTCTTATACCTTTTATGTCCTTGGGACATGGCATCTTTTCAATAGCATCAACTTTAGCTTTATCAACTTTAACACCTCTTTCAGAAATTTTATGCCCCAAGACAATGCCTTCATTAACCATAAAGTGGAACTTTTCCCAATTCAAGACGAGACTAGTGTCTTCACATCTCTGCAAAACTCGATCAAGGTTGCTCAAGCAATCATCAAAAGAGGATCCATAGACAGAGAAGTCATCCATGAATACCTCACAAATCTTTTCACAAAAGTCAGAGAATATAGCCATCATGCATCTTTGAAAGGTGGTAGGTGCATTACATAAACCAAAAGGCATACGTCTATAAGAAAAAGTACCGAAAGGGCAAGTAAAAGTAGTTTTTGATTGATCCTCCGCTGACACAGGTATTTGAGAGAAACCAGAATAACCATCTAGAAAGCAGAAATGTGTATGTTTGGATAGTCTTTCTAGCATTTGATCAATAAAAGGTAAAGGGTAATGATCTTTCTTAGTAGCTTTATTTAATTTACGGAAATCAATTACCATCCTATAACCTGTAATAATTTTTTGCGAGATCAATTCATCTTTATCATTAGGAACGACAGTAATACCTCCCTTCTTAGGAACGCAATGGACAGGACTTACCCAATCACTATCAGCAACGGGATAAATTATACCTGCCTCAAGGAGCTTTAGTATCTCCTTTCTTACCACTTCTTTCATTTTCGGATTTAACCGTCGTTGAGGATCTCTAACTGGTTTGGCATCTTTCTCCAATTTTATCATGTGTTGACATAGAGTGGGACTAATGCCCTTAAGATCATCCAGAGTATATCCAATAGCAGCACGGTGCTTCTTCAGAGTCTTCAATAATCTTTCCTCTTCTTGCTCTGAAAGGTTAGCACTAATAATAACAGGATATATCTTCTTTTCATCAAGATAAGCATATTTAAGATTATCAGGTAATGGTTTGAGCTCAAACACGGGATCACCCTTGGGTGGAGGGGGATCCCCTAGGATTTCAACAAGCAAGTTGTGTTTCAGAATAGGACCCTGTTGAAGGATTACTTCATCTATTTCCCTTCTTTCATTCATAAACATATCATTTTCATGGTCTAGCAAATATTGTTCTAACAGATCAGTAGGAGGCACGGCAATAGAAGCAAGACCAATAATCTCATCCTTACTAGGTGATTCTTTATCACGGGGTTGTCTATGAAACTGAGCAAAATTAAACTCATGAGACATATCCCCTAAGCCAATTTTAACAATAT
Organism: Triticum timopheevii; assembly: GCA_963921465.1. NCBI lineage: Eukaryota > Viridiplantae > Streptophyta > Magnoliopsida > Poales > Poaceae > Triticum > Triticum timopheevii. Next base: position 463,545,053 of record OY997272.1, on the reverse strand, counting down.
CATTTTCACAATCAATCCTAGCATTAACAATATTCAAGAAGGGTCTACCAAATATAATGGGACAAAAGTCATCTTGTGGGGAACCAAGAATAAGAAAATCAGCAGGATATTTAACCTTCCCACACAAGACTTCAACATCTCTAACAATCCCAACTAGTTTAATGGTATCCCTATTGGCAAGCTTAATAGTAACATCAATACCTTCTAACTCAGCGGGTGTAATATCATGCATAATTTCTTTAAATAAGTCAAAGGGTATTGCACTAGCACTAGCACCAATATCACATAATCCATGATAAAAATTATCTCCAATTTTAACAGAAATAACAGGCATGCCTACAACAGTTCTATGTATCTTAGCATCGGGTCTAGCAATATTAGCAGTTTCACCACATAAATAAATAACATGCCCATCTATATATTATCATCCAAGAGATCTTTAACCATAGCAATACTAGGTTCAACTTTCATTTGCTCAGGGGGTGTATAAGTTCTAGTATTACTCTTACGAACAACAGTTGAAGTTTTAGCATGATCCTTTATCCTAACAGGAAAAGGTGGTTTCTCAACATAAGTAGTAGGAACAATAGGATCATTATAAGTGATAGTCTTTTCTTCAACTGTAATAGGTGCAACTACTTTTACTTCAGTGGGAGGGTTATATTTAAACCACTTTTCCTTAGAGAGATCAACGTGAGTAGCAAAAGATTCACAAAAAGCAGCTACTATCTCAGAGTCAAGTCCATATTTAGCGCTAAATCCACGAAAAGCATCGGTATCCATAAAAGATTTAACACAATCAAACTTAGGTGTTATACCTAACTCCTTACCATCGTCAGAACCCCAATCTTCATAGTTGCGTTTAATTCTTTCCAATAAATCCCACTTGAATTCAGTAGTCTTCAGCATATAAGAACCAGCATAGGAAGTATCAGGCATGGTGCGATCATTGAGAGAAAGCCGAGCATAAATTTTTTGAATAATCATTTCTCTTGAGAGCTCATGATTGGGGCATGAATATAACATTGACTTAAGCCTCCCCCAAGCTTGAGCAATGCTTTCTCCTTCGCGAGGCCAAAAATCATATATGTAATTACGATCACGATGAACAAGATGCATAGGATAGAACTTCTGGTGAAATTCCAACTTCAATCGTTTATAGTTCCAAGATCCGGTATCATCACATAGCCTATACCATGTCAATGCATCTCCCTTCAAAGATAAAGGGAAGACCTTCCTATTAACAACATCATCAGGAATACCTGCAAGCTTAAATAATCCACAAACTTCATCCACAAAGATAAGGTGTAAATCAGGATGCAATGTTCCATCTCCTGCAAAGCGATTAGCTAGCAGTTTCTCTATCATACCCGAAGGAATCTCAAAGTAAACATTTTCAGTAGGTTCAGTACATTGAGGAGCAACTCTTTTCTCTACTGGTCAGGGTGAAGATACCCCGAACAAGCCCCTCAAAGGATCAGTTTCCATAGTAACAAGTGACAGAAAATTTCAGCACACTATATAAATGTTTCCTTACCAAGTTCCACTCACCAAAGGCGCTTCATTCCCCGGCAACGACGCCAGAAAAGAGTCTTGATGACCCACAAGTATAGGGGATCTACCATAGTCCTTTCGATAAGTAAGAGTGTCGAACCCAACGAGGAGCAGAAGGAAATGACAAGCGGTTTTCAGTAAGGTATTCTCTGCAAGCACTGAAATTGTAGGTAACAGATAGTTTTGTGATAAGATAATTTATAACGGGTAACAAGCAATGAAAGTAAATAAAGTGCAGCAAGGTGACCCAATCCTTTTTGTAGCAAAGGACAAGCCTGGACAATTTCTTATAATGAGAAATCCCGAGGACACATGGGAATTATCATCAAGCTAGTTTTCAACACGCTCATATGATTCGCGTTCAGTACTTTGATAATTTGATATGTGGGTGGACCGGTGCTTGGGTACTTCCCTTTCTTGGACAAGCATCCCACTTATGATTAACCCCTATTGCAAGCATCCGTAACTACAAAACAAGTATTAAGGTAAGCCTAACCATAGCATGAAACTAGTGGATCCAAATCAGTCCCTTACGAAGCAATGCATAAACTAGGGTTTAAGCTTCTGTCACTCTAGCAACCCATCATCTACTTATTACTTCCCAATGCCTTCCTCTAGGCCCAAATAATGGTGAGGTGTCATGTAGTCGACGTTCACATATCACCACTAGAGGAGAGACAACATACATCTCATCAAAATATCGAACGAATACCAAATTCACATGACTACTAATAGCAAGACTTCACCCATGTCCTCAGGAACAAACGTAACTACTCACAAAGCATATTCATGTTCATAATCATAGGAGTATTAATATGCATTAAGGATCTGAACATATGATCTTCCACCAAGTAAACCAATTAGCATCAACTACAAGGAGTAATCAACACTACTAGCAACCCACAGGTACCAATTTGTGGTTTTGATACAAGATTGGATACAAGAGAGGAACTAGGGTTTTGAGAGGAGATGGTACTGGTGAAGATGTTGATGGAGATTGACCCCCTCCCAATGAGAGGATCGTTGGTGATGACGATGGTGATGATTTTCCCCTCCCGAAGGGAAGTTTCCCCGGCAGAACAGCTCCACCGGAGCCCTACATTGGTTCCGCCAGGTTCCACCTCGTGGCGGCGGAGTTTCGTCCCGTAAGCTTGCTTATGATTTTTTCTAGGGTAAAAGCCTTCATATAGCAGAAGATGGGCACCGGAGGGCCACCAGGGGGCCCAGGAGACAAGGGGCACGCCCCCACTACTGGGCGCGCCCCCCACCCTCATGGCCAGGGTGTGGGCCCCCTCTGGTATTTTCTTCGCCTAGAAATTCTTATTAATTCCAAAAGTAACTTCCATGGAGTTTCAGGATTTTTGGAGCTGTGCAGAATAGGTTTCCAATATTTTTTCCTTTTCCAGCCAGAATTCCAGCTGCCGGCATTCTCCCCCTTCATGATAAACCTTGTAAAATAAGAGAGAATAGCCATAATTATTGTAACATAATGTGTAATAACATCCCATAATACAATAAATATTGATATAAAAGCATGATGCAAAATGGACATATCAGGCTTGCTTGTAGAGGCCTCAGCAGTGGTAGCAGCAGCAACAGAGTCTTCATTGAATTTCCTCACTTCTTCTTTTGCCTATTTGGCCAGTTTAGCTTGACTCTTGCCCATTCATCAGGATAGTCCTCACCCCGTTTGAGGCTGGTAGGATCAACTTCTTGGCCTGGTGCCAATGGAGGTCTTGGGCATGGAGGGTTAAGAGCGAACTTCTTCATGTACTTAGGAGTGACATATCTGTATTCCCTCCATTCCCATGCCCATCTCCTCTCTATCCTTTGTCTGCGCACCTTGCGCTGATTTTTATCCTCCTTGCCATGTTTGGCCTCATCAGGTGTGCAATAATCCTTGTAAATGTCATCTGGAATTTCGAAAGCAGTGTTGACCTCGGGTCCCTTTCCACCCTTCTAAGGTCTCTTGTCATCAGCCATTTTCTTCAGCTGAGGATTTTAGACAATAGAATTCTCTGAAGAGGTGTGCAACTTTTCTTTGAGGAACGCTGCAAATGAGTTAAGTTGATGAGAACCTAGTGATTCAGCAGCGAACATGAGTACCTGTGAACAGAGTATAGTTGAGAGGAATTTGGAGAGGTCATATGCGTTCTCAAAAGATTCTGCAAAAATAACAAGTTTGAGGAATTTGACCAGATGAGCCTTGAGGAATTTCACTAAGCTCTATTTGTCTTAGGTTCCAGAGTTGTATAGATTAAAAATTCACACAATTGAGGAATCTCGAAGAAAATGATGCTTAGGGAAACAGATCAAGAACAGATGTTGAGTGAGGTGTTTAGTGTGTGAAAATTTTAAGAATAAACACCTTTTGATGATTTTGTAGAAAACATCTGAATCAACGAGGGCAGTAAAAGTAACTTTTAATTACCCTTGACTAGGAACATGACGAACTGGGAAGTGTAGATGTGAAGCTCGTCAGTTCAGATCTTCCACGCCCTAACTTGGCCGAGGAAGATAGCTACGGCGGCGGCGGAGTGAAGAAATCCGCAGCCGGCGCGAGTACGACGGCAACGAGGTCGAGGCAGTGAAGTTCTTCCTCACCAGCGACGATGGATGTAGTGGAGGCGCTATTTTTTGGGAAGCTCGAGCGAGAGTGAGGTCGAGCGGAGTAAAAAACGAAATGAGGAAGGGGAGGGGTATTTATAGCCGAGGTGAAAAACCACTGATCCGAAGAAATTGGACGAACGTGCCCCTGACCCTTCTCATTCACTTGACATATGTCACCCACATACTGAGAGGTGGCGATCGTGTGAGATTGTGGGTGAGTAGATAAGTATTATCGTGGAACGCGAAACGGTTTGAGCGGCAAACACTGAAAATTCACATAAGATAAATTTTAAAGTTTTCGTTCGCAAATTCTTCAGCTGACAAGGACACAGTGAAGATTTTGAACGGGTCTCAAATAGAACGCACATGAAGAATTTGTGAATAGTTTGGGTTGAGTTTAAAATAGAGGGGGAAGGGTTCGATCACATTCACGCAGAAAAGGCAACTTGAAGAAATAGCAATAAGTGAATGCTGTAGAGGACTTAAACTCATATATATATATAGCCAATGAAGAAAAACAATGGAAACGTTGAAGACATTGCAAAGTTGAAGAAATTGAACAGCTGAGGAATTTCAGAATTGAGGAAAAACTCAAATTGAAGATTTTCAACTTTTGGTGGTGGCGTGACCCACCGTGTAAGAATGATGATTTTAGACGGCACGTACAATTGTCGTAGGGCTCTGAGAATCAAATTCTTCGTTAATTTCTTCACACTTAGAGTGTTAGTCTTCATTGATTGAAGAAAAAGTTTCTTCATGTGTTGCACATCTAAGTCATCAATTTTTTGTAAGTGTTAGGATGAGTGTCCTTTTCAAAGAACATTCGAAGATTCTAAGATATTTAGCTCACACCGCAACTTGCTAAATCTCTTCTCATCCAAGGGCTTTGTGAAGATATCGGCTAGCTGTTCTTCAGTATTCACATGCTCAATAGAAATGTCACCCTTCAACACATGATCACGAAGAAAATGATGACGAATCTGAATGTGCTTTGTCTTCGAGTGCTGAACTGGGTTATGAGCAATCTTAATGGCACTCTCATTGTCACAGTAGAGAGGCACATTCCTCACCTTAACACCGTAGTCCTTGAGAGTTTGCTTCATCCATAGCAGTTGAGCACAGCAAGAACCAGCAGCAATTTACTCAGCTTCAGCAGTAGACAGTGATACGCGGTTCTGTTTCTTCGAGGACCAATAGACCAAAGATCGTCCGAGGAAATGGCATGTGCTTGATGTTGACTTGCGGTCCACATGATCACCAGCATAATCAGAGTCTGAATATCCAATGAGATCAAAAACCGAGCCCTTGGGGTACCATAATCCAAGTGTTGGTGTGTGAGCTAGATATCGAAGAATATGCTTCACAGCCTTATGGTGTGATTCCTTCGGTGTAGCTTGAAATCGGGCAGACATGCAAACACTAAGCATAATATCTGGCCTAGATGCACATAAATACAATAAAGAACCAATCATGGAGCAGTATACCTTTTGATTGAAGTCAATACCATTTTTATCAGTGCATAGATGGCCATTTGTGGGCATAGGAATTTTGACCCCTTTGCAGTCTTGCATGCCGAATTTCCTCAATACGTCCTTGAGGTATTTCTCCTGAGATATGAATATGCCATTGCACTGTTGACTAATTTGAAGACCTAGGAAGAATTCCAATTCTCCCATCATAGACATTTCATATTCCTCTCTCATCATATAACCAAATTCGTCAGTGTAACGTTGGTCAGTGCAGCCAAAGATAATATCATCAACATATATTTGGCACGCAAACAATTCATCATCATAAGATTTAGTCAAAAGAGTAGGGTCAAGTGAACCAGGTTTGAAGCCTTTCTTCATGAGGAATTCCTTCAAAGTATCATACCACGCCTGAGGGGCCTGCTTGAGGCTATAGAGGGCCTTATTGAGTCTGAAGACTTTGTCAGGATGCTTTGGATCTTCAAAACCAGGGGGTTGAGCAACATATACTTCTTCCTCAAGCTTACTATTGAGGAATGCACTTTTCACATCCATTTGATATACAGTGATATCATGATGGTTAGCAGAAGCAAGTAATATGCGAATAGCCTCAAGTCTAGCAATAGGTGCAAAAGTTTCATCAAAATCAATTCCTTCAACATGTGTGTAGCCTTGAGCTACAAGCTGTGCCTTATTCCTCACCACAAGGCCATTTTCATCTTGCTTGTTGCGGTAGATCCACTTTGTGCCAATGATATTGTGCTTGTGAGGATCTGGATGTTTGACCAGTTCCCAGACATTGTTGAGCTCGAATTGATGTAATTCCTCTTGCATAGCTTGAATCCACTCAGGCTCCAGAAATGCTTCATCTGGCTCTGTGATAGAGACGAAAGCAAAGTGCCCACAAAAGTTAGACAAATGTGAAGCTTTTGAGCGTGTGAGAGGACCTGGAATGTTGATGTCGCTGATGATTTTTTCAATCTGCACTTCGTTTGCAACACGAGGATGAGCGGGTTGTCGTCAAGGAATTTGATCAGCATTTTCTTCAGCACCATTTTCTTCAGGTGCATCAGCATGACGTTCTTCACGTTCTGGAATGACTTCTTCAGTAGATTCTTTGGTGGGAATGACATCCTCAGTAGCCTTGAACTTGATGTTTTCCTTAGGTGGTTGTTCATCTAACACAGAAGGTAGGTGCTCTCTTTGCGAGCCATTAGTTTCATCGAACCGCACATCTATAGTTTCAACAACTTTGTGGAGAACGTTGTTGAAGACTATGTAGGTGTGCGAGTCCTTTCCGTAACCAAGCATAAAACCTTCATGTGCTTTCGGTGCAAATTTAGAATTGTGATGAGGATCTCTAATCCAACATTTAGCACCAAAGACTTTGAAATAACTCACATTGGGTTTCTTGTCAGTGAGGAGTTCGTATGCAGTCTTCTTGAAGAATTTGTGAAGATATACCCTGTTGATGATGTGGCACACAGTATCAATTGCCTCAGTCCAGAAGCGACGAGGTGTCTTGTATTCATCAAACATAGTGTGAGCCATCTCAACAAGATTCATGTTCTTGCGCTCCACGACGCCATTCTGCTGAGGAGTGTAAGGAGCAGATAACTCATGAGTAATATCAAGTTCATCAAGATAGTCATCAAGACCAGAATTCTTGAACTCGGTTCCATTATCACTTCTGATCTGCTTGATCTTCACACCAAAGTTGTTTGAAGCCCTCGAGGAAAATCGTTTGAAGACTTCCTGCACTTCATGTTTGTAAGTGACAATATGCACCCATGTGTAACGAGAGTAATCATCAACAATAACAAAGCCATATATAGATGCTTCATTTGTAAACGCAGAATAGTGATTAGGACCAAAGAGATCCATGTGAAGCAATTCAAACGGCCGAGTAGTAGTCATGATAGTCTTCACTAGATGTTTAGCCTTGGTTATCTTTCCTGCTTCACAGGCTCCGCACAAGTGATCCTTGAGGAATTTGACATTCTCAATGCTAATGAGATGCTTCTTCTTTGCGAGCATGTGCAAATTCCTCATCCCAGCATGACCAAGTCGTCGATGCCATAGCCAGCCTTCTGAAGCTTTTGCAAGTAGACATACGGCTGGTTGTGGTCCTGTAGAGAAATCAACAATATACAGATCTCCTCTCCTAAAGCCTTCGAAGACTTTGGAATTGTCAGCTTCCATGATCACAACACAATGATACTTGCCAAAGATAACGACCATATCAAGATCACAAAGCATTGAGACAGACATGAGGTTGTATCCTAAGGACTTGACAAGCATGACTTTGTCCATGTGCTGATCCTTTGAGATCGCAACCTTACCTAGACCCAATACCTGACTTTTGCCTTTGTCAGCGAAGATGATATGCTTCAGATGCGATGGAGATAGGGGAACATCCATCAATAGATTCTTGTCACCAGTCATGTGATTTGTACATCCACTATCAAGGACCCACTCATTGGCTTTGGGTTGATCATCCTGCAGATGAATTAGTGCAGCTTACGAACTCATATACTTCATCAGTGAAGAATATGGCATCAATTTTATCAGATCAATTTCATCAAGTAGTGGAACAGATAAAACAGAATGAGGACGTGAGAAATGAAAGTTCATTTGTTCATGATTAGCCTGCATCCTTTTAGGCATAGACAGGTCTCCTGCAAATTCTTCAGACGTTTAAGTTCGTCTGGATATCTGTCCCTACATAAGAAATTAGTTCCTTTTCTTCACCACCCACATCTGAAGGGGTGGCAAAGAGTTCATCATTCTGCGAGCTCCATAAGAGAACGGTGGCATTGAAGTAAGACCACTTCGTTTCACATAAGAGGAGTTAGGATAAGCATATGAATAAGTAGAGAAATTCTTCGAGGACTTATGAACATAATGATTTGAAGAATAATGCTCATATTCATAGCCCTTAAATCTTCCCTGCGAGACAGAAGGCTTAGCACGATGATGTTCATATGAGGACTTTGATCCTTTTGAGGAATTTGATCCACGTGAGGAATGTGGTCCGTATGAGGATTTGGATCCATATGAAGAATTTGATCTGGGGTTCCTATTCTTCACAGGTGGTGTCATGATGACATTCACCTGAAGATTTTCAAGGCACCTTTTGGAAACCCGGATTTTCTTCATAGGGGAACTGTTCCTGCAGTTTGTGCCAACATATCTAGCAAATACTTCACCATTCTGTTTTTTGAACAATTTATAGTTGCAGTCAAATGACTCATCAGAAGAATGAGGAGATTCACATGTAAAGCCAGATAGAGTAGATGGATCTATTGGAGGTCCCTTTGCGGCATCCCATGAGGTTTTGGGGTATTGCTCAGGCTTCCAATATGTTCCATCAGCATTGATTTTCCTCTCAAAGGCAATACCCTCTTTTCTAGGGTTCCCGTTGAGGATCTTCTTTTTAAGCACATCACAAAGAGTCTGATGCCCTTTGAGGCTTTTGTACATGCCTGTCATATACAATTCCTTCAGCCCTACATCATCTGTGATACTGGCAATGTCCTCAGATGAGGAATTAGTGATAGCAAAGATAGGTGAAGAATTTGTAGCAGAAGAAGCATTTGAACATTCAGGCAAAGAATTAGCAGATTCACGTTCAATGCACTTCAAACATGGAGGAATGAATTCTTCCAAGGTAGTGTTGATTTATTGAGCAAGTAATGAATCACGCTCCTTCTGAAGATCTTCATAACTCACCCTTAGCTTTTCAAGATCTTGCTTTCTTTGAAGAAATTCATAAGAAATATTCTCATGATCAGATAAGAGAGTGTTCTGATGACTTTGAAGGTTGTCAAACTTGGACTAAAGTCTCTGAAGACTTTCAGTCAAGGTTTTAGTGCGATCCATTTCTTCACCCAACATATCATCACTTTTGTCTAGCATGTTTTGAACCTTTTCAAGAGCCTTTTGTTGTTTCACAGCAATCTTAGCGAGTTTAGAGTAGCTAGGCTTGAGATTTTCATCAGATTCATCCTCACGTGATTCAGAGGAGGAATATTTGAGTACCTTGGCACCTTTTGCCATGAAGCAATAGGTGGGAGCATAGTCATCATCGCCTTCATCAGCCTTGTTGGTGAAGCCATTTTCTTCAGAGTTGAAGATTGACTTGCTGACGAATGCAGTAGCGAGAGCTAGGTTCGCCACACCAAACACGGACTCCTCAGATGCCTCCTCTTCCTCATGTTCCTCAGATTCAGCCTCAGAGTCCATTTCCTTGCCAACGAATGCCCGAGCCTTCTTGGAGCTGCTCTTCTTGTGAGATGAAGACTGCGAGGATTTTGATGATGAAGACTTTGAAGATTTCTTCTTCTTCTTTGTGTCATCAGAACTGTAATCCTTGTATTTCTTCTTCTTTGATTCCTTTTCTCACTGAGGACAATCTTGAATGTAGTGACCAGGTTTGTTGCATTTGTGGCATAGCCTCTTCTTGTAGTCACTGGATGAGGAATCATTGCTCCTTGAGGATTTTCCAAAACGGCCACGTCTAGAGAACTTCTGGAATTTCTTCACGAGCAGTGTTAGCTCCTGGCTCGGTTCTTAAGGATCACCAAGGCTACTACCAGAATCTTCACCTTCAGATTCAGAGACAGCCTTGGCCTTCAGGGCACGTGATCTGCCATAGCTCGAACCATAGAGATCTCTCTTCTCAGCAAGCTGGAACTCATGAGTGTTTAGCCTCTCGAGGATATCAGCAGGATCAAGTGACTTGTAATCTCCACGTTCTTGTATCATCAGTGCCAGAGTATCAAATGAGGGATCAAGCGATCTCAGCAATTTCTTCACCACCTCATGGTCGGTGATGTCAGTGGCACCAAGTGCTTGAAGCTAATTTGAGATGTCAGTGAGGCGATCGAAGGTTTGCTAAACATTTTCATTATCGAGTCTCTTGAAGTGGTTGAAGAGATTGCGAAGAACATCAACTCGAGAGTCACGTTGTGTTGAGACTCCTTCATTGACCTTGGACAGCCTATCCCAGATAAGCTTAGCAGTTTCCAAAGAACTCACTCTTCCATACTGCCCTTTGCTCAAATGGCCACATATGATGTTCTTCACTTGAGAATAGAGTTGCTTGAATGTCTTCACATCAGCAGCATTCAGAGAAGGTGAGGGAGTCCTAGACTAGGGGGTGTCCGGACAGCCGGACTATCATCGTCCGCCGGACTCCAAGACTACGAAGATACAAGATTGAAGACTCCGTCCCGTGTCCGGATGGGACTTTCCTTGGCGTGGAAGGCAAGCTTGGCGATACGGATATGTAGATCTCCTACCATTGTAACCGACTCTGTGTAACCCTAGCCTCCTCCGGTGTCTATATAAACCGGAGGGCATTAGTCCGTAGGACACAACATACATTACAACAATCATACCATAGGCTAGCTTTAGGGTTTAGCCTCCTTGATCTCGTGGTAGATCCACTCTTGTACTACCCATATCATCAATATTAATCAAGCAGGACGTAGGGTTTTACCTCCATTGAGAGGGCCCGAACCTGGGTAAAACATCGTGTCCCTCGTCTCCTGTTACCATCCGCCTAGACGCACAGTTCGGGACCCCCTACCCGAGATCCGCCGGTTTTGACACCGACATTGGTGCTTTCATTGAGAGTTCCTCTGTGTCGTCACCGATAGGCTTGATGGCATCTGCAACTAACGATGTTGTCCATGGTGAGATCTTCCTCCCCGGACAGATCTTCATATTCGGCGGTGACGGTGTCCTGGACTAGGGGGTACTCACCACGTCGTCTCCCGATCAGGTGGATTGGGCCGAGGATCCCCATGGCCGTATACTCATGGGCCAGTCCGGACAGTTGCCGCATACAAGGAAGATTCCACAAGACTTGGCGATCAAGACAAGGACTCCTCCCCCACCGGCGTATCCGGCTAGGACTCTTGTTATCCTAGGCCCCTGGTGCATTATATAAACCGAGGCCAGGCTAGTCGATAGAGATATATACAACATACATCACAACAATCATACCATAGGCTAGCTTTAGGGTTTAGCCTCCTTGATCTCGTGGTAGATCCACTCTTGTACTACCCATATCATCAATATTAATCAAGCAGGACATAGGGTTTTACCTCCATCAAGAGGGCCCGAACCTGGGTAAAACATCGTGTCCCTGGTCTCCTGTTACCATTGATCCTAAGACGCACTGCTTGGGACCCCCTACCCGAGATCCGCCGGTTTTGACACCGACATTGGTGCTTTCATTGAGAGTTCTGCTGTGTGATCGGCGAAAGGATCAATGGCTCGACTGCAGGTCAACTGCGACGTCGGCATCTTCGTCACCAGCTCGACTGGTCACCTTGGCTTGACCGAGGACTGCGCCCTACCTCCGATCGTCATGTTCGGATGAGGGCCTTCATCAACACCAACTCCGATCTCTATCAAAATCATGGAGGATTCATCCATTGAGCTCGGGGGCTCAACGTCAACATTGCCCTCAAGCGATCGTGCGGTTTTTTTTGGACAGCAAACTCGTATCTGCTGCCACCACCTCCTCGAGTATCGCTTTGATGATCGCCTTGGTGGAATTGTGCGGAATTGAGTCTACAACAACCCTGGAAAATTTCGTCGAGTTTCGATGGAGGAATCACTCGCAATCCACGATATACCGGAGCCCTGTCAAATCTGGACGGGAATCTGGACGGGTTTAGGGCGTGGTGTCCAGCTTCTAGCTCGGACGTCCTTTGGAAGATCCAACCGTTGATCGGCTGCGGAATTCCTATATCTACCACCCCTCCAAATTTCAGCTCGATCCGACCATCAGAACTTCGGGAACCTTCTGATTAGTGCATCACTTTTCGGATCTGTTTTCTGCGCGAGAACGAATCCGACCCGAATTCATCTTTTTTATGAACGGGATTTCGGACATCCTTTTTGAAGGAAGTTTTGTATGGGATATTCTGTATTGTTCCCAAACACATCCCACTAACCTTAAGATCTTTTAAACATGATCTTCAACATCATTGCTGGTGCCAAACCAGTCCGGCAATATTGTTCCACGGCTGCCGACCTGCGCTAGACACGTCGTCACTTTGTTGAGCCGAGCTCAACTTCTTCGGATCATCATCGCGGCAAGTCGAACAAGAGTCTGGCATCGCGAAGAACAAATCATCATCAACATCGCCGCCCCACGGATTACACGGGGCGGGAATATCGGCATCGTCGCACGGTCGCTTCATCAAGCCGGCATCGACCACGTCACGACCTGCATCGGCAGGGCCGCACTGTTGCTCCTTCAAGCCGGTGTCCATCACGCCGATCTACTTCGACATCTCGGCTGGACCGGAGGATTCATCATCTCTTCATCAACCTACTCCGGACACTTCGGCGTCACCAGCCGACCAGCTTCGTCACGATTAGCTGGACCGAGGGCTTTGCCTCGGCAAGCCAACCTTTGCCAGCATCATCCTCCTTCGGATTGCTACAACAAATAAACCAGGTGCTATTAATCCTAATATTTTTTGTTTGTTTGGGTTCATTTTTCCCAAGGAATTATTACTCTGGTTTGTCCATCATATGTTCACAGGTCTATCAAATGGTGGCCGCACTAACGACGGTTGCATCATGGTTCGGTCAGTCTCCGTACATAGTCCGGCGAACGCCGCATCCGGAGCACGGACCGACCTGTGAATTCAGGCTTTGCCACGCCTTTACCGCATCACGCCGATGCCCTGCATCGACATCGACCTCGGCGCCAGGCCATATTTTCTTTTATTACTCACTTTGTATAAATTATTCATTATGCAATGATTTTTTTTAAATTTTATTATCACTATTATCTCCGGTTTGCACTATTTTTTGTGCACAGGAAAATGATCCAGCCGGACTATATCCTTTGGCGTCACCTCGGCTGGACGGGGGGCTTCGTCAACACTTCATTACCCCATGTCGGGGACTTCGGCATCACTCTGCCGTTCTGCATTTACCGAGCTATGTCACCACTTCGGAATGCCGAGCTCTTTGCTCCGCCACCTCGGGACCGGCTTGGGGGACGGAACCTTGTCCCGCATCAAGCTCGGACCACGTCGTCAATACCGAACACATTAACCAGCTAAGTTGTCTTCATGCTCAAAGTTTTAAATTTTTAACTTGTGTTCGGTTCGACCAAGCATTATACTTTTTGGAAAAAAGTGGCTTGTAAAAATTTTCCTTGTCCAAACTTTGTTTGCACACACTTGACGCGCTATCCGCGCTCATTATACCTGGGGGCTTCTTTAACAGAAGCTTATTAATACGGGCTTTATGCCCAACACATGTGTCACACTTCCACATGTACCTTTTATTCACCATTATATGCATCGATATGACTTAAGTTTTGGCCAAGCTGGGTTGCCTGGCTCCTGTGCTTACCCCTACGTTTCTGATTGTTCGGCTAGGTGGTAAAGGGAGCACCTCTGCGATTGTTACTGCCGGGTCAGCCGGATGTGTACCTCAGACTGGGTGAAGCCGAAAGCTAGCATTCTTAAGGGAATACTCGGTCGGTGAACTAAAAGATGATTTCTTACCTATTTATTTACCTGCCCCCAGATGTTTTTCTGCTCTTTTTGTAGTCCGGACATGCACTTTAGGGCATGCCTCCCAGGGAAAGGAACCCCTAACGGAACTATTCTCCCTGGAAGATGTTTCTTACTAACCATGTAATATAACATAACTAGTTGGGCACTTGTATGATAAAGCACTAATGACCCCTATGCCTGGTCTCCACGCATGCCCCGGTTTTTATAACCGCGAGGGTATTCGGACACACTCCGGACTATTGGGTCCAGAGGTTGAAGCGAAAAGGTCCGCTACGACAAACGATCTACAATCCGGCTAGAAGGCATTTTACATGTCACCTTACATTATATAGTCAACTTTTACCCAAGTCACTTGGGGGCTCTTATGTTTATTTGAGCCGTTTTATACTAAGTGTTTTTCTCCTTAGTCGTTGCAAAGTTTTTATTATTTATCACTCCTTTTTTCGACACGAGTGTGCGGTCACTAGTCGGGGAGCCTAATTTCTCTCTCAAAGCCGCTAGAGTTTAGTTTGCTAAACTGGCCTGATGAGAAGTATTCCGCCCTCGGGATAGGAGGTTGAAGCCGTAGGCTGACCCGCTCGAAGTCCTGAGATAGGATGTATCATGTTAAAGCACGACAGAAGCACTTCTTTTTTCTAAAACCAATTTTCGGATTGGCACCGAACACTTGATATTGTTCGGACGTCATGTTTTCACTGACGTTTCTTGGTTTTCCAAGCTTTTTGGCACTTTTAAACTATTTGTGCTTTTCCAGCATTAGTCTCGCAGTGCAACACCGAACACCTTTTAGGGATTTCGGCAAAAATATTCTTGGATATTGCTATATATGAATCGGTTTCGAATTGTGTCTTCGGTCAATAGTTGGGTTTCCTGGCTCCCGCACTTGGTTCCTGTGTTCCGTTTTGTTCGGCTAGGCGTGCAAAGGGAGAACCACTACGATTGTGCTTCCAGCTCACATGGTTAAGCACCTCAGTGGAGAAAGCCGAAAACTGACTATCACAATAAGCGTAAACTGGTCAGCGATCCGATAACTATGTTAAATAACAGGCCGTTCATAACATTGGCCGAAGGGTTTACGGCTTGACCTCGACTGTCGCCGAACACTACCGGGGGCTATTAACTAGCCTCCCAAACTAAATCCTCGATATTTTGCTCTTACATTGGAGTTGAGGTTTTATGATCATGCTTAGCATGACAACCCAAAGAAAGGAACCGATAGCGGGACTATTTTCTTTGGAAGACATTTCTTCTGTTAAACAGTAATATAACATATCTCTTTGCGTACCTTTGTTTATAAAACCGTATGGCCAGATTGCCTTGTTTGTCGTAAATCTTTGCCCTCATAAAGGCTTTATAAAGTAGGACAAACACTCCTCAGCTATTGGCCGAGGAGGTGGAAGCCGATGGTCGGTCAACAAAGTTTTGTACAATGCGGATCCGAGCATTAAATGACGTAAAGTACTTGGATACATAGAGTCATTACACACAATTTGTGATTTTACTATGGATATCGATCCTTAATTCGGCCGCCCGTGCCCGCATTAAGGCTCGGGGGCTACTAGGCTTCGGGCTTATTATTTAAACATATTAAAGGGGCACATCGATCCCCTGATCTGGTGTTGCCACCCGACCAGTGTCTCGGGGGCTACTGCATTGCTTGTCCAATGCAGAAAATTTTATGTGCAATATAGTTTCCGAGGAGATTTTGATCCTCAGGTTGGTCGGCCGCACCGAACCTGAGTCTCGAGGACTGAGCACGCCGCTTTTAGTGTCCCAAAGTATTCTGCCGAGCTAGGACTTGATCCTCAGGCCGATTTTGCAAATCGACCTGAGTCTCAGCGGCTACTGGGATCAGCGGTCTTATGTCATCCTTCATGTGCATCTCGGGTTTTAGACCGATACCCACCTTGAGGGCTACTGGCTATATATCTCGGCAGAGAATAAATTGCACCAATAAAAAATAATGACAAAATTCGGCCCACATTCGGGGTGGTGCACCATCTCGGAAGCAGTCCGGCATAAAGCTCGGGCGCTAGTGGCTGGCTCCATAGAGGGCATTTCTGGCATTAAGCTCGGCTAAACTCCTTCAAACTTCTTTGAACCAAGGTGATTTACGACACCTCGGATACAGTCCGGCGTTGGAGCTCGGATACACAGTCCGGCGTTGGAGCTCGGATACATAGTCCGGCGTTAGAGCTGGGAAGCAGTCCGGCATTGGTGCTCGGCTGCAAAAGATACCTCGAATGCAGTCCGGCGTTGGAGGTCGGACGCAAGAGGACGTTGCCGCCCGGGAACAACTTCAAACCCGAGGTGTGGCATAAAAATAACAAGGCATTGATAAAGGCCGGAAACTTAAAGGGTCTCCTCGGATACCCGACGTGTAAACTCGTCGAATGCATTTCGGCGATCCTCAAGATCGAAGATGAGAATATTTGTTGAACCAGTTTTCAAGACCGACGACCGAAGATGAAGAACAGTTCGGAAGAATCGAGGAGCGTCCCCAACTTGAAGACCGGTTCAGGGGGCTACTGACGGTGTCCTAGACTAGGGGGTACTCACCACGTCGTCTCCCGATCAGGTGGATTGGGCCGAGGATCCCCATGGCCGTATACTCATGGGCCAGTCCGGACAGTTGCCGCATACAAGGAAGATTCCACAAGACTTGGCAATCAAGACAAGGACTCCTCCCCCACCGGCGTATCCGGCTAGGACTCTTGTTATCCTAGGCCCCTGGTGCATTATATAAACCGAGGCCAGGCTAGTCGATAGAGATATATACAACATACATCACAATAATCATACCATAGGCTAGCTTTAGGGTTTAGCCTCCTTGATCTTGTGGTAGATCCACTCTTGTACTACCCATATCATCAATATTAATCAAGCAGGACGTAGGGTTTTACCTCCATCAAGAGGGCCCGAACCTGGGTAAAACATCGTGTCCCTGGTCTCCTGTTACCATTGATCCTAAGACGCACTGCTTGGGACCCCCTACCCGAGATCCGCCGGTTTTGACACCGACAGGCGGCTTCACACTGCGGGCTAATTCGCTTGGCCATCTGGAGCAGATCGAAAGCTACGCCCCTGGCCGTCAGGTCAGATTCAGAAGCCTAAACTTCACGGCCGATGTCCACGGAGACTTGATCTTCGACGGACCCGAGCCACAGCCGAGCGCGCCGCACTGTTGCGATGGGCATGATCTAGCTCTGCCGCTGAACAGTGCCTTGGTGGCCGCACACGAATCCGCTCCGGCCACTGGTTCGGAGCAGACTGCCCAGTTAGGGGATCGGTGCATGGACGCCGCCTCGGGTGCTTCAACTGCTACGACGATGGAGCCGAACACTAATCTTGTCCCTCGTAAAACCCGTAATTCCGAGGTACCGGACTCCTTGCCGGACTCCGAACCTCCCGCGCCCCTACCAATCAAATCGGATCAGGCGCCGGTTATGGAATTCACCGCCACGGACATCTTCCAATACTCGCCTTTTGGCGACATCCTGAATTCACTAGAGCATCTCTCGTTATCAGGAGAGCCCTGGCCGGACTATGGCCAGGTTGGTTGGGATTCGGGCGATGAAGAAATCCAGAGCCAACCCACCACCCACTTTGTAGCCACTGTCGACGACTTAACCAACACGCTAGACTACGACTCCGAAGACATCGACGCTATAGATGACGACGACGGAGACGAACAAGAAACAGCGCCTATAGGGCACGCGAGGACCACCTCGTCGTACGACATATACATGGTGGATACCCCAAAAGAGAGCGATAACGAGGACCAACAGGCCGCGGCAGAGGATAAACAACCAAAACGGCAGCGCAGACGTCGCCCTAAGCCCCGCCTCGACAACAACAACGCTCCTAAGGACCCCGCATTACAGCAGGGCACAGAAGTGGACGACGAGCATGTGGATAAGCAACCGTCCGAACAGGACGAGTCAGATAATCAGTCCAGGCCCGGCAAAAACGACGGTTTGGACGATCTCACGCCGGACACGCCGCCGGAAGGTAAAAACCTTTGGAAAAGACTCGTCAACACTGCAAGAAGCTTGAAGAAAGAAAAACGGAAGCTCAAAACAGCGGAAGACACACTCAGAATGAGGTGGAGCAAAGTACTCAAAACCGCGGATAAATACGGCAATGGCCATCAATCAAAGAGCTATCCGAAGTGCAAGCTGCTACCAGAATTCGACGACGAGGCCATAGAGCCCCCACAGTCAAAAAATAAAGAGGCAGCCTGGTTGGATAGACGGCCAGATGACAGGCCAAATTCGGAAAGTGGCGCCACACATAAACCAACCAGCGAACTTGGAAGGACAGATGGCCCAGCCAGGTCCATCTACGGGCCAAAGAAGAAGGCCCCAAGAAGCAAGGCAACACGTCAAGTGTCCGAAGATAGCGGCACACACAAATACAGGGGTGCCGCACACCCACTATGTTTCACCGATGAGGTGCTGGACCATGAATTCCCAGCAGGATTTAAACCCATAAACATAGAGGCCTACGATGGAACAACAGACCCTGGAGTCTGGATAGAAGATTATATACTGCATATACACATGGCCAGAGGAGACGATCTCTACGCCATAAAATACCTACCCCTCAAGCTTAAAGGGCCAGCCCGTCATTGGCTTAAAAGCCTCCCAGAAAACACTGTTGGAAGTTGGGAAGAGCTCGAGGACGCGTTTAGAGCAAATTTTCAAGGGACTTATGTCCGCCCTCCGGATGCAGATGATCTAAGTCATATAACTCAACAGCCCGAAGAGTCAGCGCGGAAATTCTGGAACAGGTTTCTCACCAAAAAGAACCAAATAGTCGACTGTCCGGACGCCGAAGCCTTAGCAGCTTTCAAACACAATGTCCGAGATGAATGGCTTGCCAGGCACCTCGGCCAAGAGAAACCGAGGATAATGTTCGCCCTAACAAGCCTCATGACCCGCTTCTGTGCGGGAGAGGATAGCTGGCTAGCAAGATGCAGCACCAGCGACCCAAGTACATCCGAGATAAGAGATGGAAACGGAAAATCACGGCGCAGGAAAGAGCAGCGCCGGAATAAAGAGAAAAGCCAAAAGAGCACGGCAGTCAACGCCGGATTCAAAAGCTCGCGGCCAAACAACAAAACACCGCCTCTTAAGGATGACAGCGATGAGTTGTCCAACTTAAACAGGATTTTGGGTCGGATATGTCAAATCCACAGTACCCCCGGAAGGCCTGCAAATCACACCCACAGGGATTGTTGGGTTTTTAAACAGTCCGGCCGACTAAACACCGAACACAAGGGGCTCGACGCGTCAAGTGAAGAAGATAAACCCCACTAGCAGAGCACCGAAAAACAAAAGACTTTCCCACAAGAGGTCAAAGTAGTAAACTCACTTCATGTGATAATACGGAAAAATAGTGCGGCACTTCCTAAAAAGAGCCTCGCACGGTCCAACCCAGCAGACCATAGAGATTGGATATCAAAACCAGCCACTTTCGACCACCTGGACTATTCCAGAAGTGTTCGAAGCGCGGGACGGACTGCCCTGATATTGAATCCCATAATCGATGGATTACAATTTACTGAAGTCCTAATGGACGGAGGCAGCGACTTAAACCTGCTGTATTCAAACACAATCCGCAAGATGGGGATAGACCCTACCAAAATTCGACACAGCCGCACTTCCTTCAAAGGAGTGACGCCAGGCCCTTATGCCAAGTGCACAGGCTCCCTATTACTAGAAGTCGTGTTCGGATCACCGAACAATTTTCGGCGTGAAAAACTAATTTTTCATATCGTCCCATTTAAAAGTGAATATCAAGCACTCTTGGGACGAAAGGCTTTCGTCCGTTTTAACGCCATACCGCATTACGCGTCTCTTACACTCAAGATGCCCGGTCCTCGCGGCATCATTTCAGTGCGAGGGTCACCTGAAGACCCCGGACACGGATAGACGAGTCCGGCATTGGTTGGCTAGGGGCTCCCTAGCCGCACAACCCTTGACAAAGGGTTGCGCGCACAAAGAATCGCGAGTTCATACGAATCCCGCTTTACTTATTTATGTTTCTTCTTCTCCTTTTTTTCGCATGAATTGTTTCCAAACTAAGCGTTCCTCTCTTTTTACAGATGAACAACGTGCATACCAGTCCAGGATAACGGCACAACGGAGACACAGGCGCAGACGTGCAGTAGGGACCCGTTGCGAGGATTCTTTTCAGATTAAGACCCTGCGTAAACCTTTTTTAATGTCTCTTGTTGTTATTCTCCCTTGGTTTCTTCCTATAACCAAAGCGGAGCCTGACGTTTTGGCATTGGCCGCGTCAGAAGACCATGCCCGTACTTGGACACTAGGGGCTTAGGGCATTATTCTGCCCATTATCATAAAGACCGAACACCTTAGGGAGTGTTCGGCGTCTCGAGTTAGGCATTATATGCATCAGCTCTGAATCATGTCTTTGGTCAAATGTTGGGTTTGCCCGGCTCCTGTGTTTTGCTGCCTTACGTTCCGTATCATCGGCTAACGCGGCACCAGGAGAACTACGGCGATTGTGCCCCAGTTCGGCTGGGCGAGCACCTCAGTAGAGAAAGCCGAAAACTGACTATCATGATATAGCGAGAGACTGGTCAACCACTCGATCGACTACCAGAATGTTTAGAATTCCCCGCTTTGACGAAGGACCGTTTCCCGGTCAGGCACACACGCGCCCCGCAATCGGAGAAGCGCGGTGCCCCCAGGGGCTATATCGTAGCCCCACCCTCGAGCTCCACTGGCTAAATGAAAGTGATAAAGCATTATAGTCCGGATTGCCTCGTTTGCTACGCTACCACCTCCTAAACAGGACCGAGACGTCGGATTAAGTGTGAACACGCGCTATTTTTGCGAACACCCCCGCACCTTGTGCGTGGGGGCTGAAGCCGAAGACTGCAATCTTTCAGGTTATATAAATGTATAGGAAAACGGCCACTCAGGAGCAGTTTTACCACTTGGGACGCACAAGTATAAAAAGAAGTTATTGCATAATCATTGTTTTACAAGCTAAAATGTTCATTTGAACGTGACATTTTTTGAACACTGCGACTCTATTACACGAGCACCACGCATAACTTCCCTGAAATAGTGCTCGGCGGGGAGCCGGCTTTCATCCGAACCCTGGGAGGCAACAGCGGTGGCATCCATCTCTGTCCAATGCGCCTTTACGCGGGCAAGTGCCATCCGCGCGCCTTCGATGTAGGCCGACCGCTTCATCTCCTTGATATGCGGCACCGCTCCGAGGAATTGCTGCAGTAAGCCGAAGTAGCTCGTCGCCTTGGGCCTCTCTGGCCAGACATGAGCCACGATGTCAGTCATGGCAAGTCCGAATAATCTATTTAGCTCGGCCCATTCGGCCAACTGGTCGGTCAACGAAAGTGAGTGATCCGGACTATGGAATTGAGACCAAAGTAGCTCTTCCGTCTTGTGATCCTTCTGGCTCCGGAAGTGCTCAACGGCATCAGCCGCACTTGCCGCTAAGTCCATATACGGATCCTCCGGACTCCACAGCCGATCAAATTGAGCATACTTTTGATCCATAAACCGGCGACGCAGCAGATAAGGCTTGCCAGCCACGATATCTCCGGCCTGGCGCAGCTCCTCCCTCATGGCCCGCATTGCAGAGCGGGCATCCTTGGCCTCGGCGGTGGCCTTCTTCAGGTCTTCCCGCTCCGATAAGCGCTCCTTTTCAAGAGCCTCATTGCGGTCGGCAGCATCTTTCACTTTTACGGCCAATTCGGCCACCTCTTCCCTGCTTAGGCAGTGAGCAGCCTTTTCGGCTTTCAACTCCTCGGCCGCCCTCGAGGCAGCCGCGTCACTCCTTCGGGCTTGCTCCTTAGCTTGAGCAAGTTCGGCCCGAAGGCTCTCCACAGCAGCAGCTCTGTCTGTATAACAGCATATAATTTATCAGAGAGGGCTTTGACCCCATTAATAAAGCAACCGTGGAGAACTCATTTACCTTGCGACTCGTCAAGTCGCCGGTTGACAAGTGCGATGTCCGCATCCGCCGCGTCAAGTTGCCGCATTAACTCGGCAACCCCACTAGTCCGGCTAGCCCTCAGACTATCCGCCACCTGCATAGGAATGGCGACATTCATTACTCGCGATTTCGATCCTCGGCACGCTGTCGTCTTCGACAACCTAGCGAGTCTCAGGGGCTACTATCTATACAGGGCACACTTTTATGTCCAAAACTGTCCAAAATGAAAGGTGCGTCATTTTTGCGTACCTCAAATCCCGCCAGCAAACTCATAGCGGCGTTACGCAATCCGCTCTCGGCGGACAAAATCCTTCCAATCACCATGTGCATTAGCGCACGATGATCTTCTGAGATGGACGCCCTCTCAAGCAGATTCTTCAGTCCTCTCGGCCGGATACTAGCGGGCTCCGAACTCTCCGGCCCCTCCGGACTTGGGGATACCCTCCGTGACGATACTTCAGGCTCGTCTGCCTTATCTGATGGCGCAGCAGACGGGGGCGTTTTGCTCTCCATCATCTCCGAAAGAAGGTCCCCCGAAGACGAACTCATCTGCGAAGGCTGCAAATCCGAACTGCAAAATAAAAATTTCGGTCACCCACAGAAGCACAAATGGAGGTATTTTCTTACTGATGAAATTCCCTTTTCATACTCACGGCTCGCTGGAGGGCTGATTCTTTGGCGATAGTTGTGCGTCCGAATTCTCCCCGGACGCCGGATCCCCCGGGGAAGATCTCTTCCCCCGTTTAGGGGCTTTGGCCTCCGGATCCTCGGAGGCGGTCCTCTTCTCCCCCTGGAAGGAGGGGTTCTTGATTCCCCCCTCTTCAGACGCCCCTTTGGGCGAAATATTAGCTCCTCTATTTTCCCCATCGCTCCCTTCTGTGGGCGCGACCTCCAACATTCTGACCAGCACGGGCTCCAATGCCGTCTCTGGGAGGGGGGCCGGACACCTTATCAGCCTTGATCGCGCCACCCACTCCTGTGAAGAGTAATGGGTCAGGAGGCGAACTCTAGAAAGGCAGATAAACAGAATGTCCGGACTCTGAGCTATTTACCTGAGTATCCGGGCGATTGCGGCTTAGGCCTGCGTCCTCGGCTAATTCCGGACACGCCACTTGCGGTCCGAATAACAACTTGTACATCTCCACGGGTGTCGCACCCATGAAGTGTTGGAGAATCCGAGGTCCCTCCGGGTTGAACTCCCATAGACGGAGAGGACGGCGTTTGCAGGGCAGAAGATGCCTGATTAGCATAACCTGCATCACCACGACCAGATTGATCTCCCTCGCTTGGAGGTCTCGAACCGGCCCTGCAGGGAGGGCACGTCTTCGGATGGCCCCCAATTGAGCCCTTGGTTGACCCACGACATCAGTTGGCGTGGAGGTCCCGGGCGGAATGAAGGCGGCGGCTTTTGCTTGCTGCCCTTCGGAGCGGTGATATAGAACCACTCCTGCTGCCACAGTCCGAGTTCCTCTTGGAAGGAACCCTCGGGCCACGGGGCATCGGCCTTTTTGCTTATGGCCGCCCTGCCGCACTCCGCTTGACGCCCCCCGATCATCTTCGGCTTCACATTGAAGGTCTTCAGCTACAGGCCGAAGTGGGGAGTGACGCGGAGGAAGGCTTCGCAGACGATAATGAATGCGGAGATATGGAGGATGGACTCCGGAGCCAAATCGTGAAAATCCAGCCCGTAGTAGAACATGAGCCCTCTCACGAAGGGGTCCGTCGGGAAGCCTAAACCCCGACGGAGGTGGGATACGAAGACGATGCATTCGCCGGGCTCGGGGGCGGGCACGGCCTGCCCTTGGGCAGGCAACCTGTGCGGAATCTCGTAGGTCAGGTACTTGGCCTCACGTAACTTCAATATGTCCTCCTCCGTGATGGAGGAAGGCATCCACCGGCCCTGAAGGTCGAAGCCGGACATGATTGAGAATTCGAAGTGCTCAAATCTGGGGCTCTGGGTGTTGGAGCTAGGAGCAAGAAGGAGATTCGATGCGAGATTGAAGAAAAGGAACGGTCCTTGGTCCTCTTATAAAGGGGAAAAATACCAAGGGTCGTCTCCGTGACCGTTCGGGATTCACCTTCGATGGAGGAGGCGTGGCGACGGGCACGGTTGGGTTACCCACGTCAGTATTGATGAGAATCCTGGAATAAGGGGAACACGATCTCTGCTTCGACTAGACGTGCCAAGGAAACCGCTTCGCTAAACGTGCTGAGGTGGTATAGTAAAAAAACGATTCAAACAAAGGCTTGGTAGCGGTGTGATGTCACGCCGCATAATACGTCAGCAGATTGGACTGGTGTACATTTTATTCTCTCTACTGTGGAATGTGGAATTTATTTTGCAGAGCCGGACACTATCCTGGTGTTCATGATCTTCTCTGGATTATTCAAGGGAGGAACCCGCCTTGCAATGCTGAACATTATGCGCGCCGGACTTATCGTCATTGAAGCCTGGTTCAGGGGCTACTGAGGGAGTCCTGGACTAGGAGGTGTGCGGACAGCGGGACTATCATCGTCCGCCGGACTCCAAGACTACGAAGATACAAGATTGAAGACTCCGTCCCGTGTCCGGATGGGACTTTCCTTGGCGTGGAAGGCAAGCTTGGCGATACGGATATGTAGATCTCCTACCATTGTAACCGACTCTGTGTAACCCTAGCCTCTTCCGGTGTCTATATAAACCGGAGGGCATTAGTCCGTAGGACACAACATACATTACAACAATCATACCATAGGCTAGCTTTAGGGTTTAGCCTCCTTGATCTCGTGGTAGATCCACTCTTGTACTACCCATATCATCAATATTAATCAAGCAGGACGTAGGGTTTTACCTCCATCGAGAGGGCCCGAACCTGGGTAAAACATCGTGTCCCTCGTCTCCTGTTACCATCCGCCTAGACGCACAGTTCGGGACCCCCTACCCGAGATCCGCCGGTTTTGACACCGACAGAAGATGTGACTGAGGGAATACCATTTTCCACAACATACCAGAGATTGTCATCAATTGCCTCAAGATGCATTCGCATCTTATTCTTCCAGTATGGGTAATCCGTCCCATCAAAGGTAGGACACCCAGCAAAGACCTCGATCTTACCTGCGGTCGACATAACTAAAACTCCAGGCGATTAAACCAAAATCACACATAACAAGGGAGTACCTTGCTCTGATACCAATTGAAAGTGCGTTATATCGACTAGAGGGGGGTGAATAGGCGATTTTTATGAATTCTTCACTGAGGAATTTCAGGGTGAGGAAATTCCTAAGCGAAGAACTACTTGTAGCGGAATAAGTACTCAGATGCAAACATAACAAGACATAGGCATGGTCATCATGATGAAATGAAAACAAGCACAGATTATGGAAAAGCATAAACACAGGATAAACAGGATGAACATGAGCAGACTGAAGAAATTGAACTGATGAAATTGAGAAAGTCTTCAGCCAAAGTCTTCGAACAGATATGAACTAGCACACAACACTGTAATGAGGAAATGAAAGAGTTGAGGAAATAGAACCAGTTGGGTTGGTGAAGACAATGATTTGGTAGACCAGTTCCAACTGTTGTGACAGTTGTACGTCTGGTTGGAGCGGCTAGGTATTTAAACCTAAGGACACACAGTCCCGGACACACAGTCCTCACCATATTCTCCTTGAGCTAAGGTCACACAGACCTCGCCCAATCACTCGTGGTAAGTCTGCAGGTGACTTCCAAACCTTCACAAACTCGGTCATTCGATGATCCACAATTTCCTCTTGGATGCTCTAGACCATGACGCCTAACCGTCTAGAAGATGCACAGTCTTCAAAGGTAACAAGCATCCAATCCACACAGGATCAATCTCTTCAGTGATGCCCAATCACTTTGGGTTTGTAGGTGTTTGGATTTGGGTTTCCACACTTGATGATTTTCGCTCAAAGTCCTCGGAGGATGGGATGCTCTCAGATGACAAGTGTCAGTTTCTCTCGAAGCAGCCAACCAGCTAGTGGTTGTAGGGGCGGCTATTTATAGCCTAGGGAGCAGCCCAACATGATAAGACATAAATGCCCTTCAATGATATGACCGTTAGGTGGGTCGATATTTTGGGATAGCTGGCTCATAGCACAACAACAGTCGGAAATTTGACTATCAAATTCCTCAGGGCTATCATGTTCCTCACTTGTAGGCAATCTGCATTGGCGAATTCCTAACTCCTCAGTCAGAACAAATTCCTCAGAGACCAGAAGAACTTCATCTGTCACTGAAGAAATTGACTGAACTGTATGAGATTTCCAATGGCTTCACTCGAAGGATTGGTAGGTGTAGAATTTTGAGTTGAGCATCACTTGGAAATTTTTCCTTAGTATTTCCTCGACCCCCTTTAATAGTATGGTGTTTCCTATGGCTCAAGAAAGAGAAAATGAAACAACAAAAATAAAAATCTTCATGCTTCATGTTCCTCGAATGAATACCGAGTCTTCAGGGTTACACCAATTTCTTCACTTTTGAAGTCTTCAGAAAGTCTTCAGAAATCCAAAGTCTTCAGTCAAAGAACTTCATTTTTAGGGGTCGACTTTCTCTGTAAATATCAAACTCCTCATAGACTTATAGACCTGTGTACACTCACAAACGCATCAGTCCCTTAACCTATAAGTCTTCAATACACCAAAATCGCTAAGGGGCACTAGATGCACTTACAGTATTCCATGCCATCATTACTTTGGTACCTCCCTACCAAACTTACGGCAAGGTTCACATCAGGTCTGGTACACAGCATGGCATACATAATAGACCCTATGGCTGAGGCATAGGGGATGACACTCATCTTTTCTCTATCTTCTGCCGAGGTCGGGCATTGAGCCGTGCTCAATCTCACACCTTGCAATACAGGCAAGAACCCCTTCTTGGACTGATCCATATTGAACTTCTTCAATATCTTGTCAAGGTATGTGCTTTGCGAAAGATCAATGAGGCGTCTTGATCTATCTCTATAGATCTTGATGCCTAATATGTAAGCAGCTTCTCCAAGGTCCTTCATTGAAACACACTTATTCAAGTAGGCCTTTATGCTTTCCAAAAGTTCTATATCATTTCCCATCAATAGTATGTCATCCACGTATAATATGAGAAATGCTATAGAGCTCCCACTCACTTTCTTATAAACACAAGCTTCTCCACAAGTCAGCGTAAACCCAAACGCTTTGATCATCTCATCAAAGCGAATGTTCCAACTCCGAGATGCTTGCACCAGTCCATAGATGGAGCGTTGGAGCTTGCATACCTTGTCAGCATTCTTAGGATCGACAAAACCTTCCGGCTGCATCATATACAATTCTTCCTTAAGGAAACCATTAATGAATGCCGTTTTGACGTCCATTTGCCATATCTCATAATCGTAGAATGAGGCAATTGCTAAAATGATTCGGACGGACTTCAGCTTCGCTACGGGTGAGAAGGTCTCATCGTAGACAACCCCTTGAACTTGTTGATAACCCTTAGCGACAAGCCGAGCCTTATAGTTGGTCACATTACCATCCGCGCCAGTCTTCTTCTTAAAGATCCATTTATTCTCTATGGCTTGCCAATCATCAAGCAAGTCTGTCAAAGTCCATACTTCATTTTCATACATGGATCCTATCTCGGATTTCATGGCCTCAAGCCATTTGTTGGAATCCAGGCCCGCCATCGCTTCTTCATAGTTCGAAGGTTCACCGTTGTCTAACAACATGATTTCCAAGACAGGGTTGCCGTACCACTCTGGTGCAAAACGTGTCCTTGGGGACCTATGAAGTTTAGTAGAAACTTGATCCGAAGTTTCATGATCATCATCATTAACTTCCTCTCTAGTCGGTGCAGGCACCACAGAAACATCTTCCTGAGCTGCGCTACTCTCTGTTTCAAGAGGAAGTACCTCATCAAGTTCTACTTTCCTCCCACTTACTTCTTTCGAGAGAAACTCTTTCTCCAGAAAGGATCCGTTCTTGGCAACAAAGATCTTTCCTTCAGATCTGAGGTAGAAGGTATACCCAATAGTTTCCTTAGGGTATCCTATGAAGATGCATTTTTCTGACTTGGGTTCGAGCTTTTCAGGTTGAAGTTTCTTGACATAAGCATCACATCCCCAAACTTTCAGAAACGACAGCTTACGTTTCTTCCCAAACCATAATTCATATGGTGTCGTCTCAATGGATTTTGATGGAGCCCTATTTAAAGTGAATGCGGCAGTCTCTAAAGCATAACCCCAAAATGATAGCGGTAGATCGGTAAGAGACATAGATTGCACCATGTCCAATAAAGTGCGATTACGACATTCGGACACACCATTACGATGAGGTGTTCTAGGCATGAGTTGTGAAACAATTCCACATTTCTTTAGGTGCGTGCCAAACTCGTGACTCAAATATTCTCCTCCATGATCTGATCATAGGAACTTTATTTTCTTGTCACGTTGATTCTCTACCTCACTCTGAAATTCCTTAAACTTTTCAAAGGTCTCAGACTTGTGTTTTATTAAGTTGGCATACCCATATCTACTTAAGTCATTAGTGAGGGTGAGAACATAATGATAGCCAGCGCGAGCCTCAACACTCAGTGGACCGCACACATCAGTATGTATGATTTCCAATAAGTTGGTTGCTCGCTCCGTTGTTCCGGAGAACGGAGTCTTGGTCATTTTGCCCATGAGGCATGGTTTGCACGTGTCAAATGATTCATAATCAAGAGACTCCAAAAGTCCATCTGCATGGAGTTTCTTCATGCGTTTGACACCAATGTGACCAAGGCGGCAGTGCCACAAGTATGTGGGACTATCATTATCAACCTTAAATCTTTTGGCATTCACACTATGAATATGTGTAACTTCACGTTCGAGATTCAACAAAAATAAACCATTGACCAGCGGGGCATGACCATAAAACATATCTCTCATATAAATAGAACAACCATTATTCTTGGATTTAAATGAGTAGCCATCTCGCATTAAACAAGATCCAGATACAATGTTCATGCTCAAAGCTGGCACTAAATAACAATTATTGAGGTTTAAAACTAATCCCGTAGGTAAATGTAGAGGTAGCATGCCGACAGCGATCACATCGACCTTGGAACCATTCGCAGCGCGCATTGTTACCTTGTCCTTTGCCAGTCTCCGCTTATTCCGCAGCTCCTGTTTTGAGTTACAAATATGAGCAACCGCACCGATATAAAATACCCAGGAGCTACTACGAGCGCTGGTAAGGTACACATCAATAACATGTATATCACATATACCTTTGGCGTTGCCGGCCTTCTTATCCGCTAAGTACTTGGGGCAGTTCCGTTTCCAGTGACCATTTCCCTTGCAATAAAAGCACCGAGTCTCGGGCTTGGGTCCATTCTTTGGCTTCTTCCCGGCAACTAATTTATCGGCACGGCAACTCCCTTGCCTTCCTTCTTGAAGTTCTTCTTACCCTTGCCCTTCTTGAAACTATTGGTCTTATTCACCATCAACACTTGATGTTCCTTTTTTATCTCCACCTCCGCTGATTTCAGCATTGAATATAACTCAGGAATGGACTTCTCCATCCCTTGAATATTGTAGTTCATCACAACGCTCTTGTAGCTAGGTGGAAGCGATTGGAGGATCCTGTCAATGACCGAGTCATCCGGAAGATTAACTCCCAGCTGAGACAAGCGGTTGTGCAGCCCACACATTTTGAGTATATGCTCACTGACAGAACTGTTTTCCTCCATCTTACAACTACAAAACTTGTCGGAGACTTCGTATCTCTCGACCCGGGCATGAGCTTGGAAAACCATTTCAGCTCTTGGAACATCTCATATGCTCTGTGCTGCTCAAAACGCTTTTGGAGCCCTGGATCTAAGCTGTAAAGCATGCCGCACTGAACCAGGGAGTAATCATCACTACGCGACTACTAGGCGTTCATAACGTCTTGAGTTGCTGGGAAAATGGGTGCTTCACCTAGTGGTGCTTCAAGGACATATGCTTTCTTGGCAGCTATGAGGATGATCCTCAAGTTACAGACCCAATCCGTATAGTTGCTACTATTGTCTTTCAGCTTGGTTTTCTCTAAGAACATGTTGAAGTTGAAAGCAACATTAGCGTGGGCCATTTGATCTACAAGACATATTGTAAAGATATTTTAGACTAAGTTCATGATAATTAAGTTCATCTAATCAAATTATTTAATGAACTCCCACTTAGATAGACATCCCTCTAATCATCTAAGTGATAAATGATCTGAATCGACTAGGTCATGTCCGATCATCACGTGAGATGGACTAGGCAACAATGGTGAACATCTCCATGTTGATCGTATCTACTATACGACTCATGTTCGACCTTTTGGTCTCTCGTGTCCCGAGGCCATGTCTGTACATGCTAGGCTCGTCAAGTCAACCTAAGTGTTTCGCATGTGTAAATCTAGCTTACACCCGTTGTATGCGAACGTTAGAATCTAGCACACCCGATCATCACGTGGTGCTTCGAAACAACGAACTTTTGCAATGGTGCACAGTCAGGGGGACACTTCTCTTGAAATTTTAGTGAGAGATCATCTTTTTTATGCTACCGTCGTTCTAAGCAAATAAGATGTACACATGATAAACATCACATGCAAATCATAAAGTGACATGATATGGCCAATATCATCGTGTGCCTTTGATCTCCATCTTCGAGGAGTGGCATGATCACCTTCGTCACCGGCATGACACCATGATCTCCATCATCGTGTCTTCATGAAGTTATCTCGCCAACTATTACTTCTACTAATATGGCTAACGGTTAGCAATGAAGTAAAGAAATTACATGGCGTTTACATTGACTCGCAGGTCATATAATAAATTAAGACAACTCCTATGGCTCCTGCCGGTTGTCATACTCATCGACATGCAAGTCTTGATTCCTATTACAAGAACATGATCAATCTCATACATCACATATATCATTCATCACATCCTTTTGGCCATATCACATCACATAGCATACCTTGCAAAAACAAGTTAGACGTCCTCTAATTGTTGTTGCATGTTTTACGTGGCTGCTATGGGTTTCTATCAAGAATGTTTCTTACCTACGCAAAAACCACAACGGTGATATGCCAATTGTTATTTACCCTTCATAAGGACCCTTTGCATCAAATCCGATCCGACTAAAGTGGGAGAGATAGACACCTTCTAGCCACCTTATGCATCAAGTGCATGTCAGTCGGTGGAACCAGTCTCACGTAAGCGTACATGTAAGGTTGGTCCGGGCCACTTCATCCGACAATGTCGCCGAATCAAGATAAGACTAGTAACGGTAAGCAAATTGAACAAATCATCGCCCACAACTACTTTGTGTTCTACTCGTGCATAGAATCTACGCATAGACCTAGTTCATGATGCCACTGTTGGGTAACGTAGTAATAATTCAAAAAAATCCTACGTGTCACCAAGATCAATCTAGGAGATAATAGCAATGAGAGAGAGGGAGTGCATCTTCATACCCTTGAAGATCGCTAAGCGGAAGCGTTACAAGGAACGCGGATGATGGAGTCATACTCGTGGCGATTCAAATCATGGAAGATCCGATCTAGCGCCGAACGGACGGCACCTCCGTGTTCAACACATGTACAGCGTCTCCTCCTTCTTGATCCAGCAAAGGGAGAGGAGAAGTTGAGGGAAAGCTCCGGCAGCACGACGGCGCGGTGGTGGAGCTTGCAGTTCTCTGGCACGGCTTCACCAAGGACTACAGAGGAGGAGGAGGTGTTGGAGAGGGGGAGGGCTGCGCCAGGGAAGGGGTGCGGCTGCCCTCCCACCCCCCCTCTATTTATAGGGTGAAGGGAGAGGGGGCTGGCCCCCTTAGATGCATCTAGAGGGGGGACGGCCAAGGGGGGACTTGCCCCCCTCCCCCCAAGTCTGGTGGGAGGCGCCCCCACCCCCTAGGGTTTTCAACCCTAGATGCCTTGGGCTCTTGGGGGCGCACTAGCCGACCAGGGGCTGGTTCCCACCCTTGTTCAGCCCACTTGGACCACCGGGGAAGGTAGCCCCACTCGGTGGACCCCCGGACACCTTTCGGTGGTCCCGGTACAATACCGATAACCCCCAAAATTATTCCGGCGACTGAAGCTGGAGTTCCCATATATAATTCTTCACCTCCGGACCATTCCGGAACTCCTCATGACATCCCGGATCTCATCCGGGACTCCGAACAACCTTCAGTAACCACATACTATTTCTCATAACAGCTCTAGCGTCACTGAACCTTAAGTGTAGACCATACGGGTTCGGGAACCATGAAGACATGACCGAGACATCTCTCCGGCCAATAACCAACAGCGGGATCTAGATACCCATGTTGGCTCCCACATGTTCCACGATGATCTCATTGGATGAACCACGATGTTGAGGATTCAATCAATCCCGTATACAATTCCCTTTGTCCATCAATATGTTATTTGCCCGAGATTCGATCGTCGGTATCTCTATACCTCGTTCAATCTCGTTACTGGCAAGTCTCTTTAATCATTCTGTAACGCAAGATCCCATGGCTAACTCCTTAGTCACATTGAGCTCATTATGATGATGCATTACCGAGTGGGCCTAGAGATACCTCTCTGTCATACGGAGTGACAAATCCCAGTCTCGATTCGTGCCAACCCAATAGACACTTTCGGAGATACCTGTAGTGCACCTTTATAGCCACCCAGTTACGTTGTGACATTTGGTACACCCAAAGCATTCCTACGGTATCCGGGAGTTGCATAATGTCACGTACATACAGCCACACGCCAAAAAATACGACCACGTACGTACGTACGGCCAGGGCTCATGTACATGGCTGGGTCGGAACGGAGAAACTGCCTTGTCGACATGTTCATGGGGAGGCAACGGAATGCGTCGTGTTCATAGGGAGGTAACGCAATGTGTGCTATTCATCGAGAGCCAGCTAGCTTCGATGGAACAACCGATGGAAACGAGGCCTGGCATACTGCAGAACGGAGGAAACGGCCTTATGTTTGACCGGCCATGGTCGAAACAGGATCCTGTTCATCGGGAGGGGTCTGGTGTACCGCAAAACGGAGGAAACGGACCTCCTACGGTGGAAACAGGGTCATGTTGATCGGGAGG
Organism: Triticum timopheevii; assembly: GCA_963921465.1. Lineage (NCBI taxonomy): Eukaryota > Viridiplantae > Streptophyta > Magnoliopsida > Poales > Poaceae > Triticum > Triticum timopheevii. The sequence goes on along the minus strand of OY997272.1, from coordinate 463,511,784 downwards.
GGTGTGGCATACCGCAAAACGGAGGAAACGGACTTGTGTTGGAGCGCTACGGTCGAAACGGGGGTCCTGTTCATCGGGAGGGGTGTGGCGTACCGCAAAACGGGACTCCACGGCATACTGTTTATCTCCACCATCGAATGCCTCCACGGGCTACTATTCATCCACCGGCGACCTCCTCCAGCCTCCACCTGCGACTGCTCATCCACGGGCTCCTATTTATCCAGCCTCCACCGCGCGCTGCTCCACTGGCTACTATTTAACCAGCCCTCTCCACGGGGTCCTGTTCAACCACCACTCCACGGGCTACTGTTCATCCAGCCCTCCACCGGCTACTGTTCAACCAGCCCTCCACCGGCTATTGTTCAACCTTCCCTCCACGGGGTCCTGTTCATCCAGCCCTCCACGGGGTCATGTTCATCCACCCCCCCCCCCCAACCGGCTCGATCAATCGGGGTCCTGTTCATCCGACGGCAACACCACGGGGTCCTGTTCATCCAACCCCCCACCGGGAACTTTTCATCCAACCCCCCCCCCCCCAACAACGCTCACTGTTCATCCAGAGGCAGCATCGATCGGCTTCAGTTAGCAACAGTAACGAAGGAATTGCTCGATCAGGTTCAGTTAACAGCCATCGATCGATCGCTCGGATTCAGTAACGTGTAGCCTGCAGTGCAATCGCTCAGGTTCAGTAGGCAAACGCCTCGCTCGGGTTCAGTTAGAGCCCAACGCCTCGCACCCACGAGCGTACGTGTACGAGAGGAATGTGCATCGCTCTGTCCCTGACCTACCGTAACCGGGAACTCCCCGATATTTTCCTCGCCCTCGCTTCTACCATGGTTTTTTCTGTCATGGACGGAATGATGAATGTCATGCAGCTGCGTCTCCGGCCCGCCTAGGATGAAAAGCCCATTTTGTGTCATGATTTTTTGTCTTAGAAGTAGGAGCCCACCACATCTATGATGATACCGGGTTTTGTCACAATTATCGTCATAGAAGTGTCATAAGTATGACAGAAAAAATTCTTTTGGCCCAAAATGTCATGGATGTGTCTTTTTTTTGTAGTGTATTAAATAGCATAATCTTGCTTCCACCAAATAAACAATATAGTAATAAACTACAAGATGTAATTAACACTACTAGTCACACACAAGCACCAATCTACAATTCCGGTAACAAGATTGAATACAAAGATGAACTAGGGTTTGAGATGAGATGGTGATGTTGAAGATGTTGATGGAGATTGCCCTCCCTAAGATGGGAGATTTGTTGGTGACGATGATGACGATGATTTCCCCCTCCGAGAGGGAAGTTCCCCGGCAGAATCGCTCCGCCGGAGGGCAAAAGTGCTCCTGCCCAAGTTTCGCCTCGAGACGGCGTCGCTCCGTCCCGAAATCCTTCTCCTTATTTTTTCTACGTCAAAATGACTCATATACCAGAAGATGGGCAACGGAGGTGGGCCGAGGAGGCCACAACCCACCAGGGCGCGCCTGGGGGCCTGGCGCGCCCTGGTGGGTTGTGCCCACCTGGTGGCCCCCCTCTGGTAGTTATTGTCTCCAATATTTCTTATATATTCCATAAAAAATCTACGTCAAGTTTCAGATCATTTGGAGTTGTGCAGAATAGGTAGCCTGACGTAGCTTTTTCAGGTCCAGATTTCCAGCTACCGGAATTCTCCCTGTTTGTGTGTACCTTGCAAATTATGAGAGAAAAGGCATTAGAATTACTCCAAAAAGCATTATTATGGATAAAAAACATTATAAATAATAGTAAGAAACCATGATGCAAAATGGACGTATCAACTCCCCCAAGCTTAGACCTCGCTTGTCCTCAAGCAAAAACCGAAATCAAAAAACATGTCCACATGCTTTGAGAGAAAGGTGTCGAAAAAACAAAATACAGACATAGAAGCATCATGTTGATTATTATAACAACAAGAAGTTTAAACATAAGACTTTAATCATAGAACTTGCATCATATACTTACCATGAATAAGTAACAGTTCATCACATAATCAAAGTATAAAGCAAAAACTCTATTAGAAACCAACAAACTATATTCTCAGTCAACTTTGCAACTACAGTTCATCATCTTTTCAGGAAGAGTCATGTGTCAGAGCCTTTAGGCAAGTCCACATACTCAACCATCATATAGTCTTCTATGATTGCTAACACTCACCTTGTACCCATGAGCAAAACGTTTCAACCGGACACATAGAAAGATAGGGGCTTATAGTTTCGCCTCCCAACATACTCACCTCAAGGGTGATGTAAACAATATTAACTCATGCTATCTATATTCAGCTGGACATATGTGCCTAGATCTTTCCTCACCACATGATGCTTGCCAAAAGAGAAAATAAAAAGGAATAGAAGGAAAACTTTGACTCTTTGCATAAAAGTAAATACATAAAAGTAAAGGATAGGCCCTTCGCAGAGGGAAGCAGAGGTTGCCATGCGCTTATTTGTTTGCATGCTCAATCCCTTAGTGCAAGAGAATGTCACGTTGTATTGCCCCTTAAGATGACAACCTTTATTATGCAGTCTGTCGCTTTTATTGTTTGTCATCCAAGTTCATACAACGCTCAATTTTCCCTTACACTAAATGATCTCACATATTTAGAAGCAATTTTTATTGCCTTTTTGCACCGATGATAACTTACTTGAGGGATCTTGCTCAATTCATAGGTAGGTATGGTGGACATTTGAAAAAGATTCAGGTTTAAGGGTTTTTGGACGCACAAGTAGTATCTCTACTTAGTGCGGAATTTTTGGCTAGCAAAGATAGGGGCAAGCACCACATGTTGAAGGATCTATGACAATATGACTTCTACGTGAATATAAACAAACATAAACCATTAAGTTGTCTTCCTTGTCCAATGTTAACAATTTTGGCATATAATATTTTGATCAGGGCTCACAATCACAAAAGATTTCTAGGATAGTATATTTATATGTGAATCTCCTCTTCCCTTATTAATTCTTTCATGAGTTGCATCATCTACTAATGCTATGTTTGTCAATCTCTAATAAAATTTTCTTACTTATACTTTTCCTTATGTGGTGCTATCACCTACCATAGGATTAGTATATGATCTTATTGATTTATTTCCTTTCTTTTATTTACTTTCTTTTCTCCATTTCTATCTTTCTTATTTCTTTTCTTTTTTTTATTTGCAACATGAAAGTAAAGAAAGCAAAAACTCAAACTGAACTTTTATATAACTTGCACACGATTACAATGATAGATCACTAAGCAAACTCTCAAAGAAGAAAGGATCGAACTAAACTTTATTTCATTTAAGCAAAAAGATTGTGGCACTCCGGCTCAGAGCAACCGGTTTACCTTGCATTGCCAGCCCAGATATCAAGTCTTCTGGCAACACACAACAACATGGTACAGAAACAACCGCTTTATTGAAGCTAGCGGATACATAAGTTTGATATTACATCGAGGTAAGAGGCCAAGCGGCACACATGGTGCGGCTGAACAGTATGTACATTATTTAATGAACATGAAGGGGCCTCGATCACACAAACTACGCGGCAGCGGAATGACGACAAAGTGGAACTCCATGGCACAGGGACACCGACGTGGACACGGCCTAGACGCGGGAAGCTCTCTGATGCGATACGACTTGCCTGAAATCTGGCATGACACGCCAGGTCAGTACATTGAATGTACTTGCAAGCTCACAACAAACATAAGCATGATGACAAACAATATTATGACAATTATTCAGGTTAATGCAATGTAAGTAATTCTACTAATGCGGTGAAACCAACCTGAGCACCGAGTCCCTCGAACTCGCTTACCAGACGGGTTACCTTGTAACCAAATGGTGATCATACCCGGATCACAACTGAAACCAATCACTCATGATAAGCACATGATCTCATGAATCATCACAAAGCTAGTGCCAACAATAATTATTTAGTGTGCAAGATTAATTATAAATGTTGATCCTTGGTGTGACCTACTCCCGAGTTGTGTCCATAACCGAGGACGCGGCTATAGATAGATTGAATACACTCTGCAGAGGTAGCGCACTTTACCCACACCACGGAACCCATGGCCTCGCACTCCCATTCGGGTGGACCAACGGCGTTCCGATGAAACCATCCCCTTGCCATGACACTCTCCCGGCCACTCCGACCAATTCCCTCCCCGTGCTAAGTCATGGGTGGCCCCGTGCCTACCAAAGGCATCAACGGCCACCGTCGTGGCAAAAACGGTCCCAAACAGGGACAAGGTACCATAAAAACAAACGGGCACACAAGGTTATGTATGCTTACTAGGCCAGGGTAACGCACGCCCATAACCTTCCCTCGTTTGAGGCACCGGCGAGAGGCACGGCAAAGGACCGAATCAAGACCCCCCATAAAGGTAAATGTGGTCGCACTGAGGAAAAATCCGATTCAGTGGCACCATGACTTGATCAACGTTATATTCAAGTTGGATTATTATCATGTTTAACTTGAAAATAAAAACTATTCCAAGTCATATGATTCCATGAGCATGCAACTAATTGATATGAAAAACATGCAACTCACAAGAACGGATCAACCTTATCAATATGACATTCTTGCACTAACTCATCATTAAACTTTACTGGTTCCACCTCACTATTTATTAGCATGCAATATCTTGATTAACTCATAATTTATATGAAATTCTCATTTAGCAAAAAGAACTATCATTATTCATCATAGCAATATAACTAGTCAAACTCTATTCTACTAGACGAAACTAGTCCATGCATTCAACCAATAACTTAAACAAACATTTCAAGCATGACAAAGTAACTAGCATTCAACCATATTTATTTAACAAATTTTAAGTGCATAAAAGAACTCATATTTAAGTAAGAAAAATCATAGATATTGAAATGACACCATCCAAATGCTGGTGTGGCTTGCCTTAGTGTAGAGGAGGTTCACACTCCTCCTGGTTATCTTCAAGACAAGTCTCTCCCTCTGAAAATATTTAAAAACGACAAAACAAAATATCAAGAACCAGTCTGAAAATCACCAGAAATTCTAGACAGCAAGGAAAATTCCACCCTTTGGTGTGATTCTAGAGCTTTCTGAAACAAACACAATGCAAAAAGAATCAACTCATTTGGACTTATAAGCTAAAAATTATCACTGATCAAAGTTGTGGTCAAATTTTTGAATTAATTTGAATAAAACAGAAAACCTAGGGGGTGACGTCGATGACATAAAGGCGGAATACGCCTCCACTCGTACTGCTTCGGGTGTGAGTGGAGAGGCTAACACCGGGCCCCACCAGTCAGGAGAGAGAGGGAGAGAGAGGAAACAGAGCACGGCGGTGCTCTGCCGGAGCTCACGCCGGCGATGAGGGGTTCTTGGGTGAAGCAGAGGGATAGAAGTGGAGAGCGGGTCATGGCGCACCTGCCTGTACCCATGGCTTGTCGGGGGATGGCCGGAGCTGCTCGCAACCAAGCTCGCAAGCGGCGGTGGCGGTCGGGACTTGCCGGAGAGGAAGAAGGCAACGGCGAGGGCGGCTCCAGCGGCACTGCTGCTTCAAGGCGACACCAGTGGACCTCCAATGATGCGGCTGGGGGGTTGGTTGAGCTCGAGGGGCTCTGGAGCAGGGTGGCTGGACATGCGGTCACCGCCCTGGCATGGTCAAAACGACACCCACGCTCGGCTAAACCTTGTCTGGGCTGTAGTTCGCGCAGTGTTAGGTCTAGGGAGGCTGAGAACTCACTACCAGGCCGACCAAACGTGACTCAAGCTTCTTGGCAGGTTTTTTGGCCAGAAACTTGGCCGCTACTTTTGGAGGGCTTCTAGAAGGCCATTAGGGCTGATCTCCTGGGGTTAAGGTTTACTTAGGAGGGTAATAAGGCTCAAGAAAAACCAAGACCAAAGGATCAAGGAAAAATACACTTGCTGAACAACGTGCATTTTTGGGCCAGAAGAGAAATGATTTTATGTAGCAAAAATATTACAAAAAAGTCATGCAATATTTTTGCTTGGGGGGTGTGCCATGGTTCAAAGAATATTCAGGAATTATTTCAAGAATTTAGGAGCAATAAAAATGCGGGTTGCTTTGGAGCACTAGTTTCTGAAATGAGTTTCAGAAGAGAAAACGAATATTATTCTTTTATGAAAAATATTCATTTGACCATTTTGGGATTTTTCAGAGAAATGAGATTGAATGAAAGGTAGGTGGGTCACTTGGGTGAAAGTCAAGGGCATGCCCAAGTAATAAGTCCATTTGAATTGATTCCAAAAACTCAAATCCAAGGCAAAGGCAAAACCAACTCCGGAAAAAGAGAGAAGGCAAAATCCAGGCTGTCACAAACTTCCCCCACTTAGGATGAATCTCTTCCTCGAGATTCGGTTGCTTGGGAAAATAGTTCTGGGTAGGCAGTCCTTAAAAATTCCTCTTTTTCCCAGGTTGCCTCTTCCTCGGTGTGATGCTCCCACTGAACCTTGTAAAACCTTATCACTTTGCTGCGAGTGACTCTTTCTGTCTCATCCAATATTCTGATCGGTTTTTCCTCATATATTAAATCCTTAGCCAGTTCTATCTCTATCATATCAGTCCTTTTCTCCGGTGGAGAGATACATCTCCTTAGCTGTGAGACATGAAACACATTGTGTACCTCTGACAGTTCTGGTGGCAATTCCAATTGGTAGGCAACTGTTCCGACTCTGGTCATGACTGGAAACGGACAAATATATCTGGGTGCTAATTTTCCTCGGGTCTGAAATCTCTTAACTCCTTTCATAGGGGTGAATCGGAGATACACGTGTTCTCCGAGTTCGAAGCTGATCTGACGGTGTTTTGCGTCATAATAACTCGTTTGCCGTGATTTGGCCAACTGCAGTCTATCTCGGATTTCCTTGACTTGCTTCTCAGCTTCGATCATCAAATCAGTCCCAAAAATACGGCCGTCTCAGGTTTGAGACCAGTTCAGTGGAGTGCCGCACTTACGACCATACAGGGCTTCATAAGGTGACATCTTTAAGCTGGCCTGGAAACTGTTGTTGTAGGAAAACTCGGCATACGACAGACAGTCTTCCCACTTGGATCCTTGGGCCAATGCACATGCTCGGAGCATATCTTCGAGTATTTAATTTACTCGCTCAGTCTGTCCATCTATCTGGGGGTGATAACTTGTGCTATATTTCAGGGCAGTCCCCAAGTCTTGACATAGTCAGGACCAAAATGTTGAAGTGAAGAGAGATCCTCTATCTGAGGTGATAGTCTTTGGCACTCCATGCAGACTGACGATCCTGGACACATACAATTGTGCAAGTTGGTCGGCACGGTAGGTGGTCCGGATGGGAAGGAAATCGGCTACCTTCGTTAATGTGTCCACTATGACCCATATGGTGTCATTCCCTCGGTGAGTCCTTGGTAAACCAGTGATGAAATCCATGCATACATCATCCCAATTCCATTGCGATATGGGTAAGGGTTGAAGGAGTCCGGCGGGTTTTTGGTGTTCTGCGTTTACCTTGTTGCATATATCACAGCAAGCCACAAAGTACGCGATGTCTTTCTTCATTCCATCCCACCAGAATACCTGACGAAGGTCTTCGTACATTTTGGTGCCACCTGGGTGAATTGAGTACGGCGATTCATGTGCTTCCGCCAATATCTTCTTTCTCAGACCTTCTTGGTTGGGTACACAAATCCTTCCTCGAAACCTTAGCGTACCTTGCTAATCTTTAGAGAAATCATGTGTCTATCCTTCTTGCATACGCCTAGCATATAATTGCAAGGATTTGTCATCTGCTTGAGCGCTGCGAATTTCTTCCTCGAGGGTAGGGGCAACTTCCAATATGCTGGCAAAACTGGCATCCATGATTACCAAATTGAGCTGAGTGATTTCTTTGCAAAGTTCAGGAGGCAAAGAATCCATTAGAGCATTCAGGTTGTCAGGCTTGCGGCTGAGGGCATTAGCAACCACATTAGCTTTACCCGGGTGATAATTTATACCGAGGTCGTAATCCTTAACCAACTCGAGCCATCTTCACTGACGAAGGTTTAAATCGGGTTGAGTGAATATATACTTGAGACTCTTGTGGTCGTAAATATCTGGCATCGCTTTCCAATAAGATAGTGTCTCCAAATCTTCAAAGCGTGCACTGATACATCTCCAACGTATCTATAATTTATGAAGCATTCATGCTATTTTATTATCTGTTTTGAATGATTACGGGCTTTATTATACACTTTTATATTACTTTTGGATTAACCTATTAACTGGAGGCCCAGCCCATATTGTTGTGTTTATTGCCTATTTCAGTATTTCAAAGAAAAGGAATATCAAACGGAGTCCAGACGAAATGAAACCTTCGGGAGCGTGATTTTTGGAACGAACGTGATCTAGGAGACTTGGAGTTGAAGGCAAGGAAGCTTCGAGGTGGGCATGAGGGTGGGGGCGCACCCACACCCCCTGGGCGCGCCCCCTGTCTCGTGGGCCCCTCGAGGCTCCCCCGACCGACTTCTTTTGCCTATATAATTCCACATACCCTAAAACCTTCGAAGAACAAGATAGATCAGTAGTTCCGCCGCAGCAAGCCTCTGTATCCACCAAAAACCTCTCGGGAGCCCGTTCCGGCACCCTGTTGGAGGGGGGATCCCTCACTGGTGGCCATCTTCATCATCCCGGCGCTATCCATGACGAGGAGGGAGTAGTTCACCCTCGGGGCTGAGGGTATGTACCAGTAGCTATGTGTTTGATTTCTCTCTCTCATGTTCTCTCTATGGCACGATCTTGATGTATCGCGAGCTTTGCTATTATAGTTGGATCTTATGATGTTTCTCCCCCTCTACTCTCTTGTGATGAATTGAGTTTTCCCTTGAAGTTATCTTGTCGGATTGAGTCTTTAATGATTTGAGAACACTTGATGTATGTCTTGCCGTGCTTATCTGTGGTGACAATGGGATATCACATGATCCACTTGATGTATGTTTTGGTGATCAACTTGCGGGTTCCGCCCATGAACCTATGCATAGGGGTTAGCACACGTTTTCGTCTTGACTCTCCGGTAGAAACTTTGGGGCACTCTTTGAAGTACTTTGTGTTGGTTGAATAGACGAATCGGAGATTGTGTGATGCATATCGTATAATCATGCCCATGGATACTTGAGGTGACAATGGAGTATCTAGGTGACATTAGGGTTTTGGTTGATTTGTGTCTTAAGGTGTTATTCTAGTATGAACTCTATGATAGATTGAATGGAAAGAATAGCTTTATGTTATTTTACTACAGACTCTTGAATAGATAGAACAGAAAGGATAACTTTGAGGTGGTTTCGTACCCTACCATAATCTCTTCGTTTGTTCTCCGCTATTAGTGGCTTTGGAGTGACTCTTTGTTGCATGTTGAGGGATTGTTATATGATCCAATTATGTTATTATTGTTGAGAGAACTTGCACTAGTGAAAGTATGAACCCTATGCCTTGTTTCCTATCATTGCAATACCGTTTACGCTCACTTTTATCATTAGTTACCTTGCTGTTTTTATATTTTCAGATTACAAATACCTATATCTACCATCCATATTGCACTTGTATCACCATCTCTTCGCCGAACTAGTGCATCTATACAATTTTCCATTGTATTGGGTGTGTTGGGGACACAAGAGACTCTTTGTTATTTGGTTGCAGGGTTGTTTGAGAGAGACCATCTTCATCCTATGCCTCCCACGGATTGATAAACCTCAGGTCGTCCACTTGAGGGAAATTTGCTACTGTCCTACAAACATGTGCACTTGCAGGACCAACAACGTCTACAAGAAGAAGGTTGTGTAGTAGACATCATGCACCACCGCGGCCAATTCCAGATCATGAGTGGGATAATTTCCTTCGTGTGACCGTAGTTGTCGGGATGCATAGGCCACAACCTTGCCATCTTGCATAAGTACACATCCAAGGCCTTTTCCGGAGGAGTCGCAGTAGACATCAAAACTATGGTAGATGTCGGGAAGAGTCAATACTGGTGCTGATGTCAGTCTGGTTTTTAACTCATTGAAACTCCTCTTGCAGTCCTCGGTCCATTCAAACTTCTTATCCTTCTTTAGGAGCTCTGTCATGGTCTTGGCAATCTTAGAGAATCCTTCAATAAAACGGTGATAATACCCGACTAGACCAAGGAAACTCCAGATTTCTGAGACTGTCGTGGGTGCAGACCAATCAAGCACATCTTTCACCTTACTTGGATCCATGGCTATTCCTTCTACTGAGAGAACATGCCCTAAAAATCCAACTTTCTTGAGACAAAATTCACATTTGCTGAACTTCGCGTAAAGTTGATGGTCACGGTGTCTTTGCAAGAGTGCTCGGAGGTGTTCCTTGTGTTCTTCTTTGCTTTTTGAGTAAATGAGGATGTCATCGATGAACACCACCACAAATTTGTCCAAGAAATCCAAAAACACCTTATTCATCATATGCATGAAGAAGGCAGGGGCGTTGGTGAGACCGAATGACATAACGGTATATTCATAAAGACCATATCGAGTGGTGGACGCGGTCTTGGGGATATCTTCCTTCTTGATTTTGGGTTGATGATATCCACTCCTCGAATCAATCTTGGAGAATACTTTGGCCCCAATGAGTTGATCAAACAAATCATCAATCCTTGGTAATGGATACTTGTTTTTTATGGTGACGTCATTCAGTTGTCTGTAGTCCACACACATCCTAAGACTGCCATCCTTTTTATCCACGAAGATAGCGGGTGACCCCCACGGTGAAGAGCTTGGGCGGATGTATCCTTTCTGCAGCATCTCATCTAGCTGTTTCTTTTTTAATTCCACCAATTCTGATGAAGGCATCCGATAATATTTCTTGTGTATCGGTGCGGTTCCAGGCACCAAGTCAATTGCAAACTCCAGTTCTCTGTCTGGCAGCATTCCTGGTAATTCCTCAGGAAATACATCTGGATACTCACTGACCACCGGAATCAATTCCACCTCTTCAGCCACAGTTGTGAAAACCATATCCTTCTTGGGTATACATCCACGGGCATAAAAGCTTGTGGTGCGACCTTCCTGACTTACCATGGTAACTTCTCTGGTCGCACAGTTGATGCATACTTGGTATTGGGTTAACCAATTCATTCCCAGAATAATATCCAATTTGTCAGATTCGATAATTATCAGAGACATTGGAAACTTGACTCCCTTGATATCAATCTCCAAATTACGGCAGACCAGATTGCTTCGGAGCAAAGATCTCGGGGATTGTACCAGCATATGCTTTCCCAAAGTCGAGTAAGGAAATTTGTTTTGGGCAGCAAAACTCTGTGAAATAAAAGAGTGGGAAGCCCCAAAGTCAAATAAAATTATGGCAGGTATGTTATTAACAGGAAACATACCAATGACGACTTTCGGGTCCTCTTGGACTTCATCGGTGGAGATATGATGAATTTGCCCTTGGATGGCACTCGGGACGGAATATGGCTCCAGGTACTTGACTTGCGGACGGAATGAAGCTGTTGGCTTGCTGTTCTTGGGGCACTGTCTGGAGTAATGTCTGGTTTGCCCATAGTTGAAGCAGGAATTGTTGTGCTGACATTCTTCACGTACCGGACTGGTCACGACATTCTTGACTTGAGTGGTGGTCTTGTTGACATTTTGCTACCAATTGGGTTTGTACTCAACCTGAGTCTGTTTCCAAGTACGAGCCTTCTACACGGGTTGCATATCCTTCTTAGGCTCGAATTTGCGCTTGTGGTCATTATTAGCGGGCATATTGTCGTGCATGAGCTTGTGTTCCCTTTTTGCGATGAGGGCCTTGTTCACCAGAGTTTGGAAGTCCAGAAAATCAAACATACTGAGAGTGCACCAGAGATGTTGATTTAGTCCTCCAAGAAATTTTTCGTCCTTCCATTCTTTTGTGGCCACATCATAGAGGGAATAGCGAGCCAAATGGTTGAACTTATTCAGGTACTCGCTTACTAACATGCTTCCTTGAGTGAGAGCGAGGAATTCGTGCTGCTTGATTTTCATAATTCCGGCGGGAATATGATACTTGCGGAAATGATCCTTGAATTTAGTCCAAGTAATTTCCTCGTCCGTTGGCCACATGGCCTTAGCATTATCCCACCATATAGCGGCAGATCCTTCAAGATAATGTGTTGTGAAGGGAACCTTGTCTACCTCTTCAGTGCAAGCAATTTCCAGTTTCTTCTCAATAGTCCTTAACCAATCATCAACATCCAATGGATCAATAACTTGACTGAAACTGGGAGGCTTGGTTCGCTGAAAATCTGACAGCTTGCAGTAATGACCATTCTGATTTCCATTTTGTCCCACCATAACTTGCACACTTTTCAATAGTTCCATCAGATCATTGTTCCTTCTTTCTTCAAACATTCGCATGATTTGCTCAGTGGAAGGCGGATGTGGCGGTGGAGACAGAGGTGGCTGGTACGGCTCGGGGGAATGTCATGCCTGTCTTGCGGAGCGACGAATAGGGACATCCTCACAAGCTTGGCTGTTGTTGCCTCCCCGCATCATTCTATTATTTATTTTCCCAATACACAGCAACGCGATGAGAAATATCCAAGAATGGGAGGAAAGCCAGTGACAATCCCAGAAGAAAACAGCGAAAGAAAACCAAGGCGAATAAAAAGGTTCCAACATAATTATACATATAATCAACATAAGAGGTAAACATCATGACAGGTTCACTACCCTCATACACGAAACTAAGCATCATAACACATACGACTACATCCATACATCATACTCATGACAAAAGTGATACTCCAGCGATCTACTGCTCGGATGGTGCTGCTGCGGGCTCCTCTCCTGAGCCGGACCCAGATCCTGAACTGATAGTGGAGACCTCCAGGTTAAGAGAGACGCGACGGCGCTGCCTCGAGGACTCTCCCTCACGGGCAGGTGCGGGATGGGATCTAAGCATAGGAGCTGCAGGAGTAGCGACCAGGGAAGCCCACGCAGCAGGAGCACTGCGAGGGGTTACTGCCAAAGGGTTAATGGCACCCTGAGAGGTAACAGAGGCTGGAGGAACGTGAAGGAAATATGCCCTAGAGGCAATAATAAAGTTGTTATTTATATTTCCTTATATCATGATAAATGTTTATTATTCATGCTAGAATTGTATTAACCGGAAACTTAGTACATGTGTGAATACATAGACAAACAGAGTGTCACTAGTATGCCTCTACTTGACTAGCTCGTTGGATCAAAGATGGTTAAGTTTCCTAGCCATAGACAAGAGTTATCATTTGATCAACGGGATCACATCACTAGAGAATGATGTGATTGACTTGACCCATTCCATTAGCTTAGCACTTGATCATTTAGTTTATTGCTATTGCTTTCTTCATGACTTATACATGTTCCTATGACTATGAGATTATGCAACTCCCGAATACCAGAGGAACACTTTGTGTGCTACCAAACGTCACAACGTAACTGGGTGATTATAAAGGTGCTCTACGGGTGTCTCTGATGGTGTTTGTTGAGTTGGCATAGATCGAGATTAGGATTTGTCACTCCGATTCTCGGAGAGGTATCTCTGGGCCCTCTCGGTAATGCACATCACTATAAGCCTTGCAAGCAATGTAACTAATGAGTTAGTTACGGGATGATGCATTACACTTGCTGGATCAAGAAGGCGAAGACGTCATCGAGCTGAACGTGTGCTGAACTCGGAGGTGTCGTACGTTCGGTACTTGATCGGTCGGATCATGAAGACGTACGACTACATCAACCGCGTTGTGCTAACACTTCCGCTTACGGTCTGCGAGGGTACGTGGACACACTCTCCCCTCTCGTTCCTATGCATCACCATGATCTTGCGTGTGCGTAGGAAATTTTTTGAAATTACTACGTTCCCCAACAGTGGCATCCAAGCCAGGTTTTATGCGTAGATGTTATATGCACGAGTAGAACACAAGTGAGTTGTGGGCGATACAAGTCATACTGCTTACCAGCATGTCATACTTTGGTTCGGCGGTATTGTTGGATGAAGCGGCCCGGACCGACATTACGCGTACGCTTACGCGAGACTGGTTCTACCGACGTGCTTTGCACATAGGTGGCTGGCGGGTGTCAGTTTCTCCAACTTTAGTTGAACCGAGTGTGGCTACGCCCGGTCCTTGAGAAGGTTAAAACAACACTAACTTGACGAACTATCGTTGTGGTTTTGATGCGTAGGTAAGAACAGTTCTTGCTTAGCATGTATCAGCCACGTAAAACTTGCAACAACAAAGTAGAGGACGTCTAACTTGTTTTTGCAGGGCATGTTGTGATGTGATATGGACAAGACATGATGCTAAATTTTATTGTATGAGATGATCATATTTTGTAACAGAGTTATCGGCAATTGGCAGGAGCCATATGGTTGTCGCTTTATTGTATGAAATGCAATCGCCCTGTAATTGCTTTACTTTATCACTAAGCGGTAGCAATAGTCGTAGAAGCAATAGTTGGTGAGACGACAATGATGCTATGATGGAGATCAAGGTGTCGCGTCGGTGATGATGGTGATCATGACGGTGCTTTGGAGATAGAGATCAAAGGCACAAGATGATGATGGCCATATCATATCACTTATATTGATTGCATGTGATGTTTATCCTTTTGCATCTTATTCTGCTTAGTTCGACGGTAGCATTATAAGATGATCTCTCACTAAATTTCAAGGTACAAGTGTTCTCCCTGAGTATGCACCATTGCGAAAGTTCGTCGTGCCGAGACACCACATGATGATCGGGTGTGATAAGCTCTACGTTCACATACAACGGGTGCAAGCTAGTTTTGCACACGTAGAATACTCGGGTTAAACTTGCCGAGCCTAGCATGTGCAGATATGGCCAAGCCGGACATCCTGTGCAGCTCCGCCAACTGCATCATCTGATTGTTGAGTAGCGTTGGTCTCTCCGGCACCAAATACTACGACCAGAAGAGCTTCTCCCTCGCGTTCCCGTCTTGGGCCCAGAAATATTGGGCAGCATCAGCAGCACTCCTCGAGAGATCCGCAAAAGCATCTAGAGCACTCCACAATCGATTTAGCAAAGCATATCTTCGACCGCCGAATGTACTCTGTAAAAGGAAAGGCTTACTAGCCGCTATCTGTCTGGCTTGCTTGATCTCCTCGTGAGCAGCCCGGGACTCAGACCGCGCCTCCTTTGCAGCTTGAAGAGCCTTGGTGAGTTCGGACGCTTGGGCCCTGTTACTCTCCTCCAAGGACTCACACTCGGTGGCGGCCTCCTGGAGCGCTTGCTCTACTTCAGTCACCCTCGCCTCATACTTAAAGCGGGTGGCCTTTTTGGCCTCCACATCCGCAGCCGCCTTCTCTGCGGCTGCTTTGCTTACCCTCGCCTCCTCCTTGGCTTCGGCAAGGGCACTTGAGGGAGTCCTGGACTAGGGGGTGTCCGGACAGCCGGACTATCATCGTCCGCCGGACTCCAAGACTACGAAGATACAAGATTGAAGACTCCGTCCCGTGTCCGGATGGGACTTTCATTGGCGTGGAAGGCAAGCTTGGCGATACGGATATGTAGATCTCCTACCATTGTAACCGACTCTGTGTAACCCTAGCCTCCTCCGGTGTCTATATAAACCGGAGGGCATTAGTCCGTAGGACACAACATACATTACAACAATCATACCATAGGCTAGCTTTAGGGTTTAGCCTCCTTGATCTCGTGGTAGATCCACTCTTGTACTACCCATATCATCAATATTAATCAAGCAGGACGTAGGGTTTTACCTCCATCGAGAGGGCCCGAACCTAGGTAAAACATCGTGTCCCTCGTCTCCTATTACCATCCGCCTAGACGCATAGTTCGGGACCCCCTACCCTAGATCCACCGGTTTTGACACCGACATTGGTGCTTTCATTGAGAGTTCCTCTGTGTCGTCACCGATAGGCTTGATGGCATCTTCAACCAACAACGCTGTCCAGGGTGAGACTTTTCTCCCCGGACAGATCTTCGTATCCGGCGGCTTCGCACTGCGGGCTAATTCGCTTGGCCATCTGGAGCAGATCGAAAGCTATGCCCCTGGCCGTCAGGTCAGATTCGGAAGCCTAAACTTCACGGCCAATTTCCGCGGAGACTTGATCTTCGACGGACTCGAGCCACAGCTGAGCGCGCCGCACTATGACGATGGGCATGATCTAGCCCTGCCGCCGAACAGTGCCTTGGTGGCCCCACATGAATCCGCTTCGGCCATCAGTCCGGAGCCGATCGCCCAGATCGAGGATCGGTGGATAGACGCCGCCTCGGGGGCTTCAACTTCCTCGGCGATGGAGCCAAACATTAATCTTGTCCCCCGCAAAACTTGTGATTCCGAGGTGCCGGACTCCTTGCCGGACTCCGAACCTCCCGCACCCCTACCAATCGATTCGGATTGGGTGCCGGTTATGGAATTCACCGCCGCGGACATCTTCCAACACTCGCCTTTTGGCGACGTCCTAAATTCGCTAAAGCATCTCTCGTTATCAGGAGAGTCCTGGCCGGACTATGGCCAGGATGGTTGGGGTACGGACGACGAAGAAATTCAGAGCGCACCCACCACCCACTTTGTAGCCACTGTCGATGATCTAACCGACATGCTAGACTACGACTCCGACGACATCGACGCTATGGACGATGATGCCGGAGACGAACAGGAACCAGCGCCTACAGGGCACTGGAAGACCACCTCGTCATACGACATATATATGGTGGACACCCCAAAAGACGGGGACGGCGAAGAAGCAGCGGAGGCGGACTCTTTAAAGAAGCAGCCCAAACGCCGGCGTCAGTGGCGGCGCTCTAAATCCCGCCACAGCAAGAATGGAGATTCTGGCACAGGAGATAATAATACCCCAGAGAGTGCCGAAGACAATCCCCTCCAGCAAGACTCAGAGTAGGAGGATGCAGAAGCAAGCCCTCAGGAGAGGGCGGCGGAGGAAGAGGTTGAGGATTACAACTATATGCCTCCCTCCGAAGACGAGGTAAGCCTCAACGATGACGAATTTGTCGTGCCCGAGGATCCCGTCGAACAAGAGCGTTTTAAACGCAGGCTTATTGCCATGGCAAACAGCCTAAAGAAAAAGCAGCAGCAGCTTCAAGCTGACCAGGACCTGCTGGCCAATCGATGGACCGATGTCCTCGCGGCCGAAGAGTATAAACTCGAACGCCCCTCCAAAAGCTATCCAAGACGCAAGCTGCTCCCCCGATTAGAGGAGGAAGCATACATACCTCCATCACCAGCGCACAATACGGCTGACCGACCACCCCGCGGTCATGACAGAGAGGCATCCAGGCCCCCAGCCAAGACCGTACCCCGGCATCGCTCCAAAAGTACGAAGCCAAGAGGGAACGCGCCGGACTTGCGAGATATATTGGAGGACAAAGCAAGGCAATCCAGATCCATCTACGGATCACGTGGGCGCCCCACGACCCATGACGAATACCGTCGTACCAGATATAATAACCCCGGCCAGGCCGAACACGGCAGACAGCGCTCTCTCGAGCTGCGTCGTGATATTGCTCAATACAGAGGCGCCACACACCCACTATGCTTCACTGACGAAGTAATGGATCATCAAATCCCTGAAGGGTTTAAACCCGTAAACATTGAATCCTACGATGGCACAACAGACCCCGCGGTTTGGATAGAAGATTATCTTCTCCACATCCATATGGCCCGCGGCGACGATCTCCACGCCATCAAGTATCTCCCACTCAAGCTTAAAGGACCAGCTCGGCATTGGCTTAACAGCTTGCCCGCAGAGTCAATTGGGTGTTGGGAAGACCTGGAGGCCGCACTCCTTGATAACTTCCAAGGCACGTATGTGCGACCACCAGACGCCGATGACCTAAGCCACATCATTCAGCAGCCAGACGAATCGGCTAGACAATTCTGGACACGGTTCTTGACGAAGAAAAATCAAATCATCGACTGTCCGGATGCAGAGGCCCTTGCAGCCTTCAAGCATAACATCCGCGACGAATGGCTAGCCCGGCACCTGGGCCAGGAAAAACCGAAATCTATGGCAGCCCTCACATCATTAATGACCCGCTTCTGCGCGGGAGAGGATAGCTGGCTAGCCCGCAGTAACAATCTCCGCAAAAATTCTGGCAGTCTGGATACTAAGGACAACAACGGCAGGTCACGTCGAAACAAAAACAAACGCCGCATTAACGGCGACGACAAGGAGGATACGGCAGTCAACACCGGATTCCGAGGCTCTAAACCCGGTCAACGGAAGAAGCCATTCAAAAGAACCACTCCGGGTCCGTCCAATTTGGACTGAATACTCGACCGCTTATGCCAGATACATGGCACCCCTGAAAAACCAGCCAATCACACTAATAGAGATTGCTGGGTGTTCAAACAAGCAGGCAAGTTAATTGCCGAAAACAACGACAAGGGGCTAAACAGTGATGACGAGGAGGAGACCCGACCGCCGAACAGTAGAGGACAGAAGGGTTTTCCCCCACAAGTGCGGACGGTGAACATGATTTACGCAACCCATATACCCAAGAGGGAGAGGAAGCGCGCACTAAGGGACGTCTACGCGATGGAGCCAGTCGCCCCGAAGTTCAATCCATGGTCCTCTTGTCCGATCACTTTCGATCGAAGAGACCATCCGACCAGCATACGCCATGGCGGATTCGCCGCATTGGTTTTAGACCCAATCGTCGATGGATTTCACCTCACGAGAGTCCTGATGGACGGCGGTAGTTGCCTGAACCTGCTTTATCAGGATACAGTGCGCAAGATGGGCATAGACACCTCAAGGATTAAACCTACAAAGACAACCTTTAAAGGTGTCATACCAGGAGTGGAAGCCAACTGTACAGGCTCAGTCACACTGGAAGTGGTCTTCGGATCCCCGGATAATTTCCGGAGCGAAGAGTTAATCTTCGACATAGTCCCGTTTCGCATCGGCTATCACGCTCTGCTCGGACGAACCGCGTTTGCAAAATTCAACGCGGTGCCGCATTATGCATACCTAAAGCTCAAGATGCCAGGCCCTCGTGGAGTCATCACGGTCAATGGGAATACGGAATGCTCCCTCCGAACGGAGGAACATACAACGGCTCTCGCGGCAGAAGTACAGAGTAGCCTCTTAAGGCAATTCTCCAGTCCGGCCGTTAAACAGTCGGATACAGCAAAACGCGCCCGAAGCAATACCAACCAAGACCACCTGGCGCGATCAGAGCATGCGTAGCAATGCGGCCCCAACCCTCGCCCGCGCATGATCGCAATAATAACACTCTGCGTACATCATTACGCTTTGGAGATACCATGGGCACATGGGAGGGGGCACGATCGCAACGGACCCAGAGTGCGGTTCGACCACACCGGGGGCTCGCAGGTGTGCCCCCCTTTTTTTATTTTTTATTTTCCTTCTTTTATGTACATAGGACTCCATTAACCAGAATCCCTATCCGGCGGCGAACCTGCCGAACTCATGATGCAACAGCCAGGGACTAAAGAAGGCTGCGACGAACACTCAGGTGGTCTCAATTACGAGCATTAAATTCGATTATATACACCAAGTCCGCAGCTCACCCCTGGAGGGGGACATGTTTACTTAGTCCAAATCCCTTGCTTACCGCACTATTTGTATCAGTCCGCTCTCCTAGCAGACTTTCTTTCATAAATGCAGCACCTTTTTGATTGCAATTGCATTACCTTTTATATATATATGCTCATTATATGACATCTTGCGCCCGTATATTTTGGTACGGCCTAATACGCCAGGGGCTTATGTTCCCCACTCTATGGTGTGATAAGTCCGAACACTTTCATAAGTGCGGCACCCCGAACTTATAGCATTATATGAATCGGCTCTGAATCATGTCTTGGGTCAATAGTTGGGTTTGCCCGGCTCCCACGTTTTGGTGCCTTACGTTCCGTTTTGTCGGCTAAGGTGGCACTGGGAGAACCACTGCGATTGCGCCCCGGTTGAGCCGGGCAAGCGCCTCAGTGGAGAAAGCTAAAACTGACCGGCATGATAAGGCGAGAGACTGGTCGCTGTTCGAGAGGTTTTTTCGGGTCCTTAAAGACTCACGCCGCTTCGAGCGAAGTTCCGGACAATGTCCGACGAAGGCGTGGATAGCGCCCCGGATTCGGTCTTCCGAATACCAGGGGCTTCGCCGAAATTTAAAATTATAGAATTCTATGGCTAAGTGAGAGTGTTCAAGCATTATAAGTCCGGTTGCCTTGTTCGTTGTGTTGAGCGCCTCCCTCGATGGACCCAACAATGGGAACAAGAGTGCTCAAGTTTATCCCGAACACCCCAGCACTCGTGGCTTGGGGGCTGAAGCCAATGACTTGCCATCTCTCAGATTTTATAAACAGCCACATAGAAGGTAATATTTTAAATTAAAAAAGCGTTGCTCAAAGCACACATGAACAAAGTTTCAGCGCACAGGATAATACATAGCAAATTCACTCAAAGATTACATTTCTGGGGCACTCATCCGCAATATCGCGGGCTCCCTTCAGGACAGTTTTATAATACATTTCGGGCGTGCGATACTCCTTGCCCGGTAGCGGTGGGTCCGTGAGAAGCTTCTCCGCATCCAACCTGCCCCAATGCACCTTTGTGCGGGCGAGGGCCCGGCGAGCGCCTTCAATACAGGCGGAGCGCTTGATGACATCCACCCAGGGGCATGCATCCACCAGCCGCCACACGAGGCCAAAGTAGCTCCCAGGCATGACCTGTTCAGGCCACAGCCGGACTATAAGGCCCTTCATGGCCTCCTCAGCTACCTTGTGGAGTTCGACCAGCTGCTTCAGCTGGTCGCTTGGGGGCACCGGATGGCCGGCCTCAGCGTACTGAGACCAGAAGACCTTCTCCGTCGAGCTTCCCTCCTTGCCAAGATAGAATGCGGCGGCATCAGACACACTACACGGCAGATCTGCAAACGCCCCTGGAGAGCTCCGAATGCGGGTAAGTGTCAGGTAGTTTACATTAACATGCCTGCTTTGCATGAAAAATGCCTTACCCGCCGCTATCTTCTTTATATCTTCAACCTCCTGAAGGGCCCTATGGGCCTCGGCCTTGGTGGACTTGGCACTTTCGAGAGCCGAGGCAAGCTCGGACTCTCGAGTCTTGGAGTCACGCTCCAAACTCTCATGCTTTTCCATGAGAGCCTGGAGCTCTTGCCGAACTTCCGCCACCCGTGCCTCCTGCTTTTCTCGCTCTACCCGTTCCGCGGCCGCACTGCGTTCGGCCGCGGACACAGCCTCCTTCAGGGCTGCCACCTCGTTAGTGGCCCCTGCAATACACATATTATCCTTGTTAACTTTATTGCAACCAAAATCCTTTTTTATAAGGTAACTATTCAAAGTGGTGTTACTCACCTTCTTTGTCCTCGAGCTGCTTCTTCGCATGGCCGAGCTCTCGCTCGGACCGCTCGAGATCTTGCTTTAGCACATCGACCTCCGCCGTTAGTGCAGCAGAGGTAAGCAGCGCAGCCTGCAAACCCATATTGACATATTTTAAGCAACCCTGCGTATATCTTGTTAGATCCTCAGCCCGGCTTTTTCTTTCCGAACACCGAACTGAGCATCAGGGGCTACTGTCTATGCGGTATTACATTACATAACTTTAACTTCTTACCTCAAAGCCTGTTAGAAGGCTGCTGCAGGCTTCGGTCAGCCCGCCCTTGGTGAGCTGAACCTTCTGAATCACCGCACCCATGATAGTGCGGTGTTCTTCCTCGATGGAAGCGCCTTTAAGCGCCTCCAACAAGTTATCCGGCGCCTCCGGTTGGACGGAGGCCGCCGGTGTCACGGTCTTGCCCTTCTTTCGAAGGGGCCGCTTGCCGGACTCTGGAACCACTGCGGGTTCCGATGTAGAGTCCGGCGCAAAGTCCGGGAGGCTGCTTGACGGCGCCTCCGGAGCCTCCTCCTGATAGGTCCCTCTCTGGGATCCCACCTCGGCGTCCTCGTCGGCGCGTGGGGTAGAGGCAGTCGGAAGTGAATCCACATCCGACGGGGCCAACGACCCGCTCGATGAGTCGGGGAGATCGTCATCGGCCGGACTACGGCCAGAATGCGGCATTAAGGACGCTACGCGACACGAAAGAAATTGCATATAAAGGATCCAGATACTTATGATCTTGCCGGACGCCTGGCCCTTGGAGGCCACTCATCCTCGCCAACGGTGGTATTGGCGAAAATGTCCGGGGGGATAGTTCTCCCCCTCTTGGACCCTTCGGCCTCCCCTATTGGGGAAGCCTTCCTCTTCTTCTCTCCCTCTTCTGGGAGAGAATCCTCCTCCTCCTCCTCGTCTTCGGGGGAGGAGTCCGCCTCGTCGTCGGACACCTGATTGCGGGAACTCTTTCGAGTCCTCGCGGCCACCTTCTTGGCCTTCTTCTCCGGCACCACATGCGGTGCCGGAACCAGTAGCCCTGCTAAACGGGCGTCCAGTGGGTCTTCTAGCATGGGAGCCGGGCTGATAAGCTGCTTGGCCTTCTCCATCCATTCCTGTCAAAGGAAAGGAAAGAATGAAACCCTCTTATAATCAATTCGAATACTACAAAGTGTCCCGTAATGGGGTTGAATCACTTCCCTCGTCAGTTGGATGCTGCGAGCTGAATCCGCGATCTTCCGTCGCGGATGCGGGGGCTTCGGCGCCCTTAAACAGCACCCTCCAGGCGCCTTCGTATGTCGTATCGAAGAGCCCGCTCAGCGCCTGGTGCTGTTCCGGATTGAACTCCCACAGATTGAATGCCCGTTCTTGGCATGGGAGAATCCGGCGGATGAGCATGACTTGGACCACGTCGATGAGCCTGAGCTTATTACTCACCAGCTTCTGGATGCAGGCTCAAAGTCCCGTCACCTCCTTCGGATCGCCCCACAGCAAGCCCTTCTCTTTCCAGGAGGTGAGCTACGTGGGGACGCCAGATCTAAACTTGGGGGCCGCCGCCCATGTGGGCTTGCACGGCTCGGTGATGTAGAACTACCCCGATTGCCACCCCTTGACGGAGTCCACGAAGGCCCCTTCGAGCCAAAGGACGTTGGGTAATTTACCCAACATGGCGCCTCCGCATTCTGCTTGCGTGCCCTTCACAACCTTCGGCTTGACGTTGAAGGTCTTGAGCCACAGGCCGAAGTGGGGCCGGATGCAGAGGAAGGCCTTGCACACGACGATGAACGCCGAGATGTTGAGGATGAAGTTCGGCGCCAGATCGTGGAAATCCAGGCCGTAATAGAACATGAGCCCCCGGACGAATGGATGGAGCGGAAACCCAGTCCGTGGAGGAAGTGGGGAAGGAAGACGACCCTCTCGTGAGGCCCAGGGGTAGGGATGAGCTTCCCCTCGTCAGGCAGCCGATGCGCGATATCGCCGGAGAGATATCCGGCGCTGCGCAGCTTGGTGATGTGCTCCTCCTTAATGGTGGAGGCCAACCACTTCCCTCCCGCTCCGGACATATTCGGAGAAGGTCGAGGCGAGATGCGCGAGCTTGGGCGTTGGAGCTTGAGTGCGCGGAGATGGATGAGCAAAGAGAGGAAGAAGGCGTAGGTGAGAAGGTAAATCCTTATTCCTTATATATAGCCGGACGGAACTGTGCGTCCCCCACCGGCCTGGTAAAACTCGCTTATCTCCCAAGCGCCACCATCAATGGAGCGGTTGGGTTACCCACGTCCGTATTGATGAGAATCCCGGAATAAGGGGAACACGATCTCTGCTTCGACAAGACGTGCCAAGGAAACCGCTTCGCTAAACGTGCTGAGGTGGTATAGTAAAAAACGATTCAAACAGTGGCTTGGTAGCGGTGTGATGTCACGCCGCATAATACGTCAGCAGATTGAAGTAGTGTACATTTTATTCTCTCTACGGTGGAATGTGGAATTTATTTTGCAGAGCCGGACACTATCCTGGTGTTCATGATCTTCTCTGGATTATTCAAGGGAGGAACCCGCCTTGCAATGCCGAACATTATGCGCGCCGGACTTATCGTCATTGAAGCCTGGTTCAGGGGCTATTGAGGGAGTCCTGGACTAGGGGGTGTCTGGACAGCCGGACTATCATCGTCCGCCGGACTCCAAGACTACGAAGATACAAGATTGAAGACTCCGTCCCGTGTCCGGATGGGACTTTCCTTGGCGTGGAAGGCAAGCTTGGCGATACGGATATGTAGATCTCCTACCATTGTAACCGACTCTGTGTAACCCTAGCCTCCTCCGATGTCTATATAAACCGGAGGGCATTAGTCCGTAGGACACAACATACATTACAACAATCATACCATAGGCTAGCCTTAGGGTTTAGCCTCCTTGATCTCGTGGTAGATCCACTCTTGTACTACCCATATCATCAATATTAATCAAGCAGGACGTAGGGTTTTACCTCCATCGAGAGGGCCCGAACCTGGGTAAAACATCGTGTCCCTCGTCTCCTGTTACCATCCGCCTAGACGCACAGTTTGGGACCCCCTACCCGAGATCCGCCGGTTTTGACACCGACAGCACTCTTGAGGGCCTCGACCTCGGTCGTGTTGCCTACAATCATTAATAGTTGCGCATGAGCTTAAAACTCTGAGTTTGCATTATAATTCAGGCTTGTAAGGGGTCTTTTAAAAGCATACCTTGGGCCTCATCGAACCACTTGTTAATACGATCGATCTCATCATTAGCCAGCTTGAGTTTCCGCTGGGTTCGGAAACTTTCGCGTTCTTGGCTGAAGCTGCTAGCAGCAAAGCCTGTTCACCAAAATAGACAAGTATGTTACCTCTGGAATATTTGACCCTCTGTCCGGCCCTTTCTTCAAAAAGCCGAACAGAGTCTCAGGGGCTACTATCTATACATATGTGTATGATTATACAGGCAAAAGCGACCAAAGATATTACATCACATACCTCAAAGCCTGTTAGCAGGCTAGTGAACCCTTCGTCAGTCCGCTTTTGGCGGACTGAACCTTTTCAACCACCGTACCCATCAGGGCACGGTGTTCATACACGATGGAAGCACGGTGAAGTGCTTCCCTCAATGTATCCAGCGCCTCCGGATTGATGGAGGTTGTCGGTGGAGTCGGCACTCCCCCCTCTTTCGAAGGGGGCTACTATCTCGGGTCTGGAGCCATGTGGGACTCCGGAGTAGTATTCGGCTGGGGGCGGACTAGTCAAGGCCCCCACCGTCAGTCTGCATGGGGATTACGCCCCCCATGTTTCCGGCCGCCAAGGCATTGCCCTCTGGCGCCGTTTCAGCGGCCTTCCGCATCTCTCCCTGGCCAGGAAAGGTCCGTTGGGATAACACCTCAGTGTCATCCATGGCATGTAGCGGGGAGGCTCGTGGAGGCGACTCGCTCTCCATCACCTCCGACGCCAAAGAATTCCCCGAAGACAGTGATTGTTGGGGGAGATCACGGGCCGGATTGGAAAACATAGATGATATGTCACCCTACAATTTATACAAAGCCGGATATATGCATTATCTTTGAATACTTATGATTCGGCCAGGGGCTTCGGCCTGTGGTTCCACTCGGGGACAGCTTCGACGTCCGATTCCAAATCATCTGAAAGGGAAAGTTTCCCCTTCTTGGATGCCTCCGCCTCTAGGTCTGCGGAAGCCCCCCTTTTCTTCTTTCCTCCCTTAGGGGGAGAATTGTTCTCCTCCTCTTCCTCTTCGTCTTCATATCCCTCGTAGGAGGAGAGAGCTACGGTATCTTCGGGCGTTATGTCCGAAGTGCCTTTGCGGCGAAGGCCACTTCTGACCTCCTTGCCCTTCTTCTTGGCCTTCTTTTCTGGCGCCTGGTACGGCGTCGGAACCAGCATCTTCGTCAGAATAGGAATAGCTGGGTCTTCGGGCAGGGGAGCCGGGCACTGGATCCGCTCTGCCTTCTTCGTCCAGCCTTGAAAGATAAGGGGAAGGCTTAAGCTTACTCCTTGGATATACAAGTTGAGGATATGATTAGAAATCTGAAAAACTTACTGAAGTAGCTGGATGAGCGCAGTCGAGGCTGAGGTCTTCGGTCGTTTGCGGCCATGACTTTTGGGTCTTGATAATCAGCTTCCATATATCTTCGTGCTTCGTGATGAAGAACCGCTGCAAGGTCCGGGGACCTGCTGGATCAAACTCCCACATATGGAGAGTCCAGCTTTGGCAGGGGAGAATCTGGCGAAAAAGCATCACTTGGATCACGCTGGCAAGACTGGTGTTCTTCTCTATCATGCTCTTGACGTGCTTCTGCAGTGCCATCACTTCATCGGATGACGCCCAATCCAGGCCCTTATTAATCCAAGATGTGAGCCTCATTGGAGGACCGGATTTGAACTCAGGAGTGGCAGCCCATGTGGCGTCATGGGGTTTCGTGACATAGAACCACTCCTATTGCCATCCCTTCATGGTCTCTACGAAGGTCCCCTTGGGCCAGGTGACGTTAGGGAGCTTGCTCACCATGGCGTCGCCACACTCTGCGTGTTGACCCTCGACCACTTTTGGCTTCACGTTGAAGACTTTGAGCCACAAGCTGAAGTGAGGGGGAATGCGGAGGAACGCCTCGCACATGAGGATGAGCGTTGAGATGTTGAGGAATGAATTTGGGGCTAGATCATGGAAATCTAGCCCGTAGTAGAACATGACCCGCGGACGAAAGGGTGGAGTGGAAAACCTAGCCCGATGTCGGTGTCAAAACCGGTGGATCTCAGGTAGGGGTCCCGAACTGTGCGTCTAAGGTCGATGGTAACAGGAGACGGAGGACACGATGTTTACCCAGGTTTGGGCCCTCTCTATGGAGGTAATACCCTACTTCCTGCTTGATTGATCTTGATGGATATGAGTGTTACAAGAGTTGATCTACCATGAGATCATAATGGCTAAACCCTAGAGGCCTAGCTTGTATGACTATGATAATGAGTATCCGCCTATCCGGACTACGCTCTCCGGTTTATATAGACACCAGAGAGATCTAGGGCTACATGGAGTCGGTTACATAGACAGGAATCTACATCATTGATCGCCAAGCTTGCCTTCCACGCCAAGGAGAGTCTTGCCCGGACACGAGTGCGGTCTTCGGTCTTCTCATCTTCACGGCCCATCAGTCCGGCCCATGGCTAATAGGTCGGAGACCCAAGGACCCCTTAGTCCAGGACTCCCTCAGTAGCCCCCGAACCAGGCTTCAATGACGAGGTGTTCGACATTCGGATTGTCTTCGGCATTGCAAGGCGGGTTCTTCCTTTGATGACGTCCATGTAATGTACTTGACCGTGGATTTGATGCTTCTCGCCTTGGCTTCCGCGCGTTTAATAACTTCGTCTTCCACGTGTCGAGAGAATGCGGAAGGTTAGGGTATTTTTGCAAATAACACCCCGTCCATGCAAGGCAGAGTGCCTATTGAAGAGATTGGACCTTAGTTCCATTCAACACTATGCCGAGAAAATTCCCGGAGACTACTAGGAGAAACCATTCCAACATGGTTAGCGTTCCCAGCTCCTCCTCACGTTCCAGCCCAGAGAAAGGCGAGTGGGAGAAGTGTTCTGTGACCCACAGTCAATTGGCGAAGCTGCAAACGCAGGGATTCCTTCCTCCCGCAGATCTGGTCCCTGTTCGAGCAGGACTGGCCTCTTTCGATGGCGAGACTCAAGCGGAGGACTACCCCAGCCCATCTGGGGGGGAGCGAGTGTGTTTTGTTCCCTTTCTATTAAGAGGTGTTGGACTTCCAATCCATCTGTTCCTCCGAGGGCTTCTGCAATACTATGGCCTCCAGCTACACAACTTCACTCCCACTTCCATCCTGCATATCACAGGTTATGTCGCTTTATGCGAATTATTTCTGGGCGTTGACGCCCATTTTGAACTATGGAGAAAATTGTTTTGTCTTGTCCCGCGTAACCATGAGGGGCCGATATTTGAGGTGGGCGGAGCCGAAGTATGGCGCATCACCGATACGGGATACCTGTCCGGCACGCCAAGGAGGGCATCCAAAAAATGGCCTTCCGAATGGTTCTACATCGAGGACATCGCACTTCCCGACCCAATTCAAAAGGGACTTCCTAAGTTCGCAAGTGTTCCGCTAAAGAAATGCCACAGTTGGCATCCCCGGAGTCTTGAAGAGGACGACAGTGCGCAAGTTTGTCAGCTCATGGGCAAGATAAAGATGCTTGCCTAGTCCGGATTAACAATAGTTGAGGTAGTGGCGACCTCCATAGCGCGAGGGGTACAGCCGCTTCAATATAGAGGGCTCCCAATGTGGCACTACAACGGGGAGGATGACGCCTCCCGCTGTGGTCGAAAGGGTCCGGACACCCCCGCCGCTCTAGCCAAGATACTGGCCGAGCTGTTCAAAGGGGAGGAAGAGGAATTTCTCCGAATCAAGCGCAGAGATGGGTATT
The DNA here is from genome assembly GCA_963921465.1 of Triticum timopheevii. Taxonomy (NCBI): domain Eukaryota; kingdom Viridiplantae; phylum Streptophyta; class Magnoliopsida; order Poales; family Poaceae; genus Triticum; species Triticum timopheevii. Next base: position 463,483,480 of record OY997272.1, on the reverse strand, counting down.
CTATGTATAATCCTCCCAGTTGGGTAAGCCCCAATCCTACTGCTTTATTCATTTCGCTTCCTGGGTCACCTTTAACAAATATCTAATCTGCTTATAAAGCATTGGCGAAAAATCACCGAGGGGCTCTACAGCCCTGCCCCACAGCCAGAGAACCACAACCGGGAGCTGGATCCCGGATTTGAAGAGGATCCGGATATATTCGTGGTACTTGCGGAAGGGGTGTTTTACCAGGCGAGCTACGATGACACGGAAGTGGCCATTATCGTCGATTATCCTGGTCTTCTTCCTGCTTCCCACGTAAGTCATCAAGAAAAATCCTCTTCGAAAGAGTTTCCTCGCACTGCCTCACCTGCCGCACTACCTCGTGCTTTGAAGGGGAGGCGTTCGGCTTGTCATGCTACTCCAGGGGCGACTAAAAAGAGAGCGGCTCTAGCGCCAAACAAGGCCTTTAAAAGGAAGGTCAATGAAGACACGACCAGTCCCTCGTCGAAGAGGTACGGATTTGAAGGTGTTCTTTAGTAGTCACGTCCAACTATAACTTGTACATTTGTCTTGTACCAGGAAAAAGGTTCGCCGGACTATATCCGGGGGTCCGGCCAGCCGTACTCCCAACAACCAGGATTTAGATCCCACCGGAGAATCGAGGGCCAATATGAGAACAACGCCGGACTGTCCTTCGGCCGAGGGTTCGGAAGGTATGTCCGTTACCAACTCGGAAGTAGAGAGCGCCATGAATCATCGGCGCTGCGGGGCTGTTTTACGAGACCCCCAGTTCTCAGAGGAGGCGTTTAAAGCCTTCGGTTCGGCTGACGCTTATATCTAGGCTGCTCGAACTGGGCTTAGCATAGCCACAAAGCAGTATTTAAGAGATGTGCAGGTAAATTTTCTTTGTCTGAGTAGGATGACCATATGTCAGTAGCCCCCGAGACTGAGAGTAGTTGGTACAACTGATTTAAGGATCATTGTGCAACCAGGTTCCTACCGAGAAGAACGACCTGCTAACTCAAGAGCTAGAGCAGTGTCGGGCACAGCTAAATGCTACCACCGCCGAGCTGGAAAATTCCAAGAAGGCATCTGCTGGTAATATTCCCCTCCGTAGAGGAATGATAACAATGACCGTACATCCGTCGGGCTAATATTGTTGCTGATCTCATAATAGGGTCATCGGATCAATATGATGAGAAGCTGGCCGCTTCTCTGGAAGGAGAGCAAAAAGTAAAAAAGATGCATGCCATAGGCGAGCGTATACTGACTCAAGCCATAATAGAGAAAAACAAGCTTCAGGATGCCAAGACCAGCTTGGGTATTGAGCTAAAAGATGTGCGGGGCCAGCTAGCCGACTCCGGGAAGGAGAATAAGGAACTGCAAGGCGATATATTCAGTATGTGTCCGAACTAACCTTTATAGTAGGTTGGTGATGAATGGAACTGATACAGTTATGATTGCAGGTATTTTGACGGGCCCTCCTGAAGGGGAGGTGTCCGAATCATAAAGTGATATTCTGCAGAGGCTGTCGCAAGTGCACGAGCAGGCTCGGTTGGCCATGCGGAGTGTTGCCAAGGCTTTATGGTCGTCAGCCTCCCCTATAGGAAGTATGGAGGAGCTTGTAGAGCTGTTCAAAGGAGCGCGGTGGCACATCTGATTATGGAAAATATCGGCCTGCCGGGAGGGTGCGCGAGAAACCTGGGCCATGGTGAAAACACGATACACGAAGTCGGATCCTAATCACATGGCCCGTGTTGGACCTGTAGGGTCGGATGGGGAAGAAATTCTCATTAGTTTAGTATATGACCAAGTAGAATTGGCCGCTAAATACTCCCAGCAGGATTGTAAGTTAGATCGCCTGCTGGACAGTATAGAGGAGGAAGTGTTTGAGTCCAAGTGACTATGTACTGTCCGTCTAGCCGAATTGTATATCATTTTGTCATGGCAGACCTTTTCGCTTCCCCCTCCGGACCCTAGGGTGCAGAGTGTTTCCGAATATCGTCATGGCCGAATAGACTAGGGTATGCGTGGAAACTAGGCGTAGGGGTCATAGTTGCTTGAACAGACAAGTTGTATCCAGCTAGTTATGTTATATTGTAGTTGTAAGAAACATCTTCCAAAGAGAATAGTTCCGTTAAGGGTTGCTTTCCTTGGGTGTGCATGCATTTAGTGTACATGTCTAAATCGTGATGAGAGAATCACAGTGTATGTAACTTCTGGGGGTTCGCAATGAGTGCGGAAACGTCTTTAATTCACCGTCGAATATTCCCTTAAGAACGCTAGCTTTCGTCTTCACCCAGTCAGAGGTACACATCCAGATGACCTGGCAGTAGCAATCGCAGAGGTGCTCCCTTTATGACCTAGCCGAACTAACGGGAACGTAGGGCATAAGCACAGGAGCCAGGCAACCCAACTTGGCCAAAACTTAAGTCATATCGATGCATATAATGGAGAAGAAAAGGTACATATGGAAAAGGATGCATATGTGAAGATCTTGATGCTCGAAGAATAATAACAAGCTTCTATCGAAGAAGCCCCCAGGTATGATGGACGTACATATTTGAAAATGTATGCGTCCGAGGTGTATGGTCTAGCCATTTGGAAGCTTTAAGGCGAGAAAGGAAAAAACAATCGAAAAAGAGAGAACAAATAATGGAAACTAAAAGTGAGAAGGATAAACACAAAGAGTTCGGCGCTAGGCGTAGAATCGTCGGAGTCTGGTTGCGTTCCAGGGGTTCGGCTCGAGGCGATTGTCAGATGCATCACGAAGATGGTATGCTCCTCCGGTGAGAACTTCATCAATTATGAAGGGACCCTCCCATTTTGGCTTGAGTTTGTCCTTTTTCTTCTCTGGTAGGCGTAGAACAAGTTCGCCAACATTGTAAGTCTTGGCCCGTACTTCTCTGCTTTGGTATCTTCGAGCCTGTTGTTGGTAAAATGTTGAATGAGCTTTTGTGACGTCGCGCTCCTCCTCCAAGGCATCTAGGTTGTCCTGCCGATCTAGCTCGGCTTCTCTCTCTTCGTACATACGGACTCTGGGTGAGTCATGAATAATATAGCAAGGTAACACAACCTCTGCGACGTACACCATGAAAAAGGGTGTGTATCCGGTAGTGCGGTTAGGCATGGTCCGTAGCCCCCAGAGTACGGAGTCGAGCTCCTCAACCCAGTGCTTGTTTGACTCTTTCAAAGACCGCACTAGTCTAGGTTTAATGCCGCTCATAATAAGATCATTGGCTCGTTCAACTTGACCGTTTGTTTGCGGGTGGTAGACAGAGGCGTAATCAAGCTTAATGCCCAGATTAGCACACCAGGTTTTCACCTCGTCAGCTGTGAAATTGGAACCATTGTCGGTGATGATGCTGTGTGGGACACCATAACGGTGCACCACATCGGATATGAATGCAATCACCGGTCCAGACTCGGCCGTTTTAACTGGTCTAGCCTCTATCTACTTGGTGAATTTATCCACCATGACCAGCAGATATTTTTTCTTATGGCTTCCCCCTTTAAGGGGTCCAACCATGTCCAAGCCCCAGACCGCAAAGGGCCATGTAATGGGGATTGTTTGTAGGGAGGTTGGGGGCATATGGCTTTGGTTGGTGAAGAGCTGGCATCCAACGCAACGCTGGACAAGGTCCTGCGCGTCTGCTCGGGCCGTAGGCCAATAGAATCCTATACGGAAGGCCTTGCTAACAAGTGCCCGGGCTACAACGTGGTGCCCACCAAGACCGGCGTGAATTTCTGCCAAAAGTTGCCGCCCCTCCTCCTCATAGATACACCTTTGAAGGACTCCGGTGGTACTTTTCTTGTAGAGCTCTCCTTCATGAACTTTATAGGCCTTCGAACGCCAGACAATGCGGCGAGCCTCATTCTGATCTTCTGGGAGCTCCTTCCTATTAAGGTAGGCCAAGAATGGTTCAGTCCATGGGGCAATGACTGCCATGATGAGGTGGGCCAATGGTGTTATTTCGGTGGCTGAGCCTCCGATGATATCGGTGTGTTCGCCATCTATGTTTGTGTTCGGAACGGGACTGTCGTTGCTGTCTCCCCCCTGCCACACCACGGATGGCTTAAAGAGCCTTTCCAGGAAGATGTTAGGTGGGACAGGGTCGCGCTTAGCACCGATGCGAGCAAGGACGTCTGCCGCCTGATTACTTTCGCGGGCGACGTGATGAAATTCGAGCCCCTCGAACTGAGCCGACATCTTTAAGACGGCGTCGTGATAAGCTGCCATCTTTGGATCTTTGGCATCAAAGTCTCCGTTAATTTGGGATATTGCGAGGTTTGAGTCCCCGCGCACCTCCAGGCGTTGTATGCCCATTGATACGGCCATCCGAAGGCCATGTAACAAGGCCTCGTATTCGGCTACGTTGTTGGAGTCTGTGTATAATATTTGGAGTATGTACTGGACGATATCTCCCATGGGGGACATTAATACAAGGCCCGTTCCTAGCCCCGCCAACATTTTGGAGCCATCAAAATGCATAACCCAGTTGGAATACGCGCCGTACTCTTTAGGGAGTTCGGCCTCTGTCCATTTGTCGACCAAGTCAGCCAGTACTTGGGATTTAATGGCTCGACGTGGTTTGTACGTGATGTCGAATGGAAGAAGCTCAATGGCCCATTTGGCAATCCGGCCCATGGCGTCCCGGTTGTTTATTATATCATTGAGGGGCACTTCAGAAGCCACCGTGATCGAACACTCCTGAAAGTAGTGTCGTAGCTTTTGAGATGCCATGAAGACTGCATATGCTATCTTTTGATAGTGGGGGTACCGGGATTTGCATGGTGTGAGGACGGTGGATACGTAGTATACAGGCTTTTGGAGCGGAAATTTGTGTCCATCCTGTTCTCGCTCGACGACGAGTATGGCGCTCACCACCTGGTGTGTTGCCGATATATATATAGGAGCATTGGTTTGCCGACATTTGGCGCGGCCAGGATTGGGTTGCTTGCCAGAAGGGCTTTTATTTCTTCCAGTCCGGCCATCGCCGCGTTTGTCCACTCGAAGTTATCGGTGTGCCGTAGAAGGCGATAAAGTGGCAGCACCTTTTCCCCCAATCTGGAGATAAAGCGGCTTAAAGCTGCCATGCATCCAGCAAGCTTCTGGACCTGTTTAAGTTCGGTTGGCGTAGCCAATTGTGACAGAGCTCGGATTTTGGCTGGATTTGCTTCAATTCCTCTGTTAGAAATGATGAAGCCCAGCAGTTTTTCGACGGGGACGCCGAAGACGCACTTTTCTGGGTTAAGCTTGATGTCATATGTGCGGAGGTTGTCGAATGTGAGGCGCAAATCATCTATTAGTGTTTCGATCTGTCTAGTTTTGATGACGGCGTCGTCCATGTAGGCCTCCACTGTCTTGCTGATCTGTTTCTCGGGGCATGTTTGGATCATGCGCTGGTAGGTGGCGCCGGCGTTCTTGAGCCTGAAAGGCATGGTGTTGAAGCAAAACGGCCCGTATGGTGTAATGAATGTTGTTGCGGCTCGATCGGACTCCTTCATTTTGATTTGATGGTATCCGGAATATGCATCGAGGAAGCACAACGAATCGTGTCCTATGGTAGCATCAATGATTTGATCAATGCGAGGGAGGGGGAAGGGATGCTTAGGGTAAGCCTTGTTAAGGTCTTTGAAATCGACGCACAGGCGCCAGGATTTATCCTTCTTTGGTACCATTACCAGGTTCGCCAACCAGTCCGGATGTTTGATATCTCTAATGAATCCGGCCTCAATGAGTTTGGCCAGCTCTTCCCCCATAGCTTGTCGTTTGGGTTCGGAAAAGCGCCGCAGTGTTTGTTTGACCGGTTTGTATCCCTTCAGTATGTTGAGGCTATGCTCGGCCAACTCGCGTGGGATTCCTGGCATATCTGAAGGGTGTCAGGCGAATATATCCCAATTTTGGCGCAGGAAGTCTCGTAGTGCAGCGTCGACTGTGGGGCTGAGTTGCGCTCCGATAGATGCTATCTTCTTCAGGTCTGTTGGATGGACTTGAAATTTGACTATTTCTTCTGCTAGCTTGAAGGAAGTGGATTTGGGTCGTTTGTCCAGGATCACGTCATCCCTATCCACAGTGGAGCGTAGTGCGGTTAATTCTTCGGCCGCAACGGCCTCAGACAATGCCTCGAGGGCCAGGGATGCGGTTTTGTTCTCGGCGCGGAGTGCTATATCCGGATCGCTGACGAGGGTGATTATTCCATTGGGCCCGGGCATTTTTAGCTTCATATACCCATAATGAGGTACGGCTTGAAAGCGCATGAAGGCCTCTCGCCCTAACAGGGTGTGATATCCACTGTTGAAAGGGGCCACCTGGAAAGTTATTTCTTCGGACCGATAATTCTCCGGTGTGCCGAATACCACATCAAGTGTATTTTTTCCCGCACATCGCGCTTCCCGACTGGGAATGATACCCCAAAAGGTTGTGCTGCTTTGCTCGATGCGGCTCCTGTCTATTTCCATCTTGTGGAGCGTGTCCTCATAAATGAGGTTTAGTCCGCTGCCGCCATCCATGAGGACTTTTGTAAGCCGAAAACCATCCATGATGGGACTAAGGACTAATGCGGCTGGCGCTCGGACTGTTCTGTATTTAGGTTGATCACTGGCATTAAAGGTTATGGCCGTGTCATTCCAAGGGTCAATTGCGGCAATCTGGCAGACTTTGACGAGGTCGCGCAGTGCCCTTTTACGCTTATTGTTTGAAGTGAATGTCTCGAAGACCGTCAGTACTCTGGGGTCGTCGTCTTCTGGAAGGTGTGGTTCTGCGGTGATTTTGGTAAGAATATCTTCACCGCTTTTGGCAACTTGCCGGAGTATCCAACATGCTCTAAGGCTGTGGGTTGATATAGTATCCGGTGTTGTGTGAAGTTTGCATGGCCCATCGAGTCATCCTTCCAATACGGTTCCGTGACGCGTAATGGGTTTACGTTTTTTGGTTGTTGTGTTGGGCGTGCCACGAGGGTGCACCCTTTTCGCCTGGTAGAGGGGTTGCGTCGGGACCGATGGCTCCCAGTGAGCTACCTGAATTCTCCAGGCGCTTTCCATTGCGCTGTACTTTTGTACAATAGTTGCTAAGTCATTGAAGTGTAGAATGCGGCGGCGATTGATGGCATTGAGAATTCCTTCGTCCGCACAGTTGTTGCAGAAAGCTGATATTGCGTCCTCATCGCGGCAATCTTTTATATTGTCTTTGACAAGGAGGAATCTGGCCCAGAAGTGATGGACCATTTCCTGGGACTGCTGTTTTATGTTGGTGAGATCGCTTATGTCTGGGTGGGTGGGCGGCGGAAAATCCGGCCCTTGACCCAATCGGCCATCCGGAATCTGGAGGCCTTCCGGACTCAACAGTCCGGGCGCCGGAATATCTTTCGGTTGTTTAGGTCCGTCGTCCGACTCTATGTTCGGAGGACAGGTCACATCCTTTTGCAGGTGATCGACTGGCTCTTCAAGAGTGGCGACCCGAACGTAGTTCGGCTTCAATATAGAAGAAAAGTCATCGTCTTGTTCCTCGACCATCGCTACATGTTGGGTGATCGGTGGAGATTTGATTTCTCTTTGGTCGGGTTTAAGCCTGATCCGATCGTAATCCGTAGCGATTCCCAGGGCGACGATGCGATCTAGGAGCTCGTTTAAGGACAAGAGTTCTGCCGGATCCATCTGCTTGGAGTGTCAGAATCGATACGAAGGGGACTTTTAATGGCCCTAGAGGTCATCGTCGGCTTAACGGCCGAGTGGGCGGTCATGGTGAAACTGCCGAGCCGGAGAGTTTGGCCTGGGGCCAGAGCTCCTCCGGTGGTGATATCGTCTTTAAGGACGAGGCGAGTCATTGGTCCTGTCGTCGACGGCACAGTGGAACTCTCAATGAAAGCACCAATGTCGGTGTCAAAACCGGCAGATCTCGGGTAGGGGGTCCCGGACTATGCGTCTAAGGTCGATGGTAACAGGAGACGGGGGACACGGTGTTTACCCAGGTTTGGGCCCTCTATATGGAGGTAATACCCTACTTCATGCTTGATTGATCTTGATGGATATGAGTGTTGTTGGAGATATGCCCTAGAGGCAATCATGTATGATGATATTTCCTATGTGTTTATGAATAAAGATAGTCCTTGGACATTATCAATCATGTGTATCAGCAAGTACATGACTTGTTTGTGGGACTATGCATTGTATGATGACTGTCCTAAAAGGTCCCTAGTTGAAAGGGCTGTGTGGACGCGCAGCCGACTAGACTAGCATATGACACGGTCGATGCCTCGGTCTCACTAGCCATGGAGCATTGGATGCTAACCGGATAATATGGACTTGGAAAGGTCTGCTCGGATTCGACGTAGTCGGATCCGAGTCGAGACAAGGTCCAAGTTGGACAAACCCAACTATGAGACGCAGCAATATGTCATCTGTGAGTCTCTATTACAACATACGTTCTATGTCCTAAGACCTGAGCTGGCGCATGTACTCGGGATGGTGACAGACTTGCTTTGGGCCGACCAAATGCTACTCCGTGACTGGGTAGTTACAAAGGTAGGTTTCGGGTTTGTCCAGTCCCATGCTGCGAGACATGGTCGAGCAAGATGGGATTTGCCCCTCCGATCAGCAGAGATATACTCTGGGCCCCTCGTGTGATCCGACCAGGATAAGCATGGCCATGCGACAAGGATTATGAGATAATCCGGATAGTGGTCGGTATCACTGGAACGAGAAAGAGGTCGGGCTAGCACAAGGATGACAGTCTCGCCTTGAGCCCGACAACATATATCGTGAGGCAAAGGGAACAGAAGTGTGACACATTGTACAGGTTCGCCTAGCCAGCTTCATAGTCTGCTTGGTGGTCGGCACGCCTTGATAGAGGCCGCTACCAACTATGCAGGTCGGTGGTGATCCAAACTGCGACCAAGCTGACTTGAACCTAAGGGGTCGCGCGCTTAAGGGAAGGAACCTACGAGGTCGGATATGAGGACACTGGTCGGATGTGATCCGAGCTGTATTCGAATTGTGGCCGAGTAGACATGTGGGCTTTAGGGTCCGTGTGAGGCCCAAGTGTTGAGCCTGCGACGGACGCCTATATAAAGTGGAGGTGCGGCACACTCATGCGAATGATCGCTTTGGCGCTGCGACTAGGGTTTGCATGTGTTGCGAATAGCCACCTCCACTTGTCGTCGGCCGCGTGATCGGACCTAGCAGTCCGCCGCACGGTGTTCCTCCTGCACGCGCGGATACCGTTAGAGGTGGTTCACTTGCGCCGCTCTGGCGAACTTGTACATGGGATCGGACGACCAGCTATTCGAGGGAGATCGAATGAGGAGGAGACGATCCACGCGGACGCGCTGCCCCAACTCTTCTTCCGCTGCACAGCACTGCGCGTCTAGTGGTAACGAACTGTGATCCATCTTCCGTAGCATGTTCCTGTTGTTCTACACGTAGGAAAATTTTAATTTGCAGTCGACGCACCCTACCGTAGATCCCAACAAGTGTTACAAGAGTTGATCTACCACGAGATTGTAATGGCTAAACCCTACAGGCCTAGCTTGTATGACTATGATAATGAGTATCCGCCTATCCGGACTACGCTCTCCGGTTTATATAGACACCGGAGAGATCTAGGGTTACATGGAGTCGGTTACATAGACAGGAATCTGCATGATTGATCGCCAAGCTTGCCTTCCACGCCAAGGAGAGTCCTGCCCGAACACGAGTGCGGTCTTCGGTCTTCTCATCTTCACGGCCCATCAGTCCGGCCCATGGCTAACAGGCCGGACGCCCGAGGACCCCTTAGTCCAGGACTCCCTCACCCGCGAAGAAAGTGGGGGATGAATACTAACCTCTCATTGGGCTCCGGGGTGGGAATGATCTGCTTCTTGGCAGGGAGCCGATGGGCGATTTCTTTGGCTAAGTGCCCCGCTTCCCGGAGTTCCTTGATGTTCCCCTTCGTGACGGAGGAGGCCATCCACTTGCCCTGCGCTCCAGATCTGGACATGGCTGGAGTGTTAGCTGGGGGCGGAAGGGGTTGAAGCTGGGGCGCTTGAGCTCGAGGACGGATGGGCTGAGGAGGAAGAAGGCGTGGGGTAAAAAAGTGGATCATTATCTTCTTATGAAGGCAGTGAATATCGAGCGTCCCCCACAGCCTTAAAACTCGCCTATTCCCCAGGGATCATGCAAACGACACGGTTGGATTACCCAAACCCGTACTTATGAGAATCCCACAATAAGGGGACACGATCTCTGCTTTGATGAGATGTGTCAATGAAGACCGCGTCTCAAAACACTAAGCGGGAGGCTGAAAACGGTTTGAAATAATAATAAGGCCAAAACATAACGTCTCGCCAGAAAGGCTGTCAGAAGACATGACCTATTTTGCCCTTCTGGTTCAGGGTTGTAATTATTATACACAGCCGGATATAGTACTTTGGTCAACTACTTTGAAGTTTTCAGAGGAGGAACCCGCCTTGCAATGCTTAAGACAATCTGTGCGCCGGACATATCGTCATTGAAGCCTGGTTCAGGGGCTACTGAGGGAGTCCTGGATTAGGGGTTCCCCGAGCGTCCGGGCTATGTGACATGGGTCGGACTGGTGGGCAGTGAAGATACAAGATAGAAGGCTTCCCCTGTGTCCGGATAGAACTCTCCTTTGCATGGATGGCAAGCTTGGCGTTTGGATATGAAGATTCCTTTCTCTGAAAACCGACTCTGTACAACCCTAGACCCCTCTGGTGTCTATATAAACTGGAGGGTTTAGTCCGTAGAGGCAATCACAATCATACAGGCTAGACATCTAGGGTTTAGCCATTAGGATCTCGAGGTAGATCAACTCTTGTAACCCCCTCATCAAATTCAATCAAGCAAGAAGTAGGGTATAACCTCCATTAAGAGGGCCCGAACCTGGGCAAACATCATGTCCCCTGCCTCCTGTTACCTTTGATCCTCAGATGCACAGTTCGGGACCCCCTACCCGAGATCGACCGATTTTGACACCGACAATAGCCTTGATGACCCACAAGTATAGGGGATCAATTGTATCTCTTTTCGATAAGTAAGAGTGTCAAACCTAACGAGGAGCAGAAGGAAATGGACGTAGTTTTTAGTAAGGTAATGTCTGCAAGTGTTGAAACTGTAAGTAGCGAGTAGTTTGATAGCAAGATAATTTGTAATGAGCAAGTAACGATAATAGTAACAAGTATGCAGTAAGGTAGCCCAATCCTTTTGAAGCAAAGGACAGGCCAATACGGTCTCTTATGATAAGCAAAGCGTTCTTGAGGGTACACGAGAATTTCATCTAGTCACTTTCATCATGTTGGTTTGATTTGTGTTCGCTACTTTGATAATTTGATATGTGGGTGGACCGGTGCTTAGTGATGTCTACTACACAACCTTCTTCTTGTAGACGTTGTTGGGCCTCCAAGTGCAGAGGTTTGTAGGACAGTACCAAATTTCCCTCAAGTGGATGACCTAAGGTTTATCAATCCGTGGGAGGCATAGGATGAAGATGGTCTCTCTCAAACAACCCTGCAACCAAATAACAAAGAGTCTCTTGTGTCCCCAACACACCCAATACAATGGTAAATTGTATAGGTGCACTAGTTCGGCGAAGAGATGGTGATACAAGTGCAATATGGATGGTAGATATAGGTTTTTGTAATCTGAAAATATAAAAACAGCAAGGTAACTAATGATAAAAGTGAGCGTAAACGGTATTGCAATGGTAGGAAACAAGGCATAGGGTTCATACTTTCACTAGTGCAAGTTCTCTCAACAATAATAACATAGATAGATCATATAACAATCCCTCAACATGCAACAAAGAGTCACTCCAAAGCCACTAGTAGCGGAGAACAAATGAAGAGATTATGGTAGGGTATGAAACCACCTCAAAGTAATCATTTCTGTTCTATCTATTCAAGAGTCCATAGTAAAATAACATGAAGCTATTCTTTCCGTTCAATCTATCACAGAGTTCATACTAGGATAACACCTTAAGACACAAATCGACCAAAACCCTAATGTCACCTAGATACTCCATTGTCACCTCAATTATCCGTGGGCATGATTATACGATATGCATCACACAATCTCAGATTCATCTATTTAACCAACACAAAGTACTTCAAAGAGTGCCCCAAAGTTTCTACGGGAGAGTCAAGACGAAAATGTGTGCCAACCCCTATGCATAGGTTCATGGGCGGAACCTGCAAGTTGGTCACCAAAACATACATCAAGTGGATCACAAGATATCCCATTGTCACCACAGATAAGCACGGCAAGACATACATAAGGTGTTCTCAAATCCTTAAAGACTCAATCCGACAAGATAACTTCAAAGGGAAAACTCAATTCATCATAAGAGAGTAGAGGGGGAGAAACATCATAAGATCCAACTATAATAGCAAAGCTCGCGATACATCAAGATCGTGCCATAGAGAGAACACGAGAGAGAGAGAGAGATCAAACACATAGCTACTGGTACATACCCTCAGTCCCGAGGGTGAACTACTCCCTCCTCGTCATGGATAGCGTCGGGATGATGAAGATGGCCACCGGTGAGGGATTCCCCCTCCGGCAGGGTGCCGGAACGGGCTCCCGAGAGGTTTTTGGTGGCTACAGAGGCTTGCGGCGGCGGAACTCCCGATCTATCTTTGTATTCGATGGTTTTAGGGTATATGGGAATATATAGGCAAAAGAAGTCGGTCGGGGGAGCCTCGAGGGGCCCACAAGACAGGGGGCGCGCCCAGGGGGGTGGGCGCGCCCTCCCTGGCTTGTACTCCAAGTCCCCCGGATCATGTTCGTTCCAAAAATCACGCTCCCGAAAGTTTCATTCCGTTTGGACTCCGTTTTATATTCCTTTTCTTCGAAATACTGAAACAGGCAATAAAACAACAATGGGCTGGGCCTCCGGTTAGTAGGTTAGTCCCAAAAGTAATATAAAAGTGTATAATAAAGCCCGTAATCATTCAAAACATATAATAAAATAGCATGAATGCTTCATAAATTATAGATACGTTGGAGACGTATCAGCATCCCCAAGCTTAATTCCTACTCGACCTCGAGTAGGTAAATGATAAAGAAAGAATTTATGAAGTGTGAATGCTAGAAGGTGCACAAGTTTGATCAATGATAATTTCAATCACCTTTTCTAGCATGATTATATGTCATAACAGTAGTTCATCTCATAAAACTTCTCACGATCAAGTAACAAGCTATTCACATGTTAAAGCATAGACCATAAACTTTCTTGAAAACTAGCAAACTTCGTTCTCAGTCATCAAACAATTGCAATTCATCTTATTTTCAGGAAGGGTCTATGTCAGAGCTTTGATTTAGCAAACTCCACATACTCAACTATCATATAGTCTTCTACAGTTGCTAACACTCACGCAATACTTATGGTTATGGAGTTTCAATCGGACACTGAGAAAGATAGGGGCTTATAGTGTTGCCTCCCAACGTATTCACCTTTGGGTGATGTCAACAATAATAGTTCATGCTAACTTACATCCAATTGGATATATATATATATATATATATATATATATATATATATATATATATATATATATATATATATATATCAGGATCTTTCCAACACGATGTGCTTGCCAAAGGATAAAATGAAAAAGGGAAAGGTGAAGATCACCTTGACTCTTGCATAAAAGTAAAAGATAGGCCCTTCGCAGAGGGAAGCAGGGATTTGCAGAGGTGCCAGAGCTCGATTTTGAAATAGAGATAAATAATTTTGAGAGGTATGATCTCATGGTCAACATAACAACCAAGAGTTCCCAATATCTTCCATACTACATACATTATAGGCGGTTCCCAAATAGAATGGTAAAAGTTTTTACTCCCCCTCCACCAACAATCATCAATCCATGGCTTGCCGAAACAACGGGTGCCTCCAACTAACATCAAACCTGGGGGAGTTTTGTTTGCAATTATTTTTGATTTGATTTTGATCTTTTGATCATGGAACTGAGCATCCAAGTTACTAGCCATTTTTCTCATGAATGATGAGTGGAGTCCACTCATCTTGAGAATAACCCACCTAGCATGGAAGATACTGACAGCCCCTAGTCGCTACATGAGCGATTCGGGCATACAAAACAGATTATTATTTGAAGGTTTAGAGTTTGGCACATGCAAATTTACTTGGAACGGCCGGTAAATACCGCATATAGGTAGGTATGGTGGACTCTCATGGCAAAACTAGGTTTAAGGATATTTGGAAGCACAAGTAGTATCTCTACTTGGTGCAAGGAATTTGGCTAGCATGAGGGGGAAAGGCAAGCTCAACATGTTTGAATGATCCATGACAATATACTTTATCAGAGGTGTGAGAAAACATAACCCATTATGTTGTCTTCCTTGTCCAACATCAACTTTTTAGCATGTCATACTTAATGAGTGCTCACAATTATAAAAGATGTCTAAGATAGTATATTTATATGTCAAATCTCTCTTCCTTCAATATTCTTTCATGAATTGTTCAAATGACCAATACAATGCTTGCTAACCTTCAATAAATTTACAACCTCTACTTCTTAGATGTGAAGTCATTACTCCCCATGGGAAAAGCAAATGAAACATATATAATTTCAGATTTATGACATTCAACTCATTCAACTATTTACTCATAGGATATAAGTAAAGCACACGAGTAAATGACAAACTACTCCAAAAAGATATGAGTGAAGATCAATGAGTAGCTAAATTATGTAACTATGTGAAGATTCTCTCCCCTTAAAGAATTTCAGATCTTGGAATTGTATTCAAACAACAAGCAAAATAAAATAAAATGGCATTGCAAGGATAGCACAACTCATGTGAAGAAGCAAAAACTTAGCTCAACCGATACTAACCGATAGTTGTTGAAGAAGAAAGGTGGGATGCCTAACGGAGCATCCCCAAGCTTAGATGCTTGAGACTTCTTGAAATATTATGTTGGGGTGCCTTGGGCATCCCCAAGCTTGAACTTTGGTGTCTCCTTAATTCCTCTCATATCATGGTTTCTCTTTTTATCCAAAGCTTCATCTACACCAAACTCAACAAGAACTCGTGAGATAGGTTAGTATAAAGCAATGCAAAACATTATCATTTTCTACTGTAACAAATCACTAAAATTATTATTCAACATTGCATACTAAATGCCTCTGCATATTTAATACTCCTATCCTCAAATAGAATCATTAAACAAGCATGCAAACAATGCAAACATAACAGCAATCTGCCAAAACAGTACAGTCTGTAAAGAATGCAAGATTCATCATACTTCCCTAACTCCAAAAATTATGAGAAAAATACTATGCTGTATAATATTTATCAGATCTCATTATGCAAAAAGTTTCAACATTGTATCATTCTCTGACTTCTCTAGGGAATTTTTGCAACAACGGTAAACTTTCTGTTTTCAAACAGCAGCATGTATACTAGCAAAATAAGCATGGTAAAGGCTATCCTTGACATTTTTATTGAAAATATAGAAGCAAAACATTAATCTAAATAACAGCAGGCTAATACTAAAAGAAAATGATGCTCCAAGAAAAACACATATCATGTGGTGAATAAAAATATAGCTCCAAGTAAAGTTACCGATGAACGAAGACGAAAGAGGGGATGCCTTCTGGGGCATCCCCAAGCTTAGGCTCTTGGTTGTCCTAGAATATTACCTTGGGGTGCCTTGGGAATCCCCAATCTTAGGCTCTTACTACTCCTTATTCCATAGTCCATCGAATCTTTACCCAAAACTTGAAAACTCCACAACACAGAACTCAACAGAAAACTCGTAAGCTCCGTTAGTATAAGAAAATAAAACCACCACTTAGGTACTGTAATGAACTCATTATAAATTCATATTGGTGTAATATCTACTATATTCAAACCTATCTATGGTTCATACCCTCCAATACTACTCACAGATTCATCAAAATAAGCAAACAACACATAGAAAACAGAATCTGTAAAAAACAGAACAGTTTGTAGTAATCTGTATCAAACGTATACTTATGGAAATCATAAAATCCTACCAAATTAGGAAGCACGTTTGTGTACCAATCCAGAGCAAGAAGAATCAGATCATGGTGGCAAAGGGATTTGATAATAAATGGATTTCCTGGATACAACAATTGTTGTCCTCTGCTACCTCATCAATCCTGCTCAATGGGGTTCCAGGTAACCATTTTAAGTGTAAGTGTGGGGTAAAGCAAGGTGATCCTATCTCACCTTTGCTATTTGTGATTGCTGCTGGTCTATTACGGACTATGATTAATGATCATCTCAATTAAGGACTTCTTTCCTTACCCCTAGTAACTCATGATCCTGACTACCCAGTGGTTCAGTATACTGATGATACCTTGTTGTTTGTGTCTGCTGAGTTAGTTCAGTTGGAGGTGCTCAAATCGGTTCTGGACTCTTTCTCCCTTGCAACTGGTTTGCAGATTAATTACCACAAATCTTCAATGTACCCAATTAATGTGGATGCCACTTCTGCCAATGCTCTTGCTGCTCAATTTGGATGCCAACTGGGGGTGATGCCATTCACATATCTGGGATTGCCTGTGGGCACCACTAGGCCCAAAATTGTGGATCTACTTCCACTTGTTGACTGTATGGAAAGAAGATTGACTGCTAGCTCATGGTTTCTGCCCCAAGGTAGCAGATTGCAGTTGGTCAGTTCTGTTATCTCCTCACTGCCAATCTTCTTCCTTTGTAGTTTATCAATTCCACAAGGGATTTTAAAACAACTGGAAAGAATACAAAGACAATGCCTTTTGGAGAAAGTATGGCCAGGAAAAGGGGAATTCTCTGGCTGCCTGGCCCTTGGTCTGTAGACCCAAACTAAAGGGTGGGCTTGGCATACTCAACCTAGGTTTGCAGAATGAAGCTTTGTTAATGAAATTCCTCAATAAGTTCTATAACAAAGTAGATGTGCCATGGGTTCATTTGATCTGGGACAGTTATTATTATTAGAGGGTTCCACATGACACTGCTCTGTGTGGCTCCTTTTGGTGGAGGGACATATGTAAGCTAATGGATAATTTCAGGGATGCTTCTTCAGTAACTGTTGGAAAAGGGGACTCCTTGCTTTTCTGGTCAGGTTCTTGGGAAGTGGATAACTCTTGCATTCCACTTCAAGATAGATTCCCCAGGCTGTTCTCATTCTGCTTACAAAAGAATTCCTCTATTTTGGAAGTGTTGGTCACTGATGAGTTTCATAGCATGTTCTCTCTGCCATTATCTGAAATGGCCTACAGGGAGTTTAATCATCTCTCCGGAATCTTGTCTGAGATCTCCTTGGATGCTAATTCTAAGGATTGCTGGCAATGGAAACATGGGAAGAAAGCTGGATACACAGCAAAGAAATATTATGACTTGGTTCATGAGCCAATTCCTACCAACCCTCTTCTATGTTGTATCTGGAAATCCTGTTGTACTATGACAATCAAAATGTTTGCCTGGCTTGTCATTATGGACAGAGTAAACACCAAGGATATGATTCAGCGCAGGGTGGAAGATTAATGATGGGCCTGAATGTGTTCTTTGTCCCACAGGAGCTCTTGAAGACAGGAACCATCTGTTCTTTCAGTGTAACTTCAGCATGAGAGTGTGGAACTATCTACAAATCACATGGCTCAACAATCAGGATATGGTTCAGATTGCATGCCATGCTCGGAAGGAGTTCAATAAGCCTTTCTTCTCTGAGGTGGTTTTCCTAACTTGGTGGAATATCTGGAAAGTCAGGAATGATAAAGCCTTCAGGTATATCAGACCTACCTTCAGGCAGTGGAGAAATGGTTTTGTCCAGGACATTTCTCTCTTGGCACACAGAATCAAGTCAAGACACAGGGAGGCTCTGCTTAAATGGATTGATTTCCTGCCTCCTTGAGAGGCCAACACTTGTATTATGTTTAGTTATATCTTTCTTTCTCTGTTTAGAATAGGTTGTACAGATCTTTTTCTCATTTTCTTTTTGTACTGTTCCTTCTCTTAAGGAACTCTTTTATGTACTTGCTATTTCAAGTTTTAATAAATTTCTGTGGGGTGTAAGCCCTGCAGTCTTCAGTCAAAAAAAAAGAAGAATCAGATCAAAAGCATGTTTCTGTGAATTAACAAAACTAATTTACTGGGTGCAAAAGTTTCTGATTCTCAGCGGGATCAACACAACTATCACCGTAAGCTATCCTAAAGGTCTTACTTGGCACTTTATTGAAACAAAAGATATAAAACATGATTATTACAGTAGCATAATCATGTGAAAACACAAAAACAGTAAGGGTAAATATTGGGTTGTCTCCCAACAAGCACTTTTCTTTAATGCCTTTCTAGCTAGGCATGATGATGACAATGATGCTCACATAAAAGATAAGAATTGAAACATAACGGGAGCATCATGAAGCATATGACTAGCACATTTAAGCCTAAACCACTTCCTATGCATAGGGATTTTGTGATCAAACAACTTATGGTAACAATAATCAACTAGCATAGGAAGGTAACACAAGCATAGATTCAAGATTTTAAGCACATAGAGAGGAAACTTGATATTATGGCAATTCCCACAAGCATAAGTTCCTCCCTCATAATAATTTTCAGTAGCATCATGAATGAATTCAACAATATAACCAGCACCTAAAGCATTCTTTTCATGATCTACAAGCATAGAATTTTTACTACTCTCCACATAAGCAAAATCCTCCTCATTCGGAATAGTGGTGGGAGCAAACTCAACAAAATAACTATCATGTGAGGCATAATCCAATTGAAAACTAAAATCATGATGAGAAGTTTCATGGTTATCATTATTCCTAATAGCATACAAGTCATCACAATAATCATCATAGATAGCAACTTTGTTCTCATAATCAATTGGAACCTCTTCCGAAATAGTGGATTAATCACTAAATAAAGTTAACACTCTTCCAAATCCACTTTCATAAATATTATAAGATTCAACATCCTCCAAAATAGTGGGATCACTACTTCCTAAAGTTGACACTCTTCCAAACCCACTTTCATCAATATAATCATCATAGGTAAGAGGCATGCTATCATCATAACTAGTGCAATCATCATTAGTACTATGGATATTCAAAGAGTTCATACTAACAACATTGCAATCATGCTCATCATTGAAAGATTTAGTACCAAGCATTTTAATGCATTCTTCTTCTAGCACTTGAGCACAATTTTCCTTTCCATCATACTCATGAAAGATATTAAAAAGATGAAGCGTATGAGACAAGCTTAACTCCATTTTTTTGTTTTCTTTTATAAACTAAACTAGTGATAAAACAAGAAACAAAAAGATTCGATTGCAAGATATAAAGATATACCTTCAAGCACTCCCCTCCCTGGCAACGGCGCCAGAAAAGAGCTTAGTTGACGGGGTGTGAGTGCTGCTAACCTAGCCTCCCCGGCAACGGCGCCAGAAAAGAGCTTGATGTCTACTACGCAACCTTCTTCTTGTAGACGTTGTTGGGCCTCCAAGTGCAGAGGTTTGTAGGACAGTACCAAATTTCCCTCAAGTGGATGACCTAAGGTTTATCAATCCGTGGGAGGCGTAGGATGAAGATGGTCTCTCTCAAACAACCCTGCAACCAAATAACAAAGAGTCTCTTGTGTCCCCAACACACCCAATACAATGGTAAATTGTATAGGTGCACTAGTTCGGCGAAGAGATGGTGATACAAGTGCAATATGGATGGTAGATATAGGTTTTTGTAATCTGAAAATATAAAAACAGCAAGGTAACTAATGATAAAAGTGAGCGTAAACGGTATTGCAATGGTAGGAAACAAGGCATAGGGTTCATACTTTCACTAGTGCAAGTTATCTCAACAATAATAACATAGATAGATCATATAACAATCCCTCAACATGCAACAAAGAGTCACTCCAAAGCCACTAATAGCGGAGAACAAATGAAGAGATTATGGTAGGGTATGAAACCACCTCAAAGTTATCCTTTCTGTTTTATCTATTCAAGAGTCTGTAGTAAAATAACATGAAGCTATTCTTTCCGTTCAATCTATCACAGAGTTCATACTAGGATAACACCTTAAGACACAAATCGACCAAAACCCTAATGTCACCTAGATACTCCATTGTCACCTCAATTATCCGTGGGCATGATTATACGATATGCATCACACAATATCAGATTCATCTATTTAACCAACACAAAGTACTTCAAAGAGTGCCCCAAAGTTTCTACGGGAGAGTCAAGACGAAAACGTGTGCCAACCCCTATGCATAGGTTCATGGGCGGAACCCGCAAGTTGGTCACCAAAACATACATCAAGTGGATCACGTGATATCCCATTGTCACCACAGATAAGCACGGCAAGACATACATCAAGTGTTCTCAAATCCTTAAAGACTCAATCCGACAAGATAACTTCAAAGGGAAAACTCAATTCATCACAAGAGAGTAGAGGGGGAGAAACATCATAAGATCCAACTATAATAGCAAAGCTCATGATACATCAAGATCGTGCCATAGAGAGAACACGAGAGAGAGAGAGAGAGAGAGAGAGAGAGAGAGATCAAACACATAGCTACTGGTACATACCCTCAGCCCCGAGGGTGAACTACTCCCTCCTCGTCATGGATAGCGTCGGGATGATGAAGATGGCCACTGGTGAGGGATTCCCCCTCCGGCAGGGTGCCTGTCGTGGATTTGTCACGGCAGATGTCCTTAGTGTCAGGACTTTGTCGCGAGGCCAACACATCTATGTGGTAGCTTGAGAGGGGTTGAGCGGAATCGAGAGACGCAACACAAGGCAGGGATTTAGACAGCTTCGGGCCCCGGGAAACATCATCCGGTAAAAACCCTACATGCTGTTTGAGGCTAGGTCTTATTATCATCACGAGGGAGTCGTCGTAAACCGGCTCTCCTCTTTGTGTCTGGCCCTATGATTGTTTCCTCTTGCTTGTAGCTTGTCCTTCTTTGGGGAGCCCTGCCCCTCCTTATATATGTTGAAGGGGCAGGTTACATGACTAGTCCTAGTAGGATTAGGATTAATCTATTACAAGTGGAATCCTAGTCTTGCTTCCTTTGTAGGAGAATAGTCCTTACGCTTTGCTCATAAACCGGTCCACCATTAAACGTGAACCGGCCTTCTGGGCCTTGGGCCTCGTCATCCATCTAACCCGCCCACCGGGTTACTAATGAACCGCCAAGACCGGGCGGGTAACCCATGAACCGCCAAGTTCCAGGCGGGTTACCAGTGAGTCGTCCAGTCCGGCCGGGTTATACTTCCGGCCAGTTTACGCCACGGGGTATATCCCCGACATTAGCCCCCAGTTTAATTTGGATTTATCCATGTTAAACTGATCCTGTAAAATAAACACAAGAACAAACTTGATAGGTTGTGCTCCGGGTTAAGAATTCTTGTAAACCGGCACCTGATCATCCTTAAGTCCTTGTCATTTCCTCCTTCTAGAAAATCCAGGTCAATAAGCCAGTGTCATACTCAATTTGCTGACATTGGTTTCTCACAGAAAAATATTGTGAGGAATAATCCACTTGAGTCGGCTTCCAATGCTTAACAAAAATAATGGTCCTTGAAATCCTCATCTGATCTCTTATAAGACTATCACTTGTAGCCCTCAAGTCTTAAGAAGGTAGCATAGCAATAGCTTAAGACTTGCTTCAATATAAATATCACAATCTTGAAGAAATCCAGGTTGTTCATCTCAATCACTAGTCGGAATTGAGTATTCCCCATATGTAGCCCCCAAGTGCCGGGTTGTCATGCTTGCAGTAACCTGGGACTTGTAATTTCCTGATGCTCATAAAAACTTCAACCAGTGTAGCCCCCAAGGGCCGGGTCATTATGCAATAATGAGCAGGGACTTTGTAAATATAATCATGTAATCTTTGAACAACAACGGTGTAGCCCCCAAGGGCCGGCTCAGTAAGATAATATTGGGCTGGGACTTTGATATATACTTCATTGAGAATAACATTATATTATGTAACTCCCATCATGGGGCGTGAACCCACGTTCACAAGGTTGAGAGCTTTGTGCTTTACCAACTGAGCAGTGGATCCTTCAATAACAGATGAAAATTTGTGTACCTTGAATTGTTGACAGGAGCAATTGGTAGCCCCCAAGGGCCGGCTCACTATGATATGATGAGTCGGGTCTTCAATAAGATGAGCAAAAAATGACTTTGCATTAGCCCCCAAGTGTCATGGTGCATGCTCGCAGCGACATGAAACTTGCATATTTGATACAATCTCAATTTAAATAATGTAGCCCCCAAGTGCCGGGTTGTAAGCCTGCAGCAACTCGGGACTATTCCTTCAATTGTAGAATAAAAACCATATCCATTGATAATATGATAGCCATTGCACTAAAGCGACTTTGAAAACCTTAATCATAATACTGGTTATTGATAACCATAATAAAAATCCAGCCATGTTGGCTATTTGAAGATTTGAATAATATAATCCAATGATTTATAAGCGCATGATTCCAATGGCGCAATCCAAATATATACTGGCGACTTATAGTCCAAAGCCAGGCCGGTTTAATAAACACCGGACAATTTCTCATCATATACTGGCGACTTATCGTCTTAAAGCCAGGCCGGTTTAATAAACACCGGATAATTTATCATCATGCTTTATTCAACCTGTTTCTGCATACAACAAGTTTAAAGTGTCCTGACGGTTTACCGCCGGACGGGTCATAATGCCCAACATATAACCCGGGTTTATAACCAAGGCTGCATTTAAGAATAATCAAATATGAAATATATCATACCTGTGACATTGAATCACATCGTTGGTTTACCAACTTTTTGTAGTAGAAGGTAATAACCCAAATTTTGAGTACTGATAACTCCTTCCATATTGTGCCGGTTTATGATAAACCGTACCGGGTTGTGATAAACACCGGATTAACCATATATAATGCTGGCGACTCGTAGTCAAACCAGACCGGGCGGATAGTCTCCGGATTATGATTTGATCATGTATTGACAACTTGTAATTGAAAGTCAAGCAGGGTTAATGAACACCGGTTTACTCCATAATAAGATGGTAACATAAAATCAAACCGGATTAACAATGTCGGTTTAAAAATCACAACAAAAATAAGTTATGTAAAAATACTTGAAGCAAAAGGCAATGATAAAACCGTTTGCAAGAAAGATGCTTTACTGAGCTGATCAGATGGTGTTACCATGGTCGGACAGGACCAAGCCCCCCAATAGGTGTGGCGATGGTTCAAGTCAGCCAGGTCCCCAAATGAAACCGTGGCATATATGCCGATCAAAAGGCATGGCATTGGTTCGGGTTCGACCAAGCCCCCAAGTGATTCAGTGGCCTTAGGCCGATCAAGAGGCGTGACTATGGTTCAGACATGACCACAAGTCCCCAAGTGATGCATTGGCATTATGCCGATCAAGAGGGGTGACGATGGTTCGGGTTCGACCAAAGCCCCCAAGCGACTCTGTGGCCTTAGGCCGATCAAGAGGCGTGACTATGGTTCAGACGTGACCACAAGTCCCCAAGTGATGCTGTGGATTTTCGCCTATCAAAAGGTGTTGCATTGGTTCGGATACGACCAAGCCCCAATTGATTAATAAATGATAACCAATAAGGCATGATACCCATGTTTGAACCGCGCATCATGGCAGCAAGTCCTCTTCGGTAATTTTTAACTTTTTGCAAGAGATAAATCCTTCTTGAACCGGACGTTAAACAAGATATTGAGAGCTTCAAAGCTTCGCGGGAGACATCTTTCCCTTGAACCGGATTTTAAACCGGAATCTTCATTTTCAGCCGGAAATTTTCTGACGGCCTTTAAACTCGAACTTGCGAGAAGTTAATTCTTTTTTAAACCGGATTTGAGAGCTTTCAGTGAGACTGGCTTCCCTTGAGCCGGATTTTAAACCGGAATCTTTTCTGATGACCCGGAACTTCTTCATTGAGCCGGGATTTTGTAATTGTCATATACTTTCCAAGCCGGAAATTTTCTGACGGCCTTCAAATAACAGTAGCCTCCGGGACCGGGTTATCTTTCCCTCCATTGTCCTGGGGTTTTTAAATTTGCTGAAACTGGCAAGACTTGTTGCGTCATATCATCGTAACCCCCGAGTCTCAAGGTGACTCGAAGAGTTGGCTTGAGATTCTCCATATTTGACCGTCATATAAACTGGCATAACTTGTATATCATTGGTGTTGATAGCATGATGTGAATCCATATAAGGTTGAGGTGACTGCGGCGGGTTATAAATGATCCCGTATGAGCCGTGTCAGCAACTCGGCCAATGGTTCCTTCCAACTGGCGATTTGAATTTAACCAAAACTGTAGTGGCGGTGACTTGTGCGCCTGCCCATTGAGCCACCCAGTGCAGACGGCGGTTGATAGTATATGATAATTTGCCTCCAATTTGAAAGAAAACCGGGCTACCCAAGCTGTGACTTGCTCATGCAGACATGTGCAGTCTGGTATGTTGATGTAGACCAGGCCGTGAGAGACGGATGGCAAGGACGACCGCATCATCAGAAGCGGCTTAGACAGCTGAACCGGACACGGCGTTGTAAGCCGGCGCGGACGGGAGAGTATGTGAACTTGTGTTTTGGTGACGAACAAAGTCCATTTTTTCACAAATTCTAGCTTGATAGCCCCCGAGGCTTGAGGCGACTCGAGGAGTCGTCTTCAAGCTCTTTGTTCCTGAAATAAAACACATGAATGCATTAGACCGTTCGTGATATATACAACAAAATTAAATAATAATTTTGGTGACTTTGTCAACTTGTGTTCAAGTTGTTAATCGTTTTGAATCGACTAAGTAGGTTCACGCGTGGACTTTTTTCATGGAATATGATATGTTCAAGGTCGACAAAGTCCATGATAAGCATCAGAGTCGATTGACAATACCATACCAACTACTTGGTCGGTTACGAGTTGCATCTGACTTAGTAAAGAACGAACATAAAATTATTTCGCTGATATGTAGGGCACCCATGTTTGAACTGTGCATCGTGGCAAATAGTCCTCTTTGGTAACCTTACGACTCAACTTTATGAGAAGAAATGATAGCCCCCAAGATTAACTCAAAGGTGCCGGATATATTTAATTGGCTGGAAAAAATGAAATTTAAATGTAAAAGTGACTTAGCTTGTTTTTATGATGTGGCATAAGCCGGCGAAGTCGGAGATGGTCCAGCGGGAGTCGTAAGCAGGTAACCTGACTGACGGCTCGAGACAGCGGCGAGAGCCGGCATTTTGAAGACTTCGCAGCGCGAGATTGCTGAATAGGAGGTGGCATGATCCGAGCCTTCTTAGCTCGAGTCGAAGAAGATCATGATGTTGGTGAAGCCAGGTGTGATGGATCACGGCGGCTCACGGCGGTGAAGCGCCCGAAGGCGCGGAGGCCTGAAGTGCGGGCGGCGACTTGAGGTGTTGCGCGAGAGGTAATCCGTCAGTGGCTCAGAGATGACTCGGTTTGGCGCGTAGCAGCCATTGATCCGGCGACATAGGCAAGTTGAAGGCCGTGGCCAGTTGGATCAGTCCACGTCCGAATCGTGGCCGCAGTCCGGCTTAGATCAGTTTATTCTGCTGTGTATTGCAATCTTTGTAACCAGAAATATGCTCTGTACGCCTCCACACGTCCTAGTGGATAATGGTATAGTAGTTGACAATTTGACTTTGGTCTTTACACATAAAGCAACAGCGGTAGATCAATGCTTGCCTCGGGACTCGATTCCCCTGCGGATGCTGCGTACGGAGCAGCAATTAAAGGGCAGCGGAAGAGCAAGGATGGCTGCAGCACTTCGGGATTTCCACCGGGTAAAACAGATAAAAAGCTGTGGCTACAATAACTCGGCGGAACCACGACATGTGAAGCGGCCGCACAACATGTAACCCTAAAATAATCTCAATCTCATATCCGTCGCCGCAGAATACTTCGTTCAATCTTGACTGATGAACTCATCATTGATGTGAATTTTTCCACGCTGGCCTTTGTTGAGCCGGAAAATTGCAAACTTCTCGAACCCTAAAAAAGATCCCTTCAAGAACTCAACACCACCGTGCGCAGGCCCCACGGTGGGCGCCAACTATCGTGGATTTGTCACGGTAGATGTCCTTAGTGTCAGGACTTTGTCGCGAGGCCAACGCATCTATGTGGTAGCTTGAAAGGGGTTGAGCGGAATTGAGAGACGCAACACAAGACAGGGATTTAGACAGCTTCGGGCCCCGGGAAACATCATCCGGTAAAAACCCTACATGCTGTTTGAGGCTAGGTCTTATTATCATCACGAGGGAGTCGCCGTAAACCGGCTCTCCTCTTTGTGTCTGGCCCTATGATTGTTTCTTCTTGCTTGTAGCTTGTCCCTCTTTGGGGAGCCCTGCCCCTCCTTATATATGTTGAAGGGGCGGGTTACATGACTAGTCCTAGTAGGATTAGGATTAATCTATTACAAGTGGAATCCTAGTATTGCTTCCTTTGTAGGAGAATAGTCCTTACGCTTTCCTCATAAACCGGTCCACCATTAAACGTGAACCGGCCTTCTGGGCCTTGGGCCTCGTCATCCATCTAACCCGCCCACCGGGTTACTAATGAACCGCCAAGACCGGGCGGGTAGCCCATGAACCGCCAAGCTCCAGGCGGGTTACCAGTGAGTCGTCCAGTCCGGCCGGGTTATACTTCCGGCCGGTTTACGCCACGGGGTATATCCCCGACAGTGCCGGAATGGGCTCCCGAGAGGTTTTTGGTGGCTACAAAGGCTTGCGGCGGCGGAACTCCCGATCTATCTTCGTATTCAATGGTTTTAGGGTATATGGGAATATATAGGCAAAAGAAGTCGGTCGGGGGAGCCTCAAGGGGCCCACGAGACAGGGGGCGCGCCCAGGGGGTGGGCGCGCGCTCCTATCTCCTGGCCTCCTCGAAGCTTCCCTGGCTTGTACTCCAAGTCTGACGGATCATGTTCGTTCCAAAAATCACGCTCCCGAAAGTTTCATTCCGTTTGGACTCCGTTTGATATTCCTTTTCTTTGAAATACTAAAACAGGCAATAAAACAACAATATGGGCTGAGCCTCCGGTTAGTAGGTTAGTCCCAAAAGTAATATATAAGTGTATAATAAAGCTCGTAATCATTCAAAACATATAATAAAATAGCATGAATGCTTCATAAATTATAGATACGTTGGAGATGTATCACTTAGGTGTTCTTCTTACTTGAACAAACCTCCTACTTATGATTAACCCTCCCACAAGCATCTGCAACTACGAGAAAAGTATTAAGAATAAATTCTAACCATAGCATTAAACTCTAGGATCCAATCGGTCCCTTACGGAATAGCGCATAAACTGGGGTTTAAACTTCTGTCACTCTCGCAACCCACCATCTAATTGCTACTCCATAATGCATTCCCTTAGGCCCAAATATGGTGAAGTGTCATGTAGTCGACGTTCACATGACACCACTAAGAGAATCACAACATACATACTATCAAAATATCGAATACATATCAAGTTCACACGATTGCTTGCAACATGATTTCTCCCATGACCTCAAGAAAAAAAGTAACTACTCACAAATAATAAACATGCTCATGATCAGAGGGGTATTAAATAACATAATGGATATGAACATATAATCTTCCACCAAATAAACCATATAGTAATCAACTACAAGATGTAATCAACACTACTAGTCACCCACAAGCACCAATCTATAATTCCGGTAAGAAGATTGAATACAAGAGATGAACTAGGGTTTGAGATGAAATGGTGCTGTTGAAGATGTTGATGGAGATTGCCCTCCGCAAGATGGGAGAGTTGTTGGTGATGATGACGATGATTTCCCCCTCCGGGAGGGAAGTTCCCCTGGCAGAATCGCTCCGCCGGAGGGAAAAAGTGCTCCTGCCCAAGTTCCGCCTCGAGACGGTGGCGCTCCGTCCCGAAAGCCTTCTCCTTTTTTCTAGGTAAAAATGACTTATATACTAGAAGATGGGCACCAGAGGTGGGCCGAGGAGGCCACAACCCACCAGGGCGCGCCTGGGGAGACTAGGCGCCCAGGTGGATTGTGCCCACCTCGTGGCCCCCCTATGGTAGTTATTGGCTCCAATATTTCTTATATACTCCATAAAAAATCTCCATCAACTTTCACCTCATTTGGAGTTGTGCAGAATAGGTAGCCTGACGTAGCTTTTTCAGGTCCAGATTTCCAGCTGCCGGAATTCTCCCTGTTTGTGTGTACCTTGCAAATTATGAGAGAAAAGGCATTAGAATTACTCCAAAAAACATTATTATGGATAAAAACATTATAAATAACAGTAAGAAAATATGATGCAAAATGGACATATCAGTGTTCACTGACAGAACTGTTCTCCTCCATCTTGCAGCTATAGAACTTGTTGGAGACTTCATATCTCTCGACCCGGGCATTTGCTTGAAATATTAACTTCAACTCTTGGAACATCTCATATGCTCCATGATGTTCAAAACATCTTTGAAGTCCCGGTTCTAAGCCATAAAGCATGGCACACTGACCTATTTAGTAGTAACCAGATCGACCTTGCTAGACGTTCATAACATCTGCATCATCTCCTCCAGCAGGTCTGTCACCTAGCGGTGCATCAAGGACATAATTCTTCTATGCAACAATGAGGATAATCCTCAAGTTACGGACCCAGTCCCTGTAGTTGCTACCATCATCTTTCAACTTTGCTTTCTCTACGAATGCATTAAAATTCAGGGGAGCGGTAGCTGAGGCCATTGATCTACAACATGTAGGAGATATGCCCTAGAGGCAATAATAAATGATATTATTTATCTCCGAGTTCATAATTATGTTTATGTGCCATGCTATAACTGCAATGATTCTCGAGTCTACAATACCCACGAGGCTCGGAGGAAGACTCATATGCACGTGTGGAATAATAAACGGTAAGAAGTATTCCTAGTTTGGCCTCTAAGACTAGCTCAAGTGTTGCATCATGGTTCCGTTTTCCTGATCATGGGCATGTCTATGCCAGCAACTTTGAGGGCACAATGTTAAGAAAACATTTGTGTTGAATCGACTCGGTTTGATGTCATGCTATGAGATTCATTCATCACAAGTTAATGGTAAATAACACAGAGATGGTTAACGCTTGCATGATTCCTTATACCATGAGAGTATCGAGTTTCTTCATGCTTGCTTCATGAACTTTGGGGTTTGTTAAACGTCATCCGTAAATGGGTGGCTATTACGGCGGCTTACGGGTTCATGGAAAAGTGTGTCAAGTAACTTGATAGCTCAAGATTGGGATTTGCTCCTCCAACGATGGAGAGATATTCTCGGGCCCTCTCGGTGTTACGGTATCCATCATCGTCTGGCCAGACACAGTGTGATTTGATCACAGGGATGCCGGAACACGGAAACGAGAAAAGAGAACAAAACCAGTAACAAGGTAACTAGCATAATGGACAAGTTGTTGATCCACGGGGATGCAAGTAAATCTCACCTCGGGTCTTTGTAACATATCGCGAAGCAACAGGAATAGCACACGGCAACTGGAGGTTCACTCGAATATTCATTCGTGTGGGTATAGGGGTCAATATGGGTGTCCACGGCTCCGATGTTGATCATTGATCGGAAGGGGTTCTGGGTCATGTCTATACTTCACCAAACCTATAGGTTCACACGCTTAAGGGTCATCTATCTGTTGAATACTAGACAAGGAGTCTAAGAGAAAATCACCGAAAAAGTTTCGGACACCGAAAAAGTTTCGGACACCGGAAAAGGTTCCGCAGAGAGAGGTCATCGGATGAGTTTTGGTGAAACTGAAAAGTTGTTTCAGGGGATACCGTTAAGTCAAATTGGTTTCGGCACATGCCTGGTAATTCTTGGAGGGTGCCAGAATCATTCTGGAAGCTTTCTGGAATTTTCCGGGATAATAACCGGATATGCTCCGGAGCTACCGGAACCACTTCAGATATTTTTCGCAGATGAAAGTCACTAATCTGAAATTGTTTCAGAACAAATCCAAAATCATTTTAGTGGGTACTGGAATTATTCTAAGACTCACAGAAATATTTTCGGATTTAATGGACGCGAAAAATTGTCTTCATGAATAGTAAAAATGCATTCTTGTTTGCTTTGCGCAGATGAAAATCACTAAACCGAAATTGTTTCGGAACGCGTTGAAAATTATTTTAGTGGGTACTAGAAATGTTCTGAGCCCACATAAATATTTTCAGTTCGAACAGACGCTGAAAAAAGTCGTCATGAATAGTGAAAGTGCTTTTTGCTTGGCTTCTTGGAGAAGCCACCTTGAGGGCCTTTTGGTATTATCCCCTTGGCTTCTTGGAGAAGCCACCCTTGGGCTTGGCCTATAAATAGGGGTGGAGGGGGCTGCCTAAGGACTCATCCCTTGCTCTCATACACATGCCATGCATTATCTGGCTTCTTCTCTCCCTCCCACGAAAAGAGTTTCGCAGAGCCGTAAGGCTGTCTGGGTTCCGGCAGGAACTAGTTCTGGACAGCGAAGCCCTGCCGGATAGATGACACCGTATGTGTGCAACCCCGTAGAGAGGGCGTAGTTTCGATCCTTTTACCCGAGGGGCTATTTTGAGAGTGCCTCCCAAAGGGCTGTCCAAGTGACGGTCCGAGTTCTGTGAATCCTTCCGAAGGGCTGTCCGAGTGATCGTCCGAGTTTTGAGGGTCCTCCCGAAGGGCTGTCCGCGACACCGTCCGAGGGACTGTCCGACCGCCTCTCGGAGGGCTATCCGTGGGGCGGATGAGGGTATACATCCTCGCGGTTGGGAGGTTGTAAATCCTAGCTGCGGGGATCTGCACCGCCGTTCATCATCGACTCTACTTCTGCTGCGCTATGAGTCGGTAACGAAAAAGATCAAACCATGTATGCAGTCTCCATAGTGGTCCTGGGCTGGTGCGTAGGTCGGAAAATTTTTGTTTTCTGCTGCGTTACCCTACAGTGGTATCAGAGCCGTGGTATGCGTAGATGCAGGTTACGATCTAGAATACATGGAGATGTATGGATATTGCATAATATAATTTTGGAGTAGATGAGATCTATTGCTGAAAATTATTTATGCGGGTGACGGATGAAATCTGTTACCCGACGTTCTTGTTGCTTCCCTAGAATTTGCGTTTGCTCAATCGCGAGACAGCATGGTGGAATTTGACAAAGTTCTGGCAATCCGTGATCCTGATTGATCATGGAAGTGCTATCAGTTCTTCAGGTTCTGCCGTAGTCAAAAGAAAGATGAAATTCGCAGATGAAAGGGCATTGCAGATATGATCTACACGGGGATCATGCGTATGACGAAGTTTAGTATGGGGTTTGAGATTTTATTATCTCGTGCTTCATACATCCCGAGATGTTAATCTAGCAACTTGAATTATCATACTTGATGATGGACGTAGGTAGCTTCGGTTTTGTTTCGAAACCTTAGAAGCCACGTAAAACCTTTTTTGTATGAACCGATTAGAGGTGTCTAACTTGGTTTTGCAGGATGGTTTGCATGTGATGTGGTATAGCAGTGCTCATAATAATCTGATTATGTATGAGATGACTATATAATGTAATTAACATGACCTGCGTGTCATGATTCGGCATGATGGATGGAGCCATATGATTGCACTTTAATGACTTGCGTGTCAACCTTAAGTAATGCATTTATTTTATCCGCTATGGAGATAGCGATATTATCTGGTGCACCGACAAGGTGGTGGCAATCTTCACGAAGGTGAACGCCGACGCGAATGTCGGAGACGAAGAAATGAAAGACTTCTCCGTCAGAAAGGGCTATACCATATCATGCTAATTATGAATTGCCTGAGATGTTTATCCCTTTGATGCACCCTTCTTTATTGCGTCGTAGTCGCTTTTTATTAGGGTGATCTCTCACAAAAATTCAAGTAGTTACTGTTCTCCCAAGTGTAGCACCGTCACGGCACCTAACTTTTTGGGGTGCGCCATGTCCACATGGGTACGAACGATTAGGGATGTGTGAGGCGGGTGAGGTCAGACCTCGCAGCGTGATCACTTGGTTGTCTTGACGTTCTAGCTTGATCGTCATGAGCTCGGAACACAAGCATCGAAAGATGAACAAGAGTCACATAGAGATGTGATCGGCATGTTTGCCCACCAATTGAAATTCTCGTCATCAGTGATGTCCACATCAATGGCGTTGAATTGAAATGTGGATCTTGAATCACTCACAATCAATTATGAGAGATATTGATTTGAGTGGGAGCGCACTGTAGAATTAACTTGTTTAATTCTCAGTGCAATTAATTTTGAACACTGTCAAGTGTGATTTGCTAATAGTTATAGAATAATTGCTCGCGTTTCCACCTTCCCTATTAAAATTGAATAGCTGTTAAATATCTGGTTAAAACTTTACGGTTGGTAATGTAATGTGAGGATTGTCCTCAAGAGTGCCGAGAAGGACTTTGTCCTATCGCATACTTTCGGTATTCTCCCGCTAATGCTATGGATCATGTGACTCTCGTCCTTCGATCCAATAGCTAGAATTCCGTTTTCAGTCAAGTGCAATATGTTTGCTTCCATGAGACCTGAACTTTGAAAGTTTGGATAGTTACGTGATATTCACGGAATCTGAAAATCATTTTCAGACACAAACAAAGGCTAACAGATATGTGATATCCAAAGCAATGTTTGTTTTGCAAATTGTTAGTAAAAGTGTTTACGCATTTGACTGATAAGAGAGGGATCCAGAAGAAAGCCTTTCATATGATGAAGTTGGATGCTTTTTCTAGAAGTAGGAGAAATACTAAAAGTTAAACTGTTAGAAGTAAAATGGCAAAAAGAAAAGAAGTCTGGAATATCCAGCTCATGTATGAATGTCATACAAGTTTTTGGTGTATAGTAGGCTGGTCAAAGATATAGTCCTTGGGAATTATGGTTAAACATGTTAATCACTAATTCTTGGGTATTGTGAGTTAATCACAAAGATACCCGCTCGATTGCATTCTGTTACGAATCAATGTAAGAGCTACTATGGCCTAAAAGGCTAGCCAGAAATGAGGTTAAGGTATACACAGGGAACATAGTAAATATTACTATACCGGTGTATTGTCGTCTGTATTTATGTTCATAATTCATTTAGAGTTTTTCAAACTGTAGCCCATTGCATAAGGTATCTTGCAAGAAGGTTGTTCATAAGAGAACTTTTAATGTTCGATGTCATGAATAACACAAGGGCCATACTTTCATTATGAATGAGATGTATATTATGAATATTGATAATAACACAATACCTCTGGGTTTACTTTCATAATTCATTTTAGAGTTTCATACACTCTAGCCCACTACACAATGTTTGTTGCAAAAGAATTGTTCATAAAAACAACAATTGTTGTTAAGTATTATGAATAACATGAAGGGCCATGCTTCCATCAAAGATGGGATGTATGTTATGAATATTGATGGTAATATGATACATCCATAACACTGACGCTAAATGTCGCAAGACTAAAAGAATACCACACAAGTGTGGCACTACATTTGGTCACATTGGAGAAACCCGCATGGAAAATTCCATTATGATAGATTTTGAAGTCGTTTGATTTTGAATCATCTGACACTTGCAACTTCCCTCCGAAAAGTGAAGTGACTAATACCGTTCACAGGCCATAAGGAACGAACAACAAACTTATTGGTGATCATACATTTGATGTGTGTAGTCCGATAAGTGTTGTTAGTAGTGGATTTATCTATCTTCAGAAATGACTCAAGTAGATATATGGATATTTACTTGATGAGACGTAAGTCTGGATCTTTTGAAATCAATCGAAAGGTTTTCAAAAATGAAGTAGAAGTTATTGTAACAAGAAAATTATGTTTCTGCAATTTAATTGCACAATGGAATATTTGAGTTACAAGTTTAGCGAATGTCTGATGAGTTGTGAAAAGAGTTTCATAACTTACAACTCCCGAAACACCACTATGAGTGGAATGTCTGTGAAGATGTAATCAAACCATTTATGACATGGTAAGATCAAAGATGACATAAATAAATTTGCCATTATCACTTTTAAAGAGTAATGCTTTAGAGACTGCAACTTTTACACTGAAAAGAGCTACATCGGGTCTGTTGAAATGAAGCCATGGTATGGTACGCCCAACCATGTTATATCTTTTATTAACATTTGGAATATGCGGCTTGTGTAAAAGGTTACAAACCTATTCCAAATCAGACATGTGCTACTTTGTAGGTTATACCAAAATGTTGGGTATTCCCCCACCACTATACCGAGGCAAATAGTTTTGCCACGAAACGGTATGCTTTTAAAGAGAATGGTTCTTTCAAAAAGGGTGAGTGGGAGGACAATGCAAACTCGACGAGATAACAGTATCTTCGTCATCAAGTCAAAGGAAAGGAACCTTGGAAGTAATTCCAGAGTTTCCTACTGCGACTGATACGGAAGTCTCTACAATAAAATGTATGGACTTCGGTTGAACTTGCAGCTGAACCACGTAGGCAAGGCTCGTGCAAACCTCTCAGGTGCGCAGACGAGATATTGTTGTTGAACAACAGTATACCTATGATACACAAGGAAGCGTTGATGGGCCCTGACTCCAGAATTGGCTAAATGCCAATACAAACCGAGTTAGTTTCCATATAAGTGATTCAAGATTAAAACCTTGATACACCTTTCGGAAGACTTGGAGTCTAACAAATATTTATGGAACTTAAAACTGATACGGATAAAAATGTTTATCCATAAAGCTCGACTTGTTGCAATAACAAGTTCAAGGAGTTGACTACGATGAGGTTGTTTCATCGTAGCAATGCTTAAAGTCGGTTCGGGTTGAACTAGCAATTAATACATCTTTCAATCTTGAGATATGAAACATGGATGACAAAAGGATTTCCATCTGATGGAAATGAAACCTAGGACTTGTATGTGATACAGTTCAAAGTAATTTGTCAATCCAGAGGATGCTAGTAAGGATGCAAACTTCAGAGTTCCAGCGATGGACAGAAGAGAGCAAAATGGAGTGGAATCTTCGTGTTTTGATGAAATGCTCAAAAGGGGTTTTGACTTCATCAATGGGTAATGAATATGCTTGTAATTCAAGAAAGTAAGTGGGAGCACAATAATATTTCTAAAAACCTTGTGTGCTTGACACATTGGTAATTGGAAATAAATTTCTTGACACGAATTAGGACTTCATTTGAAAATAGTTTTTCGATGAAGTGCTTAGGCTAAATAGCCTTGATATTAAGCATGATGATCTATGGAGATAGATTTACCTAATGGGGCTAAGCTATGAATACATATTGACAAGATGCTAAAACCTTTTAGCATATAAAACGCCAAGGAGTGATTCTTGCCGAAGTCACATGGAATGAGTTTTTGCAAGACTCGGTGTCCAAAACACTGATGAGTAAAATACATGATGGAGATTCCACACACCTTCGTGTTTGGATTAATCATGTATTCCATGGTATGTAAAAACAACCAGATATGTCCAATACTCCAAAGGTGTTTCGAGTATGGATACCAAAGTGATCAAAGTACTGATCATAGGACAACAGTGAAAGATGTCATTTAGTACCAAAGTAGTACTGATGACATGTTTTCTCGCAAGCAGAGATTATGATGAGCTCGTTGTAAGTAATTACATCAATACAGTCTTCATCAATGCTCCATGCGATTTTTGATTTAAATTAAGGGTTTTGTGTTGCACACAATGTGGTGTCACAGTTTGTTGGAAAATGTTCCCAACAAGTTACTGTGGCGAATTCTATAACAAAGGCTAAGTATGTTGACGCTTTAGAAGCGACAAAGAAGATGTTGAATCATATAGTTCATTCATGAACTTAGTATGGTTCCAAGATGACTTTTGTCAATGGGACACTACTGCGGGTAGTTGCTCCATAACTCAGTCTGAGGAATCCAGGTTCGACCTGCGATTCACATACATACAAAACCAAGTCCACACAAAATATGAATTTTGTGAAAGCGTGAAGACGCGAGGATATGCAAAGATACACATGGAGCTGAAGTCGTCAGATCCGTTGGACATCAGGCTATACCACAAGCGAAGCATATTTACACCAATGTGCCATAGGTGTAAAGTGCATTAGCATTGACTAGATTATTGACTCTAGTGCTAGTGGGAGTCTGTAGGAGATATGCCCTAGAGGCAATAATAAATGATATTATTTATCTCCGAGTTCATAATTATGTCTATGGTCCATGCAATAACTGCAATGATTCTCGAGTCTACAATACCCACGAGGCTCGGAGGAAGACTCATATGCACGTGTGGAATAATAAACGGTAAGAAGTATTCCTAGTTTGGCCTCTAAGACTAGCTCAAGTGTTGCATGATGGTTCCGTTTTCCTGATCATGGGCATGTCTACCAGCAACTTTGAGGGCACAATGTTAAGAAAACATTTGTGTTGAATCGACCCGGTTTGATGTTATGCTATGAGATTCATTCGTCACAAGTTAATGGTAAATAACACAGAGATGGTTAACGTTTGCATGATTCCTTAGACCATGAGAGTATCGAGTTTCTTCATGCTTGCTTCATGAACTTTGGGGTTTGTTAAACGCCATCCGTAAATGGGTGGCTATTACGGCGGCTTACGGGTTCATGGAAAAGTGTGTCAAGTAACTTGATAGCTCAAGATTGAGATTTGCTGCTCTGACGATGGAGAGATATTCTTGGGCCCTCTCGGTGTTACGGTATCCATCATCGTCTGGCCAGACATAGTGTGATTTGATCACAGGGATGCCGGAACACGGAAAAGAGAAAAGAGAACAAAACCAATAACGAGGTAACTAGCATAATGGACAAGTTGTTGATCCATGGGGATGCAAGTAAATCTCACCTCGTCTTTGTAACATATCGCGAAGCAACAGGAATAGCACACGGCAACTGGAGGTTCACTCGAATATTCATTCGTGTGGGTATAGGGGTCAATATGGGTGTCCACGGCTCCGATGTTGATCATTGATCGGAAGGGGTTCCGGGTCATGTCTATACTTCACCGAACCTATAGGGTCACACGCTTAAGGGTCATCTATCTGTTGAATACTAGACAAGGAGTCTGAGAGAAAATCACCGAAAAAGTTTCGGACACCGGAAAAGTTTCGGACACCGGAAAAGGTTCCGCAGAGAGAGGTCATCGGATGAGTTTCGGTGAAACTGAAAAGTTGTTTCAGGGGATACCGTTAAGTCAAATTGGTTTCGGCACATGCCTGATAATTCTTGGAGGGTGCCAGAATCATTCTGGAAGCTTTCTGGAATTTTCTGGGATAATAACCGGATATGCTCCGGAGCTGCCGGAACCACTTCAGATGTTTTTCGCAGATGAAAGTCACTAATCTGAAATTGTTTCAGAACAAATCCAAAATCATTTTAGTGGGTACTGGAATTATTCTAAGACTCACAGAAATATTTTCGGATTTAATGGACGCGAAAAATTGTCTTCATGAATAGTAAAAATGCATTCTTGTTTGCTTTGCGCAGATGAAAATCACTAAACCGAAATTGTTTCGGAACGCGTTGAAAATTATTTTAGTGGGTGATAGAAATGTTCTAAGCCCACATAAATATTTTCAGTTCGAACGGACGCTGAAAAATGTCGTCATGAATAGTGAAAGTGCTTTTTGCTTGGCTTCTTGGAGAAGCCACCTTGAGGGCCTTTTGGTATTATCCCCTTGGCTTCTTGGAGAAGCCACCCTTGGGCTTGGCCTATAAATAGGGGTGGAGGGGGCTGCCTAAAGACTCATCCCTTGCTCTCATACACATGCCATGCATTATCTGGCTTCTTCTCTCCCTCCCACGAAAAGAGTTTCGTAGAGCCGTAAGGCTGTCTGGGTTCTGGCAGGAACTAGTTATGGACAGCGAAGCCCTGCCGGATAGATGACACCGTATGTGTGCAACCCCGTAGAGAGGTCGTAGTTTCGATCCTTTTGCCTGAGGGGATGTTTTGAGAGTGCCTCCCGAAGGGCTGTCCAAGTGACGGTCCGAGTTCTGTGAATCCTCCCGAAGGGCTGTCCGTGTTATCGTCCGAGTTTTGAGGGTCCTCCCGAAGGGCTGTCCGTGACACCGTCCGAGGGACTGTCCGACCGCCTCCCGGAGGGCTGTCCGTGGGGTGGATGAGGGTATACATCCTTGTGGTTGGGAGGTTGTAAATCCTAGCTGCGGGGATCTGCACCGCTATTCGTCATCGACTCTACTTCCGCTGCGCTACGAGTCGGTAACGAAAAAGATCAAACCATGTATGCAGTCTCCATAGTGGTCCTGGGCTGGTGCGTAGGTCAGAAAATTTTGTTTTCTGCTGCGTTACCCTACACAACATAGGTATGCAAAACTATAAGACTAAGTTCATGATAAATTAAGTTCAATTTATAAAATTACTAATGAACTCCCACTTAAATAAACATCCCTCAAGTTACCTAAGTGATACGTGATCCAAATCAACCAACCCATATCCGATCATCACGTGAAATGGGGTAGTCATCAATGGTGAACATATCTATGTTGATAATATCTACTATATGACTCACATTCGACCTTTCGGTCTCTAGTGTTCCGAGACCATGTCTGTACATGCTAGGCTCGTCAAGTTAAACACAAGTATTATGCATGTGCAAAACTGTCTTACACCCATTGTATGTGAACGCAGAGTCTATCACACTTGATCATCGCGAGGTGTTTTGAAATGACGAACTTTGGCAACGATGCATACTCAGGGAGAACACTTTTACCTTGAAATTTAGTGAAGGGATCATCTTATAATGCTACCGCCGTTCTAAGCAAAATAAGATGCATAAAAGATAAACATCGCATGTAATCAAAATATGTGATATGATATGGCCATCATCATCTTGTGCTTTGATCTCCATCTCCAAAGCATCGTCATGATCTCCATTGTCACCGGCTTGACACCTCGATCTCCATCGTAGCGTCGGGGTCGTCTCGCCAACTAATATTGCTTCTACAACTAATGCTAACCCATAACAATAAAGTAAAGCAATTACATGGCACTTGCATTTCATACAATAAAGAGACAACCCTAAGGCTCCTGTCGGTTGTCGATATTACAAAACATGATCATCTCATACATCAACATATATCACATCATGTCTTGATCATATCACATCACAACATGCCCTGCAAAAACAAGTTAGACGTCCTCTACTTTGTTGTTGCAAGTTTTACGTGGCTGCTACGGGCTTCTAGCAAGAACCGTTCTTAACTACGCAAAAACCACAACGGTGATTATCAAGTTTGTTGTTTTAACCTTCTTCAAGGACTAGCCGTAGTCAAATTTGATTCAACTAAAGTAGGAGAAACAGGCACCCGCCAGCCACCTTTTATGCAAAACTAGTTGCATGTCAGCCGGTGGAACCGGTCTCATGTGCGTGGACATGTAAGGTTGGTCCGAGCCGCTTCATCCCACAACACCGCTGAATCAAAATAAGACATTGGTCGTAAGCAGTATGATTATCACCGCCCACAACTCTTTGTGTTCTACTCATGCATATCATCTATGCATAGACCTGGCTCTGATGCCACTGTTCGGAAACGTTGCATGGAAAACAAAAAAAGTTATGTGCACACACAAAATCTATTCATGGAGATGCATAGCAACGAGAGGGGAGAGCGTGTCTACGTACCCTTGTAGACCGTAAGCAGAAGCGTTTAGTAACGCGGTTGATGTAGTCGAACTTCTTCGCGCTCCAACCGATCGAGTACCGGACGTACGACACCTCCGCGTTTAGCACACGTTCAGCTCGGTGACGCCCTCCGCCTTCTTGATCCAGCAAGACGGCGAGGTAGTGGATAGTTCCGGTAGCACGACGGCGTGGTGACGGTGATGGTAAAGCTATCTCCGCAGGGCTTAGCCTAAGCACTACGAAAAATATGACCGGGGTGTAAACGGTGGAGGGGGGCGCCGCACACGGCTAAGCAATTGTTCTGGTTGTGCTAGGCGCCCCCTCCCACATATATATAGGTGGGGGAGGAGGGAGCGGCCAGGAGGCGCACCCCTTCCTTATATAAGTGGGGATGAAGGAAGGAGTAGGTGCCCCCCTTTCCTTTCTCTCGTGAGGAGGGAAAGGCAGGAGGGGCCACCCCTCCCCTTTCCTTCCCGTAGGGCCGGCCAACCAAGGAGAGGGGCGCGCCAGACGGAGCAAGTTGTCGCCTCAAGTTGTTGTGTGGTTTAGCAACTCGCCCTCCAGGCCAACTCGATGAGGAGTGGCGAGTTGCTCCACCCCGGAACGGGCATCACCGCATCCAGCTGCGACTGCGTCGTCCGCCGTCGACGCACGCATAGCCGCGCCATGCACGCAGAGAAAGAAGCCAGCTACACGGATGTGGACGAGGTGGCGACCGGCACGTCCGCGCCAGCCACCGTCATCGAGGAAAAGTAGTACACAGGAGGCCGCCGCCGCTTGGGTCCCAGGAAGGGCACCGCCGGTTACCCTGGTCGGTTCTCTTTTATCTCAGACCATCCTGGGTACCCGCCTAAGCTGCACGGAAACACCCTTCCCCTCCGGCTGAAGCATCCTCTTTACCGCTCCGATGAGCGGCGCAACCGGACATAGGGATGATACGGGGGAAGAACATGCCTCTGGAGCTCTCGGCAGTCCGGTCAGCAGGCCGCCGGACATGAGGAAGACAAAGAGATCAACCGCAACTAGCCGTAGACTAGTGTAGTGTATCTATTTCATGGAGTGGAGTTCCGCGACCGTACGCGCACATATTTAGCTTTTTAGTTGAAAATATGTCCAAAATGTAACCATTTTTGTTTGGTTTATATGAAATCCGTCATGTTTGTATGAAATTCGGCCGTGTGTGCATCAATTTCATCTGATTTGTTGAAGAAGAGTTTGAAATATATGTGGTTAGCGTTGGATGTCGACCTCCCGCATCCATGCCTGCGGAATAATTCTCCTATCCACGGACGGATGCGGAAGTTTTTTTACGGGTTGCCGTTGAAGATGTCGTAAGACATTAAGCCTAATTATCCTTCATGGACATCAAATGCGGTCTGATGCGGTGGCTACCACTGTAGGTGCGGTAGTGTGAGGTCCTGAGTTTGACACCCCCCTTGTTCCATTTTTCTTATCCTCATTATTATCCCTTTTGTGTTGTTCACTGACAGATGGGGCCCAACTGTCATAGACACATAGTGACATTTAGGGCCTTTCTAAGATAAAACTATTTTATCAACCATTGTACTCCCTCCGTTCCTAAATATTTGTCTTTTTAGAGATTTCAAATGATTACCACATACGGATGTATATACACATTTTTTAGAGCGTAGATTCACTCATTTTGCTCCGTATGTAGTCTCTTATTGAAATCTCTAGAAAGACAAATATTTAGAAAAGTGGGGAGTACATGCCTTTAACCACTAGCGATGGAATAATCGAGCGCCTGTCCCTTTCACCGGTGAAACATCGCAGTTCCTATCCGCGGAGAGACGAGACAACTCCTATAGCAAAACTTGCTTTTCTTTCCGTCCATACGACGCTGCTGACGCCTAATCTTTTTTCATCAAAGTTGAATAGTAGTAGCGAACTAGACACATCAGCCTGGATCATCCTTGGGTCGCTGAAAGCGTCGTTCGATTACAAAAGGTGGACGATTGGACGATGACTTGTGACGAGTCAATCTTTTGACATAAAAAGTTTGACGTATCGTTCGTTAACTTCAGCAGCTTCATGACCGCCGTTCTATCTTGTCATCTTTGTAAGTGCAAAAGGAGATAGAGAAAAAAGAATTTATCTCACGAATAATTGGTGGGTGGGTGAGTGGAGAGTCGGCAAGATATAAACCAATTAGTATGTGCGAGAGGAGAGATAAATATATTTGCTTACATGTATTTACACGTCAAACTCTTCTTACAAAAGTAAGATCATACTCCACTAAAAAAGAGCAAGGTCATTCTCTCGAGTGGTCGACCCTTTGGACTATCATCCGATCGAGTATTATCATCGCCTCCTCGGTCCATGTCTAATCCAAACGGCCTGGATAATAGGTATGCTAAAATCCCGCACTCTCAGGGTGTGACGGACCCTGCGACGCTTGAGGTGATTGCATGCAGGGAGGGGATGTCCTTGGCTCCGGATCTAGGGACGGAGCATCTTCAAATCTTGTCGATTCGCAAGCAAGTGGTACATCACATCCATCAAAAAGCCAGAGGAGACTATGGCACTACCATCAGAGAGATTGTACATATTTCTTATTTATTTACTACTTGTAATTTTGCTTTTGAATCTAGAGGGTCGAACTATGCCCCGTAGGGGCATATGTGGTTGGGCATTTCGCATGACCCAACTGTAATTCCTATGAACATTTTAGCTAATCAATAAAAGCCTAGCAAGCTTTTCTTAAAAAAGATATTAGGCTATGCTAAAATCCCGCACTCTCAGGGTGGCTGGTCTACACATTATTAGTTGACTAAAGTTTGTTCATCGCCATGTTACTTTTTCATGTTTGCTATTCTTCACCCGCCTGGATTTTTTGCCGGTTCAGTTGATTCTCACACGAAGCCCCAAAGGGGAGATTTCGACCATAGCGTTGTCGATGGAGGCATGGCAATAGATTGACAGGTATAAGTGGGGGACCTTTTTAAATGTGACCACTAATTAGACTGGATGGAGCCCGAGGACGTGATGGGCACACCACGGCTGGTGGCGCAGTTGCCGGTGGGGGCTCGGACATGGCCTCACTGGAGGCGAGGCAAAAGGATATGAAGGGGTGGTGAGGCGAAAAAATATCGTGGCTCGATGGAAGGCCGGAGGAAGAAGATGGAAAGTACACTTGAGGAGGAGG
This sequence comes from Triticum timopheevii, assembly GCA_963921465.1. Lineage (NCBI taxonomy): Eukaryota > Viridiplantae > Streptophyta > Magnoliopsida > Poales > Poaceae > Triticum > Triticum timopheevii. The sequence continues at coordinate 463,440,703 of OY997272.1, read as the reverse complement.
AAGAAGAAGTCGAGCCGCTGGATTTTGATCCAACGGTCCAAGCTGATTCGACTGAAGGCATTTTTCTATCAGGCGAATATGCAATAGTCTATGTACTTGGGGAAGCGATGCTCCATCATGTGGTGGCAGTGCCACTTGCGCTTGGGATGCAGCAAGCTACATGCATGCATGCATGCACCGCCCGGAGGAGTGCATGTGCAGCCGTACCGTTCGCCCTCGAGCGCCGCTGCACGCCTGCATGCGCCCTCCTGCGGCAGGCCGTGCCGTTGCCGGCGCCCAGCCCATGCCAATCGTGCGGCCCCAGTTCGTCTGTGCAGGCGCAGCCTCGATCCGCACCGTCGGACCCGATCTTGGAATATTTAAACTAGCACCGCATTGACCTCTCGAAGCAAATCCACTCGTGAAATGTTTATTTCCTCTCTCGCATGGAAAGCATAAAAGATTTTGAGGGTATGTACTTGGAGAAACGAGAAGGGGGTTCGCGTTTCGCACCTCGTAGAAACCTAATATTTCACTGCCCCGGAAGTAAGGACCAGAGTGAATATGTGATTTAGGCACCGTATACTCTCATTTCATATACCCTTGTAAAAATAAATTATATGCGGGGAGGACGTTTTGGCTCTAGGGTGCATTTGCTCTCACATAAACAGTAATTTCGGAAAAATAGTGAAAAAATTTAGATGCTTGTGTTAGTATTGTAACATGCTTCACAATTTTCATGCGAAATGAAGCGGCAATGTTTTGTCATGAAAGACAAATGTGGGTGTAACATTTGGTGTTCAATTTGTTTTTCTTTTCGCGCGGGCCAAGTGTTTAACCTTTTTACCTAAAAGTTTGCAGGTATCATTTTGATGTGACTATGAACACATCATTTTTTGTTGGGATTTCCTTGGCATTTCAAAAAGGAAAATGGTTAGCATCCACCGGTGGATCGCTCCCAAACATCAACCGCCTCCATTGTCTACCACGTGTCCATGTGGCCCTGCCTGTTGTCCACCTTTCCTTCCCCAGAAACATCACAATCCTATCGCTCTTGTCTCACCCGGAAACAGTTGCAGGGTCTCAGCTCACACGTGCATCGGTTGTAAAAAAAACTATAAATTTCTGCAATGAGACCTCTATTGCAGAATAATTCTGCGACAAGACCTTTGTTGCGAAAAAATTCTGCAATTTTTTTGACTTCCGTAACAAGATTATTGTCACAAAAAATTCTACGACAAGACCTCTGTTGCATTGAAAAAACTATAACAAGACCTTTATTGCAAAAAGGAATTCTGCAGCTAGACCTATGTTGTAAAAAAATCGCAACATCACTCATGTTGCAAAAGTCCTTCCACAACATCATCTATGTTAAAAAAAGATGAAGACGGAAAAAATCTACAACACACCCCTGTTCGCTCGTACTACACGTGTCCTATGTGACATGTGCCCCTGACTACTCATGGCTTCCCTCAATTTTTTCTGCAACAACACCAATGTTGCACAAGTTTCTCCCGAAACATAAGCTATGTTGCAAAAAAGTGAAGACAATTTTTTTTCAACAAACCCTTGTTGTAAAAAAAAACCTGCAACAAGACCTCATTTGCAAAAAAATAAAATTGCAACACAAACCGTGTTTCAGAAAGATAAATAGCGGTTCCGACATTTTGCAACAAGCATCCTGTTGTGGGGCTTGTTCCGCAACACCGCTCTTGTTGTAAAAGAGAGATGGCGCTCGTGGATGGATAGATTGGATGGACATCCACGCGTCCATCCAACAGCCAGCGAGGTGACGGATGTTTTCTAGTTATCCGCCGGCTGACGCCTAGCGTGGCCCTTTCAAAAATCATTTTTCACGCATAGGAGCACATGCAATCGGGAGCCGAATTGGAATTCCGGTTATACATGGACTCCTAGTTAACTAACTTATACTGTATACGAGAGAGTGATGATTTTTTGTGTGTACTTTGCATAACAACGTTTTGTTTTCTATCTTTCACATTTGAGACTTGGCTAACTTATCTAGCTTTTTGACCTATTGCATAAAGACACCTGATAGATTTTTAACCAGATGAGTAATGTCAGCCCTAGCGTAACATATATGTGGGGCGTGCTCCATAAAACTACCACGGTAGTCAAGGTATTGATGCTTGTGCGGCATCCACATATGGATCCTTGCCATTGTATCTATCGTGTTCATCGATTCCGTTATACATGAAACCTCAGTGCATGGTATCAAAATATAAGTCCGTTGTTACTATGTCGATCACTTCCCTTTTTGTCGGGCTAATAATCTTATTTTCTGTTTTTTCAATTAGCGACGCCATAGTCTTTACACATGCGTCATATCAGACAGTCAAAAAATTGTGGTTTGCCAACGGGTAACTAAAGACACAGACACATACAAACAATATGCCGCCTTCTAGATACTCGTGATCTGGTTGCTACACAAATGTGAATACTGATGTGCAATGTATGTGAATGGAGTCAACCAATATACTTCCAAGTTCAAAATATAGTGCATGCCAAAATGAGCGAGAAGGGCGTTTAAACTTCATGCATTTGGCTCAGGGAGCTGCTAGCCACAAATGCTTCTGCATGCGTTGGTTTGTGGTGCATCGATTTTCTAAATATTGTATTAACAGGGGAAAAATACAAAAAAACAGGGTTATTAAGCTGCCCTATATTTTGGGATGGAGGGAGCATTTTCAGAAGTAAAGTCAAACAGAAGAAAAAAAATGACCTCGCAAAAAAAGAAAAAAAAGAAAAATGAACACTGCAACATTTGAGTTCTCAAAGATCCTCGTCAAAATAAAGCGAAAGCGCGAGGGCGCAAAAGCGAGAGAAAACAATCACCGCCACCACCCCGACCTGCACTTCTGGTCTTCTGCTCCGCCGCACCTCCGACCCATCCTCCTCTCTCTCTCTCACCCCCACTTCTCCAGATCTACTCCACTGCCGCCTCCAATGGCGTCTCCAGCCGGAAACCCTAATCCGAACCCCGGCAACCCCAACCCCCCCTTCGAGATGGCCATGCTCTTCCGGCCGCCTCCCAACCCCGCGCCGACCGCCGCGCCCATGTTCCCCGGCGCCGCCGGCCCGCCGCCGCACTCCGGCCCCTACTCCTACCCCCCGGCCACCCCTCCCTTCCACCTCCGCCCCTACCTCCACTACCCGCAGGATCCCCAGCCCCCCATGCCCCGACCGGTCATCCCCTTCCCCATGCCCAACCCGAACGCGAACCCCAACCCGGGCGCTAACCCCATGGCCGCCTCGGGCCCCAACCCCGGCGCCCGCCTCATGCAGCTGCTCGGCAGCTCCGGCTCGGGCCACCTCGAGTCCGCGGTATCTATGCCCCCGCCGTCGTCGGAGTTCGCCGCCGCGCAGCCGTCGCCGCTCCCGGCGATGCCATCCGCGCCGCCGGCGAGGATGCTCAGCAGCACCAGCAGCAAGGTGCCGAGAGGGCGGATTCTGGGTGGCGGGGACAAGGCGGTGCACAACGTTGACTCGAGGCTGCCTGGGGAGGCGCAGCCGCCACAGCTGGAGGTGACGCCGATCACCAAGTACACGTCAGACCCAGGTCTTGTGCTGGGCAGGCAGATCGCTGTAAACCGGACGTACATCGTCTATGGGCTCAAGCTGGGGAACATCCGTGTGCTAAACATCAACACCGCGCTTCGGTCACTGCTCCGTGGCCATACACAGGTATATATTTTTGTCCAGAAGAAATTGTTGGTTAGTTCTATGTAGAAATGCTCACCCACAAATTGAATCGCTGGGTAGTGGGTAGTGGGTGTTAATGATGAATGATGTATTTAGCTAAGGGAAAGGATCTGAAAAGTTTGAAGTGTACATACTGCATTCCCCATACGCTAGAATAACATACCTTATACATTTTCCGGTGAAATCATTTTCAGATATTTTGTTATCATCACATTCAGTTGCATGTTATTTTGAAAACAACCTCTGATACATTATTATTTTGTATCGTTGTCATGACAAGGCTGATGAATTAACTATGTATTAATAGATATGTTAATTCTGAATTTATGTTGGCTAGACCGATAAGAAGGGCTGAAGCTGAATTGGCTTATTTCAGTGAATTTGAACATTCTATGTGGATGACACTCATGGAATAATCACTGCCCATAAGGCCGTCACTGTGTGGTTGTTTGCTCGTGCTCATATTCAGCAATTTTAATTTATAAAATATTCTATGTAAACTTGTCCTGCAATTTAAGTGTTCAAGGAAGTGACTGAGGATTTCTGATGTCAATATCTTTAGATGGTAACTGGTTATGCACTCCTCATTTTCACGTGGGTTCGAATTTTACTAAGTATATGAAAGTGCATTTGTTTCTTATGGCCTGTGTTCTTTCTTCTTTAGAGGGTCACAGACATGGCTTTCTTCGCTGAGGACGTCCATCGTTTAGCAAGGTACTGTGTATGGAACAATGACATAATCTGAATTTGTTCACCCAGTTGGCAGCACAACAAAAAGTTATCTTCACTCTCCTTTGGAGATCACATATTTAACATTGTCTGAGGTTATTTATACTATATAAAAATAGCTAATCCTTTTCCTTATTCTTTATAATTGTGTGGGTCATGTATGCTAAGTTGCTCTCTTCTGCTGCAGCGCAAGTGTGGATGGACGGATATACGTGTGGAGGATTGATGAGGGGCCTGATGCAGAAAATAAACCACAAATTACAGGAAAGATAGAAGTTGCCATACAAATTGTAGGTGATGCCGAAGCTTACCATCCAAGGATATGTTGGCACTCTCATAAGCAAGTAAGGCATCATTTACATAACATTTGCCACCTCCAAGTTCATTTTGCATCTCTACTCACTAATGGAGTTGCATGTTTATCCTACAGGAACTTCTGTTTGTTGGAATCAGAAACTGTGTCTTAAGAATAGACACAACTAAAGTGGGAAGGGGAAGAGACTTTAATGCTGAAGAACCTATCAAATGTCATCTTGACGAGCTTATTGATGGTGTACGCTTGGTTGGTAGGCATGATGGTGATGTGACAGATTTGTCCATATCTCAGTGGATGACTACCCGACTGGCTTCAGGATCAAATGATGGCACGGTTTGTATCAAATACTTTCCTATTTATTGTGAAATTTTGAATTCTGCGGAATTGGGAGAAGTATTTTCTGAATGGTATTCTTGAATATGCCATCAGATTCTAGTTCTTCTGAGCAATATGGAAGCTTATTTCCTCGCTCATTTCACTGAATAAATTGTATAAAAAACCGTTGATTAAAATATGACTGAATTTTCCATCTATAGGCTTGCAGAGTTTTTTTTAATAGTATCCTAATACTTTGTTCTCTTGTCGTTTCAAAGCACCTTTCTCTTGAGAAAGGAAAGCAAACCATATGTCTCGTGGTATGTTGTCAAGGGTTGTTTGGATCGGGCTTGTCATGACATATTTTGGAAATAGTTCATCGAATGATCTGTGGTTTGGACTGTCTCCCCCTTGATTTGATGGTTTTGACTGCATTTATGCTGTTGTAGTCAGCAATATATACCATATAAAATTATTTGCAGTGCATAGAAAAACTGTGAAGTACGTTTCACCTGCTATGTTCGCGTAACCTCGATTGATGGTTATCAGGTGCTGTCTGGTTACTGCTAATAGTTGGTTGAAAACTAACATCAACTGCTAGGTTTAGCACTAATGAGGCTGCCAGCAATTTTTTGACTTAGTTGGCCTCTCTTTTCCCTTGTTAGACATTATTTTATTTAGAGAAGTGCTGATCTTCCTTACTAAGCACATTTGTAATGTATATTGGTTTATTTTGCAGGTAAAGATTTGGGACGATCGCAAGTTAGCGCCTCTATCGATTCTAAAGCCACATGATGGTCAAGCTGTTTACTCAGTTGCCTTTCTTACAGCACCTGAACGCCCGCATCATATAAATCTCATCACTGCTGTATGCACTCTTGCACAGATTACTTAATTTGTCCCAGTGATTGCTTAGTTTTACTTACCTTTCTGAAGCACACGCTTTTGTTTGGGCATCTTGCTCAGTTTTTCTGTAGAAGTGCTATCCTGGGCAAAATGCTTCATCCAGGAGTTTGAATCTGCCATTATGCGAAGCAATTAGTCCAAACAACGTTACATCTACCAAAACACAATGATATATTAACTTAATTAGAAATGAACTATAAGGTGCCTGTACCACTTGAGTTTTAGTATAAAATCTAAACGGAGCTGTATTTGCCTACAATTGCCAAGGGACAAAGAGGCAAAGACTCTGCTCGTGGTTTGGATAGTCTGTGAAATGCTACATTATATAATGTTCAAATGGGAGAATCATTTTTGTAGATATTCTATTTCTGTTAGAAATGACCAGTTAATGTGATTCTGCTCTTATCATCTTCTGAGAAACAGAATAATTGACTGCATGTTGTGCAAATATGTTAACAGACGTCTTACATGCTATTCTGGTTCTTAATGTAGGGTCCTCTAAACCGAGAAATTAAAATTTGGGCTTCTACTAATGAAGAAGGTTGGTTGTTGCCAAGCGACTCTGAGACTTGGAATTGCACCCAGACCCTGGAACTTGTTAGTTCTCTGGAACCTAAAGTTGAGGAGGCATTTTTCAACCAAGTTGCAGTGCTGCCTCAAGCAAGCATTATCTTACTTGCGAATGCGAAGAAGAATGCTATTTACGCTGTGCATGTTGAGTATGGCTCAGACCCCGCTTCTACCCGCTTGGATTATATCGCAGATTTTACAGTCGCGATGCCTATTTTAAGTCTTACTGGCACACATGAAAGCCAACCTGATGGTGAGCAGGTAGTTCAAGTCTATTGTGTCCAAACAATGGCCATCCAGCAGTATGGGCTGGAGTTATCACTTTGTTCACCTCCTACATCTGATACTACCTCATTTGGAAGAGACCCTGTTGTTTCACGTGTTTATGATACACCTCTGGAAGTGGTAGGAGCAGAGTCATCCACGGGAACTAGCTTTACAGATTCTTATACCGTCGGTACTTCGAGTAAACAATCAACTTTTGATCAGACTGCAGGTAAAACAATTACCATGTCTCATTCAATTGCTTCAGTTAATTAAGAGTTTTCTTTTGCTTATGATTTATCTCATTATCTGCAGAGTTTGATCTTAAGCCATCAGCTCCACCACTTACATACACAGAAGGTGATGGTTCTGCGCATCTTCAGTCTGCCCCTCTTGCATCAAACACTGATCTTACTGGATCAGGACCATCAGTAGGCAACCGTGACAAAGACCAATCAGCTTTTGATTATTCGACAAGCCGAATCACTGAGCCAGTTGCCTTGACTAGGCAAGATACACCCATGCCAAAACCAGTTGCCCTCGCTAGGCAAGATACACCCATGCCAAAACCAGTTGCCCTTGCTAGGCAAGATACACCCATGCCAAAGGACAATTTTGGAAAGGATGAATTAAGAGACAGCCACAGTGATGTTCAGATGCTCCCAAATCCTCGCATGATGTTTAAGGTAGGAGGAAATGCCACTCATCTCATAACTCCATCTGAAATTATATCAGGTGCTCTGTCTGCTGAAAGCAATCAGGTCTCTAAATCTGATGGCGCAAAAATCCAGGATGACTCTATTAGTAGCCCTCGGATTGCAGAAGTGGAAGCAAAACATGTCGATGAGAGTAAATCTAATCATGCTTTGGAACTTGAAGCTGTCAAGGAAGCTCAAGTTGTCCGTGAGAACTCAGAGAAAGATCAAAATTCGTTGGAGCAAACTGTTGAAATGATCAGTGAGCGTTCAGTAACAACTGATAAGTATAGCGTGGAAGAATCACGGTCACCGTCTGATAGACTGGTCCCTGACCATACTGGTGCTGCTGGAGAAAATGTTTCAAACAAAACCGTAGAAAAACCTGGCATAAGTGACTCCTCTGTCTCTAGGGAGCAATCATCTTCATATACAAAGGACAAGGTTTTTCATCCTCAGGCATCTGGTCAGTCATCACCTTCTACAAGCGCATTTAACTCAACTGAGTCTTCACATGAACCTGTCAGCAGTGCATACCCTCCTATTGAATCCTCTTCAGAAGTTGCCGATATGCTGCAACAGGTGAGCATTGCATTAAACTGTTCTCTTATCTATGTACTCTGAAGTAACTTTAGTCGAATGGAGTTGCTTGTAGTGTTCTGAAGTTCTACTTGCTGGGTGGACTTTGCAATACGACCGTCTTGGCCTCCTATTGCAATATGACCATCCTGGTCTCTTTGCCATCCGGCCTGCAATATGAAACTAATGCTTCTTTGATGTACTATTGTACTGTACTAACGTCAACAGCAATTTGCATATAAGCTCTAGTTTTACATGTCGATAATATTTGGCCTGAATTCAAGAGTAATTTGGCTGTTGACTGGTTATTAGACTTGCTACTACTAGAAAATCACAGGGTTTTCCTTTCTGAAGACAGTTTCTTTATGCTTAGTTTGGATTGGGCTGGGAAGTGGGAACCAATGTGGCCCTGCAGCCTGCCAACCTGGCATAAACTTGGCGCAGTTTCAAGTTCAAAATCAATGTGAATAGGATAGGCTGAGGTTGGAATCCCATTCAATTCCTGGTCCATCCAAACTAGGTGTTACGGATACAAATTCCATATAGACTCTGGTAGTTTTCTTGTTTCTCACGTCCTGCATGTAAACACACATTCTTAAATATTTTGTTGAGATGCATGAGAAAATCTGTACAGGTAAAATTGTTATTTCATTCTGGGTTTCACTGGGAAAAAAGCACTGGCCTAATTGGAATGAAGATCCATGGAGTGACAACCATGGTATCCCATCTAGTATTGGCCCACTTGTCCAGTACCCTGAGTTGGACATGACGTAGCCATCTATGGCCAACTTAACAATTGTGCCTGCTTGTAAAATCAGCAAATATCTACTCTTTTTTTTTAGGAAAAGACATACTTGGTTTGTTTTGATTTGTCACTTGACTAGTGCTATTAGATGGTGAGAATTCTAGGTTATAACACTATGGCTTTTAGATCAGCGTTATATGAGTATGAGCTTCAGTTTATTTACTGTGTGGCCGCGTGTCTTGCAGCTAATAGCCATGCAGAAAGATATGCAGAAGCAGCTAGGTACTATCGTTATTGCTCCCATTGCGAAGGAAGGCAAAAGAATTGAAACATCACTAGGCCGTACAATGGAGAAATCTATCAAGGCTAGCATTGATGCCTTGTGGGCTCGTTTCCTGGAGGAGAACACAAAACGTGAGAAGTCTGAAAGGGAACGAATGCAGCAAATGACCACTCTCATCACAAGCTCAATAAACAAGGACCTTCCTGCTATGTTGGATAAGTTAGTAAAGAAAGAAGTTTCTTCACTTGGACCTGTTGTTGCACGGGCAATGACACCTATTATTGAGAAGTCCTTAACCTCTATAGTTGCTGATGCAGTTCAGGTCGTGCCTAACTTCCTGTTGCATTTGTTGTTCTTGCTTTTGCCACCCTTGCTCTTGTTGACTGTTTGCTTTTAGAAAGCGGTGGGTGACAAGGTGGTGAATCAGCTGGACAAATCTGTTACTGCAAAACTTGAAGCTACACTTGCTAGGCAAATCCAAATGCAATTTCATACATCTGTAAAACAGACTCTTCAGGTATGTATCATCTTGTAGTTTGTTCTTTATAGATGGGATTCTAGCAGCTCTTATGTGGCATGTTACATGTTGCATCTGATTTGTTTGTCGTGCCTTTGTTTCTCAGTAGATTGCTTAAGTTTTTCATCTATATATGAAATTTACTGTAAGATCAATTTGTTTTAGCTTTGCTAGATGTACTAATTTGTTTCAAATGGATGTATGCAGGATGTTTTACGCACTAGCTTTGAATCATTGCTTGTTCCAGCATTTGAACAATCATGTAAGACAATGTTTGAGCAAGTAGACAGTGCATTCCAGAAAGGAATGTCTGAGCATGCTGTTGCTATTCAGCAGCAGGTTGAGGCAGCACATACTCCATTGGCGCTTACTTTAAAGGTAGGATATTTGTTATTTGGAATGGCTGGAAATAGCAAGTTAAAAGTATGCATTTTTCCTTTACAATTGTATAATAACAAAAATGTTTATATAATTACTTTTCAGGAAACTATCACTTCTGCGTCCTCAATCACCCAGAATCTCACAGCAGAGTTACTTGATGGGCATCGCAAACTTTTGGCGCTGGTTACATCTGGCAACGCCAATGCGCAAAATACAAATGTTCTGCAGCCCAACAATGGTCCTATCACTGGCCCGCCAGAGGTGCTGAATTCTGAAACCTTTTGAACTTCCACATTTTTTCTGATTGGCGACCTGTCTAAGCCGTTTGATGTAGTATGGGTATGCCTATTGGGTATTGAGGGATGAGTCTTCAATCTTAATTTCCTTGTCTTAGGTATATAATAATATGATGATTGATGACATCAAGACATCTATATAATTTTCATGTGCCCTGCAATTTTTCAGGTCGAGGCACCATTAGACCCGATGAAGGAGCTGGGAAGACTGCTAGCTGAACACAAATTTGACGAGGCTTTTACAGTAGCACTTCAAAGAAGTGACGTGTCAATTGTGTCTTGGTTATGCTCTCAGGTATCGTCCTCCTTGATTGGTCAGCTAATGCAGAGCTATATGACCCTTGTTCATTAACTTGCTCATACTGGAATAGCTGTGTTGGATTTGTTATAGCTCTACCCTCTTGTACAGGTTGATTTGCGTGGATTATGTACAATGGCCCCAGTCCCTCTGAACCAGGGAGTCCTCCTAGCCCTACTCCAGCAGCTAGCAGTTGATATTAGCACCGAGACATCCCGGAAAATTCAGTGGATGACAGATGTTGCCATGGCGATCAATCCGACAGACCAAGTCATCGCCATACATGTGAGGCCCATCTTCGAGCAAGTCTACGCCAAATTGGCTCACCACCGGTCGCTCCCCACCACCAGTCCATTGGATAACAGCAATCTCCGCTTGCTCATGCATGTCATCAACTCAGTTCTGCTTAGCTACAAGTGATTCTAGCTGGCTGCAGAAACAGTGGGGGAGTATGATGGTCTATTCTTTCTTTGTATAGAGAGAAAATTTTGAGGAAACCTAGAAGGATGATGAAAACTGTCACCAAGAAAAATTGTTAAGGGCTGATGTGCCCGCCCCCTGGTGTAAATTAGGCTTGTATCGGACTTAAATTGGAGTATTTCCATGTGGACTGTCTACAAGTCTCTTCGTTCTTGAGCACACAGTCGTCCTTTGTAGCTCCAAGTTTTGATAGTGGTAGCAGCCGCTTGCAGTGGTGAGTGGCTGTTGCTTTCACCCAAAATCTGATTGATGTTGTTTCAGGTGTGTGGAAGCTATGCTGACGTCTTGATTTTTCATGTACTTCGCTGTTGCTGTTGCAGTCTATCGTATGTACGCTAATGTATGGACTGCTCACGTGCGAACCGGGTGGACGCTTCCCCGTAACGGCAGCGGAGTGCCACGTCCAATGTGGAAGCCGGTAACACTTCGAGCTTTGTCTGCGTCAGGCCGTCAGCCACACATCCTCATGTGATCGTTGCATGTATGTGGCTGGTGAAAGGTTTTTTTGGGCATATTGCTGCACTAGAGCAGAAACCACACTACGTATAGTCATATGCAGTAGATGCTTGCGTCGCTCGGGGCGGGGTGGGGGGCTCGGGCTCGGGCGATAACCTAGCCGCCCCCGCCCCCGCGGCCCTCTCCTTCCTCGCACCTCCCGTCGCCGTCGGAGGATGCAGACGGGCAAAGCCTGCTAGGTGGATGACGGCGGCGGGGGGCCCTCCTCGCGCGCCACGTGACTTCGGCCTCGGTCGGAGGCCCGCATCTGGCGGCGGCCGCGTCTCGTCGGTGCGAGCAAGCCGGGGCGGCGGCCTCGGGCATGGTGGCAGCGCTGCTCACCCCCTTCCTTGGCTGGATGGTGTGCGGCGCGGCACTGAGGCCGGCCGTCGTCGATCTGGCGCCCGGCGCCCAGATCTGGCGGTGGAGGCACTCCGGCGTGCTGCGACGGCGACGCTCCGGCGGGCTGTGGCTGTAGGGCGCGCTGGGTGCCTGGGGTCCCCTCCCTCGGCAGGGGGAGCTGCAGTGATGGCGGCGAGCCACAACTTTTGGATGGCGGTGCAGCGGTGCCGCGTCGGTGGAGGTTTCTACTGATGGTGAGCTGCGGCGGTGGCGGTGAGCCGCAGTTTTTGGACGGCGGCCCAGCTGCGCTGCGACAGTGGTCGTGGAGATCGGTCTCTGGCCACCGGAGTGGTGTGCTCTTCTACTGCTCTAGCCGTGTGTGCAATGGAGCAGCAGTTTGGGCTGGAGGTGGCCGGGGATGCGCAGATCTGACAAGGCGTTCTGCTGCGGCGTGTTGAGGGCTGGTAGTTGGCAACGATGCACTCTGCGCAACTTGCTGCGTTCCTATGCCGTTGGCTTCCTTGTGAGGCTCGGCGGTGGAGTAGATTCTCCGGGCGAAAGTAGCTGCCAGGTCCTAGTGAACTCTGAATACCTATAACTGGGACACCATCTTCAGTTAACTAAAGCGCCACTGCAACAGCCCAAGCAACGCACTGCAACGGTATTGAAAAGACTAACGCCCTTCATGCGACATCCAACGGCTCAGATTGTATTGCCTTTCCCAGACGTCATTTTCGTGCTTTTACACGTGTGGTAAGCAATTCAAACTCTTAAAAAACATCCACCTTGCTTTTTCTTAGATAACTCTCACCTTGCTTTGCTTACCTAGTAATTCTCCTTTTACTATTCCTGAATCGTGAGGCTACAAAGCCATGTAAGAGCTGGAGCTCAACAACTATTGTTCCCCTGTTGTAAGGGCAAGTATAATAAAGTGATGTACCCGAGCTCTATGAGATGCCACATCAGTTTTCTTATTGCTTGGTTGGAAAAGAGAAGAGAAACAACCAGTGGAATTGTAGCCAGCTCGGGCTCTAGCAAAGTAGCAAAATTTGTGAGATAATAAGATGTATTCCGTAACTAGGCTATTAGATTGATTATAGGTGACGTGACAACTTTATATAGCCGGTTTTGGCTATACTATTAACCTCGCCCTCCGGTGAGCTCCAACCGGTGCCCCACGGGCCTAGAAGCGACGTTGCATGCCCACTGCATGCTATTGCAAAGAGGCGAGGAGACTGACGACCGGACATTTTCTCCACGACCGTCGAGTGTGCTACAAGGGCGGTGGCCACCGGGAGCGGCCAACGACGGCTTCCTGGTGCGGTGAGCAGCCGCCCGGTGTTGCAAGCGTAAGGTACGGTCAGCACGACTGCTACAAGGCGACACCACTACTGTGAGCGCCGGCGGAGCCTACTGCAAGCAAGCGGCCAACCACTACTGGAACCGACAATGTCCATTTCTACGACACGAGCAACCAATGTTGGAACCATCGCTGCCCATTGTTGCGATGAGAACCGACCACTGCTGGAACCAGCGATGCCCATTGCTGCTACTGGTGACACCAGGAGCTGCGAGCTGCTACACAACGTGGCGTTGTGACCATGATCACTGCATGCTGGAACTATTCGGGGCGATGTTGCGTTTGGGAGCGTGCGGTGGCGATGGTGCGACCACAACTGCTCTATGCTGGAACGGGCCGATGGCGATGCGGCCCGTGACCGCCGTGTGCTTCAACCGGCCGACGTCGAGCTGCGAGCGCGTGTCGACGAGCTGCTACACAAAGGTGGCGCTGGGACCGCGATCGCCGCGTGCTGGAACTATTCGTTAAGATGTTGCATGCGGGAGCATGCGATGCTGCAACCGCAACCGCTATGTGCTGGAACTGGCCGCCGATGATGCAACGATCACGGTTACCACGTGCTTGAACCGGCCGACGTCAAGCTGTGTGCGTGGGGCAGCTTATACACAATGGTGGCGCTGTGACCGCGGTCGCCGCGTGTTGGAACTATTTGGGGGCAATGTTGCGTGCGGGGGCGTGTGGTGCTTGAGTAGATCGGCGGCGATGCTGCGACCGCGACCGGTATGTGCTGGAACCGGCCAACGGCATGCGGCGACCGTGACCACTGCATGCTTGAACCGGCTGGCGTCGAGCTGAGCGGCTCAACAGCCCTGAGCGGTGCTGCAAGTGGCGCGCGGCAACAACTGGGGTCTGGCTGCTGCGAGGCATACACGGAGATAAAAGGGACATTTCCCAGAATTAGACGGTTCGGAGAGGGGCGCCCTTCTTCAAAACTACAGGGCGCAATGCTATCGGCATCCGTTTGCTGGAGTTAAAGTACTTCTTCCGTTGCTAAATATATGTCGTTTTGATAGTTCAAATTATACTACCAAAACATCATATATTTAGGAGCGGAGGGAGTAACTGAGAACAAAGTGTGTAGCGCGTGGGTATCTGCCGAACAATTCAGAGCAGGGGGGAGGAGAGATTGTACAGCTGGCAAGGCGACCGATCTGCGTGCGTGGTGAGTTATAAATTATAAACCAGAAAAAATAACAACAAAATACCCTAGCATTCCCCAGTAGACCCTTTTGTGCCTGATTTGGTCTCTGTTCATCCTGGTCTTCGAGCCTGTCAACGGTGCCAGCCAACCTTTCCTTGGCCTCTGACCTGACCCTGCAGTAGAACGTGGCAAGGGTTTTGAGGCGAGTAACCACCCTCCTGTATAAAATTCCTAAGGGCATCTCCAGTCGTTGGTCCCTCAGGGGGCGTCTAAAAGCGCCGCCTGGGGGTGAGCCGGCGCAAAAAAAGGCCCTGGGGGCGAGTCGTCGTCCAGCCGTCGGCCCCCAGGGCCGCCCCCAGGCGAGTGTTTTAAAAAAAAGGGACCGTTCGGCGAAGTTATGATAAAAGAGTAGTTAAATTTCGGATAAACATGGCGAATTTTGGCCAAATTCGTGCATTTTCATTACATTTAGCCAATCTAAAAAAGAAAGGGGCTGAAGTCGTCGCCGCCGTCGCCGCCATCGTCGTCGGCGGCCTTCTCCTCCTTGACGCAGACCCCCCGGCTGGACCCGACGTCGCCATGGTGGACTGGCGGCGGCGCGTCGTCGTCGTCGTCGCTGTCGCATAGGACGACGACTCCGTCTTCGTCGCGGCCGCGTCGGCGCTCCTCGAAGCGGCGCAGGGCGGCGCGCTGGCGCTCCTTCGCCTTCTCCCGGCGCGCCTTCTCCATCGCAATGGAGTCCTGTCGAAATACGCCGCCCACGCCGCGTGGTTGTCGGCGGCGTACTGGGGGAGGGAGCGCTGGGTGTCGGTGAGGGAAGCGCGCGCGATCTTGACCTCCTCGGCGAAGTACTCCGGCTTCGCCGCGGCGTCGGGCAATGGGGGAACGGGCACTCCCCCGGCGCTGAGGCTCCACCCCGATGGCCCGGCGCGCATGTCCGGCGGCGCCGGGATGTTCGCCTGGAACAGGAGCCAGGACTCCAGTATGCGGAGCGAACGGCGGCCGAAGCCGTTGGCCGCAGCCTCGTCTCCGGGGAACCGTTCTGCCATGGCGTCGGTGCTCGGGAGAGGCAGGGAGAGGGAGGGCTAGACGGTGGCGAGGGGGCGGGCGGGGCTGGTGGGGGTACAGGAGAGTGGAGTGGAGGCCGCCGGCTTTTATAGCCGGGCCGCGCCCGTGTGTACGCGTGCGAGGGAGGGGAGGCGTCGGCGCGCCGTCCCGTGAAGCGCCGCCCGTGAAGGAATCAATGGCAATGCTGACCGGCGGCAGCCTTGCGATTGATTCCCCGCGGGAACCGAGGCCATTGGGGGGAGACGAGGCGCCGAGTCGCTGACGCGGCTGGCCCGCGGCTTCTTCGCGCCAAAACAACTCGCCCCGGCGCCCCCGGGCGCCCCCCAGCGCGCCGGGTTCGGGCTGGGTCCGCCGGCGCTGTTTTCGGCCCAAGCCGGCGATTTTCGGCATCCTGGGGGCGCGACTGGGCCGTTTTTTGGGCGCCGGCGCGAAAAAATCGCCTGGGGAGGCCTTCTTGGGGGCGCGGCTGGAGATGCCCTGAGGCTCGTTATTCAGGGAAAGATGTGAGAGGAATTTCGGAGTCGGAGTGCAGATCTTCAGGCTGGGCCAGTACTTTGCTGGCCTAGTAAAATCCCTGGACGTCTGAGACCCTCCCTTGATCGGCAGGAAGAAAACCCCCTCCCCAGTGGAGCTCCTCCATACATCGATTGATGAACTCAAGGAACTACTCGACCAAACTGCAATAACAAGCAGACAACAAGAAGAAACATGACACACGGCTCAAATCTCAGCATGAGTTCAATCATTCCATCGTTTCCGTCCTTATTAAGAAGCAATAGGAGACCTCACCAAGCTCTCCAACCTACTCCCTTCGTTCCAAAATAGACGAAATCGTCTATTTTGGAATGGAGGGAGCATGTGCCTAGTCACGATTGATAGAAAAAGCTCGCCTTTTTGGCCCCAGCACACTCAACAAGTGGACCTTACATGTTCCCAAGAGGACGATGAGCATTTTGATCAAGGCACCAGCTCTAAGCTACACCCTCTTCAGCACCAGCTCTTTGAACCCAGCAGACTTCTGACCACCCTCAAAGCCCCCAAATAGAACATCCCTGAGTTCGAGGGAATGGTTCTCAAGCTCCATGTCGTGGACAAACCCAAAATTACAAAATCCTATTAATTCCCCACCACCTAAATGTTGCAAGACTTCAGTACTTCCTATCACTATCACTTAAAAATTGAATGAAAATTGTTTCTTTCAGGACGCGAATTTTTGGGACATGGTACCACGCGAGGATGTTATCCTGACCGACGATTGATGCTAGCGATTCGCACTTAATATAGCGATTAACTAGATACTGCTGCAATACACATGAATAAGCTAGCAAATACACAACGTTAATACATTTAACGTGGGCCAACTACTGGTGTGTTTATGATCAGGGTGCAGGGCTGCAGGTTACCATTCAATGCAATTAACATTCGTGATCTGTGCCGTAGTAAATGAGGACTGCTCCTGGTTAAATACAAATTACTCACCCAGACTGCACTATGGACCTTTTCGTCAACCTAGCACATGGGATCAAGTTCGTCGGACCGTGAAAGTTGTTGCTCCGGTTGTTGGTTGCATATGCATGTTCGCCCACAACCTTGTATTGCAATAGCAGGTTTGCCAAAGCAACCTTTTTTTTTGACCAGATGAAAATTGCATCCCTCCTGTTCTGTTGCTAGGAGGAGTTGGTTCTGAACTTGTGCTAACAACATTACTCCTTCGGGTCCTCAAAAGCAAGGCTCCTTGAACCAAAGTAACTTCTCTTTCTTTTCTCCTTTGCATGGCGATTAAATTGAATCGAATCAATATTTTTCTCCTTCAAATCTATTTGGAAGATGAGTATTCCATAGTAAAGGGTTCCAACATTTAGACGACAAATCCGTTCAAGACAAAATATGAAGAAAAAAATAAAGGAAACTATAGCATGTTCTGGAAATCCCAAACATGAAGAGGGATACCTGCACATCATTATCTTCTGCATGTGAAGTGCATGCTAGAGTGTTGTTTTGTCGAGCAAAAACTAAAATTACTGACAAATTGTAGCATGCACCTGTCGTCACCCAAGACCTCACTGTACACCCATGGTCAACCTACCACTTGGACAACCAAGAACGAGAAGGTCGACATGGCATTAAGCTTCCCCGACGGGGATTGGTGGTATGGGTCAGTGGAGTATGGAGTAGTGCGTTCAGTTGTTGTTCTTTTTATTAGGCTAGTATATCTTTTAGTGCATCTAGAGTATGGATTGGTGGAGTTTTTTTTTTACTTCTTTTCTAGCTGGGTTTGGATCCTCGAACAGAATAACAGCTCTCAATCTTCAGCAGTTTCCAATCTTAGTGGTTTACTCTCACGTAGGCCAGCTTGAGATTAGGATTTTTGCTACAGAAACACAACACCATGGCTGTGCCCGTGCTAGAGGAGTAGAAGTGCTGCAGGAGCCAACAAACTGGCATGAGGCATTGAGGGGAGAGATAGGGATAGGAGATGAACAGGAGAAGGACAGTAAATAAGAGATGTGCTGCAGCGTGATGAAGGCAGGACGAGAAAAACTACCCGTCGGCGAAGTTGCCGTTGCGGAATGGTGGTCATCAATATATGAGGCTTTAATGCTGTGCAATCAATTCCGTCGACGCGCATGTCATTTCAATGCGTGAGGCTGCCATGTGGGCCATTTACTGGGGTTGCAGTGGCAATACAAGCACTATACCAGCTGGTGTAAGATGACCAGGAAAAGGTTATACGACAACGACGTATATATTGTAGTAGCACGAATCATGTGGGCACGAGCGGTCCTGATAACGACCTCGCGTGGCTGCATGTACACACGTGATTTATCGTTTCTTTCAGCCCTTCATTCATTCGGTGCATCCTATAAGCCAAATGGACTCCTGTCCAGTGTATTATGTTAGCTAATGAAGTCTCATCATCTGGGAATTCGAGCCTTGTGTTTGAAGCAGCAAGACCATAATCAGGAACGCCGGCACCTGGGGTTGTGATAGGAGGCAGTATGCGATTCAACCCCATTTGAGAAAGAGATTATGTCGAAGTGATATTGACATGCGAATGATAACATACCCATGATGTTGCCAAGACCTAGTTCTTCCCAAGTGGCTGCTTGCTCATCAGTTTGGCTAGCAGTTGGTACTACAACGATAGCTGTATCGGCAGTAGGAGATCGATCTTGACCATGCAACGTCGTGGCCGATACGCGAAGGAAAAAGAGGATGTCCCTCGAATCCCCTCATCTCATCATCTTCCAAAAACAAACCGAGTCTGCAGTTGCAATCCCTATACGACCTCGATCCCCCTCTTCCCCAACAGGTCGAATCCGCCCGCGTTGAGGAAGGATGTGCTCCCAAGCCCCCAAATCCCTAGACCTAGACCTAGACCTCGACCCCGAATCCGAACCCTGCCCCGGCGTGACGACGACGGCCGAGCTCCCCGACGACGCGGAGAACCCCTGCTTGTCGCGGTTTCGCCACCGGCGACTCCTCGCCTTCCTCTCGCGCCAGCGCTACGATGTCGCCTTCAACGGGTACGTCCCCTTGCCCAACTCAGCACAGGAGCCAGTCCAGGGCTGTCTACTTGCTTGCGGAATTGATCTAGGTTTATTATTGCAGGCTGATGCTGCAGGCGAGCGAGCCCTTCTGCTTGGAGCGTCTGCAGGGGCTCGTGAGGAAGGGCCTGTGGGAGGACGCCATCGACTACCTCGATGGCTTCCTGCCTGCCGGCCCCAGGAGCCTCCACTCCCACGCCTTCCGTAACTTCCTCCTGATGCACCACTACTTGGCCAGCATCGCCGCCGGGGACGAGTCCGCCGTGGACAAGCTCCGGGCCCACCATTGGATGCAGCATGTCGTTGATGCCAGCAAAACGAAAGCGAACCACACATTTCCTCGTGTCATGGCCCAAGCCCTGCTCTCGTCGGAGCAGCTCAGGTATCTCTCCCTACGACCTCTAACTTGCACGCATTGCTCATTCCGTTGAACTCATGGAGGATTCATCATATCACCCTATATGGCTGGTTAGGGCGTGCATGGACTGGGATGGAGTGAGGAGGGAGGCTGTGTAAATCCTCTCCAGGTTAGCTTCGAGGACCCCAGAGCTCAACCGGCCGCTCAAATTGCCGACTTGCTACACCAAGCCGCACCAAGTGCTTCCCATTGACGTTGGCTCTGGGTAATCCATCTCATCTCAAGCCTATGCTAGTTATTTGCTGCTCAATGTGCACACTATAATCGGTGATTTTTGCTAGATTGTGCAGGAGGCGGCGCGTGAAGGAACAGCGTCCCCGTCTACGACCAGCCGCTGTTGCCAGGGCCATCCTTTTCAGGGGGAGGTAAAACGACATGCACAATCTTATTTGCTGGGCTAATAGCGTCTTCTCTGCTCCGCTCATCTCATCGATGTTTCTTGCTTCTTTGCAGTCAGCGTTACACAAGATCTCTAGCCAACTCAAGTTTAGGTATAACTAACGAATATCTCCTTTGCAGACTTGTGTACTCTGCACATACCTATCACTGAATAACCATGTATCTTTTTTCTTTCTTATTAATGCGTAGAATTCATTGAGGATGCAAAGGAATGGTTTGCGACTATCATGGGTTTGTTTCTACTCTCTGCTGCCCTGTTGTTTTAGAAAAGTAACCACCTTTTGGTATTTCATCATGTGTATGTCGTATGTGTGGCGACTGATGAACTCGTGTTATCTTCAGATGAAAGCTTACGAACTGGTTCAGGTAAAGCGACTTCCCTGCTCCAACAAATTATGAAGGAAGGTAACATCTCACTCTTGTTTTGCTCTCTACCTATGTCATTTGCCACCGTTTTGCTTTACTCTCCGCTTATGTTTCTCTCTAGTTTTTACTGTTGTGGCTTTAATATTTGCTGAGTTTGTTTTGTTTCACTTGATTTATGCTTTAAGCATTCCTGTGATGTCACTAGTAGAAAATAGGGCATTTGTCCCGGTTTAAGAACCGAGACAAAAAGGTCGGTACTAATGCCCTCCCCCTTTAGTCCCGGTTCTTACACGAACCGGGACAGATGGGCCTCCACGTGGCCACTGCGGGTAGCCCAGGCAAGGGGGCCTTTGGTCCCGGTTGCTGACATAAACTGGGACCAAAAGGCTTCCACGCGTCAGCAGCTGGCTGGAGCTGAGGTTTTTTTATTTTTAAAAAATGGCTGGTTTAGGGGTTTTGGGGGTTAATTTAGGTTGTTATTAGCTAGCTAATAAAGAGAAGTGTCCTCTCTTATATCTTCGTCCTTGGTTTACCAACGCTACTGCTATGTTTATTTCACCCGCTGATATATAATAACTCATGCTCGCATCATACATCATCATACATAATAACAAGTCCTACTAATCATGCATCATCATACAACTTTTACTCGTTATTAGTAACAAGTCATACGATCATCATCCTCATAGTCATCGAACCCAACCCTACATAATTGTTCTTAGCACATGATCATCAATATCAGGTAGGACCTAAACACCCTTAAGGTAAAATAGCATAAAACAATATAGACCCTGACTCTCCATTATGAAGAATGGAGATCATCATGTCTCCAATTCTTGCGCTTCGCTTCCTTTTGCTTCCAAGAAGCTCCTTACGACTGTCCATACATTTTTCCCATTCTTTGATTGTCATGTCTCCACTTCTTTTAGAAATCCGGTATGGACAGTTGAGATTCGTAGGACTACCTGGTTGTATGTTCAAAACATCAAGGCGACCGTGCGTATACATCAGATGAGGCACACAATTATTCGGTATTTATCTGTTGAAAAACATAGTAATAACTTCGTAGTTAGCAATGATGTACTAGTTTTAGAAGTATGCAAAAAGATGCACGGATGTCGTAATAGTAAAAAATCTTACCAGGGTATCTCCATGGTAGTTACCGTATTTCAACACGTGCACTAGTGGCACGTATTGACCATAATGTTGAGGAGTTCGATTGTAGATATTGTAATTCTCAAGATCAGTACAAAATGCGATCAGATGATTTTTCTCCTTATAACTTAATTCGGAGCCATCGGTGTAGTGGGTTTTGTCTACCATCTTCCGCACATTCTTTTAAGAATGAAAATAAGCTGTTAATGAAAATAAGCTGTCAACTATTTTGAAATAAAAAATATAAATTACTTAATAACTATGTTTGAGAAGCTCACATGGGGGAAGAATTGAAAGTGTATCCACAAGGACCCAAATGTCCATATTGTCTTGCTCGATTGTAGGATCACCAAGATCCATGGTGACAAGCATACCCTCATCAAAACCATACATCTTGCAAAGTGCTTCCCAATTTTGCAACCAAAATGGGTTACACTCTCAGCATTGTACAGCTTTACTTCAAAATCCACATCATGATGGGTCCTTAGGTGAATTTTTTTGGTTTCCATACTTTCATGGTCTTCAAAACCCATCCTCTCCAAGACATAGCGTCTTGCATAGCATGAGATAAGCTAGTCGAATTGGAAAAAATGAAAAATACACGTTAAAATAGTTGAAGTCGTGCTTAATTACGAAAAAAACTATTGTCATCGTTGCATACCGTATGAACATCGAAGGTCTCCTCGAGCTTAATGCTGAAGCGCCGAGCTTCGTCCAGCTCAAGGAACCTGTCGCACATACCTCAGTCGTCGTGGCACCAGTTGCACTCTCCCGGGCGGTTTTCGTCGTCCGAGTACGACATTTCCGGCCTATGTTCATAATTCAAATATTAAACTTGTACAATTAAATATATATACTAAAAAACCTAAATTAGATCATTATTATTAATCACGGGTTGACTATCGGTGATGGTAGCTCCTCCTTTCATTTCCGAGTGCATTATTACACCAAATTGTCTAGCACACGGGAATGAAGGAGAAGCTACCCCTACGATGGCGTGGATGATGGAGGGGGCTCCTAGATTTCTGCATAGAGTGCTCTTCAATTTTAGCATTCAAAGTAGGAGTACTTTTCCAATATGAGCATTCAATAAGCAAAACCAAATCGGTACCCAGCTTTGTGTTGCCATCTTCGCAATTGGGGTACAACCCTTTTTTGTGATCCTCTAACATGCAGTCGAACTTCAGCTTCTTTTTTTGACTTTCGCATTGCGTCCTTGCATCGACAATGACCCGGCGGAGATCATCATCGGGCACATCATCTGGTTCCTCTTGATCTTCAGCAGCTTCCCCCGTTGCAGCATCATCGGGCACATCGTCTGGTTCCTCTTGATCTTCAACAGCTTCCCCCGTTGCAGCATCACCGTGTTCAGGGGGCACATAATTGTCATCGTCCTCTTCTTCTTCGCTGTTTTCCATCATAACCCCTATTTCTCCGTGCCTCGTCCAAACATTATAGTGTGGCATGAAACTCTTGTAAATAAGGTGGGTGTGAAGGATTTTCCGGCCAGAGTAAGACTTCGTATTCCCACATTTAGTGCATGGACAACACATAAAACCATTCTGCTTGTTTGCCTCAGCCACTTCGAGAAAATTATGCACGCCCTTAATGTACTCGGAGGTGCGTCTGTCACCATACATCCAATGCCGGTTCATCTGTGTGCATTATAGATAATTATGTGTGTCAAAAGTAAGAAAATCAGACAAATATCTATCTAAAGTAAGAAAACCAGACAAGTATCAGAAAGAAGATAAGAACAAGAGGCTCACCACGGTGGTGCCGGCGACGAGATCGGCGCGGGCGATCAACGGCGGTGAAAACAGGGACGGGGCGTGACGGGCCGCTAAATCTAGACAAATCTCAAAAAAAAAATGAAGCTCCGAGGTCGAGCTTCGAGAGGAGAAATCTTACCTAGTGTGGCTCAGGCATTTCATCGAACACCTCATGTGCATAGGAGACGAACTAGAGCACCCAAATGCCCTCTCCTCGCCGGATTGAAAAAACAAAGCACTGTGGAGTGCTCTGCCGCGGCGGTGGGTATATATAGGCAAGTTATTTGTCCCGGTTCATGGCATGAACCGGGACTAAAGCACCCCCTTCTGTCCCGGTTCAAGCCACGAACCGGGACCACCGGGACCAATGGTTGTGGGCCAGGAGTGAGGACCATTGGTCCCGGTTCGTGGCTTGAACCAGGACAAATGGTTCCACACGAACCGGGACCAATGCCCACGAGGCCCCGGCCGGCCCCCGGGCTCACGAACCGGGTCTAATACCCCCCATGGGTCCCGGTTCTTGAAGAACCGGGACTAATGGGCTGGCCAGGCCCGAACGGTAGCCTTGTTTTCTACTGGTGTGTGGTCTATGAATCAGTAAATACCACGGCCATGCTAAATTTTATTGGAAGTCTTCCATTTCGGTCTTAAGGGCATTGTTTGCCCCTATCTGTAGAAGTTTTCTCTAAATAATATAGGCAAACGTCCAAATGCGAGCACATCACAGCCTGTTGGCCTACAATACCTTTTGCTGCTACATTCTATTCCACCCCTTAGCGTCTGATTGTAGTGCACATTGTTTTCCCTTATTTATCTCTGAACATCTTCAATGGAAACATCTTTCCCATAATTTTTCAGTTCTGTCATTCTTCTATTGGTTACTTCACATTCTATGGCTATTTTATTTGCATGATATTTCATGACTGCACTTCCCACGAGAAATGGTGCCTTCCTTTTGCTTAGTCTGTGTTTCGCTACTTGCTGCTATTCCAACTGTCTGCTGTGCTGCAGGTGCTCCTGTCGCTCCAGTTTCGCTTGCAAGTCCTGCTAAAAGTTCTGGTACCTCATCATTGACAAATGCAGGTGAAATAAGTTGGACGACCTCAATTTCTTCTAAACTAGGGAAAATCTCCATCTACATAATTATCCTAATCTTTTTCATTGTTAGAGAATGGCAGATTGACTATTCGTAGAATTAGAATGAACCAACTCTGGGTCCACTGGTTTTGTTACTGCTGTTAAACAACAATTCTTTGTTTTGCACAACTCTTTGCTTCTATTCCACTGATTTTAATATTTTTCGCTTTGGTAGTGCTTTGCACAGCTGTGCTGGTGTTCCCTTATTTTGCCTACACGTCAGTTATTACTTCAGTCTTATGCAACTCCCCTCCCCCCTCTTTCTGTCTTATGCACATTTTTTGTCCTATCTGTAGAAGTGTTTTTTGAAGGGCCTACAGTCAAACTTGACACCCTTTTTTTGTTGGTTGCTTCATATTATTGTGCCGCTGGGTGTGAAATAAATTCAGAACAGCGTCTGTCTTAATGATATTATTTGCGCTTCATCACTTGTAATCTGTTGTTATGTATCATTTTTACCTCAAAATGCTTGTTTACCAGAGATAACCAAATTATGCAATCAGGGACTATATGCACCATTGTTAGTAATACTCGATGGCCTCGGTAGGCTTTGATGGTGCTCTTTGCACTCCATCAATTACTGATACCTGTCACCATATCTAAATACCAGTCCTTGCAGGTGCTCCTGTTGCTTCAGTGTGCCAGACTCTGAACATGACAAGAGACGCTGAAAGCTATGATATCTCATCAGTGACAAGTCCAGGTAGATTAGCTGAACCTCAAATCATTTTGATACCAAGAAGAAATTCTATCGGCTTGATCTGTCCCTAATATCTTAATTGGGAAAGAACACCAAATAGTATATATATATATATATATATATATATATATATATATATATGTATATATATATGTATGTATGTATGTATGTATGTATGTATGTATATGTATATGTATATGTATTACTGACAATGATACGTGAGGTTTCAGTTTCATTAATCCAGTTCATGACTGGCTTCGCTTCTTTCTGATTTCTTTTTACCACGTCTCTCCTAACTTTCTAAGGGAAAATACTTGTTAAAAAATAGAATTTGGAAATTATTCTTGAGTCGGTGAATCATCCATTTGTTACTTGTTTTTGTTCTTTACTTATTTTCTGTCTCATGGTACTTTTTGGGTTGCATTTGCATTCAGGAGCTACCAAGCTTTGCATACTGCAAACATGAGATGCACCATATATAGGTTTTGCTGAAAAATCCTTGGCTTGAGAAGAAACTACTCCCTCCGTTCACTTTTACAAGTTGCTTCAGACAATTGAAAATGAGCTGTTTTACGAGCTGTCTGAAATGTCTAGAGCGCCTTATAAAAGTGAATAGAGGGAGTAGTTGAATTTTTGTTGGTGCAGCCTCTTTTTGAAATGTGCACAAGCCCCTGTGTGCACCTTTGGTCAATGTGATATTCACTGTTAGAGAATACTTAGACATTATGCTTTGACTGTAGTCAACTCAATAATCCCCATGAGCACTGATTCTTGGACAGGCCCAGAAAAGAGTCAAGAAGGTGCCTGCGATGGTTTCAATCCCAGAAAGAATCCACGGGCAGAATTGGCAACTATTGATGGATATTTGGATTCAAAAAGGCAACGTACTACTGGGACTTTTGGGGAAGCAAGTATGGTAAGATGCTGGTTTTTGTCCCTGCTTCTATTAGCGAATATTACAGTTAGCAGCAGAATGTCACACTGCAAAATGTTTTCATTATAAACTATAGCTGAATAATACTCCCTCCGTCCCATAATATAAGAACGTCCGTTTTAAGCTAAAACAGAACGTTCTTATATTATGGGACGGAAGGAGTAATATTGAAAGAACAAAGTATGCTGCTGTCAGTAGGTCTTGGACTTAAAAATATATTTGTATATTAGCAAGAGGCCCATGCGTTGCATGGAACATCAAGATGCATTTATACGAGCTGTTTATCTCGTGAGAGACAAATATGAACGAGAGAAGACCTTATCTGCAAATGTGGAGAGGGGTGAGGGTATCTTTTTGCAAAATTGCCATAGTTTGCTTTCGATCCGTCAGATATAGATCAGACGGTCTATATTGCAGGATGACAGGCACACCATCATCACCAACTCGGGTTTTTTATAAGAGAAGTAGAGATCTGTAAGTATAAATGTAATGTCAAATGTGGTATTTTCTTTTGTACCAATCTTGGTAGGGTGAGTAAGATTATTCCAAAGCTGCTCGAGGTGCCTCTTTTAGACAAAATTATTCACATTGCTAATTATAAATGGTTGCTTACGTCAATGTCGATAAATAACACATGGCAATTAATATGGTGGCAAAAATTAACTTCAACTCAGGATGAGGGACTTCTTTTTTTTAGTAGCAATAGAGTGTGGAAACTAGGCTGTGTATTTGCCAAACGTTTTGCTGAACTGCACACCGATTCATTTGCATTTTTTGAATGATAAATTTTTGGTAGTTGTGGTTTGCTTTCATGTGGCATGAATTCACGCAATTCACACAAGTGGAATTGGTGTTGGACTGCAGGTGCCGGTGGACGAAGTTCGGGCTGAAGCTCACTAGCTGGCTGGTGAAGTCAACCACCTAGGTTCATAACCGAGATATGGTGACAATGGTGGTGGTGGTGTACCTGCTAACTCGCACTTCGTTTATGCTTTGAACTTGGATGTTAATTATACAACTCTGTTTCCAAGTGCCTACTATGAGCTAGTACTTCATAAAGTAATTCTGCTGTTAATTATGCAAATATGTTTCTAAGTGCCTACTATGAGCTAGTACTTCATGAAGTAATTCTCCTAGTGTTGGTTAATCAGGCTGCTTACTGCCGGCATTATCTATCACTGAAATGAAAATTAATCAGATTATTGGATCATATCATTCAGTAACAGTATTGCCAAAAGATACACTCTTAAGTGTGACCTCAAGCATTGCTTTATGAAGTTGCTCAGAAAAATAAGTGCACCAACATACATGACGGCCAACATCAAGAGTCATTGCCATCCTAGCTAACCTATGAGCTTTGATGTTCTTATATTACATGCATGCCGTTCATTGCTAAAATCACAAGCCAAAAAAAATTTTAAACGACGCTTCTTACACCCTGTTTGTTTGGGTTTTTACTTCGGCTTTTGCAGCTTTTTCACTTTAACAAAAAAAACCATAAAAACTTCTAAATGGGGGATTTTTGCTTCAGTTTTTGGCTTATGAATCAGTATTGTTATATGATGGTACAAGTCAAAAGCCGAAGCAAAAAAACACCAATTTAGAAGCTTTATTAGGTTTTTTTTTTGCCAAAGTGGAAAAGCTGCAAAAGCAAAAGCAAAAGCCCAAACAAACATGGCCTTAATCTATCTCATGATCATGCAATGACCACCTGAATTTGATGCCACCTCTAGCTCTCGGATGAGTGTGGAAGGAGGCGAGGAGAGATTAGTAGCCTCGCTACACGCAAATGCTAGGCTCCTTCAAAAACACCATGATCATCATGACAAATCGCGCCACCGTTGCATCAGTATTCATTTTATGGGTTCCATTCGGGGAGGGATCCAGTGTGGCCCTCCTTTGTACATTCTCCTGTTGCTCATCTTTTATCTCTTCCAAGTGACGGTTTATAGATAGATGTGTCGATAGGGGCATTTGGAATTCGCCTCGCACGCCAGATAGCAAAGTGACGAGACCTGTACAGGGTGTTGCATAAGGAGAATAACCAAAACTTTGGGTTGGCACGTCATCAACATAAATTGGTAAAACTGCATCATCCTCACGTAGTGACCAGACGCATTTCACCATGTTACAGTCAAGCAAAGAATGCCGCCATGAATCACGCCGCATTTCATATTGAACATACCAAAACGCTCTTATATTGTGGGACGGTGGGAGTAGTTAATAGATGAGGCAACTGTTTTGTCCCCGTTTCAGAAAAGATATAGATATACTTAATACGTCCAAACCTTCACAACGTCACAAAGGATGTTGCACGGAATAATGCAAATACCAGAACCAGATAGCATTACAATATCCATCTATTATTAAGCAAAACTATAACTGTAACAAATTACAACATCATTTCAATCCCAAATAACATAACCAGATAGCATTCTTCAAAAGATCAAATACAAGCACAAGAACCTTAAATCAAAACCCCAGTCATAGCTCATAGCAATACACAAACCACTTCTTGCACAACCCGATATATAGCTCGACAGTCGACACCCAGTCTTGCCATAACCAAACCTCTCCAGTAGCAGCGAACACGACTCCAGGCATATGTATTATCAAGTACGGGCTGCTCCGACGCTAGAGGTGCGAGACCAGACCTTTTTTGCGCCATTAGCCACGAAGGCAAACCCATAGGCATACTCAGTTTCCGTCTCAGGACAGATGATTGCTTCTCCCATGGTACTCATGGCCTTTTACCCCCTTGTCTTGGCCCTCTTCATTCCAAGGCTGTTGTGGAAAGGGGATGCTGAACCAGATCTTTGCATCCCTTCCTCACGGAGGGTGCCGTTGAGCATTGCAAGCTCGCGGAGCTGCTGCTTCTTGAAGAAGTCCTGAGACTCGTCCTGCTTATAGATAATAGAATACAAGAACTTTGAGGCACTGATTCTGCAGAATCAGAAGACAACTAGAGGAGATATCAATATAAATACATACCATTGGCCTTAACAGATCCTCAAGGATCTCGCGGGCTTGCATCAGACGAGCATCAATAATTTCAACAGGCAGCTCTGCCTCAACCAATATATGTAGGGGTTCATTCAGATGTTCATATCCTGGCTTTCCACGCATCATTTCCTCCTACAAAGCATCACCACAAACTACAAGGTGAAGTCGACTGAAGTACAAAACAAACACAAGCATGCAGAAAGGGGGGAAAATAACACTTGAATGACATATGGTTACCATTGGAAACAGGCCGAAAACAAGTAGTACAAGTTTTTTCCGCCAGAACCAAGCAATTCTTTGGTTATAATTCACTCTTACAGAAATATGTAAGCTCAGAAATAACATAAAATAAAAATTAACAATAAGAAACCGCTGGGGAGAAAACTGAAAAACAGCCAGTATAGATAACAAGTGATAGGAGTGGGGTTGCCACAAAAACTAAAACCCAGGTCCCATTTATAATGGGGTAATAGGAAAGGTGAAAATGATATAGCTCTCCCTAAACATGCTTATGGTACAAATTTGCTTGAAACAAGCCAATAAATATGCTCCAGATTTGCCAATATATCTAACTGGGGAGATTAAGAAAGCATGGTATCAAGAGTTTTACCCGAGCTGGATCTTTAATGCTACCCCGGCCTCTTATAAGCACACGGCAGTCAGTAGTTGCCTCCACTCGCTTCAAGGAATTTCCTCTGGGACCAAGGATGCGACCAACGAAGTTGTACTAGAAAAATAAACAAAAAGCATCATGACACAACTCCCACAACAATTCAAAGTGTAATAACATAGTAATAGCACACTTACTGTTGGATATTTGTCTACTGGAATATCAACCCTCATTGTTTTCTTGACAATCAGTCCAGATGAGCTGCCTTGAGAACCTCCAAGCCAACTATAAGCTGATGAACTCTGCAATGGTTACAGCTCGATTATTTAGAACAATGGATATGGAGCGACAGGAGTAGCTTTTGCTGTAAGCACTTGAAAAGTTACAAAATTTAAGGCAAATGTAAAGAACTAGTCAAACACACATGACTTATGAGCAATCAGAATAGTTACAGGATTATACTTCACAAATAACAGTTACCACAGTTCGTTTTGCTATCGATATCATAAAGATCTACAAAGTCAACACTATTTTCCAGTTCAGATACTCTCAAATATTGTGTAATAATCATCCCAACTCATCTTAAGGTAGCAAGGAAAATGTGTAGTAATAAGTAGCATCACTGTGACCAACTAGCAGACTGACGTTAGCATGTCAATTAAGTAGCATGCTGGTTAGACTTCTGACATATGGTGCCGCATTAGTGAGTTAGAGTGTTAGCATGTTATCCGAAGTTCCAAAATCCAACAGTTGCGATACAGAGAGGAGTTTAATGGCATCTTTTGAACCCTCTGCCTGGAAGGGATAATAAAGTTAGCAAAGTTGGCATAAGGATCAAGCAGTATCAAGAGCATTAGCTTTAGCATTGCAAAAAGCAGCTTGAAACCCCAGATTTAAGATTTCAGGAATAATAAATTAGCATAAGGACCAAGTGGTACCAAGAACGTAACCAGGTCTGTTAGTGTCACAGTCAGTTAGAGATGGTAATTAGACATGTAAGAGTAAGTTATGTTAAATGGTCAGTATCCATACTTCTGATTGAAATGCTGATGTCCATCCATTCATATCAGTTGCTGCTCCATTTGAATATAATCCTCCCGATGTTAGTGGACTACCATGTTCAAAGCCACTTTGGTTTAAAAGGGAGGCGTTCTCCAATAGTGTGGAAACACGTAAAATTTCTGTTTCAAATTGCAATTTCAAGAACAAGATGTAGATAGTCAGCAGTTAGAATTAGTGATTAGCAATATACATATATACCTGACGAGTTAGAGTAAATAACTAATCTACAGAACCTTACATCCCTTAACAAGGAAAAATTAACAAAGTCATAATAGTGTCAACTGCAAATCTGTATAGTTAGTTGTAAAGCACTATTAAATTATGCTGAAAAGATATGCGGATAAATTAATTAATTCGCACTTGCAGAAAAAAAATAGTAGCAGAACAAATATTCATAGAACAAGCAGAATTCAACAATATAAATATAGTTACAACATTACAGCTAAACGGAGCAACACGAAAAAGGTATACATCAAATGCTTAAAATTTTGCATCCCTTTTGTAAGATTATTAATTACAGCTATAAAAGATTAGCACACTGGTGTTTATCCAACTAAGTTGGAGCTTCCCTGTGATCCTGGTAATCTAAAATATCCTCCGCCACAAATAATCCCATCAAGGAAGGATATATATATTGCCCCATAGATATGCCCTCTAGTGTCATGGGCATCCGGGTCAAAGCTCAAGGGGGCATGACATGTCTCTTTATATAATGATTAGCACAGTTTTGTTAGGATTACTATGAATGAAGATTAAAGGGTGCATGGCAGCATCTATTTCTATGAATGAAGATTAGTTAGGATTACTTCCCCTAGAGACAAAGTAATAAATCCTCCTCTTCTAAATAACCCCTGGACTGGTAACGAAAATTGCACGGCTGCAAGCTCACTGATTCATTGGGACAGAAAATGAGGTACTATGAAACTTAGTACTTTCAAAAGGCGTGCCCTCATCAGGTTGCTGGATGAGACAGAGTCAATGTAGTCCAGCAAGCCTCAGCCAAGTTAGTGAAGCCATTCATCTAAGACTAAGCTACAATGAGATAGTCATCGCCATGCTCATAAAGAAGATTAGGCATGTAGGTCATCAGTGGCGGAGCTTGAAAGAAATCTTTGGAGGGGCGAAGCTATAAAAAAAAATACTAAATCATACGAATACAACAAGTTAGAAAGTTAGATATTGCAAATATCAAGTAAAGATAATTATATTGATCTTCTCCAGATTAGCTTGCAAAATACATTTCTAATCAGTAGAGAATTCAGTTCACTACAAAGTGCTATTTAACATGGAGCATTCAGTTCACTACAGATCAGCTCCAGAACAAAAGAAACTATACCCAAGATACTATATAACCATCAATTGTTTTCCCCCTAAGCATCACTGCCTCCCTCGGTCCCTCTTAATCTGTAAAGGACATTTTCTATTCCAGTACAAAATCCAATTGACAAAATCTAATTTACAAAATCAATGACCAGATGACCACTAATTTTTCTCTCACCAAAGGTTCCTCCACTAAGGTAACAAAGCTACAAAATCTGGGAGATGCAGAAAATTATACAGGGAGCTGCATCTCCAACAATGACCAGATGAAAAGACCACATCTAATTAGAATTTTCCTCCACTACAAAGCTACGGAGGTCACAAACTCACAATATTTCAACTTCCCAAAATTTCCATAGGGGAAAGATTGAGAGAGATACAGAGAGGGCAGTCTGCTCACACGGCTCACAGAGGCACTGCGCGACGTCGACGGAGCTTGATGCTGTAGCGGACAGCCGTAGCCGAGGCAGAAGTGGACCTGTGGATGAACCTGAGCGGAGGAGGAAGGAGCCGACCAATCCCAGGTCCGGCCACCCGCCAGCGGTCGCCCCAGTCCCCCACGCCAGCAAGCCACGGCGCCGGCGGCCAATCTCTCAGACGCCGGTGCCCCACCCCCACGCTCAGCCGTCCGCGGTCTAGTTGGGGAAAAGGATTCTGGAGATGGAGTAGTGGAGTAGGTCGCCGCCTGGTCTGGTGGTTGGATTCGTGCATATCCAGGGCTCCAGGCATCGTTGACTAGTCCTAGTATATGAGTGGGCCTGTGGGCTGTATGTAATACATAGGGGTATTAAATAAATTTCATTTTCGCTGGGGGGGCGACCGCCCAGGTTCGCCCCCACGAAGCTCCGCCGTTGTAGGTCATGGAATGCCATGCTCGTAAAGAAGATTAGGCATGTAGAGTTGTGGATGAGTGCATGAATTCGTGGAGATAAAGATTAAGACTGCGTTTGGCAGCTCAGTTTTTTTTTAAGTATTTGGAGAATACTATGGTTTCTCAGAAACCACAGCTTTCAAAACTTTGAGGTGTTTCTCCAATGCCATGTTTTTTTTTGTACTATTTAAGAAATAGGTTTTGACCACTTTTTTCGAAACTGAAGAAGAAAAAAATGTGGGTTTTAGAAACTGAAGTATTCATTGCCTAGGCAACTGAATACTGAGGTTTTAGATTACTACGGTTTTGAGAAAACCATGTTTGCCAAACTAGGTGTCTAAACCAAAGCAGATGATGAGTGATGAGGTGGTGTAGTGGTAGGTAGGGTGGTGAAGAAACAAAAGATATTAAAGAGCTCTCATCATTTGCTGACGCAATACTCCAGTGTAGTGGTTAAACAAGCAGGGGGGAGCACCAGTGTAGTGGTTAGCTAAAGAGCAATCATGAAAGAAGCAGCGGCAAGGTAAAATAAAGTAAATGCACACACCAAGAATGATAAATTTGTGGTAAACGATTGTTACTCATTTTATAAAACAAACAGAAGCAACAACACGGTAGAATAAAAGCATATCCCACCACAATATGTACAAAGTAAATGCACACAAGAATGACTGAGTTTGTGGCAAATCTAGCTCAGCTGCAGGTGAAAACAGCTTCCTTTGTGTAGGAAAAAGGGTAACCACCATAAGCAACGAATCAGAGGCACACAAACCACACAGGCAGGGAAAGTCAAATATCCTCGCCATCACAACAGAATATTCCGAATCGTGTGGAAGAAGCAGCAACTGGACCAGCGCGCAGATATTATATCATAACACAAATGGCATGATTAACTGAGAGCTCACCTTGATTCAGCAGCCGTATGCTATGGGGGAGCACTGGGACGAACGGGTTGAGCTTGTGGCGCTCCGCGAGCAGCTCCGCAAGGTACCTGGTAGAAAGACAAAGAACCATTATTAGTCATCGTCCGTCACTCTTATCGTACAGCACAGCCAAGTCAGCTTTCTCCCCCTCACGCAATTCGGCAAATAACCAGCAAATCCTCGCTGGATCACGCTACAGAATCACAAGGCGATCGGCGAGCAAAGTGAACACCGGCCGAAGTGAGCGGCTGGCCCGTTTGATTCAGCGAAAATCCAGTGAAGACACGACAAGACGCAATGGTTACCACAAAGGGGAGATCTCGCCGCAGGGAATCAGATCCGATCCCAAAAAGCCCTAAACCTCACCAGGTTCAATCAGATTCGAGCCGCAGAACCTTGGTGAGACCCCAAAACACAGCGAATCGTGGCTGGGATGGCCCGAATCTGGACGATCGGAGCCGAACCTCGCCCAAAGTCAGCGACGGCGGCCGCTCCAAGCCCGCGAACAACACACAGCACACACCCTCTATTCTAGTCCAGCCTAGTCCACTCCACAAACGACAAGACGGGGAGCTGGGTTGCTTACTTCTCCTGGTCGGCGACGGCGGCGGAGGAGGCGCGGAGGCCGGAGATGCGCGGGGAGTGCGGCGTGGTGGACGGGGAGGGCGAGTAGGCCATGTACCGTCCCGACGACATCTCTCGAGCAGCGGCAGCAGCAGCAGCAGCTCTCGAACCGGCGGTGTTAGTTGGGCTGGCTAGGGTTGCGGCGGTGGCCTGCTCGCCCGGCGCCTACACGCTGTCTCTACAAGGAAGGGATGGCGGCGGCGGCGGGGGGCGAGAGGAGGAAGAGGGGGAGGGGGAGGAGGCCGGGCGGGCGGCTTATAAGGAAGCGAGGGAGGAAGGGGATGACGATGCGGTAAGTAGCGGGGCGGGTGAATGAACAGTTCCTCGCGGACGCGGGGATGGATGGGGAGTCTCCTCTCCGCTCCGGGTTCGGTTGGGCGGCCGGTAAAAAAATGCCGGGAAAGTGGTGGGACGTTGGGCAAACCCGGAGGGAGGGGGCGGGGGGAGTCAAGATGCCGCACTGGTAGGTGAGGTTTTACTTGGCCGCCCTAAAAATAGGAGCCCGCTGCTGTCTTGGAAATGAATGTATCTAGAATATCTAGATACATTCATTTCTATGATAAGTAATTCCGAACGGAGGGAGTAGAAGATTGGGCGAGCCGGAGAGCTGAGCTGGCCCGTGGTTTACTCGATCGACATACTATGGGCAAATGGTGTACAGTACTTGAGCTAGGTAGAGTGTGGAGACAAGGCACCTGTCTGCGTGCGCTTCTTTTTTTCTTTTCTTTTGTTTTTGAAGGCGACCTGTCTGCGGTGCTGCCAACAACAATGCTGTTTTGGGTTAGGGTCTGCGTGACGTGATCAGAGGAGCACTGTTTTGGAAATGTTTCGGAGTATTTTCTATGTTGTTCATCGGGGTTTCTAGTGGAAATCGGACCGATCCTTGGCTCGACAATAGTAATCTGCTAGTAGTATGTGGTTTTGAAGCTTTCCTTGTACTCCTTTTCTTTTCATCTCATGTATACCTCCCTATTATCGTCTGAACACTATTACGGGGTGTTTGACTCGTATGATTGATGCTTGCATAATCATCAAATGTTTGATTTCACCGTAAGAAAAG
This sequence comes from Triticum timopheevii, assembly GCA_963921465.1. NCBI lineage: Eukaryota > Viridiplantae > Streptophyta > Magnoliopsida > Poales > Poaceae > Triticum > Triticum timopheevii. The sequence continues at coordinate 463,405,319 of OY997272.1, read as the reverse complement.
CAGGTTTGTTAGTAGTAGTACGTTTCAGCCCCGCTTGACCCGAATTTCCCATCAGGCCCAAAATAAGTCCCCGCCAGATAATCAACTAACTCTTGTCTCAAAAATAAAGATAATCAACTCACTCACTGGATAGGATAAGAATGGCGGCGATCAACGTCGCCGTAGCGTGGCCATGTCGCCAGTTAATTTCCTTGCTTTCGTTTACGTGCCATCGATCGATCGCCCGCCGCGGAAACGTGTAAACTCCGTGTGTCGTCGATACTCGATAGGCTCGGGACAAGCCAGTCGGTGCACATGTGACCCGCATCTGCAATTCTGCATCGGTCATTTTAAAAAGAATGGAACGCCGGGAGCACATGGCTGGGCAGGCTCTCGTCAAACCATCAAATTGACAGACCACCCGACCTGTAAGCGACACTGGTTCATAGCATAGGCCGGTCCCCTGTACAAGCCTAAACGTATGTGCAGTTCAGCGGTACTAGTACTTCGTGAAAACAAAAGTGCAGCGGAGCACCTTCGTCTTCGTGAATACTACTACTACAGCGACGACGTACGACTTTCACGCCCCGTTGATCCCTTCGCCATTTGCGGCACGGGCACATATTTTACTCTGTATATCGAATCGAAAGGTAATAAACTGCAGATGACACCTGCGCCTGACATTTTGCCGTGCCGGCTACGAGTGAGCAGATAACCATTAGGCGGGCAGGGACGGGATCAACTCGCTCCGAGAGCGATTACCGGGCGGGGCAGGATGAATGGCTGGGCGTCGCCGTCGAGCCAGGCTGTCCCCTCCGGAAGGGAAAAGGAGAGGCGAGGAAAAGGGAAAAGGTTTCGTGCGCTGCTGATGTGCGATTTGCGATGGCTGGCGCCGGGAGAAAAAGAGGAGGAGGAATCCGTCCGTCTGCCCAACAACGTCTCGATTGATGAGGTGGCGAGGAAACAAAGGGAGCCGAGCCGAGCGAGCTGGTGTGCGTTTTGGTCCATGTGTCCACGAGGATCTGAGACGGACCGGTAATAACCTCGACGTCGAGGCTGCTGAATATGCCACGGTGCAGGTATCAACACCGGGATACCATACGAGCCTACGGTTTGCCGGTTTGATACTGCCCATCTTTTTTTTTTAAGAAAAAAAAAAACTTCCGATCCCTTCATCTTCAATCGTAGTACTCCCTCCGTCCCAAAATTCTTGTCTTAGATTTGTCTAAATACGGATGTATCAAGTCACGTTTTAGTATTAGATACATCCGTATCTAGACTAATCTAAGACAAGAATTTTCGGACGAAGGGAGTACTAGTATAACAAAAAAAATAAAAATTGCATTCAGATCACTAGACCATCTAGTGACATCTACAAGCATTGAAGCGAGTCGAAGGCGCGCCGCCGTCATCGCCGTTTCGTCGTTGGAGCCGGGCAAATCATGTTGTAGTAGACAGCCGGAAAGTCGTCGTCCTAAGGCCCCATGTGACCAGCGCATCAGAACAGCAACCGCCCTCAGTGAAGAGTAGTGTAGATCGACGGTAAACGAACGACGACCAGACCCGAGCAGATCCACCAAAGATAGATCCACCAGAGACATACCTCTGCACGTCCACCGGTGACGCATCACCACGACGGGGGCTAGGCGGGGAGAGCCTTACTCCATCTTCAGGGAGCCATTGTCTTCTCATCTTTCTGAGCAGAACACAAACCCTAACAAAACTCAAAGAAACGTCTGAAAACAGAGCCCTCCCGCTAGCAAAGGCCGGGATCCACCATGCCCACATGGCCCTAAGGTCACCGGAGACAAGGCGGACCGGCAACGGCCCCGACAGGAGATAGGGGAACCCTAACTTTTTGGGGGCTTGGAAAATTGACAACTTGACTGTCGTCGTCGTTAAGTTTGGTGACCATGTCATTGGTCGCGTTATACTACCTGCTTACTTAGGCTTCCTTTGATTAACAGGGTAGGGAAATCATAAAAATAGGAATGTCATATCTCAATTCGTATAAATAGGAATGAGAATGGAGTTGTCGTTTCGTTCACGTCATTTCATTGAGTCTACGCTAATGTTTATTTTCCTATGAAATTTTTAAATCAATAGGAAGGAGCACTTTCCGGTTCCCTTTTTATATTAAAATAATAGAGGCCACACAAGTACCATAAGGGACAAACAAAGTAGTTCAAATTTGAACTAAAACCACGACGAGTAAATCGAAACGGAGGGAGTACATGACAGCAACCTCGCTGCAAAAAAGAGAGCAGAGATAACTGAAAGAAACTAAAGTTGTCACCCTACATCGCAGATATAGGGCAAACTACGTTCAGCGGTGCTTCTCCTTTTTCCTGTTTTGTCTCTCCATCTAACAGATCAACCCACCTGGAGCATTTCGTTGTTTGCGACCAACAGGAGGCCTCCAACGCCGAGATTGGGCTCACATTAGCCACTGAAGCGAAGATTTTGTATACTGGGGGCGAAGCAAGGGGCTGTCTAAGTCCAGTCCACGCTGTGTAGTCTGAGCTAGCGTCTGGATGTCGATCTTGTGTTCCGAGATAGGCATGCACTCTACCCCCACATTAGCATTGTCGGCGCCTTCAGCACCGACTGCAAGTGATGGCAGAAGAGGTCTATCTGCTCCAGCATGTGATCCTTGTGTTGAAATATATTAGGGTGGGCCTAGGCCCATATAACAATTTCTGAAAATCTCTAAGGATCCATGTGGGTTTAATTGGCACTAGGTGTAGTGGAAAGTTTGGTCTCATCCCGAAAGTTGGAGAGGAGTTGGACCTCCTTATAAGGGTTTCTCTTTCACATGCTATTGGAGCTTGAAAATAGAAGAGACCCTCGCGCACTCCTCCTCCGCCCGCCGCGCAACGGGAATGAGTCGAGCCGAGCTCACACCTATGCACTTACGCGACTGCTCGCCTTCGTTCGTTTACTTCCTCTACGTCAGCGTCGTCTTCATCATCACAATGTCTCAGTCTGACGCCGACCGTCTCGAGGCCGACGAGAAGGCCGCCAAGGACGCAGCTGCTGCCGCCACCGCCGCCACGACTTCTGCATGGCCTACTGGAGGGTATAACACGTTTATCCCGCTCCTGTTTATCTCCGTATTAGCAGCACTAGCATTATGTGTAGATGTGTCTACTGTTTGCATAGTACGTGCTTGTCTAGATCAGAATCAATATGTCGCCAATTCTTTCAATGACATGCTAGTGATCTATTTATGGATTATATTAGTCGAAAAATTGCCTATTTACTCAACATCTTGAAGATCGGTCTCCATTTCTTCACCAGTCCGAGAATCGTTCCTAGGATCTGTTTAACAAAAATTCATGCCACGCCATTAAAGATTAGGTTATTTTTGAACTTCCGCAAAGACGAAAGCACAACAGAACAAATGGTGTTAACAACATCAAGTTTCCCCCCGCTACCCAAAGGGAACTAATGGATTCAAAACATGTCGCTAATGACCTATTCCAAAAATTGGCCAAACCTGCTTTGCAACTATGCAATCAAAGAGAAGGTGTTGCACTCATTCCTTAGATGTGCAGCAAACACAATCTTCAGGTTTATTCATATTCCTTTCTTCACATTATCCCCGGTTAGTATTTTATTATGACTAACCAACCAAAGGAATACATGAACCCTAGGAGGGACGACCAACTTCCAAACAACAGGAATATAAACAGGAGTCGCACCTCTAAACTTGATGATAGCATACAAAGAACTTGATAAATAAATGTCAAAGATCTCATATTGCCAAATCAATGAGTCGCCCTCTTCGTTTTATAGAAAATGCTACTAGCTATGGCTAGTAGCTCATACCACTGCTCCATCATACTACCAATGAAGATCCTCCTAAAAGTAAGCTTGAGGGTGCTCTCATCCTATATTTGATTAATGGTGCTACATTGTTCTCTACAAATGCAATAAATGTCCAAAAATTGGAACGGGGGGTGGGCCAAACTAGGAATCCTCCCAGAACCTGATTTGATGACCATCCCCCACAACCCACCTGTGGCCAACTTTGACAGCTCTACTAGTACACATAACCCCTTTTCAAAAGACAAAAGAATTTACTAAGCTACCACATAAGATATTGGGGGAAGAGATGTGGTATTTGCCATCAACCACATATCTCTATATTTTTCCTTCCCCAAAGGCATGTTTCTTAATCCAAGATCCTAGGAGGCAAATATTGAGGTATCTTAAGTTAGGGATCCCTGGCCCTCCAAAATCTTGGTTTATGCACACCAATTGCTAATTGGCCAAATGCAGTTTTCTATGGCCCTCAAAGTCATTCCAAAGACAATTTGCCATTTGAGAATTTATGAGGTTCAAAACCCACTTGGGAAATTTAAAAAGGGGCATAAGATAGATGGGGATGCTAGCAAGGTAGGATTTAATTAAGATAATCCTCCATTTGTAAGAAAGGAGTTTACGCCTCCATCCTGCAATCCTTTTAAGGATTTTATCTATTAAAGGCTGAAGGTCTTTCCTATAGAGTTTATTAGAATGCAAGGGGATGCCTAATACTTGATTGGGAAAACCCCTATAGGGCAACCAAATATGTCAGCAAAGCAAGAAACTTATCATCTAGGTTTAAAGAGATCATCTCACTTTTGTCATAATTAATCACATTTTCAAAGCAAGCAAGGACCCATTTGAGGTTGGCAGCCAAACTGGGGTCACCATCAACAAACATGATTGTATCATTTGCGCACCACAGACTGATAATGCCTTTAGGGCAAAAAGCATGTCCTAGGCCCTTAATAAGTTTTTTTCCTTGGAGGATTTGTACAACATTCTGGTTAAAACATTCACTACTAGATTGAAAAGCGGGGGAGAGAGGATTTTAGGACAGGTCCTAGATTGCCTTGCGCCTTTGCACGACTCTTTTGCTAAAAAAAACTCATGTTACATTGCCCTAGAGTTCCATTACTAAGTATGAAACCACAGGTTTTACATCGACAACTACAACACCATTATTTTTCTAGAACATTGCCAAACAAAGCCAAGTGTAGAGTTGCATGTAACATTTCTTGCATCTATGTTATTTACATACAATGTAGAATTGGGTCAATTTAAAATATAACTCGAGTAAACACGTCTCATTTCGTTGATAATTCCATAGCATAGATTTGTAAGACAACACAAATTTGTTAGTCTTCGATTTGATTAGGGAAATACGTGTTATATGCCCATTAAAAGCATTACTGAGTTTGTTGTTGAGCCAAGTTTCCAAACATGACTTTTGGTCACCATTGGGCAAGGAGGGTAAGCAATAAAAAAATACATATACTTTTGGTGGCATATTACACATACTCCCTCCAGGCAGGAACATAAATCTGGCGCAGGTTTTGAGGTCTTTGATTTGATTAGAAAAAGATATGTTGTTTGTCATAAAAATTATATTTTAGATTCATCATTGAATGCAGTTTCTAAATATGTGCTTTTTGTGGCATAGTATATATGTTTCGCTAGTTAAATCGACGACTTAGAATGTCGTGTCAGACTTGTATTCCCATTCATAGGGAGTACTAAAGCAATTTGATTGTAATTCAACCAATAGTGGATCTGTTTATATCTTCCAATGAATCTTTTTCGGCTAGAATTTACTTCCTACATACATACCTCCCTAGAAGCTTGGTCAACCAAAGACCTAAAGAAAGTATCCGTCTTGTAAATCTCGATGGAGGGAATAGTTATAGGGTTTATCAAACAATATTCTCACAATCTCTTCTCACATATTTATGTCCAAGGTTTCATCTTGGAGAGTGGACCTACACTAGACCTATGCATGGGCAGCCCAGCCCGGCCCGAAGCCCGATTGCCCGACATCTGGGTCGGGCTTGGGCTCCATTTTATCGCCCGAAGCCCGACCCGAAAGCCCAAAAAAGCCCGAAATGGCAACAAATGTATATTTTACTCGAAATGTAGGTACTCCCTCCATAAACTAGGGTTTAGATCACCCTAGAGGGCGTACACTATATTATTTTAATATCCCTAATATAGATATTTTAATTGAAAAATGTCACTGTCCTGTGTTTCAGGCCGGCCGGGCTCGGGCTTGGTTTTTTGCTTCAGGCTCTGCCCGGCCCGGGGTATGATCAGGTTTAACCTAGACCCATCTCATTTACTAGCAGTACATTACATGAGCTGGGTTTGAGAGCTCGGGGGTGAATCACGCCTGAGCAGGGTACATTGATCACCGACACACACGTTGTCAGACCCAGTGGCAACCAACCACTGCCAACGCCATGAAAACACGAGGTCCCGGTTCGACCGATCGATCCCTTGGTTGGTCCAGACGGCCGCCGGAGCCAGTCCGAAGGACGGACATAATCATTCTCGTCCAGACGACACCACACACGCAGCGTCAATCGTCCAGAGGGGCAGGCGCCGTTGGCCTAACTCGAAACAAAAACGGTTGTTGCGGCGCCGCAATGGAGCGACGCGGCACTGGTATCCAATGCCGCTACCCGCTACCGATTCTGGTTGGCAGTTATCATAGGTTTCGGACACGCTGCATGCTGTCACTTTTGCCTACCTGTACCGATCGAGTTCATCGATTTCCTTTTCTTTTCTTTATACTCCCTCCGTTTTTATTTACTCTGCATATTAGAGTTGATTGAAGTCAAACTTCGTAAACTTTGACCAAGTTTATAGAAAACAATGTAGACATTTATTATAATAAATCTATACGATGTGAAAGTACATTCATTAATAAATCTAATGTTGTTGATTTGTTATTATATATCTTAATATTTTTGTTTATAAACTTGGTCAAAGTTGATAAAGCTTGACTTTGACCAAAGCTAATATGCGAACTAAATAAAAACGGATGGAGTAGATGAAACCCGGACAGAGCTTTTTGATACGGAGCATATGCTGGACGGATAAAATATGGGTAGGGGTGGTGCTGAGTGAGGGGAATTGTGCCAACGGAGGGGTCAGATGATTGATGCGGCGTAGTGTGCTGTAAGTTTGGACTTTGGAGGACGATGTGATGCTGTAAATTAGTGTACTGTACAACCTGTGTCGCCTTTCAATAGTTTGATTAATTATCATGTTTTTCATGAAAAGGACATGGATCTATTATAAAGGTTCACTATAGTACAAATCACCCAGGCATATAATAAAAAAAAAAATAGACTGAGACCTTGGATCACCAAACGATCACTATGGTCGTCAGAACTAGCTCTGATGCGCCGATGTCACCGCTGCCCTACCGGAATCGGACTGGCCTTGTTGATAATAGCCGGGAATTATCTTTCCACGGATATACCTTGCATTATTTCTAGAAGTTTTCCTTCTCTAGCCTTCCAATGGGCTTCTACCCCCCCCCCCCCCCTCTCCCGCGAACGTTTCCCGTGAGAGCTTGAACAAATACGATAGTAATTTCTTCGAAGACAGTTAGGATAACAAAAAGAAATATAAAATGGTCAATGGAAGTCCTCTTTTCTTACTGTACTGTCTAGAATCTACTTGTTGCTAAAGATGTTCCTCATAATTGCTAAGTCGATATTCGTTGATCTCTTTCCTGTCAGGAAATGAATGGTTGGTGAATGCTTATTGCCGAGATCTCTATCCTCTCGATTGAGTAGATCAAGTGGCTTAGCCTCATACTGACTCCACAACATTTTTCACCAAATCTCTTTATGGTCAACTCTCCTAGGGCCAGACCAACCTCAATCTAAATAAAGTTTGGCAGATTAAACCCCCTTCAAAATCAAAATTTTCTTATGGCAATCAAGTAATTATGGGTTGCTTATCTTCTACTCCCTCCGTCCCAAAATAAGTGTCTCAAGCTTAGTATAATTTTGTACTAGCTCTAGTACAAAGTTGAGACAGTTATTTTGGGACGGAGGGAGTATTGACCATATTATTAAGAGAGACTAACGTTGGTTGCTCTCTTTGTAAAGAGTCTGATAACATCGATCACATATTGTTTACGTGCACCCTCACACAATTTATGTGGACTTGTGTGCTAGGAATGGTTGAATGTCCACTGGAATCCCCTTCATTTTTCAGCTTTTAGGATGGGTACAATGGTACATATCAAATCAATAACAAATCCTAAAGGACCAAAATAGATCACATTAGCAACGTACAAACCGTTAAAAAAAATAAAAATGCATTATTTCCAAACCAACTGTCCAAATCAAATAGTTTTCATCATTGTGTTCCTACACAATGAGATATTTCAAACCAAACCTGCATGGGCATATTTAAATGGATAGTTCCGAAAAGAAACTTTGAGCCAGAAAAAGCAAGTTTGAGGTATAAATATACTTTTCTTGTCTGGGTTGACTTTCTACCACAACGATAAGTCAACATCTAGTATAAATTATTTGACCATGAAAAGCATGTTTATGAAAAGCAAGAGTTTGCATATAATTCAACAGCCTTTGTGTAGTTTCTATGGCATACACTAGCTTCTTCGAAATAACACAATATAGCTAAGTTACAACTTACTTTTTGTCACGCTAATTTATGTTTTTAAAATATAAGGGGACATTTTTAAAAATTGTATAAAAATTATATTTCAAAACATGAAACTTATTCTTAGCAGATACAGTTAATAAAAGACGTTATAGCCACCGTTAGTCAGAGAAACTGGGTTTATATTAAACATTTTCTTTTCGTCGTAGCAAGTTTCTTATCAATTATAGCCAACATAACTTTTCCATGTGGATTATAAATTTGAAGTTCTCATAGAAAGGAACAATAGAGAAATCAAGAAAGCGTTTGGATATATTTTTAATAAAGGAAACACCATTTTTATTGCCATGTGCTAGAAAAGCAAGTACATACAAGGAACTTAGTTTTCCTGGTAGAAAGTTGCTTTTCAAAAAACATTTGTCGGAATGTGCTCATGTAGGATTTAGTTATGAAGATCTTGTCGTGACAAACACGATGGTGGAAGCAGATTTTGATTTAGCCACATGGTTTGGAAGTTATACATTTTAAAATTCTAAAATAAGTTTGAATGGGACTAATATTGTCTATTTTGTCTCATGTGGAATGTGCTAATTTTGTATTTCCTCCATCCAAAAGTATAGTGCACATTAAAAGTTTTATAAGTCAAATTTTGTATACTTGGATCAAGTTTCAAGAAAAACTATCAACATATAGAATATCAAATCAATACCATTAGATTCATCATGAAATATATTTCCATATGGTCTACGTTACGTATTGTAGACATATATTTTTTAAAAACTTGATCAAAGTTTATGAAGTTTGACTTTTGCAAAAAGCAACACACACTAAATCATGGGACATAGTGAGTTTTCATTGAGTGATGTGCATGCATCTCATGTCTTTTCTGCAAATGCCGCTTCTAGCACACATGCGTTCTCTATCATTAGATAGAAACAAATGTATGTTTAGCATATTTTCCCTAACCAACCACTTGATGGTTTGTCGAAACTGTTTGCTTTCTTGCAACAATAGCAACCACCATGTGGAGCTTTCGATTAGGGCGCATATGCTTTACTGATGACTATAGGATCAAATGTATCAACCAGATCTTGGGGGTGAATGGAAGATTTTAGCAAATTATTTGAAAACAATAATTCTTCAAAGAAAAATAGTGTAAACATAACTACAACAGAACAATAATGAAGAAAAACTATAACTGGAGCGGCAAAGGGGCATGCATGGCAAAATCAATAAGTAAAATAACATGAGCAAACTTAATCGATAGTCAACTTAACTAGTAAGCAAACATACTTCAAAATAGGGTAAACAAGTACAAATATGAACATAAAGCTAAGAAACAGAATATAAGACATGTCGTCACAAAAGGAGAAGGGTAATTCTTCATAAGACGCAAATTACAGAAAGTAAAACGTGTGAAAAATTGGAATTTGGATGCTTGGTGAAGACATGTTGATTTGTTTATCCCGCTTAAACTGTTGAAGCAATTCTACGTATGGATTGGAGAGGTTGAGTCATAGCTCTGAAGACACATAAGTCTTCGCCTTGTTGTCCTTGAGCTAAGTTCCTCTAAATTCTCACAATTACTCGAGGTAGATCTTAGGGTGATCTTTAGACCTATATAAACTTGTTCTTCGTCTATCACGCACGATGTGCTTTGAACGACTCCTAACCATCTGAAGTATGCACAATCCTCAAGAATAACAAGTCCAAGTTACGCTCAATCGGCTTCTTCGGTGATACTCAATCATTATGGTTTAGGTTTTGTGTGGTTTTTCTCATTTATAATTTCTCCCAAATCAGTGCTGGGAGGGGTGCTCACTACGGAACACTTCACATAGTTTCCTCTAGAGAAACCACCACTATCTAGGGGGTAGGGGTCAAGTTCATAGTCGTGGGCCACGGCTGGGTGGTGATATGATCATTGGACGGGACACATCCACCAATGTGTTGTAGCTAGCTGTCATAACAGTCAGAAATTTGAACTCTCAAATTCATCGTATTCCTCATAACCTAGGACAACCACAACGGAACATTCCTAAATCCCCGTTGAAGATTTCTAACTCGAGTATTTTGAAGAATCACTTTCATCACAATTCACAAGAGCTAGTAATCTTGCGTGGAAGGATATTTGCAAGATTTTACTCTCAAGTGTAGATAGGTTCGATTGACCACACATGAAAACTTACTATATTGCTTCACTTTGACCCCTCAAGAGTATAGTATGTCCTAATCACAAAAAGAATAAAAGAAACCAATGAAGAATTACAATTCTTCAAACTTTAATACCTCATAAAGCAACCCGGATTCCTCAATGTCATCACAACATTTGTAGTGGTCATATCCAATTGGTTAAACCAAATCATCATGTACTTTCACATGTGTTACTCACAAACACATTAGTCCCTTAACTTTATTGTTATTAATCATCAAAAAATAGAAGGGGCCACGAGATGCACTTACATTAACCAAGAGACATGTGTTACTCATTATTCTTAGACCTGCTCTCAGCTTGTTCTATAGTATTTATCCTTTTACTGTTGGTTCGGTGTGACCGTTTTCCAGCCTCTGTATTCTTTTTATCATTGTTTGATGTTGTTGTATTGTATAGTTGATTTCAATATTTCTAACTATTTATAGAATGAAGAATAAGCTTTTGCCCTAAAAAAACAAAAATACTACAACACACACGTCTCAATCGTGGGCCGTTGTCCCACAGAGTAGTTGCAAGAAAAGGCCTATCATGTAGTTCGTAAAACCCTAAATGAATTAGATGGAGAGATGGGGCAGTGCTATATCTCGCCTGCTGCGAGACAAACTGTACGGAACATGTTTTAGCAATTAATTTACTCACATTTTAAATGCATTCATTACACATTTACAAAATGTTTATTCACTGTGAAATAATGTTTGAGCAACTTTAAAAAATGTTGATGTCCTTAAAAAATCGTGTCATTTAAAATATTAAAGTGTTTCATAAAAAATGCTAGTAATATATAAAATAATATTTCCATAATTTAAAAGAATGTTCACATAATTTTCTTATTTTTGCACCATTAAAAAAATCCTGCGCTCAAAATATGTTTTTGAAATTTTGAAAAATATGTCTGTACAATGTGAAAGGATGTTCACATAACCTAAGAAGATGTTTCAGGCATTCAAAAAAAATAGTTGTGACATTTTTTAATGCGTTCTATGAATATGTTCATGATATTTAGAAAAATATATTTTTACAATGTAACAAAAACGTTCTGGTTGTTTTGAAAGATGTTTCGTACCATTCATAGAAACTTGTCATGTATTTGAATTGTTTTTGCATGTATAAAAAGGAATCCATACATGTATTAAAAACATGTTCATCCTACAATGGAAAACTTTTCAACGGGTATCAAAAAAAATATTCCGCTTTCCAAAACATAAAATTGTTCAACATGTGTTAAAAAATTTAACATGTATTGAAAAGAGCCACGTTTATTTGATAAAAATGAAAATAATAATTAAAATACATAGAAATCCTGAAGGAAAACGATAAAAATATAGAAACAAACAAAGAAAGAAAGAACCATATGAAAACTTGTAAAAATTATCCAAACCGTTCTGTAGAAGCATTTGAAAACCGCTTAGGGAGACACAGTATTGGACCGGCCCGCTAGCATCGCACCAGAGAGGCGAGACGATAGCTGGTCTTGCTGCTGGCGAAATATAGGCCTGGCGGGAGAGATGCGCTGGACCTGGACTGGGCTGTTTGTCGATAACTAGCCGGATGCTCCTCTCCTCTGCAGAAAAAAAAGTCCGGGCCTCAGAGCATCTCCAACAGCCGCGCTAAACTAGCGCCGCGCCGCAAATTAGGCCGTTTTAGCGCGCGCGCAACGCGGCGGGTCGCTCCAGCGGGCGCGCAAAAACGGCGCGCGCGCTATAACGGGTTGGGCGCACGGTTGAAAACACTTACCCGCGCGGCGTATTTCGGGCGCCAGCTACAGCGCGCGGCACACTCGAGCGCTCGCGCCCGCACTTCCTCTCCCACTTCCACCCCCCGTCCGGCCGCGCCGCCGCCGGCGCCCGCGCCCCGGCGACCGTTCAGGCTTTCCTGGCCTATCCCCGCGCGCCCGCGCTTCCGCCCATCCCCTCCTAGTCCCGCCGGCGCTCGCGCGCCTCCGTCGTCCGAGGAACAGCGCCCGAGCGCTCGCTGCCGCGCCGCGCCCGCAAGGTGTTCGACAAAATGCCTACAAGGTATGTATTGCTCAAACTTCATGAATTTGGTGCATGTTTTGAACTGTAGTTTTTTATAGTATAGTATTGAACATTGTAGATGAATTCGTCGTATAATTCTTCCGAAGAAGAATTTGATATGGAAGAGGAGGAGGATCTTGCAATGATCCTAGCTATGCATATCAATAAAAAACCGAAGCACGGTGGTTCGGTTATGGGTCGGGAGAAAATTTGGAGAGATAGGATTGATGCCCATAACAGATTGATGAAGAACTATTTCGTGGAGAATCCCACATACCCGGAGTCGTATTTTCATCGCCGGTTTAAGATGAGCACCGACTTGTTCAGGCGCATTGCAGAGAAACTAGCGAGCCATGACCGGTTTTTCCAGCAAAGGAGGAATGCCGCCGGAGAGCTCGGGCATAGCACTTTTCTGAAGGTGATAGCCGCTTTGCGTATGTTGGCATACGGTATCCCGGCTGATCTAGTTGATGATCACTTGGCTATGGGTGAGAGCCAAGCCATCATGTGTGTCAAGCGCTTTGCAGTGGGAATTGTGCAAGTGTTTGGCGAGGAGTATTTGAGATCTCCCACTGCTGAAGACGCCGCAAGGCTATTGGCGATGAACAAAGCGCGCGGCTTTCCTGGCATGCTTGGCTCAATAGATTGCATGCATTGGAGTTGGAAGAATTGTCCAAAGGCATGGCATGGGCAATTCCACGGCCAAAAAAGGTTCCACTATAATCCTTGAAGCGGTGGCCGATCAGGAGACTTGGATTTGGCATGCATTCTTTGGAATGCCTGGATCTTTGAATGACATCAATGTTGTCAACCGGTCACCACTGATGAATAAGATTGCAAACGGTGAGTTGCCACCTGTGCAGTTTGTAGCAAATGGCCGTACGTACAACTATGGCTATTATCTAGCAGATGTCATCTATCCAAAGTGGCAAACCTTCGTGAAGCCGTTGAAAAAACTGGAAGGTAAGAAAAATCTTGATTTCCACAATGCTCAGGCGGCGGCTAGAAAAGATGTGGAGAGAGCATTTGGGATTTTGCAAGCCCAATTTGCTATTGTGAGAGGACCGGCTAGATTTTGGGATCAAAAAATGCTTTGGTACATCATGCACGCTTGTGTGATCATGCACAACATGATCATCGAGAATGAGCGTGGTCAAGATTTAGACTACTCACAATATGAGCTCTTGGGACATCCCGTGCGAGTGCGGCGGAGGGCTGAAAGGGTAGCCCGTTTTGTTGCCTCCTATCATGCCATTCGGCGTCCCGCAACGCACAATGAACTTCAGAATGATCTAACTGAAGAGTGGTGGGCATGGCATGGACGACAAAGAGCATGATGATATCTGCATTCGACATTGTATTGTTCATGAACTATTTGTTGTGTTTATTGCATTATTAGTTGTTGTACTGAGCGATAAACTATTTGTTTGAGTTGTAATGATTTATATTGACCTATTTATTGTTGATTTATTTTGTTTGTTTGATCATTTTTGCTCATCTTCGTTGAAATGTACATGTGGTTTGTGCGGCGCGCGCTGTATTTTTGCGCTTTGCTGGAGCGGCGCGTGCGCGCTGCATTATAGCGCGGCTGCTGGAGCCAGCGCAGGCGGGCGCGCAAAACCAGCCGCAGCGCGCGCGGCAAATAGATTTTTTGCGCGCGGCACTCTAGCGCGGCTGTTGGAGATGCTCTCAGCTCAGAGCCAGAGCGATTTGGTCCGAGAAGATAAGGTACTGCACACTCTGGTTACAGCGGTGCATCCGTGCATGTCAGCGTTGGCTACACTTGTCAAGCTGAGCGGAGCATGCAGCCCTCGCGGAGGCAACACTTGTCAAGCCGAGCGCAGCATGCACGCATTCCGATGGACCGATGGCCGCTCTCATCTCCCCACTCCACCACCACGCCGGAGTGCCGGAATCCCCTTTCGCCCCCCTCCCCCCAAAGTGCCGGAATCCCCCCCCCCCCCCCCCCCCACAACGCTCCACCGCACGGCACCATCGACCTCGTCCTCGAGAAATCAAAATCTTTCTTCCCATGCACCGCACGTGCGCTCGGTTGATTGACTGATCGGGACCGGACGGACTATCAGAAGAAAGATGCGGCGGTGCGGCGACGGGTGCGACGGCGCGGTGGACGCGATGCTGCAGTGCCAGAAGGTGAGCGACTTCCTCATCGCGGCCTCCTACCTCTCCATCCCGCTCGAGCTGCTCTACTTCGCCTCCTGCGCCGACCTCGCGCCCGTCAAGTGGCTGCTGCTCCAGCTCGCCGCCTTCGCCGTGCTCGGCGGCTCCGTCCACCTGCTCGCCGTCCTCACCCACCACCACCCGCACTCCTCCGGCCTCCTCCTCGCCTCCACCGCCGCCAAGCTCCTCGCCGCGCTCGTCTCCCTGGCCACCGCGCTCTCGCTCCTCACCTTCATCCCGCGCCTCATCCGCGCCAAGCTCCGCGAGGCCCTGCTGCGCGCCAAGGCGCGCCAGCTCGACCGCGACGTCGGCCTCATACGCCGCCGCGTCGAGGCCACCTCCCGCGTCGTCCGCATGCTCTCCCGCCACATCCGCGACTCCCCGCACGACCACCACGCCATCCTCCACACCACCATGCTCCACCCCGCCGACGCGCTCGCGCTGCACAGCTGCGCTGTCTGGGTGCCCGTGCCCGGCGACGTCCTCCAGCTGGTATACCAGCTGAGCCTCAGAGACAAGGGCGCCGTTGTGCTGGGCTCGCAGGCCCCAATCCCCGCCGACGACCCTGACGTGGTGGACGTAATGTCTGGCGTGGCCGCCAAGGTGCTGCGGCCGGGATCGGCGCTTGTGGCTGCGAGCGGTGGCGGCCTGCAGCCTGCGGGGGGCGTGGCTGCCATACGGATGCCCATGCTCAAGGTCTCCAATTTCGACGGAGGGAGGACACCGGAGGCGAGGTCGTACGCCATCTTGGTGCTGGTTCTGCCCGATACGGGACGATGGAGCAGCCAAGACCTCGAGATCGTGGAGGTCGTCGCCGACCAGGTCGCCGTGGCGCTCTCTCACGCGGCGGTGCTCGAGGAGTGGCAGTCGATCCGGGACAGGCTCGCCGATCAGCACAGGGCCCTGCTGCACGCGAAGCACGAAGCGGCGACGGCGACCACGGGCATCCACTCCGTCCAGAGCGCCATGTGCGGGGCCATGCAGCGGCAGATGCACTCCCTCATCGGGCTGCTCTCCGTGCTGCAGCACGACGCCGCCGACGGCATGCGGCCCGAGCAGAGGCTCGTCGTGGACGCCATCGCCCGGACAAGCGCGCTCTCGCTGTCGCTGGCGAACGACGCCGACGCGGAGACGCTGACGATTAGCCGTGTGCCATTCGGGCTCCACGCGCTGGTCAGGGAGGCCATGGCCGTCGCGCGGTGCATGTCCGGCTGCAGCGGCGTTGAATTCTCGCACCACTCGGAGAACTCTCTGCCCCTGCCCGAGTGGGTGGTCGGCGACGAGACGAGGGTGTTCCATCTCCTGCTGCACATGGTGACCACTCTGCTAGGTCGCCGTTGCGACGGCGGGGCGCCGGGCCGGCTCACGTTCTCCGTCGAGAGCTGCAATGTGGGCGAGGAGGAGAGGTACAGCCGGGACTGGATCCCGATGCGACCATCTGCAGGCTGCAGCATGCGGGTCAAGTTTCAGGTTGGGATGCAAACGAAGTTTCCCCGTCGATCGGCCAGCTCCGACATGGGGCTTAGCTTCGGCATGTGGAACAAGATCGTGCAGGTAAAGAAAATGCACTAAAAATGGAAATTCCTATATATCTTGATAATCCGGGCAATTGATTCGATCTGCTGCTGCTGCTGAATTTCTTCTTCAGGTGATGAACGGCAGCATGCGGTCGTCGGGATCGGACGGAGGAAGCATCATCACCGTGGTCCTCCAGTTCCAGCTGCAGCAGTCGGGCGCTCGCCGAAGGACGTCGACGCCGCCGGTGCCCGTCCCTCGCTTCGACGGCCTGAGGGTCCTGCTCGCGGACAGCGACGGCATGAGCCGGCAGGTGACCGGGATGCTCCTCGAGAAGCTCGGGTGCCAGGTGATGCCGGTGCCGTCGGGAGCCCATTGCATCCGCCTGCTGGAGAGCGCCGGGTCGTGTTTCCAGCTGGTGCTCCTCGACCTCGACAAGCACGCTGCGGCGGCGACGATGGAGGACGTGTTCGAGGTGGCGCTTCGGATCGGCGAGCTGGGGAGCGGCGGCTGGCTGCTCGTGCTCGCCGCTCTGGTGGTCGCCGACGTGGACGACCGCGTCCGCGACTCGTGCCAGCGCTCGGCGATAAATGGCGTGATACAGAAGCCCATCACGCTGGCGGCGCTCGGTGTCCAGCTCGCTGCAGCCCTTCAGAACAATTAGATGACGCTGAGCTGAGAGATGTCATGCGGTGGTGTGTTTACCATGGGAGTTCATCACGTGGCAACCTGGACTGTATAAGTAAGTACTACTCCCTCCGTCCGAAAATACTTGTTATCAAAATAGACAAAAAAGGATGTATCTAGAACTGAGATACATCTACATACATCTTTTTTATTTATTTTGATGACAAGTATTTTCGGACAGAGGGAGTACTACTTTTTCTTTCGGAAGGACGTGGCTAACAGTCAGTATACTGAAAACTAAAACTACTTTTGGGTCAGTCGATGATCATCGTGGACCATCGGATGCAAAATCAACAGCCAGATCGTCTTCTTCAACCTCCCGCTCATCTTCCTCCTCTAACCACCTCGCGTATTTGCGGCTGCCAAGGAAAAAATATATATATATATATATATATATATATATATATATATATATATATATATATATATATATATATTGACAAATTTTTCCTACTACCGGGTGTAGTTACACCCATTTTTAGTTTGTACGTTTTAGGTAGTATCTACCATACTGCAGTGTATGTATGCGTAGTATGTAGTATGTAAGAATATTTAGGTAGTATATATATACTATTTTTTAGGTAGTATGTAGTATATTTTTAGCATACTTTTTTTTACATATAAATATGTACGTATTTTCACAAATATGATAAAAACATGGGCTCACATGTAATTTTTTCACATAACTCATTTTGGAGTATCTTAGATATAGTATATGAACATACTAAAAATGATAAAGTAGTATATATACTACCACATAGTAGTATATGAGAAATGGGTGTAGCTACACCCGGTAGTAGGATGCATTTTCCCTATATATAGGACGGCCATAATTGGGCCGGCCAGCGATTGAGAGGAGTTGCTGGACATCGGCGTTCTGAGGATCTAATCGTAATTTATATTCATGGTTAGGGTGTGCTGTGTTGTTTAGCATGGATTTATAGGGGACATGTTCCAGCGAAACAAAAATTATACTGTAAAAACGTGAAAAAATATTTTGCGATATCCTGTAAATCGATTCTTTTGGACGGGATATACAGGATCCGCTAGAGGCAAAAAAGGGAGTGGCTGCTATGAGAATTTGGTCCATGAGATGTGACCTTGTGCATGGTAAAGAGATCCCTTTGGATGTTTCAGCTGATTATCTAGAGAGTTATATGCTATCACTTGATCTATCACGGAGGTACATCACAAAGGATATAATTAAGGGGAAGATACCAGTAGTGTATGAAGGTCCGGATATATGTGTTAACAAAGTTACAGTTGCTATGCCGTGGCCTCCAACATTAGTGAACCGAGTCGCCCTCTCTGTCGATGGGGCATTTTTCATGTCTGATGGCTCAGCGGCGGCTGGTATGATTCTTAGAAGACAAGATGAAAGTATGATCTTTGCTGCATACCGGTGTTTGTTTAATTTTTTTTTGAACTGGGTTAATCCCCTTTCCATTAACTGAATAACGGAAATACAGATCGAGTTCCAGATGAAACCGAAAGGGAAAGGGAAAAAACGAGTTCAAGCATCTCAGGGAAACCCACCATAGATGCTCGCAATCAAAACACCTACTGTGGGGCGAAAACCCTGAGACACCATTCAACAAGTAGCTACAGATCAGATAAACCAACAACATAAAAGCGAGCATGCTCGCCTACACAAAAGGGCCGCAGATAGGTGACACAGCGTTGCCACAAAAGAAGGCTCCAAACTCCAGCTCCAGAATCCCGCGGCATCAGACTTCGATCTTCATTCCGAGCTTCTCTCAGCGTGAGCAGATGCGCACAGCCTCATCATCTTCACAACATTGTCCCTCAGCAGCAGCGCGCCGTGCTCCAGCTCTTCCCGCTCCGGGCCTTTCAACAATCATGCCCAGTATTTCAAATGCACACAGGTTGTGAAGACAATCTCAAAAGGAGATGACAGTTTCTTGTGTTCAAAAGTAGCTTGGTTTCTGCGATTCCAGATAGCCCAGCATACAGCCGCTAAGCCCACAGTGAAATGTCGTTCCCCCTGGGGAAGAAAAGCATAGCACCAGGAGTAGAACTGGCACAAGTTATTAGGGCATAAATCAGTGCCAAGCATTGCCCCTACCGTCCGCCAAACTGTTCTAGCGACAGGGCACAGAAAGAATAGGTGGACGTAGGTCTCTCTACAATAACAGAACGAGCAGCGAGGATCGCCCACCCAATTCCTGCATTTCATAACATCTCTGGTTAAGACTGCATCTTGAAATAGTTGCCACAAAAAGATTTGGATTCTGATTGGCAGCTTAGCCCGCCAAATCCATCTATAATCACATCCAGAGATATTTCTCTCGAGGTAAGAGTACATTGCTTTCGTCGTGTACTTCTCATTGGGTCCAAGAGCCCATTTAACTTTATCAGGTTCCACGGAGGGAGCAATGCTCTCAATAATGTTTTTAAAGCTAGCAAATTGATTGGCTAAATCAGGGCTCAATCTTCTTCTGAAGATGCCCCCCTCTTCTCTGCCTCGAAATTGCGCGACTGTATCCTTAGGGTGGTTTGCTATGCTGAACAGGACCGGATACATCACACAAAGCGGAGGATGCTCACCGACAGGGTCCTACCAGATCCTGGCCACATCACCAGAATTAATGATCACTTTCCTCCCAACCATATAGTGTTCTTTCACTTTGAGTAAAGTCTTCCAAACAGGGGAATCATTGAACTTTGTTTTTACCGTGGCCACAGAACAGTTTTTAAGATACTTAGCTCTAATCACATCTTGCCATAGGCCTTTGCCCGTATCAAGTTTCCACCACCACTTGGCTAGGAGAGCTAAGTTTTGCTTGTGGAGATCTTTAACTCCAAGCCCACCTTTTCTTTTAGATCGGCACACCCGAGACCACTTAACAAGATGATAACGTTTCTTCTCCGTACCACCGCACCAGAAAAACTTACGGCGATTTTTGTCCAGTCTCTCAATGAAGGTTTTGGAGAGAAGGAACATGGACATGTAGTAATAGGCTATACTGGACAGGGAAGAATTGAGTAAAGTCAATCTTCCGCCAGATGAGGCGGAGCTGCCAATCCAGGCATCACAACTCAAAAGATACCTAATAGCAACAAACTCCCAGTCAATGTTACGTAAAGAGGAATAACTCACAGGCACCCCTAGGTATTTCATAGGAAAGTGGCCAATTTTGCAACCAAAGAGGTCCGCATACTTATGGAGAGTAGAATCATCACCTCCCACACATAATATTTCACTTTTCATAAAATTGATTTTAAGCCCAAACATAAGCTCGATGAGATATAACAGCAGCTTAAGATTAACAGCTTGCTCGATATTATCCTCAATACACAGGACTGTATCGTCGGCATATTGTAGGATAGCCACACCTCCTGGGACAAGGTCAGCCGCGAGCCCTTTGAGAAGATTATTCTTTTGTGCATTGAACACCATTTTGGATAAACACTCAGCGGCTAGGTTAAACAGAAAGGGGGGCATAGGGTCTCCCTGACGAACCCCCTTGAAGCTTTGAAAATAAGGCCCTACCGTGTTGTTGATCTTAACACTCACGGTCCCATTCCGCAGAACTTGATCTACCCATCCACACCACTTATCTCCGAAACCCCTCAATCTGTGGCACTCAAGAAGGAAGTCCCAATTGACCTTGTCGTATGCTTTCTCGAAATTGAGTTTAAGCACGACCCCGGTTCTCTTCTTAACATGAGTGTGGTGGAGGACCTCATGCAAAGTCAAGATCCCATCCATTATATTTCGTTTTTTGATAAAAGTGTTTTGATGGCGGCTGATGAGCTTATCAGCAAACACTGCCACCCTGTTATCCAAAACTTTGGTAATCAGCTTGTAGGGGCAACGGAGGAGGAAAATGGGGCGGAACTCTTGGATTTTCTTGGCTCCACTAACTTTGGGAATTAGAGTGATAATACCATAGTTGAGCCTCTCTACATCCAAGGTACAGTCGTGGAAGGCCACGAACAAATTCATAATACCATGCTTCACTATCTCCCAACAGAATCTATAGAACTCTGCTGGTATGTTATCCGGGCCTGGAGCACGATTACAGTCCATAGAGAAGAGGGCCTCTTTAACTTCTTCCTCACTAAAAGGACGAGTAAGGAAATCGTTGTCTGACTCAGATAGTTTTTCATCCCCCCCCCCCGAGACTCAGGATCAAGATGGAAAAGATTACCAGGAGCTGCCCCAAAGAGTTCCTTATAGTAATCAGTGGCATGTTTAAGAAGATTTTCAGTGCCCTCGATCATCTCCTCTCCACTGGAGAAAGAGTGGATTGTATTTTTTTTCTTTTCCTACCATTGGCAATCCTATGGAAGAAAGAAGTATTTTGGTCCCCTTTCAACAGCCATGTCTCATGGGATTGTTGTAACCAAAAAAGTTCTTCATCGGCAAGCATTTGCTGCAACTTATCGCAAAGCTCAGCTCGCCTATCGAGCATGTCAGGCTCAAGATGCCCTTGCTCTTCCATAGATTCTATGTCAGCAAGCTCTATTTTGATATCCTCTTTCTTTTTCCTGTCATGCCCAAATTTATCAGAACCCCACCCTTTAAAGAACTTTTTGAAACGTTTTAATTTGATGTTAAGAACATCAATGGGGTCAGATGATTTGACAGGCCTCTGCCAGATTTTTTCAACCAATGGGAGAAACTCCTCCTTGGTCATCCAGCTCATTTCAAACTTGAATTCACGAGGTTTGGGGGACTGAGGGCGATTATTGTTAGTAGAAAGCAAGAGAGAATTGCGGTCAGAGAGGTCTCTAACCAGCTTCCTAACAATGACTAAAGGGAACAAATCCTCCCAATCAGTGCTCATGAGGATTCTATCAAGTTTCTCCAAGGTGGGGTGACTTTGATTGTTAGACCAAGTGTACAAGCCCCCTTCAATAAAGATTTCTCTCAAGCACATAGTATTAATAATGGCATTGAATCTATCAACATATTGCGAAGCAGCCATCTTTTTATTCTTCTCACCACAGTGTCTGAGGATGTTGAAGTCCCCTCCCACAATATAGGGAATGGAAAGGTGGCTACAAACGCTGGCAAGCTCATAAAGGAATTCTTCTTTCTACTCCTCATGAGCAGCCCCATACACATTTAAAAGAGCCCAAATGCACTTGTTGTCAACATCAAACAGGACTACTTGCATAATGAATTTGCCTAGGGACCAGGAAACCACTTCCAGCCTACTTTTCTTAACCCCACAAAGCATACCTCCAGACTTGCCCAGAGAAGGAACCCAATTCCACTCAAAGGTGTTATAGGCATCTATTTTCCTCAGGAAACTAGGACTGATCTTACTCTTCTTGGTCTCTTGCAGACAAAGAAAATCTAGGAAATGATCTTTGATAAAGTCAGAGAGGCAAGTAGTCATTTCCTTCTTGCCTGCCCCTCTGCAATTCCAAAAGAGACCATTCATTTCAAATTTTTCTTCCTCCCCCTCCCCCTGGTCACTCTGCCAGGAGATTTGGCAGCATTACCAGGATCAACAGTGGGCTCCACTATTTTTTGGCTTCTAGTTCTAGGCCTAGAGATACTAGTTTTGATTTTCCTAGCACTCCTTTTCTTTATAGGGCCAACCACAGTAAATTCAGAGGTGTCACTATTGTAATCATCCCCCATTTAAGATTAATGGGGATATCCTCCCCCTTCCCAGTAGTGATGAACATATTACTAACAGGGGGGTTTCTTTCTCAACAGCATTATTTCTAAAATTCTCGAGCTCACGCAGAATATTAATTTTGGAAAAATCAGTGTCAGGGATCATGACCCCCATCATATTAGCTCTAAGCATAAGTTCAGGATCAGAAAGAACAACAAAGGAATTGGTATACGAAGAAGTACCTTCCAGATCTCTCTTCTTGTTGACAACTTTGGCTTTGTCCTCCACTCTCTCCAGATTGGTCCGAGCTGTCCTCAAACTGAACCTGAGCATATTTTCAGAAACAAGCGGAGGTGTGGGAATCACCTCACCGCAGCAATCAAGAGCCGGGTCAGGGGATTGAACACTCTATTCAACCTTGTAGTCATCATTGGCTCCAAAGGGCCCTTCCAATTCAGTTACTTGAATGTTTTCCTTGACTTTTTCAGCATATGTCATGGTCCTCGTGTCACTGCCGACAGGGCTAGCAATAGATCGAGTAGAAATCTCTTGAGCACACCCCTGATGCTTCTTTTCTGTCTCAGCAAGAGCCTCCTGCTCCATGGAGTGGATCAGAAGGGTGTCATGGTTCGAGCTGTCTGAATTGACAGAAAGAGGGGATTCAGAAGGGCCAGTATCTTTCCCCTTCGTAAATTTTCCTCTCAGAGCAGTTCCCCCAGCCGAAGAGCTCCCCATAGGATCTTCACCACCACCTGTTTTCCTCTGCTTTTTTGGCAAGGGCCCTTCCTGCTCAGCAGGAGCTTTGGTCTTGTGGCTCTCCTTTTCAGGGTCTCTCACCAGCACTTGATCAACTGAAAATGTGAAATCATAGAAACTCCCCCAGGACTGACTCATCCACTGGAGTGATCTCATCAACATCACGACAACCCAATTTCACCCTCACAGAGTCGGGCCAATGCAACGTGGCCATGTTGATCTCTAGAGGTACTCCCGCAAGAGAGGCAACAGAAGCAACATTTCTCTCACATCTCTTATCAATGGGGATGTTGCCCACCTTGACCCAAGCTTTTTCCAAAATCCCCTTAGCACCATCATCATGATTCCATCGAGTGACCCTAACTACAGTACCACATGGTTTCATAGTCATATGGTCACTGTAGCAGGCTTTCTCCACCTCTCTAGTGTTGGGAAATCTCATCAGAAAGACACCAGGTTCCAACAACTCAGCCGAACACCTCCAAGTTTTACCCAGGTACAAGAAGAACGCGTCATTCATGATAACATTGCACGAATGCTCTCTCGCTTGCTCAGCAGAACAATAATCATGCATATAGAAAAAACCTGCCCCCTAGCCTGGAAAGCACACATCGGAGCAATGCACTCCAACAGCAGAAACTCAATGCAAACGGAAGCAAGATGACCCAGTTTGCTACATCTCTCACAAAATGCTTGCGGGCAATGAACTGGGAAATGACCAGCAGATTTGCAAATGGGACAGGGGTCGCCAAATTTGTAAGGTAGCACCTGATTTTTCGGCAAAGCTTTAGCAACTGGAGGAGCGAGCAGGGTGGGAGTCGGATCGGCTTGGTGGCTGCTCCCCCCGCCAGATCCAGTAGATCTCTGGAGCTTCTCCACCCACACGCCCTCCGAGTTGTTGCCGATGCGCTCCTTGGAAGCAGCTGCAGCGTCCCAGCACGAGGTACCCGATGTGTCCGAGTGGGTGGACTTGCCGTTGTTGTTGTTGACATCGTCGCGCCGCCACGAGAACCACCCGCCGCCGCGGTCAGATCTGCCTGCGCCACGATCGAAGCGCCCGCCGCCGCGGTCGAAGCGGCCGGCACCACGGCCTGCCCGACCAGCACCGAATCCCTCGCGGTGGTCGCCACGGAATCCATGCCCGCCCTTGTCCGCCATGGAATCAGGTGGTCGCGGAGGGGAGGCCGCGATCTCAGCGAAGGATCTGAGATCACCATAGATTTTCCCCCTCCACCAGGAGAAGGAGGCGGGTGGATTGGATCTAGGGTTTCTTGGCGCCACCCAGAAGTGGGAGAAACCGGCGTCTAGGTCAAGCGGAGAGTGGGGTTTGGCTTTTGTACTCACGCCCGGATCGCCGCGATGTGCTGGTAGCACTAGATCTTCGTCCACGTGTATGGCTACCGCCATTGCAGGCGCCTCCCCCACCACGGGACCCACCCATGGCGGACCTGGTGGAATCCGGTGTCGAAACCCCACACCATGTACCGCCCGTGTCGCCTCGAGGCCTGTCACGTTTCGTCGGTCGCTCTCGTCGTCGACTCGGTGCGGGGCCGCCATGGGATCCGGGATCCTGTCACACACCCTAGCGAAGAAGCAGGGGAACGCGACAATGAAGGAAATATGCCCTAGAGGCAATAATAATGTTATTATTTATTTCCTTATTTCATGATAAATATTTATTATTCATGCTAGAATTGTATTAACCGGAAACATAATACATGTGTGAATACATAGACAAACATAGTGTCACTAGAATGCCTCTACTTGACTAGCTCGTGAATCAAAGATGGTTAAGTTTCCTAGCCATAGACATGAGTTGTCATTTGATTAATGGGATCACATCATTAGGAGAATGATGTGATTGACTTGACCCATTCCGTTAGCTTAGCACTTGATCGTTTAGTATGTTGCTATTGCTTTCTTTATGACTTATACATGTTCCTACAACTATGAGATTATGCAACTCTCGTTTACCGGAGGAACACTTTGTGTGCTACCAAACGTCACAACGTAACTGGGTGATTATAAAGGAGCTCTACAGGTGTCTCCGAAGGTACATGTTGAGTTGGCGTATTTCGAGATTAGGATTTGTCACTCCGATTGTCGGAGAGGTATCTCTGGGCCCTCTCGGTAATGCACATCACTATAAGCCTTGCAAGCAATGTAACTAATGAGTTAGTTGCGGAATGATGCATTACATAACGAGTAAAGAGACTTGCCGGTAACGAGATTGAACTAGGTATTGGATACCGACGATCGAATCTCGGGCAAGTAACATACCGATGACAAAGGGAACAACGTATGTTGTTATGCGGTTTGACCGATAAAGATCTTCGTAGAATATGTAGGAGCCAATATGAGCATCCAGGTTCCGCTATTGGTTATTGACCAGGAACAGATCTAGGTCATGTCTACATAGTTCTCGAACCCGTAGGGTCCGCACGCTTAATGTTACGATGACACTTTTATTATGAGTTTATAAGTTTTGATGTACAGAAGGTTGTTCGGAGTCCCGGATATGATCACGGACATGGCGAGGAGTCTCGAAATGGTCTAGGCATAAAGATTGATATATTGGAAGCCTATATTTGGATATCGGAATCGTTCCGGATGAAATCGGGATTTTACCGAAGTACCTGGGGGTTACCGGAACCCCCGGGGGTTAATGGGCCTACATGGGCCATGAGGGAGAAAAGGAGGGCCGACCAGGGCAGGCCACGCGCCTCCTCCCCCCTAGTCCGAATAGGACAAGGAAGGGGGGCGGTGCCCCCCTTTCCTCTTTCCCTTCCCCCCTTTCCTTCTCCAACAATGCAAGATTAGGGAGTCCTACTCCCGGTGGGAGTAGGACTCCTCCAGGCGCACCCCTAGGGGGCCGGCCGCACCTCCCCCCCTCCTTTATATACGGGGGCAGGGGGGCACCCCAAGACACAAGTTGATCATCGTGATCGTTCCTTAGCCGAGTGCGGTGCCCCCCTCCACCATATTCCACCTCGGTCATATCGTTGCGGTGCTTAGGCGAAGCCCTGCGTCAGTAGAACATCATCATCGTCACCACGCCATCGTGCTGACGGAACTCATCCCCGACACACTGCTAGATTGGAGTCCAGGGATTGTCATCGAGCTGAACGTGTGCTGAACTCGGAGGTGCCGTACGATTGGTGCTTGGATCGGTCGGACCGTGAAGACGTACGACTACAACAACCGCGTTGTCATAACGCTTCCGCTTACGGTCTACGAGGGTACATGGACAACACTCTCCCCTCTCGTTGCTATGCATCACCATGATCTTGCGTGTGCGTAGGAATTTTTTTGAAATTACTACGTTCCCCAACAGTGGCATCCGAGCCTGGTTTTATGCGTAGATGTCATATGCACGAGTAGAACACAAGTGAGTTGTGGGCGATACAGGTCATACTGCTTACCAGCATGTCATACTTTGGTTCAGCGGTATTGTGAGATGAAGTGGCTCGGACCGACATTACGCGTACGCTTACGCGAGACTGGTTTCACCGTTACGAGCACTCGTGCTTAAAGGTGACTGGCAGGTGTCTGTCTCTCTCACTTTAGTTGAACCGAGTGTGGCTACGCCCGGTCCTTGTGAAGGTTAAAACAACACTAACTTGACAAACTATCGTTGTGGTTTTGATGCGTAGGTAAGAACGGTTCTTGCTCAGCCCGTAGCAGCCACGTAAAATTTGCAACAACAAAGTAGAGGACGTCTAACTTGTTTTTGCAGGGCATGTTGTGATGTGATATAGTCAAGACGTGATGCTATATTTTATCGTATGAGATGATCATTTTTTGTAATCGAAGTTATCGGCAACTGGCAGGATCCATATGGTTGTCGCTTTATTGTATGAAATGCAAATGCCCTGTAATTGCTTTACTTTATCACTAAGCGGTAGCGATAGTCGTAGAAGCAATAGATTGCGTAACGACAACAATGCTACGATGGAGATCAAGGTGTCGCGCCGGTGACGATGGTGATCACGACGGTGCTTCGGTGATGGAGATCACTAGCACAAGATGATGATGGCCATATCATATCACTTATATTGATTGCATGTGATGTTTATCTTTTATGCATCTTATTTTGCTTTGATTGACGGTAGCATTTTAAGATGATCTCTCACTAATTATCAAGAAGTGTTCTCCCTGAGTATGCACCGTTGCGAAAGTTCTTCGTGCTGAGACACCACGTGATGATCGGGTGTGATAGGCTGTACGTTCAAATACAACGGGTGCAAAATAGTTGCACACGCGGAATACTCCGGTTAAACTTGACGAGCCTAGCATATACAGATATGGCCTCGAAACACGGAGACCGAAAGGTCGAGCATGAATCATATAGTAGATATGATCAACATAGTGATGTTCACCATTGAAAACTACTCCATCTCACGTGATGATCGGACATGGTTTAGTTGATTTGGATCACGTGATCACTTAGATGACTAGAGAGATGTCTGTCTAAGTGGGAGTTCTTAAGTAATATGATTAATTGAACTTGAATTTATCATGAACTTAATCCTGGTAGTATTTTGCAAATTATGTTGTAGATCAATAGCTCGCATTGTTGCTTTCATATGTTTATTTTGATATGTTCCTAGAGAAAATTGCGTTGAAATATGTTAGTAGCAATGATGCGGATTGGGTCCGTGATCTGAGGTTTATCCTCATTGCTGCACAGAAGAATTATGTTCTTAATGCACCGCTAGGTGACAGACCTATTGCAGGAGCAGATGCAGGCGTTATGAACGTTTGGCTAGCTCAAAATGATGACTACTTGATAGTTTAGTGCACCATGCTTAACGGCTTAGAATCAGGACTTCAAAGACGTTTTGAACGTCATGGACCATATGAGATGTTCCAGGAGTTGAAGTTAATATTTCAAGCAAATACCCGAGTTGAGAGATATGAAGTCTCCAATAAGTTCTATGGCTAAAAGATGGAGGAGAATCGCTCAACTAGTGAGCATGTGCTCATATTGTCTGGGTACTACATGAAGGAAATATTCCCTAGAGGCAATAATAAAGTTATTATTTATTTCCTCATATCATGATAAATGTTTATTATCCATGCTAGAATTGTATTAACCGGAAACATGATACATGTGTGAATACATAGACAAACACAACGTCACTAGTATGCCTCTACTTGACTAGCTCATTAATCAAAGATGGTTATGTTTCCTAACCATAGACATCTGTTGTCATTTGATTAATGGGATCACATCATTAGGAGAATGATGTGATTGACATGACCCATCCCGTTAGCCTAGCACTTGATCGTTTAGTATATTGCTATTGCTTTCTTCATGACTTATACATGTTCCTATAACTATGAGATTATGCAACTCTCGTTTACCGGAGGAACAGTTTGGGTGCTACCAAACGTCACAACTTAACTGGGTGATTATAAAGGAGTACTACAGGTGTCTCCAAAGGTACATGTTGGGTTGGCGTATTTCGAGATTAGGTTTTGTCACTCCGATTGTCGGAGAGGTATCTCTGGGCCCTCTCGGTAATGCACATCACTATAAGCCTTGCAAGCAATGTAGCTAATGAGTTAGTTACAGAATGATGCATTACATAACGAGTAAAGAGACTTGCCGGCAACGAGATTGAACTAGGTATTGGATACCGACGATCGAATCTCGGGCAAGTAACATACCGATGACAAAAGGGAACAACGTATGTTGTTATGCGGTTTGACCGACAAAGATCTTCGTAGAATATGTAGGAGCGAATATGGGCATCCAGGTTCCGCTATTGGTTATTGACCGAGAATAGTTCTAGGTCATGTCTACATAGTTCTCGAACCCGTAGGGTCTGCACGCTTAACGTTTCGATGACAATTTTATTATGAGTTTATAAGTTTTGATGTACCGAAGTTTGTTCGGAGTCCCGGATGTGACCACGGACATGACGAGGAGTCTCGAAATGGTCGAGACATAAAGATTGATATATTGGACGACTATATTCGGACACCGGAAGTGTTCCGGACGTTTTCGGAGAAAACCGGAGTGCCGGAGGGTTACCGGAACTCCACCGGGAGAAGTAATGGGCCCTATGGGCCTTAGTGGAGAGAGGGGGGCAGCCAGCATGGGCCGCGCGCCCCCTCCCCCTCTGGTCCAAATTGGACTAGGAGGGGGGCGGCGCCCCCCTCTTTCCCTCTCCCTCTCCCCCTTCCTTTCCCCCTCCTAGTAGGAGTAGGAAGGAGGGAGTCCTACTCCTACTAGGAGGAGGACTCCTCCTCCTTGGCGCGCCAGGGCCGGCCGGCCTCCCCCCTTGCTCCTTTATATACGGGGGCAGGGGGGCACCCTAGGACACACAAGTTGATCTACGGATCGTTCCTTAGCCGTGTGCGGTGCCCCCCCTCCACCATATTCCACCTCGGTCATATCGTCGCGGAGTTTAGGCGAAGCCCTGCGCCGGTAGAACATCATCATCATCACCACGCCGTTGTGCTGACGGAACTCATCCCCGACGCTTTGCTGGATCGGAGCCCGGGGATCGTCATCGAGCTGAACGTGTGCTGAAATCGGAGGTGCCGTACGTTCGGTACTTGGATCGGTCGGATCGTGAAGACGTACGACTACATCAACCGCGTTGTCATAACGCTTCCGCTTACGGTCTACGAGGGTACGTGGACAATACTCTCTCCCCTCTCGTGCTATGCCATCACCATGATCTTGCGTGTGCGTAGGAAAATTTTGAAATTACTACGTTCCCCAACACTACAATCGCTTGAATCAAGTGGGAGTTAATCTTCCAGATAAGATAGTGATTGACTTAGTTCTCTGTTCACCATCACCAAGTTACTAGAACTTCTTAATGAACTATAGTATGCAAGGGATGACGAAAAGGATTCCCGAGCTCTTCGTGATGTTGAAATTGACGAAGGTAGAAATCAAGAAAGAACATCAAGTGTTGATGATTGACAAGACCACTAGTTTCAAGAAAAGGGCAAAGGGAAAGAAAAGGAACTTCAAGTAGAATGACAATCAAGTTGTCACTCCCACGAAGAAGTCCAAAGATAGACCAAAGCCTGAAACTGAGTGTTTCTACTGCAAAGGAAATGGTCACTGGAATGGAAATGCCTTGAATATTTGGTGGATAAGAAGGATGGCAAAGTGAACAAGGGTATATTTGATATACATGTTATTGATGTGTACCTTACTAGTGTTTATAGTAACACCTGGGTATTTGATACTTGTTCGGTTGCTAAGATTAGTAACTCGAAACAGGAGTTACAGAATAAACAGAGACTAGTTGAAGGGGAAGTGACGATGAGTGTTGGAAGTAGTTCCAAGAATGATATGATCATCTGTTGGGGAACGTTGCATAAAATAAAAAATTTCCTACGGTCACCAAGATTAATCTATGAGTTCATCCAGCAACGAGAGAGGGGAGTGCATCTACATACCCTTGTAGATCGCGAGCGGAAGCGTTCAAGAGAACGGGGATGATGGAGTCGTACTCGCCATGATCCCAATCACCGATGACCAAGTGCCGAACGGACAGCACCTCCGCATTCAACACATGTACGGAGCGGATGACGTCTCCCGTGCCTTGATCCAGCAAGTAGGAGGGAGAGGTTGAGGAAGAAGGCTCCAACAGCAGCACGACGGCGCGGTGGTGATGGAGTGACAGTTCTCCGGCAGGGCTTCGCCAAGCTCACGCGGAGGAGGAGAGGTGTTGGGGAGGGGAGGGGCTGCGCCTTGGATCTTGTGTGCAGCCCTCCCCACGCCCCTCTATTTATAGGGGAAGGGGCCGGCCCCCTCTAGATGAGATCTAGAGGGGGGGGGCAAGGGGAGGGGGCTTGCCCCCCAAGAAAGGGGGGCGCCCCCACTAGGGTTTTCCCCCCAACCCTAGGCGCATGGGCCCAAGGGGGGATGCGCCCAGCCCTCTAGGGGCTGGTTCCCTGCCCACTATGGCTCATGAGGCCCTCCGAGAGAGGTGGCCCCTCCCGTTGGACCCCCGGAACCCCTCCGGTGGCCCCGGTACAATACCGATATAACCCCGAAACTTTCCGGTGACCGTATGACAACTTCCCATATATAAATCTTCACCTCCGGACTATTACGGAACTCCTCGTGACGTCCGGGATCTTATCCGGGACTCTGAACAACATTCGATAATCACATACAAGTCTTCCTAATAACCTTAGCATCACCAAATCTTAAGTGTGTAGACCCTACGGGTTCAGGAGACATGTAGACATGACCGAGACGCCTCTCCGGTCAATAACCAACAGCGGGATCTGGATACCCATGTTGGCTCCCACATGCTCCTCGATGATCTCATCAGATGAACCACGATGTCGAGGATTCAATCAATCCCGTATACAATTCCCTTTGTCAATCGGTACGTTACTTGCCCGAGACTCGATCGTCGGTATCCCAATACCTCGTTCAGTCTCGTTACCGGCAAGTCACTTTACTCGTACTGTAATGCATGATCCCGTGACCAGACACTTGGTCACATTGAGCTCATTATGATGATGCATTACCGAGTGGGCCTAGAGATACCTCTCCGTCATACGGAGTGACAAATCCCAGTTTCGATTCGTGCCAACCCAACAGACACTTTCGGAGATACCCGTAGTGTAACTTTATAGTCACCCAGTTACGTTGTGACGTTTGGCACACCCAAAGCACTCCTACGGTGTCCGGGAGTTGCACAATCTCATGGTCTAAGGAAACGATACTTGACACTCAGAAAATCTCTAGCTAAACGAACTACACGATCTTTGAGCTATGCTTAGGATTGGGTCTTGTCCATCACATCATTCTCCTAATGATGTGATCCCGTTATCAATGACATCCAATGCCCATAGTCAGGAAACCATGACTATCTGTTGATCAATGAGCTAGTCAACTAGAGGCTTACTAGGGACATGTTTTGGTCTATGTATTCACACGTGTATTACGATTTCCGGATAATACAGTTATAGCATGAATAATGGACAATTATCATGAACAAATAAATATAATAATAACCATTTATTATTGCCTCTAGGGCATATTTCCAACAGTCTCCCACTTGCACTAGAGTCAATAATCTAGTTACATTGTGATGTATCGAACACCCATTGCGTCCTGGTGTTGATCATGTTTTGCTCTAGGGAGAGGTTTAGGCAACGGATCTGCTACATTCAGGTCCGTATGTACTTTACAAATATCTACGTCTCCATCTTGAACATTTTCACGGATGGAGTTGAAGCGACGCTTGATGTGCCTGGTCTTCTTGTGAAACCTGGGCTCCTTGGCAAGTGCAATAGCTCCAGTGTTGTCACAGAAGAGTGTAATCGGCCCCGACGCATTGGGTATGACTCATAGGTCGGTGATGAACTCCTTCACCCAGATTGCTTCATGCATTGCCTCCGAGGCTGCCATGTACTCCGCTTCACATGTAGATCCCGCCACGACGCTCTGCTTGCAATTGCACCAGCTTACTGCCCCACCATTCAAAATATACACGTATCCGGTTTGTGACTTAGAGTCATCCAGATCTGTGTCGAAGCTAGCGTCGACATAACCCTTTACGACGAGCTCTTCGTCACCTCCATATACGAGAAACATGTCCTTAGTCCTTTTCAGGTACTTAAGGATGTTCTTGACCGCTGTCCAGTGTTCCTTGCCGGGATTACTTTGGTACCTTCCTACCAAACTTATGGCAAGGTTTATATCAGGTCTGGTACAGGTCATGGCATACATGATAGACCCTATGGCAAAGGCATAGGGGATGAAACTCATCTCTTCTTTATCTTCTGCCGTGGTCGGGCATTGAGCCGAGCTCAATTTCACACCTTGCAACACAGGCAAGAACCCCTTCTTGGGCTGATCCATATTGAACTTCTTCAATATCTTATCAAGGTATGTGCTCTGTGAAAGACCTATGAGACGTCTTGATCTATCTCTATAGATTTTGATGCCTAATATGTAAGCAACTTCTCCAAGGTCCTTTATTGAAAAACACTTATTCAAGTAGGCCTTTATGCTGTCCAAAAGTTCTATATCATTTCCCATCAGAAGTATGTCATCCACATATAATATGAGAAATGCTACAGAGCTCCCACTCACTTTCTTGTAAACGCAGGCTTCTCCATAAGTCTGCATGAACCCAAACACTTTAGTCATCTCATTAAAGCGAATGTTCCAACTCCCAGATGCTTGCACCAGCCCATAAATGGAGCACTGGAGCTTGCATACCTTGTTAGCATTCTTAGGGTCGACAAAACCTTCCAGCTGCATTATATACAGTTCTTCCTTAAGGTTACCATTAAGGAAAGCCGTTTTGACGTCCATTTTCCATATCTCATAATCATAGTATGCAGCAATTGCTAACATGATTCAGACGTACTTTAGCTTCGCTATGGGAGAGAATGTCTCGTCATAGTCAATCCCTCGAACTTGTCGATAACCCTTAGCGATAAGTCGAGCTTTATATATGGTAACATTACCATCCGCGTCCGTCTTCTTCTTAAAGATCCACTTGTTTTCTATTGCCCGCCGATCATCGGGCAAGTCTGTCAAAGTCCACACTTTGTTTTCATACATGGATCCTATCTCGGATTGCATGGCTTCAAGCCATTTGTTGGAATCTGGGCCCGCCATCGCTTCTTCATAGTTCGAAGGTTCACTGTTGTCTAACAACATAATTTCCAAGACAGGGTTGCCGTACCACTCTGGTGCGGAACATGTCCTTGTGGACCTTCGAAGTTCAGTAGGAGCTTGATCCGAAGTATCTTGATCATCATCATTAACCTCCTCTCTTGTCGGTGCAGGCACCACAGGAACATCTTCCTGAGTTGCGCTACTCACCGTTTCAAGAGGTAGCACTTCATCAAGCTCTACTTTCCTCCCACTTAATTCTTTCGAGAGAAACTCTTTCTCCAGAAAGGATCCGTTCTTGGCAACAAAGATCTTGCCTTCAGATCTTAAGTAGAAAGTATACCCTATGGTCTCCTTAGGGTATCCTATGAATACGCATTTTTCCGACTTGGGTTCGAGCTTCTCCGGTTGAAGTTTCTTGACATAAGCATCGCATCCCCAAACTTATAGAAACGACAGCTTAGGTTTCTTACCAAACCATAATTCATACGGTGTCGTCTCAACGGATTTATACGGTGCCCTATTTAAAGTGAATGTAGCTGTCTCTAGAGCGTATCCCCAAAATGATAGCGGTAAATCGGTAAGTGACATCATAGATCGCACCATATCCAATAGAGTGCGATTACGACATTCGGACACACCATTTCGCTGAGGTGTTCCAGGCGGCGTGAGTTGTGAAACGATTCCACATTTTCTTAAGTGCGTACCAAATTCGTGACTTAAATATTCTCCCCCACGATCTGATCGTAGGAACTTTATCTTTCGGTCACGTTGATTCTCTACCTCATTCTGAAATTCCTTGAACTTTTCAAATGTCTCAGACTTGTGTTTCATCAAGTAGACATACCCATATCTACTCAAGTCATTAGTGAGAGTGAGAACATAACGATATCCTCCACGAGCCTCAACGCTCATTGGACCACACACATCAGTATGTATGATTTCCAATAAGTTGGTTGCTCGCTCCATTGTTCCGGAGAACGGAGTCTTGGTCATCTTGCCCATGAGACATGGCTCGCACGTGTCAAACAATTCATAATCTAGAGACTCTAAAAGTCCATCAGCATGGAGCTTCTTCATGCGCTTGACACCAATGTGACCAAGGCGGCCGTGCCACAAGTATGTGGGACTATCGTTATCAACTTTACATCTTTTGGTATTCACACTATGAATTGGTGTAACATTACGCCCGAGATTCATTAAGAACAAACCATTCACCAGCGGGGCATGACCATAAAACATATCACTCATATAAATAGAACAACCATTATTCTCGGATTTCAATGAGTAGCCATCTCGAATTAAACGAGATCCTGATACAATGTTCATGCTCAAAGCTGGTACTAAATAACAATTATTGAGGTTCAAAACTAATCCCGTAGGTAAATGTAGAGGTAGCGTGCCGACGGCTATCACATCGACCTTGGAACCATTCCCGACGCGCATCGTCACCTCGTCCTTCGCTAGTCTCCGCTTATTCCGTAGCTCCTGCTTTGAGTTACAAATGTGAGCAACCGCACCGGTATCAAATAACTAGGAGCTACTACGAGCACTGGTAAGGTACACATCAATTACATGTATATCACATATACCTTTGGTTTTGCCGGCCTTCTTGTCCGCTAAGTACTTGGGGCAGTTCCGCTTCTAGTGTCCGCTTCTAGTGTCCGCTTCCCTTGCAATAAAAGCACTCAGTTTCAGGCTTGGGTCCATTACTTGACTTCTTCCCGGCAACTGGCTTACCGGGTGCGGCAACTCCCTTGCCGTCCTTCTTGAAGTTCTTCTTACCCTTGCCTTTCTTGAACTTAGTGGTTTTATTCACCATCAACACTTGATGTTCCTTTTTGATCTCCACCTCTGCTGATTTCAGCATTGAATATACCTCAGGAATGGTCTTTTCCATCCCCTGCATATTGAAGTTCATCACAAAGCTCTTGTAGCTTGGTGGGAGCGATTGGAGGATTCTGTCGACCACCGTGTCATCCGGGAGATTAACTCCCAGTTGAGATAAGCGGTTGTGCAACCCAGACATTTTGAGTATGTGCTCGCTGACAGAACCATTCTCCTCCATCTTACAACTGTAGAACTTGTCGGAGACTTCATATCTCTCGACCCAGGCATGAGCTTGTGAAACCATTCTCAGCTCTTGGAACATCTCATATGCTCCGTGCTGCCCAAAACGCTTTTGGAGCCCCGGTTCTAAGCTGTAAAGCATGCCGCACTGAACCAGGGAGTAATCATCACTATGCGACTGCCAGGCGTTCATAACGTCTTGAGTTGCTGGGAAAATGGGTGCTTCACCTAGTGGTGCATCTAGGACATATGCTTTCTTGGCAGCTATGAGGATGATCCTCAAGTTCCGGACCCAGTCCGTATAGTTGCTGCCATCGTCTTTCAGCTTGGTTTTCTCTAGGAACGCATTGAAGTTGAGGGCAACATTAGCGTGGGCCATTTGATCTACAAGACATATTGCAAAGTTTTAGACTAAGTTCATGATAATTAAGTTCATCTAATCAAATAATGAACTCCCACTCAGATAGACATCCCTCTAGTCATCTAAGTGATCCATGATCCGAGTCAACTAGCCTGTGTCCGATCATCACGTGAGACGGACTAGTCATCATCGGTGAACATCTTCATGTTGATCGTATCTTCTATACGACTCATGTTCGACCTTTCGGTCTTCCGTGTTCCGAGGCCATGTCTGTACATGCTAGGCTCGTCAAGTTAACCTAAGTGTATTGCGTGTGTAAATCTGGCTTACACCCGTTGTATTCGAATGTTAGGATCTATCACACCCGATCATCACGTGGTGCTTCGAAACAACGAACCTTCGCAACGGCGCACAGTTAGGGGGAACACTTTTCCTTGAAATTATTATGAGGGATCATCTTATTTGCTACCGTCGTTCTAAGTAAACAAGATGGAAAAACATGATAAACATCACATGCAATCAAATAGTGACATGATATGGCCAATATCATATTGCTCCTTTGATCTCCATCTTCGGGGCGCCATGATCATCTTTGTCACCGGAATGACATCATGATCTCCATCATCATGATCTCCATCATCGTGTCTTCATGAAGTTGTCACGCCAACGACTACTTCTACTTCTATGGCTAACACGTTTAGCAAAAAAGTAAAGTAGTTTAAATGGCGTTTTTCAATGACACGCAGGTCATACAAAAAAATAAAGACAACTCCTATGGCTCCTGCCGGTTGTCATACTCATCGACATGCAAGTCGTGATTCCTATTACAAGAACATGATCATCTCATACATCACATATATCATTCATCACATCCTTTGGCCATATCACATCACAAAACACTTGCTGCAAAAACAAGTTAGACGTCCTCTAATTGTTGTTGCAAGTTTTTATGTGGCTTCTATAGGTGATCTAGCAAGATCGTTTTCTTACCTACGTTAAAGCCACAACGTGATTTGACAACTTCTATTTACCCTTCATAAGGACCCTTTTCATCGAATCTGCTCCAACTAAAGTGGGAGAGATAGACACCCGCTAGCCACCTTATGCAACTAGTGCATGTCAGTCGGTGGAACCTGTCTCACGTAAGCGTACGTGTAAGGTCGGTCCGGGCCGCTTCATCCCACAATACCGCTGAAGCAAAATAAGACTAGTAGTGGCAAGAAAGTTGTCAATATCTACGCCCACAACAAATTGTGTTCTACTCGTGCAAAGAGAACTACGCATAGAACTAGCTCATGATGCCACTGTTGGGGAACGTTGCAAATTTTTTCTTACATTCACCAAGATCAATCTATGAGTTCATCCAGCAACGAGAGAGGAGAGTGCATCTACATACCCTTGTAGATCACGAGCGGAAGCGTTCAAGAGAACGGGGATGATGGAGTCGTACTCGCCGTGATCCAAATCACCGATGACCAAGTGCCGAACGGACAACACCTCCGCGTTCAACACACGTACGGAGCGGATGACGTCTCCCACGCCTTGATCCAGCAAGGAGGAGGGAGAGGTTGAGGAAGAAGGCTCCAACAGCAGCACGACGGCGTGGTGGTGATGGAGTGACAGTTCTCCGGCAGGGCTTCGCCAAGCTCACGCGGAGGAGGAGAGGTGTTGGGGAGGGGAGGGGCTGCGCCTTGGATCTTGTGTGCAGCCCTCCCCACGCCCCTCTATTTATAGGGGAAGGGGGAAGGGGTCCGGCCCCCTCTAGATGAGATCTAGAGGGGGGCGGCGGCCAAGGGGAGGGGGCTTGCCCCCCAAGCAAGGGGGGCGCCCCCACTAGGGTTTCCCCCCAACCCTAGGCGCATGGGCCCAAGGGGGGATGCGCCCAGCCCTCTAGGGGCTGGTTCCCTACTCACTACGGCCCATGAGGCCCTCCGAGAGAGGTGGCCCCTCCTGGTGGACCCTCGGAACCCCTCCGGTGCCCCGGTACAATACCGATATGACCCCGAAACTTTCCGGTGACCGTATGACAACTTCCCGTATATAAATCTTCACCTCCGGACCATTACGGAACTCCTCGTGACATCTGGGATCTTATCCGGGACTCCAAACGACATTCGGTAATCACATACAAGTCTTCCTAATAACCCTAGCGTCACCGAACCTTAAGTGTGTAGACCCTACGGGTTCGGGAGATATGCAGACATGATCAAGACGCCTCTCCGGTCAATGACCAACAGTGGGATCTGGTTACCCATGTTGGCTCCCACATGCTCCTCGATGATCTCATCAGATGAAAAATGATGTCGAGGATTCAATCAATCCTGTATACATTTCGCTTTGTCAATCGGTACGTTACTTGCCCGAGACTCGATCGTCGGTATCCCAATACCTCGTCCAGTCTCGTTACCGGCAAGTCACTTTACTCGTACCATAATGCATGATCCCGTGACCAGACACTTGGTCACATTGAGCTCATTATGATGATGCATTACCGAGTGGGCCCAGAGATACCTCTCCGTCATACGGAGTGACAAATCCCAGTCTCGATTCGTGCCAACCCAACCGACACTTTCGGAGATACCCGTAGTGTACCTTTATAGTCACCCAGTTACGTTGTGACGTTTGGCACACCCAAAGCACTCCTACGGTGTCCGGGAGTTGCACAATCTCATGGTCTAAGGAAACGATACTTGACACTCAGAAAAGCTCTAGCTAAACGAACTACACGATCTTTGAGCTATGCTTAGGATTGGGTCTTGTCCATCACATCATTCTCCTAATGATGTGATCCCGTTATCAACGACATCCAATGCCCATAGTCAGGAAACCATGACTATCTGTTGATCAACGAGCTAGTCAACTAGAGGCTTACTAGGGACATGTTGTGGTCTATGTATTCACACATGTATTACGATTTCCGGATAATACAGTTATAGCATGAATAATGGACAATTATCATGAACAAAGAAATATAATAATAACCATTTATTATTGCCTCTAGGGCATATTTCCAACATCATCATCACACACTCCCTATACTTTCGGGATTAGTGTTAAACCTAAATAGATGTTATTTGGCATTTGCGTTGAGCATGAATATGATTTGATCATGTTTATTGCAATACGGTTATTCTTTTAAAGACATAGAATAATTGTTGTTCTGTTTACATGAATAAAACCTTCAATGGTCATACACCCAATGAAAATAGTTTGTTGGATCTCAATCGTAGTGATACACATATTCATAATGTTATTGCCAAAAGATGCAAAGTTAATAATGATAGTGCAACTTATTTGTGGCACTGCCGTTTGGGTCATATCGGTGTAAAGCGCATGAAGAAACTCCATAAAGATGGATTTTCGGAATCACTTGGTTATGAATCATTTGATGCTTGCGAACCGTGCCTTTTTGGCAAGATGACTAAAACTCCGTTCTCCGGAGCAATGGAACGAGCTACTAACTTGTTGGAAATAATACATACCGATGTATGCGGTCCAATGAGTGTTGATGCTCGTGGCAAGTATCGTTATTTTCTGACCTTCACAAGATGATTTGAGCAGATATGGGTATATCTACTTGATGAAACATAACTTTGAAATAGTTGAAAGGTTCAAAGAATTTCAGAGTGAAGTGAAAAAAATCATCGTAACAAGAAAATAAAGTTTCTACGATCTGATCGCGGAGACGAATATTTGAGTTACGAGTTTGGTCTTCAATTAAAACAATATGGAATAGTTTCACAGCTCACGCCACCTGGAACACCACAACGTTATGGTGTGTCCGAACGTCATAACCGCACTATATTGGATATGGTGCGATCTATGATGTCTCTTATGATTTACCACTATTATTTTGGGGTTATGCATTAGAGACAGCTGCATTCATGTTAAAAGGGCACCATCTAAATCCGTTGAGATGACACCATATGAACTATGGTTTAGCAAGAAACCCATGTTGTCGTTTCTTAAAGTTTGGGGCTGTGATGCTTATGTGAAAAAGTTTCATCCTGATAAGCTCAAACCCAAATCGGAGAAGTGCGTCTTCATAGAATACCCAAAGGAAACTATTGGGTACACCTTCTATCACAGATCCGAAGGCAAGATATTCGTTGCTAAAAATGGATCCTTTCTAGAGAAGGAGTTTCTCTTGAAAGAAGTGAGTGGGAGGAAAGTAGAGCTTGATAAGGTAATTGTACCTTCTCCCAAATTGGAAAGTAGTTTATCACAGAAATTAGTTCCAGTGATTCCTACACCAATTAGTGAGGAAGCTAATGATATTGATCATGAAACTTCAGATCAAGTTACTACCGAACTTTGTAGATCTTCCAGATTAAGATCCGCACCAGAGTGGTACGGTAATCCTATTCTGAAAGTCATGTTACTAGACCATGATGAACCTACGAACTATGAGGAAGCGATGATGAGCCCAGATTCCGCAAAAAGGTTTGAGGCCATGAAATCTGAGATGGGATCCATGTATGAGAACAAAGTGTGGACTTTGGTGGAGTTGCCCGATGATCGGCAAGCCATATTGTATAAATGGATCTTCAAGAGGAAGACATATGCTGATAGTAGTGTTACTATCTACAAAGCTCGACTTGTCGTAAAAAGGTTTTTGACAAGTTCAAGGTGTTGACTACAATGAGATTTTCTCAACTGTAGCGATGCTTAAGTCTGTCCGAATCATGTTAGCAATTGCCACATTTTATGAAATCTGGCAAATGGATGTCAAAACTGCATTCCTTAATGGTTTTCTTAAAGAAGAGTTGCATATGATGCAACCAGAAGGTTTTGTCAATCCTAAAGGTACTAACAAAATGTGGAAGCTCCAGCAATCCATCTATGGACCGGTGCAAGCATCTCAGAGTTGGAATATACGCTTTGATAAGTTGATCAAAGCATATAGTTTTATACATACTTGCGGTGAAGCCTGTATTTACAATAAAGTGAGTGGGAGCACTATCGCCTTTCTGATAAATATATGTGAGTAACATATTGTTGATCACAAATGATGTAGAATTTTTCTGGAAAGCATAAAGGAGTATTTGAAAGGAGTTCTTTAAAAGAAAGACCTCAGTAAAGCTACTTACATGTTGAGCATCAAGATCTATTGAGATAGATCAAGACGCTCGATAAGGTTTTCAATAAGTACATACCTTGTCAAGATTTTGAAATAGTTCAAAATGGAACAGTCAAAGAAAGAGTTCTTGCCTGTGTTGCAAAGGTGTGAAATTGAGTAAGATTCAAATCCCGACCAAGGCAGAAAATAGAAAAGAGAATGAAAGTCATTCCCTATGCCTCAGTCATAGGTTCTATAAAGTATGCTATGCTATGTACCAGACCTATTGTATACATTGCTCTTAATTTGGCAAGGGAGTACAATAGTGATCTAGGAGTAGATCATTGGACATTGGTCAAGAATATCCTTAGTGAGGACTAAGGAAATATTTCTCGATTATGGAGGTGATAAAAGA
Organism: Triticum timopheevii; assembly: GCA_963921465.1. Lineage (NCBI taxonomy): Eukaryota > Viridiplantae > Streptophyta > Magnoliopsida > Poales > Poaceae > Triticum > Triticum timopheevii. Next base: position 463,363,397 of record OY997272.1, on the reverse strand, counting down.
GCCCGTCGTAAAGAGTTACATCGGTGTAAGTTTTCACACCGATCTAGATGACTCTAAGTCTCAATCTGGATACATATTGAAAGTGGGAGCAATTAGCTAGAGTAGCTCTGTGCAGAGCATTGTAGACATAGAATATTTGCAAAATACATACGACTCTGAATGTGACAGACCCGTTGACTAAGCTTCTCTCACGAGCAAAACATGATCACACCTTAGTACTCTTTGGGTGTTAATCACATAGCGATGTGAACTAGATTATTGACTCTAGTAAACCCTTTGGGTGTTGTCACATGACGATGTGAACTATGGGTGTTACTCATATACAGATATGAATATTGGTGTTAAATCACATGGCGATGTGAACTAGATTATTGACTCTAGTGCAAGTCGGAGACTGAAGGAAATATGCCCTAGAGGCAATAATAAAGTTATTATTTATTTCCTTATTTCATGATAAATGTTTATTATTCATGCTAGAATTGTATTAACCGGAAACATAATACATGTGTGAATACATAGACAAACATAGTGTCACTAGAATGCCTCTACTTGACTAGCTCGTGAATCAAAGATGGTTAAGTTTCCTAGCCATAGACATGAGTTGTCATTTGATTAACGGGATCACATCATTAGGAGAATGATGTGATTGACTCGACCCATTCCGTTAGCTTAGCACTTGATCGTTTAGTATGTTGTTATTGCTTTCTTCATGACTTATACATGTTCCTACAACTATGAGATTATGCAACTCCCGTTTATCGGAGGAACACTTTGTGTGCTACCAAACGTCACAACGTAACTGGGTGATTATAAAGGAGCTCTACAGGTGTCTCCAAAGGTACATGTTGAGTTGGCGTATTTCGAGATTAGGATTTGTCACTCCGATTGTCGGAGAGGTATCTCTGGGCCCTCTCGGTAATGCACATCACTATAAGCCTTGCAAGCAATGTAACTAATGAGTTAGTTGCGGAATTATGCATTACATACCGAGTAAAGAGACTTGCCGGTAACGAGATTGAACTAGGTATTGGATACCGACGATCTAATCTCGGGCAAGTAACATACCGATGACAAAGGGAACAACGTATGTTGTTATGCGGTTTGACCGATAAAGATCTTCGTAGAATATGTAGGAGCCAATATGAGCATCTAGGTTCCGCTATTGGTTATTGACCGGGAACAGTTCTAGGTCATGTCTACATAGTTCTCGAACCCGTAGGGTCCGCACGCTTAACATTACGACGACAGTTTTATTGTGAGTTTATAAGTTTTGATGTACCGAAGGTTGTTCGGAGTCCCGGATATGATCACCGACATGACGAGGAGTCTCGAAATGGTCGATACATAAAGATTGATATATTGGAAGCCTATATTTGGATATCGGAATCGTTCCGGATGAAATCGGGATTTTACCGGAGTACCGGGGGGTTACCGGAACCCCCCCGGGGGTTAATGGGCCTACATGGGCCATGAGGGAGAAAAGGAGGGCCAGCCAGGGCAGGCCACGCGCCCCCTCCCCCCTAGTTTGAATAGGACAAGGAAGGGGGGGGGGGGGCGCCCCCCTTTCCTCTTTCCCCTCCCCCTTTCCTTCTCCAACAAGGCAAGAGGAGGGAGTCCTACTCCCGGTGGGAGTAGGACCCCTCCAGGCGCACCCCTAGGGGGCCGGCCGCACCTCCCCCTCCCTCCTTTATATACGGGGGCAGGGGGGCACCTCAAGACACAAGTTGATCATCATGATCGTTCCTTAGCCGTGTGCGGTGCCCCCCTCCACCATATTCCACCTCGGTCATATCGTTGCGGTGCTTAGGCGAAGCCCTGCATCGGCAGAACATCATCATCGTCACCACGCCGTCGTGCTGACGGAACTCATCCCCGACACACGGCTGGATCGAAGTCCGGGGATCGTCATCGAGCTGAACGTGTGCTGAACTCGGAGGTGCCGTACGTTCGGTGCTTGGATCGGTCGGATCGTGAAGACGTACGACTACATCAACCGCGTTGTCATAACGCTTCCGCTTATGGTCTACGAGGGTACGTGGACAACACTCTCCCCTCTCGTTGCTATGCATCACCATGATCTTGCATGTGCGTAGGAAATTTTTTGAAATTACTACGTTCCCCGACAGACAATGTGCCCGATGTCGACGAATTCGTGCTCGCGAAGCGCCCAGGCGTCCACCACCGTGCCCTTGTCGTCGTAGAGAACAAGGCGGAGAGCATCCCTGCGGAGGAGGAGCTCGCCGTTGCGAAGGGTGACGGTGCGGACGGTCTCCAGATCCGCCGCGTAGCGGACGCGCCACCGAGGGTCCATCCTCAACAGCAATAATGTAAATATCCAAAATGACCTGGAAGAAGGAAAGTGTCAATCGCTAGTTGAAGTAAGAGCTCGGTGAAGATCGAGCACCCGAAGAACCGAGATATTGAGATAGCGTATGCACCATTGGTGTTTGTTTAATTGCAATGATTCTTTAGAGGTGGAACTTCATGCATTGATGCAAGGAATGGCGTTGGCGGTGCAACATAGTAATGAGCCTATTGTCGTTCAATCAGATTTTTCGGAAGCATTGTCGGCTTTGACGGGCGAAGCCCTATCTCGATCAGCTTATTGGCATTTGGTAGCTGGAATTAAGCATCTTATGGTGAATAGAGAGTTTATTCCTATAAAAATTAAGCGTGAGCGAATTAGGGTCGCAGATCGGTTGGCTTTTTATAGTCTTATATGGAGAGTGCTACTGCTGTATGGCTACATAATGGTCCGCCATGTATAGAGGATCTTTTGACTCTCGACTGTAACCCTATTATAGTGGAATAAAACTTATTTTCTGTCGGGAAAAAAATCTGCTAGAGGCTCTGGACTCCTGTCTCGACCTTCCCTGAATCAAAAATAAAAAGAAGGACAACGCTAACGCCCACACGTGTGGTGGGAGCGAAACCCATTCACACACTCTATAACACACAGACTGCGCCACGTCACCGCATGCATGCATGTGGGAATCTTTTTGGATTTTCATTTTTAAAAATATTTTATCTCTTAATTGAAAAATCCAATTGAAGATCCGTTTTCACCATTAAATCCCTCGCGACGAGACCTTCAAAACTAGATCCCATGTTGATATGTTTCGACGAAATTTTTTGTGCGTTAAAAGTCGCCATGTCTATTGCACATGAATTGCCATGGTGTTTAGACTGAAGTTGCCATGATATGTTTCAGCTATTTTCTTCTACATTTAAAAGTATTTTTTTGACATTTATAAAACGGGGAATTAAGAAACTAGACTTGCCATGAGCCATAAACTAAAATTGCCATGATACATGCACTTAAAATTGCCATGGTTCATACAAAAAATAATTTTCATGGTCAAAGTACTGGAGTTGCCATCATCAAAATACTAAAATTGCCATGCTCTACGAACTGAAATTGCCACATGACAACTTTAGTCTAAGCACGATGTCAACTGCAGTGTAAACATCATGGCAACTTTTGGGCAATTTTTTTTTGTCAAAACATATCAACATGGGGTCTAGTTTTGAAGATCTCATCGAGACGGATTTAATGGTGAAAACGGATTTTTAATTTGATTTTTTAATTAGGAGATAAAACATTTTTAAGCCGAAAACCAAAAAGATTTCTGCTGATGTCATCTGTTCACATGTGGCAAAATGAGTGGTAAAGAAGACGTGCGGGCGATGTGCAACATGCCACATGTGTGGGCATTAGTTTTTTCGAAAAAGAAAACTCCTTCCCTCGATCTTACTACTCCGCAAATACCCCTTCCCCGCAGTCACATCCACCACTCAAACCCTAGGAGAATCCGTCCCACCGATCCACTCCCATTCCCATGGCCGCCGCCGACCCGACCTGGATGATGCTGGGCAAATTTTTTTTTGTCGAAACATATCAACATGGGGTCTAGTTTTGAAGATCTCATCGAGACGGATTTAATGGTGAAAACGGATTTTTAATTTGATTTTTTAATTAGGAGATAAAACATTTTTAAGCCGAAAATCAAAAAGATTTCTGCTGATGTCATCTGTTCACATGTGGCAAAATGAGTGGTAAAGAAGACGTGCGGGCGATGTGCAACATGCCACATGTGTGGGCATTAGTTTTTTCGAAAAAGAAAACTCCTTCCCTCGATCTTACTACTCCGCAAATACCCCTTCCCCGCAGTCACATCCACCACTCAAACCCTAGGAGAATCCGTCCCACCGATCCACTCCCATTCCCATGGCCGCCGCCGACCCGACCTGGATGATGCTGGGCAAATTTTTTTTTGTCGAAACATATCAACATGGGGTCTAGTTTTGAAGATCTCATCGAGACGGATTTAATGGTGAAAACGGATTTTTAATTTGATTTTTTAATTAGGAGATAAAACATTTTTAAGCCGAAAATCAAAAAGATTTCTGCTGATGTCATCTGTTCACATGTGGCAAAATGAGTGGTAAAGAAGACGTGTGGGCGATGTGCAACATGCCACATGTGTGGGCATTAGTTTTTTGGAAAAAGAAAACTCCTTCCCTCGATCTTACTACTCCGCAAATACCCCTTCCCCGCAGTCACATCCACCACTCAAACCTTAGGAGAATCCGTCCCGCCGATCCACTCCCATTCCCATGGCCGCCGCCGACCCGACCTGGATGATGCTCGATCGTTTCGTCTTCCGCAGGGATGACGCCGAGTCCTTCCTGGACGAGGACGCCGCTCCCTTCACGATTGAAGGCGACATCTCACCGGACGGCATGTTCTCCATCGCCTTCCGCATCGCCAAGCCTCCGGTAACCTCCCGCATGTACCTCAAATGGAAGTGCGGCCCTAAGGCATGCCCTGGGTGCATTCCCGTGGCAGCGCACCGTGGTGTTCTTCTACTCAGGTTCACCCCTGAGCCGGGGAAGCTCGGCTTTGTGGAGCACTTCTTCATCTGCAGAAGTCGGTATGACCCGCTTGACAGCTCGCCCTTTGCACTAGAGCGAATTCCTTCCTGCGCCACGATATGGCATGACGAGGACGGGATAGAGATACCTATGCGACGACTGTTTGGGGATGACACCGTTGGCGTGTTGTCCCGTGATGAAGATTTTGCCATAGCGCAGCTCGTCCTGCGCAGGCCCTTGGTGGAGGCTGATAAGATGGAAGCGGATCTGTGCGTGCTCCGATCCAAGTCAAATACCGACTATACATGGGAGATTGAGGAGGGGCTTCCTATCCTTTACGAAGCGGATGAAATCTGTGACTTGGAAGCTTGGGGTACCCATAGAGTCATCCCCTTCAACGAATACTTATGCTGGGTTAACTATGGTATAGGAAGTGTCTTATTCTGCGAGGTATTCGAAGAAAGGCCCAAGATTTCTTACCTGAGGCTGCCCATACATAACCGCTGCCTAAGGCAACGCCCTGTACTTGACAGAAAGTGCAGCGTGTGCTTGACGAAAGGCTACTTTGGCGCCCATGAGCTAACGTTTGTTGATGTGGATCGCGAGGATGGTTACCTTGTCGGCCCACTGAGCCCTGAAACTGGTTTTACTATTGCTTACCATGTTCTAAGGAAAACAGGCTGTAGTGGCATGAAGTGGGATCTGGTCTTTTTCCTCACATCTGCTGAACTGTGGGATCTCAATAAATCTCTGCCACGCGAAGTTCTGACGTTTCCACATGTAAGCATGGATGAGCCTAATGTGGTACACTTTCTATTGTCTCAGCCAGTGTCGCATCAACTTGTCAAGGTTTCAGTGGTTTCCATCGACATGATTAGACGCAAAGTGCTCTCAGTAGTTCCATATATTGAAGAGAATGATATCCAAGGCAAAGACCCCCAGCTGGTCTCGCAAGCGTCCAGTTATCTCCAGTCATTCCTTCCCTCCGAACTTCCGAAGTTCGTTGATCCCGCCTGGTACTTGCATCTTCCGTATTTATTTTTGGGCACACTTTTCATTTTTGCACTCAATTTTGTTGCTTTCTCCGTGTTGCAAACATTGGCTGAATTTGAATTTGAATTTTGCTATAAAACTATGACAACTAGGCTAAGAATGAGAACCAGTTGCTGTTACTTCAGATAGCAACATCTGCAATTGATATAAATAACACAAAAGAAACAACAACTTATTTTAGCCGCTGTGAGTTGTTTCCACCCTTTATACAATGTTCTGCATTTATATTTTAAGTAGGTTTTATTGAGTCAATTCACTGATTCACTTGCTACCCTTGTCTTGCTTATGGAGTCAATTGAATCTGAACGAACAAATTCTAAATTACTCAAAAGCTTTGTTGCACAGCACGACTAATAGTTAAACGTGGTCACAATAATGTTTACTTGTATATCTACCATTCCATTATATTCCTGAGTTATAAATGCACCTAATATGACCTGGTATCTGCGGTAACAAGATTTAAATTTTTTGATTCTATATCCAATTCAACTATGTTTAGATGGTTTGCTGTTCCAGTTAGTAGTGACGTCAGGTGCTAGCATTCACATATTCTCGTCTTGCTTCATTGTTTATTATATTTAGGTGGGTGGATGTGGATTACAATTGTTTGGTTATATACTGTTACTACCCTTTTATCATATATGGTCTGTACTTTCTAAAACACATAAAACCAGACCTTTACAGACACTTTATTTGTCAGGGACATGTATTTATTTGTAATTCCCTCTTAATGATAACAGAAAGCACTTGCTGTTCTATGAAGATAGCATCAACTCAGTACCATCTAAGTGGTAAGAAATGGAGAATATGATCAATGAGAGGATGAAATGGGTGGCCTGGAGCCAAACACATTGCATGATATTTCCCGCATGATATTTCCCACTGGTATTTCGGCACAATATATGTTCCACGCCTGCTAGTTTTGTACCTTTGTGTTATATGGAGCTGTCAGCTTAGTAATTTGATGTTGCTTGAACTGTGAAGATTATATTCAGTCCATGAGATCTGTAGTGCGATACTTATGATATGGTAAGTTTTTATGCACTCATTATTTCATATTGTTTTTGCTGATGATGGTTGAGTCCAACACATACTAACTAATTCTTGGTCTCTGTTTGACTGCAGTGAAGGGTTTGGTTGAGTAGGGCGTGTAGTTCACATGGTGGGAACCTCTTGGGTGAGAATTAAGAAATCCCGCACCCTGCCTTCACTAAACGTTTTTACGCCTCATGGTTTTCTGCACACATGTTTTGCAGAACGATTAGCTTCCTCCTTAGGTCCATGTCAGAAATGGATCCTGTATTGGCTCACTTACATGTGAATTATGGGATTGGAGGGGGTATACAAATGGCCTTTGTGTGTGCCAAATGCTGGTTGCATGAGGCACAGTTTGATCTGGGAATGAAATGGTGGTCACCATGTGGTTCGATGAGTGGCGTGAGGGTGGATTAAGCTTGCCATTTCTGTTTTCTAGTGCTCTTTGCATATAATTTTAGCTCAATTGCATGACACCAGAGCTCAAAGGCTGTAACTTTGTTATTGGTTTTTAATTTACTTATATGGAGTACTGGTGGATGTACTATCATTGGCAGGGAATGTAGATGTGTCTGTCGTCTAATTGGAGACCATGATAAATGAAGAGGCACAAAAATGTGGAAATTGGCTGCTATGCTTGCCTAACATCAGTTACATCTTGGAGAGTCTAGCACCTTGTGGGAGCATTCATGTAATCATGTTTACACATTTTTTTGTCAAAAGGCACAACATTCTTATTTTGGATTTTGATTCGTCACAGGCTGTATATGGTTTATGGTTTATAGGGACACAATGTTGATGGGTTAGTTCAGGGTGAATTTCAAAGTTTTAAATTAGTGGTTGCAATAGTTATTGTGTTATTGCTTATTAGGGCAACTCCAACACGAATCAGACTGGATTATAACTTGATTTATATTTTAAGTAGTTTTTTATTTTGTCAATTCACTGATTCACTTGCTACCGTTGTCTTGCTTGATCTGAATGAATTTGACTCGAAAGCTTTGTTGCACAGCACGACTAATAGTTAAACGTGGTCACAATAATATTTACTTGTATATCTGTCATTCTGTTATCTAGTAATACTGAAATAGTGTTAGTGGGGCTGTGGAGTAGCAGGATCTTTTTTGTATTTGTTTTTTTGCACTTTAGTATTGCAGTAAGAATATTTGTTTTCAGTAGTAAGTTAATTCACTTTATTTCAGTGATAATATATCAGCACTTTGCTTCTTTTTTTTCCTGCAGCAAGCATGTCTTGGATTCTTGATGCGGAGCATCCTATGGACATCACCATGTCAAGAGCCCATTTGGCAAGTGACACGTGCGACATCTACTTCACACACACTAAGGTGAATCATCTCCTTTACACGTGCTCACTTGACCCCTTCGAGGATGGCATACTACTTGACACTTCTCCCGTGTGCATGCATAGGTACTGTCGGAACTTCACGGATGACGAGGAGGAGTGCAAGCGCCAAGGAACGACTACACCATCCGCGAGGGAAGCGTGGAAGAGAAGACGGAAGAAAGGAGAAGAAGATGGAGCGGCTGCAGGAGCCAGGCCGGACATCCGGACCACCGTCCGGATCATCCGGGCTCGGCCGGATCATCCGGGTCCCCCTCCGGATCATCCGGATAATTTGGCCCGAAGACAACAGAAGTGGCTCGACGAAGCCGGATCATCCGGACGGTCGCCCGGATCATCCGGACCCCCGACACCCGGATCATCCGGGCCACCTTCCGGATCATCCGGACCCCGCCTGCGTGCGTGACTTGGGCCGAAGCCCGTGTACCCCTTCGCCCCTCACTTACCCCTTCGCCCCTTGGGCTATAAATAGACCTCCTCCACCTCCTTTCTAGGGTTAACAAAGTGATAGCTCATTCTTAGGTGAGCTTTGCTCCTACCTACCTCTACTCTTGAGAGAGAGAGACCACTACTCCATTGGACGCCAAGACCTCCATCTAGGAGAAGATCCCCCTGCGGATTCAAGACCCCTCTTTAGGGAAGATCCATCTAGGATATCATCAAGACCTCCTCTTGGAGATGAACCTTACCTTGTATCTTTCCCTTTGTTGTTCATGTACCTTGTGATCTTGTGTGTTTGATTGTCTAGTGGATGTGTGATTTGGACTTGTTCTTGAGTGTTTCCCCTTGTGATTTCTCCCCGTTCTTCCTCGTGTTCATCGTGTTCTTCGAGGGATCCCACTCCAAACGTGAAAGATCGACGAATTAGGGTTCCACCCTACATCATATGGTATCATGAGCCACGTTGATCACGTTTTTGGAGCCCCTACCCCTCTTTTTCTAGCTTGATTTTGTTGATTTCGTCCTAAATCCGAAAATCCCCACCAAAAATAGCCCCAAATTTTTTTGTGATTTGTTGGTTTGATGATGTTTTGTTGATTTTGATCCATGAATTTGCTTGGTTTCGAGTGGATCTAGCATTTCCCCAAGTTTCCCCACCTTCCATCCACGAAATCTCATCAATTTTGCCCCGAAAATCCCCCATTTCCGCCCAAAAATTCGTCTCCACGAGCAAATCCCGAGCGGATTGACTTGCCCGGATCATCCGGACCTTCTCCCGGATCATCCGGACCAAGCCCGGATCAGCTGGACGCTCCCCCGGACGTCCGGATACCCCACACACCTAGAAAACAGAACCGGCGCTGACGAACCCGGATCATCCGGCTGTACACCCGGATCATCCGGACCTAGCCCGGATCATCCGGACCTCCTCCCGGATGTCCGGTTAACCCTGACACTGACTCGGCTGAATTCTTGTTTCGGTCATAACTAATTCATCCGAACTCCGATTTTGACGTTCTTTAGCTCGTTTTGAAGCTCTTGACATCCCCCATCCCACAAAAATACCACCAACATCATTTGACTCCATCATATTTTCTGAAATTTGGCAAGTTTGCCTAGGCCCTCCACCATATCATCCGCATTTCCACCACCGACTTCCGCAACCTAACCCATTTCGTTCCCCATTGCATATGTGGTTGCTTGAGTAGTGATTCACGTCTCCTAAGGTGTTTCGGCTACTTAGGGACGGTTGCTTCTTCTTCAACCACCACCACCACTTCCACATAACCTTCCCCACCATACACTTCCGTCACCCCCAACTTAACCCAATTGTTGTTTGAGCTTGTTTGAGTTGTGGCTTGTGTCTCCTAAGGTGTTTCGGCTACTTAGGGACGACAACTTCAACTCCGACTCGTGTTTAGTCCATCATTCCACTTCCGCATTGTGCAACACCACCACCGCTTTCCGCTACCACCATTTGACATTTGTCATTTGAGATTTTGAGTTTGCGATTTTTCCGTTTCCTAAGGTGTTTCGGCTACTTAGGGACGAGTCTCCATCATCTTGGTATCTACACCAAGAACACCGCCACTCATCATCGCAAAGGACGGTAACCTCGACGACACCTTTGTATATTCCCTTGCAATTGCATTGTTAACCCCTAGCCCATTTTGCGTTACTTGCCTATCGAGACTAGCCATTTGAGTATTGCCGGCAACGTTACTTGTGCACATTAGTGGTCTACACCATCCATTGCATACATACCATATCATCTTGGTATCATATCATCCATTGTGCCTCAAGTTTGTTCCCACATATACACAATTGCTATCTTGGTTGTGCATAGTGCAAATTGGCCATAGAAAAAGAAAGAGAAAAAGCTTTTAAGCAAAAAGAGAGCAAAGAGCTCGTGAGCAAGTGCCATAGCATCATACCCCCATTGCAAATAAGAGCCATACCAAAATCTACATCATATGATATCATGCTCGAGAGAAACACCGGGAACCCTACATACATAGCATACTTGGGATAGAAGTTTATCCATTTTGCATCTTATAGGTTGTGCACAAGTGTCGTATCCGCCTATTGAGCAATCGTGCTAGCGTCTCTCTTGAGTTGTGCAACACGAGCATTTTCCGTGGATTCCACATTTTGTGCTCATTCCTTGGTTGCACGACCCCATTTATCTATCCGTGTGTGTGTTTCCGTGTACCTTTCATTGCTATTGGTCTACTTGTTTCGCTTGCGAATTTGTGAATCTCTTTCAACATTATTGACTCTTGCTAACATTTTGCATCAAATTTTTGTGCCACTATCCTCACCGAGCTCTACCATAAGCTTTACTTGATAGGTGTGAGTGAACAAGTCCGGTACCAATTCCACTATTCTTTCATCTCACATTGAGTGAAACGAGATACATCCTCAACTTTGGGAAAAGGTAACTTGGTATTGTTTATCTCATTTCCTACTCACCTCTACTCGAGTCTTGTGATGGATAGGCAAGGCATTTCACTTTCGGTCTACAACAACAACGACGAGTTCGATGCCATGAACAACAACTACGACGCCAAGATGGACAAGCGCATGGAGGAGATCAAGGCCCTCATCAAGTCCTACAAGCGATCTTCCTCATCTTCGAGAAGACGCTCAAGAGCACATCCTTCCGAGCTACCATCTCTGGCAAGATCACATCGGCATCGACACCATTACCAACAAGAACGTGAAGGTCAAGAGCTCAACACCAACAACCGCTCAACGACTTCACCATCTCCCTTGGCATCTTCGCCAAGCGACTTCAAGGCATCTTCGCTTACGGACATACGGCATCTTCGCCAACAAGCACCTCAAGACTACACTCAAGAGAAGCTACCCAAGCTCAAGTCCGCGACTTCCACGAGCTACTACGACCTCGACAATGACCACAAGATTCCTTTCTATGGGACTCAAGAACCCGAGGAGTACCTCGAGTGGGAGCGTTTGATGGACGACTACCTCAAGCTACATCAAGTTCGTCCCGAAGATCAAGTGAAGTGCGCCACAAGAAACTTCCACGACTACGCCTCGACATGGTGGCTTCACACACCTTCGGAGAGCTACGAGATGAGTTGGCCCAAGACGAAGAGAGCTTTACGGCGAGAGTTTGTGCCTCCAACCTACACGGAACAACTTCGACGCCAATTGGAGAACACCACCCAAGGATCCAAGTCCATCGACAAGTACTTCAAGGAGATGATGATTGCCTTGCGACGAGCCGGCGTGGACGACCCCATTTCGATGAAGTTCCACTTCATGATGGGATTGCACAACGACATCTCCAAGGCCATCGTCCTCGAGAACTACAAGTCCATCGACGACTACTACATTGGTGCTCTCAAGGCAGAACAAGAACTCATGAAGGCCAAGGCTTCTCCACCCCAAGCAAACTTCGCGGCGACCAAGCTCTACGACAAGCATGAGGCTAGTACCACCAAGATGTCCAAGCCCGACGAGCTCCAAGACGATGCTCCCAAGGACCAAGCTTTGGAGGCAAGCGACAAGGTGGCGAGCAAGGATGATGCTTCCATCTTAGGAGGCGAGAGTGATGATGTGCCATCTTCGGCCTTCATCCACGACGAGAGTGATGATGTGCCATCTTCGGCCTTCATCCACGATGACCACGACGAGATGGTTGAGCATGGGACTTTCCCTTCGACCACGGCGACGTATGATGACTTGAGTGACTTGTGCCACCATATTGAGAGTGAGAGTGACTTCACCACTAGCCCCATATATGATGAGTTGCCACAATTCCCATGTGAGGAGAGCCACAACCCCCATCACTTGAGTGAGATGAGTGACTCCACCATACGTGAGTTTGAGTGCACCTATTTTGAGGGAGTGAGTGAACCACCACATAGAGAGAGTGAAATAGTTGATAGGTCTCGTGAGGCCATTTGCATTTCTAACAACTTGACCTCTACCTCTATTGTGTCTTCTTGTTTGGTGCTAGGTCCCATTTATGATGACGCGCCGCTCCTTGACGACTTCGTCCTCCCTTTGGACAAGACGATGGCCATGGTGGATTATGATGCACCGCCCACATGGTTCCATCAAGATGATGATGATGACCACCATTTGGTCTTTCCCACCTCACCTACACCACTTGAGTGGAATGACAAAGGTAACAAAGGTGAAGGTGATGCTCTAGTCCCACTAGTGGACATTCTTGACATTGATTGCTTGCATGATGTTGATCCACCTATTGCCATGCTTCATGCTAGTATGATTTCCCCATGCGATGATTTGCCCATTTATGATGAGTATGATGATTCTATTGTGGAGTCTATTAGTTGTGATGCCATGTTACATAGGATTTCTTGTGACAATTCTTTAGGTCACATCATGTTTGATAATCCGCTTGACTTGTCATATGCTATGCATGAGATCAACCATATGTCTTATTTGCAATCTCTTCATAGTGACTATGCATATGCCATTAAAATAAACCCAATTTGCACATATGGCATAGATGACAAGCCCATGGTTATTGGCATTTGTTTCTCTTGTGATGATATTGATATGCTCCCTTTGCATCATTTATCTCATATGCCATGCCATGACCACCTAGCTTCGGATATGCATTGTTTTGGATGTTGTCCATTTTCTCCATATGATGTTTCCCATATTGCTCATGAGGAGACCCCCATAGTTTCCTCATACATGTTAGGAGAATCTGATCCATCCCATTCATTGCATGATCCCAATACTTGTGTGCACCATATGCTCCCCATGAATAAACATGCTTTTGATGTGCCATATATTTGTTTGCTCAATTTGTGTCCCCATCGTCTCATACATAACAACTATTCTTTCATGATGGATGACATGTTCATATACCATGCCTCAAATTTCTTTGAGCATTGCTTATCTTGTGCTAACTCACACGTGTACACATCATGATGGATGATGTGTACATTTACCACGCGCACAATTTCTTCGGATTGTGTCTCTTTTGTGTAGGTACCCATGAATATTTGTCAACCTCGCAATCCCACGAGTTGACAAAACGAGCTCTTGAGAGGAATGATGATTTGGGATCCCGTGGACTATCCCTACCACCGTTCCCTTCGCGCAAGGACTACGCGCAACTCCTCTACTTGGCTCTCACACGGCTATGGGCCATTTACCACTTGTCACCTTATGCTCATTTTACCGTGTTCACCTTGCATGCTATGCTTGCTTCTATGCCTTTGCCATGCAATTGTGACCCTTGCTTGCATCTACCCATGTTTCATCATTATGCTACTTCTATGTGTATTTGCATGCTTGGTGGAGATCCGTGTTGCTATTGCCATGTTTATCATGTGCCCCATGCTATTGTCCTCATATCTTGCTTTCATGCTTGTGCTATGACATGTGAATTATTCACACCCACTATTTGCACCAATGACATGTTTGCCATGATTCCTCCTAGTATGTTGCATCTTCGCACTACTAGCTTGCTTGATTTGATAGCTATGAATGTTCGCTATATTGCATCGCCCATGTTCCACTACTTGCTTTCTTGGGTTGATGACATATATGCTCACGCCTCTCACATGATATATCTTGATCATTGTCTCTTGTGTTATAAGTGCTCATCTCATGCGGTTGATGACAACCATCTATATGCTTTGCACATGATTCATATTGCTTCGTGTCATATATCTCCATGTGTTGCCTCTCTCATGCTAGGTTTGCCATGTATTGAGTGCAACAATGCTCTTGCTCTTAAGATTGCCCCCATAGCATTCTTACATATGTTTGGAGATTTTGACATAATTCTTGTGAAGCATGCTTGTCTTACTTCTTTGCACCATATACCTAGTGCCATGAATATTACCATTGTTGCATCATATTATTCATGCACTTATGCTTCAAATGGTTTTGTGCAAAAGATGAGAACCATCATGATGGATGATGTGTTTGTCTACCATGCACATAATTTCTTTGTTTTGTTTTGTGCATGTGTAGGATACTTGGACTTTGTGTCGACTCCCACTTCACGTGAGTTGACCATTCGAGCTCTTGAGAGCGAGCCTCATACATTCGACCACGACTCGCTTCTACACCACATTTCCTACCACTTCAGCATTGTGAAGGACGCATAAGGACATGCTTTCGAGGTGATATCCTTCTATCTCGAGAACACCCAAACCATGAGCATGCATATTCTGGATCATACTTCATGTGTTACTTGCTCCATTGCTATGCCTCATGACATATATGCCTTGTGTGTTGCATCTAGTTCTTCACATATGCCATGTCCCTTTGCTTATCACATGCTTGACTTGATTGCCTCACACATGTTGAACAATTGCTCTTTCCATTGTGTTGAGTGCTACGATATCTTCACTACACCCTATGCACATTATGCTTGGATTGTCTTGCACTTTCCCCATGTGTTTAGACATTTCACTATATTTGGTGTTGTGAATGACTCTTATGCCTACCATAGACCGTTCATTGAGCACTTTATGCATGATTGCTATGACCTTGAGGTAGATGCTTGTTCACTTATAACATATATTTGCATCTTGACCTCCCATTTGCATGCTTGTTCCCATGATATACTTGATTGTGCTCAATTTATATGCTCAAATGCCATGCCACACTTCTTTGTCAAACCATATGCTATGCTTGATGACAACACTTGTTGGGTGAATCACCTCTTGAATGCTTGGTTTTGCTCTTACGACAACCACATTTGTTTTTCCAAGTGCTTGTTATCTTTGCTACTTTTGAAGGAATTACAAGACGGTGCGACATTGGAGAGTGCCCATTTGGAACTACAAGATGACGAATGCTTGGTGATCGTCCACTTCTACACAACGACATCATCTCTTTCCCATGGTGATTTGGATTTCGATCCGAGGTCGGATCTTTCCCAAGGGGGAGGGGATGATGCGGAGCATCCTATGGACATCACCATGTCAAGAGCCCATTTGGCAAGTGACACGTGCGACATCTACTTCACACACACTAAGGTGAATCATCTCCTTTACACGTGCTCACTTGACCCCTTCGAGGATGGCATACTACTTGACACTTCTCCCGTGTGCATGCATAGGTACTGTCGGAACTTCACGGACGACGAGGAGGAGTGCAAGTGCCAAGGAACGACTACACCATCCGCGAGGGAAGCGTGGAAGAGAAGACGGAAGAAAGGAGAAGAAGACGGAGCGGCTGCAGGAGCCAGGCCGGACATCCGGACCACCGTCCGGATCATCCGGGCTCGGCCGGATCATCCGGGTCCCCCTCCGGATCATCCGGATAATTCGGCCCAAAGACAACAGAAGTGGCTCGACGAAGCCGGATCATCCGGACGGTCGCCCGGATCATCCGGACCCCCGACACCCGGATCATCCGGGCCACCTTCCGGATCATCCGGACCCCGCCTGCGTGCGTGACTTGGGCCGAAGCCCGTGTGCCCCTTCGCCCCTCACTTACCCCTTCGCCCCTTGGGCTATAAATAGACCTCCTCCACCTCCTTTCTAGGGTTAGCAAAGTGATAGCTCATTCTTAGGTGAGCTTTGCTCCTACCTACCTCTACTCTTGAGAGAGAGAGACCACTACTCCATTGGAGGCCAAGACCTCCATCTAGGAGAAGATCCCCCTGCGGATTCAAGACCCCTCTTTAGGGAAGATCCATCTAGGATATCATCAAGACCTCCTCTTGGAGATGAACCTTACCTTGTATCTTCCCCTTTGTTGTTCATGTACCTTGTGATCTTGTGTGTTTGATTGTCTAGTGGATGTGTGATTTGGACTTGTTCTTGAGTGTTTCCCCTTGTGATTTCTCCCCGTTCTTCCCCGTGTTCATCGTGTTCTTCGAGGGATCCCACTCCAAACGTGAAAGATCGACGAATTAGGGTTCCACCCTACATCAATTCTCCTGCTGCTCCACGTACTCGTACTGCTGCTTCAACCCAAGTGAACATAAAAACTGCAGAAACAATATATGACTGTCCTGCATGTAACACTTTATTATCATGGCTTTAGTGGACATGTCTATGATTGTGATTTGCAGTGGTGTATTTTGGTT
Organism: Triticum timopheevii; assembly: GCA_963921465.1. Lineage (NCBI taxonomy): Eukaryota > Viridiplantae > Streptophyta > Magnoliopsida > Poales > Poaceae > Triticum > Triticum timopheevii. The sequence continues at coordinate 463,346,568 of OY997272.1, read as the reverse complement.
GGCAAGTGCCAAGATGTCTTTGTGGCAGGATATATGAGATATTGTGCCTCTAGAGGTGGGTGAGGTGTGAGAGTTGTAAACACCTTTGGTGGACTCGGGCTTCTTTACCCATTCTTCCGTGCATGTTTGGGGGGGGGGGTGGGATGAACCCCGGGCAGGCAATGGCACCCGGATCCTTTTAGAAAACAACGGGGCCAGCATCGCCCCTCAAGCCGGCTCGCGCTTGGCCGGGTTGCTCAACCCTGCCAAGCCCCTCGACCCGGCCAAACTCTCCAACCCGGCCGTACTCTTCAACTCGGCCCCAATGGCCAGCTCAAGGCAGCCGAACCCGGCACACCAAGGCTTCAACAACAAGCCAGCTCCCCCTTGGCGTGTTCCTCAACCCGGCCACGGGTCAGCTCCCGTCCATCCAGGCCGTACGATGGGATGAGTCGCCATCTACCGATGACCGAGGCAACAGTGCACCGCTCATGCCTCCCGTCAGCCGAGGCATGGCGACAGTGCTCCCCACCTACCCGCTGACCGAGGCCGACGTGGCAATAGTGCACCCATCGTCACTGCTGACGCCAGCAAGCGGCGACCTGACGGAGCGCCACTGTACCCTACTCAACCCGAGCACTCCCTGACGACCGACAAGACGGCGAACAGTGCCCCTAGGCACGCGGGACCCGCGTCCGGAGAACCCGGCGAGCCCTGAAACCCGGCAGGTCCCAGCTCCGGGTTCCCAAACGCTGACAACCCGGCCCTATGCCTTGTAACATTACCCCCAGGAGCCCTCATGCATACGGGCAAGCAACTAAGCAAGCATACGATAGAGAGATCCACAGCTAGCAACACTCCACCCATACACCAGGGGAAGGGGCAACCCGAACCTTGGCCTGCCTTCCTTCTTCGTCAATACAGCTCTAGGAGAAACTCTGTACTGTTGCATATCAACTACATTCGGCAGGACTAGGGGTGTTATCTCTCCGGAGAGCCCCGAACCTGGGTATGTCTTGCATCTCGCGCTCGCTCATGCCGACCTCGCCTCTGGAGCCCACCAGTGCCCTTGAGCCTCCTCCTCTCTTTACCCGTCCCTTGGCATCTGCCGTGCGCCCACCACGACAGTTGGCGCCCACTGTGGGGCAGCTCGAGGTCCTGGCCGGGAGCATGCTTCAGACGGGGCTTCTCTCCGACTCCACGAGCTAGTCACGCTGGCGGACGACGTCATCGATGCGCTCGTCGCCTCCTTCGCCGCGCTGCGCATCTCTGATGCGCCTGCGGTCGACGAGTACCCCAACAAGGTACTTGATTTTTCTGACTCCCCTCTCTCCCTCGGCGGTAGCACTCCCGCCGGGGCGATGGACCTCCGCGTGGAGGTTTTCATCACCGACACAGACGCCTTTTCCTCATCGAGCGCGGCGAGGAAGGCCGACGAAGCCAGGGCCGTAGCGGATCGGGCCGTCTCGCCCAACCCGTTGCGTGCCAGGATGCAGAGCCTTCGCGTCCCCATCGGCACCGACATCGACGCCTCCAACATCGCCGATGCTCGGACTCGGCTCGAGGAGGACCGCCAGCGCCTGCTAGACCTGACCGAGACGCTCGCCGCCACGCAGCGTCGACTGAACTCCGCTCAGCTGGAGCGCAACGCCACCTATGGCTTCACGCCTGCTGCGGCCGAGCCAAGCCGGGTCACCGACGTGCGAGCCTGGGGCGGCGCAATCGGCCGCGCCTTTGGTGCCATCCCGCCCATCTACGAGACTCTCGTGAAGAACATGCGCGCTGCCCAGGCGGCTGCAGTCGGCCTGGATCAGCTCGCGGGCGAAGAGCTGACGGACGGCCTGCAGCGGGTGCACGACCTCCTCGATGCGGCCAACGCGCAACAAGGCTGCCTCAACCAACTCCCCAGCCGACGGGATTCAGCTCCACCCGCACCGGCGGACCCGGCGATCAGCAGAACATGACGTCTTCACCACCAGGCGAGGCGCACTCCGGCCGCACCCAGACCCGGCGCAACCCCGCCCCGACGACCGTCAGCGGCTTAGGCGACGAGCCAGCCCTGAAAGACCAGCGCAGACCCAATCAACCCTGCCGGCGTCCGGCTTCTGTCGACCCGGCCCCCCACGGCGCGGTCGCCAGTCGGCTCGGCGCACGCGCCATCGACGACACCGATGACCGCCACCGCCTCGATCGGCTCGCTTTCTCCCTGGAGGTGGAGGAGAGCGGTGCCGTCGGACCGACGTGATTCGGTCCACACATCCGGGACGAGCCCTTTCCCAAAGGGTTCACGCTCCCCCGCGACACCCCCAAGTACAACGGCACCGTGAAGCCGGAGGACTGGCTCACCGACTACACCACCGCCATCGGCATCGCAGGCGGCAACCACCGACTCGCCGTGCGCTACACACCGCTCATGCTCCAAGGGTCGGCCCGCACCTGGTTGAACAGCCTGCCGGTAGGCAGCATTAACACGTGGGTCAATTTCGAGCAGGCTTTCGTCCGCAACTTCACCGGGACCTACCGGCGACCCGGCCGCCCCAGCCAGCTCGCCATGTGCGTGCAGGGGCCGGCGGAAACCGGCCGCGAGTACCTCCATGCTGGACCGAGCTCCGGAACAGTTGCGAGGGCGTCCATGAAGTCCAAGCAATCCAGTACTTCGTCAACGGGTGCCGGGATGGCACCCTCGTCAAGCACAAGCTACCGCGCTCCGAGCCGGCCATCATGGCCGCGCTCATGGTGATGGCGGATAAGTACGACAACGCTGACTCCGCCATGAAGATCCAGGTGGTGCTGGATGAAGCCGGCAAAGCGAAGCCGATTTCCCCTCCGAAGCCGGCTGGCAGCAGCACAACCAACAGAACAACAAGCGCAAGGCCGACCAGCCGGCTCAGCGCTACGACAACCGGCTCGTCGCGGCCGCCGAGCAGGCACCCGCGACCGACCTGGCCGCCAAGCGCCGGTAGACCGGCAAGATGGCATGGCAGGCCGCCATGAGATTCGAGGAGATGCTCGACGCCCATGCAAGCACCACAGCGGCACAAGGCCGTCCACACACACACACACATGCTTCGGCAGTGCGCCATCACCAAGCGCATCATGAGGGGCGACGTCCCACCTCCTCCGGCTCCGGCTCCGGGAGCGGGGCAGCCACCTCCACCTCCTCCATCGCCCCCGGCTGGTGGCACGATGCACGACGACGTCTACCCGGCCCAAAACGCGACCTGCGTCGTCTTCACCAGCCTCGGCGACGACAAGCGCAGCGAGCGCCTCCTTCGGCAGGAGGTGAACACCGTCATCCCGGCCAAGCCGGAGAACATGCACTGGTCGGAACGCCCGGTCACATGGACCCGGGAAGACCACTCGGCTGCCATGCCAAACCCGGGTGGCTACGCCCTCGTCCTCAACCCCACCATCATCGCACTTCGGCACACGTGCAAGTTCTCACGAGTCCTCATCGATGGCGGCAGCAGCATCAACATCCTCTACTGTGACACCATGACCAAGCTCGGCCTCGAGGCCAAAGACCTAGAGCCGACCCGGACGATCTTCCACGACATCGTTCCCGGCCTCTCCTGGTCCCTGATCGGCCGGATCCGGCTTGACGTCCTGTTCGGCGACAATAGCCACTTCTGACGCGAGCCGATCTGGTTCGAGGTGGTGGACCTGTCCACCGCGTACCATGCGCTGCTAGGCCGGCCCGCGCTCGCCAGGTTCATGGCGGTCCCCCACTACGCTTACCTGAAGATGAAGCTGTCGGGTCCGAAGGGCCTCATCACCATCACCGGCGACTACCACAAGTCCCTGGAGTGCGCCTGAGACGGCGCCAAGCTGGCCGAGTCACTGGTCATAGCTGAGGAACGGCGCCAGATCAGATCGTCGCCCTGGCCAACGAGACATCAACCGCGCCGATCCCGGCCGAGGAGCCGGCTGACGAGGCCTCCTTCAAACCCTCCAAGGAGACCAAGAAAGTGAAGCTGAACCCGGAAGACCCCAGCTGCAGCAAGTACGTTGTCGTAGGCGCCCGCCTCGACAGCAAATAGGAAGGTGAGCTCGTCGACTTCCTCCATGAGAATCGGGATATTTTTGCATGGACCCCAAAGGACATGTCGGGTATCCCGAGGAAGTACGCTGATCACAAACTCCACGTCCGCAAGGACGCTAAGCCTGTCTGCCAACCCCTACGACGTTTCTACGAAGAGAAGAGAAGAACTATTGGTGAAGAGGTCGCCAAGCTTTTAGCGGCCGGCTTCATCATGGAAGTGTTCCACCCCGAGTGGCTGGCCAACCCAGTCCTCGTCCTGAAGAAGAACAGTACCTGGCGCATGTTATCGACTACACCAGCCTAAACAAGGCCTGTCCCAAGGATTCGTCCACCCTCCCGCGGATCGACCAAGTCATCGACTCCACCGTCGGGTGTGAGCTCCTGTCCTTCCTGGATGCTTACTCCGGCTGTCATCAGATAAAGCTGGACCCAGACGACGCCCTGAAGACGTCCTCCATCACGCCCTTTGGGGCGTATTGCTACATCACCATGTCATTCGGCCTAGAGAACCCCAGCTGTAGGATCGAAAGTATGCCTAGAGGGGGGGGGGTGATTAGACTACTTGACCAAATAAAAATCTAGCCTTTTCCCAATTTTAAGTCTTGGCAGATTTTAGCAACTTTACACAAGTCAAGAAATCAACCTACACATGCAATTCTAAGAGTATAGCAGCGGAATGTAAATCATTGCATATGAAGGTAAAGGGGAGGAGTTTGAAGGGAGCAAACACAATGTTGACACGGAGATTTTTGGCGTGGTTCCGATAGGTGGTGCTATCATACATCCACGTTGATGGAGACTTCAACCCACGAAGGGTAACGGCTGTGCGAGTCCACGGATGGCTCCACCCACGAAGGGTCCACGAAGAAGCAACCTTGCCTATCCCACCATGGCCATTGCCCATGAAGGACTTGCCTCACTAGGGTAGATCTTCACAAAGTAGGCGATCTCCTTGCCCTTACGAACTACTTGGTTCAACTCCACAATCTTGACGGAGGCTCCCAAGTGACACCTAACCAATCTAGGAGACACCACTCTCCAAAAGGTAATAGATGGTGTGTTGATGATGAACTCCTTGCTCTTGTGCTTCAAATGATAGTCTCCCCAACACTCAACTCTCTCTCATAAGATTGGATTTGGTGGAAAGATGATTTGAGTGGAAAGCAACTTGGGGAAGGCTAGAGATCAAGATTTGTGTGGTTGGAATGGTATATCTTGACCTCAACACATGAGTAGGTGGTTCTCTCTCAGAAAATGAATGCTGGAAGTGTAGGCATGTTTTGATGGCTTTCTCCACGAATGAATAAAGGGTGGAGGGGTATATATAGCCTCCACACAAAATCTAACCATTACACACAATTTATCAAACTCGGTGAGACCGAATCATAAAACTCAGTCGGACCGATTTAGTTCATAATGTGACCGTTAGGCATTTCGATGGGACCGACATGTCAACTCGGTGGGATCGATTTCTTTAGGGTTAGGGCATAACTTAATCTCGGTGAGATCGATTACACAAACTCGGTGGGACCGACTTTGGTAATAAGCTAACCAGAGAGTTGGTCAGGCAAAATCGGTGGGACCGATTTGCTCATCTCGGTGAGACCAAAACGTTATGAATGGGAAACAAAGAGTTTGCATTGCGAACTCGGTGGGACCGATCGCTCATCTCGGTTAGACCGAAACGTTACGAAGGGAAACAGAGAGTTTGCAATCCCATCTTGGTGAGACCGAAGTGACTAGGGTTTCTGGCAGTGACTATGTCAAATGAACTCAGTGGCACCGGATAGATCAAATCGGTGGGGCCGAGTTTGATTTTTGGTTTGGGACATATGTGGATATGAGAAAATGGTTGAGGGTTTTTGGAGCATATCACTAAGCATTTTGAGCAAGCAATCCATTAAGAAACACCTCATCCCCTTTTAATAGTATTGGCTTTTCCTATGGACTCAATGTGATCTTGGATCACTAAAAGTAAAATGTAGAGTCTTGAGCTTTAGAGCTTGGCCAATCCTTTGTCCTTAGCATTTTGAGGGGTCCACATTCCTAATCTATGCCATGTTAATCATCGAACTTTCCTAAAATATTCATCTTGAAATAGCATTAGTTCAATGAGCTATATGTTGTTGATCATTACCAAAACCACCCAGGGATAGTTGCACTTTCAATCTCCCCCTTTTTGGTATTTGATGACAAAATATAGATCAAAGCTTCGACAAATGATAATAAAATTGAAATACATCGTTGCTTTGAGAAGTATGGGATAAGCAAGAGCTCCCCCTAAATTTGTGCATTATTTAAGATTTGCTTTTGAGTGCAAATGCACAATCAATTAGTATCATGGGTTACTCTTCCATGTCACATACATCTTGGTGGAGCGCTCAAAATGATAGCAATTAAAAACTTGCACTCATCACCAAGCAAAGTGAATGATCATATATGGATATAAGAGATAATATCATCGAAGCAAACATTAAAGTAGCATATGATCAAACACATGATCATACAAGTATCTCACACAAGGACATAAGGTATCAAATAAGCACACAATAAAGTTCAACCAAACAAATAACAAGAGAGACAAAAATGTTGGGGAACGTAGTAATTTCAAAAAATTTCCTACGCACACGCAAGATCATGGTGATGCATAGCAACGAGAGGGGAGAGTGTTGTCTACGTACCCTCGTAGACCGAAGCGGAAGCATTGATGCAACGTAGAGGAAGTAGTCGTACGTCTTCCCGGTCCAACCGATCCAAGCACCATTACTCCGGCACCTCCGAGTTCTTGACACATGCACAGCTCGATGATGCACCCCGAACTCCGATCCAGCAGAGATGCGGGGAGGAGTTCCGTCAGCACGACGGCGTGGTGACGATCTTGATGTTCAACTGTCGCAGGGCTTCGCCTAAGCACTGCTACAATATGACCGAGGTGTAATATCATGGAGGGGGGCACCGCACACGGCTAAGGAACGATCATGATGATCAACTTGTGTGTATAGGGTGCCCCTCTACCCCCGTATATAAAGGAGGGAGGGAGGAGGAGGCCGGCCTAAGGGGGAGGCGCGCCCTAGGGGGGCAAACCTACTCCAAGTAGGTTTGCCCCCCCCCCTTTCCTATTCGGAGTAGGAGAAGGAAGGAAGAGGGGGGAGGAGAGAAGGAAAGGGGGGGCCGGCCCCCCTTCCAATTCGGATTGGGCTTGGGGGGGGGGGGCGCCCCCTCCCTTGCTCCTTCTCCCTCCATCCCACTAAGGCCCAATAAGGCCCATATACTTACCGGGGGGTTCCGGTAACCTCCCGGAGCTCCGGTATATTTCCAATCTCACCCGGAACAATTCCGGTGTCCAAATATATCCGTCCAATATATCAATCTTTATGTCTCGACCATTTCGAGACTCCTCGTCATGTCCGTGATCACATCCGGGACTCCAAATAACCTTCGGTACATCAAAATACATAAACTCATAATGAAACTATCATCGAAACCTTAAGCGTGCGGACCCTATGGTTCGAGAACAATGTAGACATGACCGAGACATGTCTCCGGTCAATAACCAATAGCGGGACCTGGATGCCCATATTGGTTCCTACATGTTCTACGAAGATCTTTATCGGTCATACCGCACAACAACATACGTTGTTCCCTTTGTCATCGATATGTTACTTGCCCGAGATTCGATCGTCGGTATCCAATACCTAGTTCAATCTCGTTACCGGCAAGTCTCTTTACTCGTTCCATAATACATCATCTCACAACTAACTCATTAGTTGAAATGCTTGCAAGGCTTAAGTGATGTGTATTACCGAGAGGGCCCAGAGATACCTCTCCGACATTCAGAGTGACAAATCCTAATCTCGAAATACGCCAACTCAACAAGTACCTTCGGAGACACCTGTAGAGCACCTTTATAATCACCCAGTTACGTTGTGACATTTGGTAGCACACAAAGTGTTCCTCCGGTAAACGGGAGTTGCATAATCTCATAGTCATAGGAACATGTATAAGTCATGAAGAAAGCAATAGCAACATACTAAACGATCGTGTGCTAAGCTAACGGAATGGGTCATGTCAATCAGATCATTCAACTAATGATGTGACCTTGTTAATCAAATAACAACTCCTTGTTCATGGTTAGGAAACATAACCATCTTTGATTAACAAGCTAGTCAAGTAGAGGCATACTAGTGACACTCTGTTTGTCTATATATTCACACATGTATTATGTTTCCGTTTAATACAATTCTAGCATGAATAATAAACATTTATCATGATATAAGGAAATAAATAATAACTTTATTATTGCCTCTAGGGCATATTTCCTTCAGTCTCCCACTTGCACTAGAGTCAATAATCCAGATCACATCACCATGTGATTAACATCGATAGTTCACATCATCATGTGATTAACACCCATAGTTCACATCGCCATGTGACCAACACCCAAAGGGTTTACTAGATTCAGTAATCTAGTTCACATCGTTATGTGATTAACACCCAAAGAGTACTAAGGTGCAATCATGTTTTGCTTGTGAGAGAATCTTAGTCAACGGGTCTTTCACATTCAGATCCGTTATGTATTTTGCAATTTTCTATGTCTACAATGCTCTGCACGAAGCTACTCTAGCTAATTGCTCCCACTTTCAATATGTATCTAGATCAAGACTTAGTGTCATCCAGATCGGTGTCAAAACTTGCATCGACGTAACCCTTTACGACGAGCCTTTTGTCACTTCCATAATCGAGAAACATATCCTTATTCCACTAAGGATAATTTTGACCGCTGTCCAGTGATCTACTCCTAGATCACTATTGTACTCCCTTGCCAAACTCAGTGTAGGGTATACAATAGATTTGGTACACAGTATGGCATACTTTATAGAACCTATGGCCAAGGCATAGGGAATGACTTTCATTATCTTTCTATCTTCTGCCGTGGTCGGGTTTTGAGTCTTACTCAATTTCACACCTTGTAACACAGGCAAGAACTCTTTCTTTGACTGTTCCATTTTGAACTACTTCAAAATCTTGTCAAGGTATGTACTCACTGAAAAAACTTATCAAGCGTCTTGATCTATCTCTATAGATCTTGATGCTCAATATGTAAGCAGCTTCACCGAGGTCTTTCTTTGAAAAAAATCCTTTCAAACACTCCTTTATGCTTTGCAGAATAATTCTACATTATTTCCGATCTACGATATGTCATTCACATATACTTATCAGAAATGCTGTAGTGCTCCCACTCACTTTCTAGTAAATACAGGCTTCACCGCAAGTCTGTATAAAACTATATGCTTTGATCAACTTATCAAAGCGTATATTCCAACTCCGAGATTCTTGCACCAGTCCATAAATGGATCGCTGGAGCTTGCACATTTTGTTAACACCTTTAGGATCGACAAAACCTCTTGGTTGCATCACATACAACTTTTCTTTAATAACTCCATTAAGGAATGCAGTTTTGTTTATCCATTTGCCAGATTTCATAAAATGCTGCAATTGCTAACATGATTCGGACAGACTTAAGCATCGCTACGGGTGAGAAGGTCTCATCGTAGTCAACCCCTTGAACTTGTCGAAAACCTTTTGCAACAAGTCGAGCTTTGTAGACAGTAACATTACCGTCAGCGTCAGTCTTCTTCTTGAAGATCCATTTATTCTCAATTGCTTGCCGACCATCGGGCAAGTCAACCGAAGTCCATACTTTGTTCTCATACATGGATCCCATCTCAGATTTCATGGCTTCAAGCCATTTTGCGGAATATGGGCTCACCATCGCTTCTTCATAGTTCGTAGGTTCATCATGATCTAGTAGCATGACTTCTAGAATAGGATTACCGTACCACTCTGGTGCGGATCTTACTCTGTTCGACCTACGAGGTTCTGTATTAACTTGATCTGAAGTTCTATGATCATCATCATCAACTTCCTCACTAGTTGGTTTTGACGTCACAGAAACTGGTTCTGTGATGTATTATTTTCCAACAAGGGAGTAGGTACAGTTACCTCATCAAGTTCTACTTTCCTCCCACTCACTTCTTTCGAGAGAAACTCCTTCTCTAGAAAGGATCCATTCTTAGCAACGAATGTCTTGCCCTCGGATCTGTGATAGAAGGTGTACCCAACTGTCTCCTTTGGGTATCCTATGAAGACATATTTCTCCGATTTGGGTTCGAGCTTATTAGGTTGAAGCTTTTTCACATAAGCATCGCAGCCCCAAACTTTAAGAAACGACAACTTTGGTTTCTTGCTAAACCACAGTTCATATAGTGTCGTCTCAACGGATTTAGATGGTGCCCTATTTAACGTGAATGCAGTTGTCTCTAATGCATGATCCCAAAACGATATTGGTAAATCGGTAAGAAACATCATAGATTGTACTATATCCAATAAAGTACGGTTATGACGTTCGGACACACCATTATGATGTGGTGTTCCAGGTGGCATGAATTTGTGAAACTATTCCACATTGTTTTAATTGAAGACCAAACTCGTAACTCAAATATTTGTCTCCGTGATCAGATCGTAGAAACTTTATTTTTCTTGTTACGATGATTTTTCCTCTTCACTCTGAAATTCTTTGAACCTTTCAACTATTTCCGACTTATGTTTCATCAAGTAGATATACCCATATTTGCTCAAATCATCTTGTGAAGGTCAGAAAATAACGATACTTGCCACGAGCATCAACACTCATTGGATCGCATACATCGGTATGTATTATTTCCAATAAGTCAGTAGCTCGTTCCATTGTTCCGGAGAACGGAGTTTTAGTCATCTTGCACAAAAGGCACGGTTCGCAAGCATCAAATGATTCATAACCAAGTGATTCCGAAAATCCATCTTTATGGAGTTTCTTCATGCGCTTTACACCGATATGACCCAAACGGCAGTGCCACAAATAAGTTGCACTATCATTATTAACTTTGCATCTTTTGGTTTCAATATTATGAATATGTGTATCACTACAATCGAGATCCAATGAACCATTTTCATTGAGTGTGTAACCATATAAGGTTTTATTCATGTAAACAGAACAACAATTTATTCTTTTACTTAAATGAATAACCGTATTGCAATAAACACGATCAAATCATATTCATGCTCAACGCAAACACCAAATAACATTTATTTAGGTTCAACACTAATCCCGAAAGTATAGGGAGTGTGCGATGATGATCATATCAATCTTGAAACTACTTTCAACACACATCGTCACTTCACCCTTAACTAGTTTCTGTTTATTCTGCAACTCCCGTTCCGAGTTACTACTCTTAGCAACTGAACCAGTACCAAATACCGAGGGGTTGCTATAAACACTAGTAAAGTACACATCAATAACATGTATATCAAATATACCTTTGTTTACTTTGCCATCCTTCTTATCCGCCAAATACTTGGGGTAGTTCTGCTTCCAGTAACCAGTCCCTTTGCAGTAGAAGCACTTAGTCTCAGGCTTAGGTCCAGACTTGGGCTTCTTCACTTGAGCAGCAACTTGCTTGCCGTTCTTCTTGAAGTTCCCTTCTATCCCTTTGCCCTTTTCTTGAAACTAGTGGTCTTGTTAACCATCAACACTTGATGTTCTTTCTTGATTTCTACCTTCATCGATTTCATCATCATGAAAAACTCGGGAATCATTTTCATCATCCCTTGCATACTATAGTTCATCACGAAGTTCTACTAACTTGGTGATGGTGACTAGAGAATTCTGTCAATCACTATCTTATCTGGAAGATTAACTCCCACTTGATTCAAGCGATTGTAGTACCCAGACAATCTGAGCACATGCTCACTAGTTGAGCGATTCTCCTCCATCTTTTAGCTATAGAACTTGTTGGAGACTTCATATCTCTCAACTCGGGTATTTGCTTGAAATATTAACTTCAACTCCTAGAACATCTCATATGGTCCATGACGTTCAAAACGTCTTTGAAGTCCCGATTCTAAGCCGCTAAGCATGGTGCACTTAAACTATCAAGTAGTCATCATATTGAGCTAGCCAAACGTTCATAACGTCTGCATCTGCTCCTGCAATAGGTCTGTCACCTAGCGGTGCATTAAGGACATAATTCTTCTGTGCAGCAATGAGGATAGACCTCAGATCACGGATCCAATCCGCATCATTGCTACTAACATTTTTCAACACAATTTTCTCTAGGAACATATCAAAATGAACATATGAAAGCAACAACGCAAGCTATTGATCTTATAACATAATTTGCAAAATACTACCAGGACTAAGTTCATGATAAATTTAAGTTCAATTAATCATATTACTTAAGAACTCCCACTTAGACAGACATCTCTCTAGTCATCTAAGTGATCACGTGATCCAAATCAACTAAACCATAACCGATCATCACGTGAGATGGAGTAGTTTTCAATGGTGAACATCTTATGTTGATCATATCTACTATATGATTCACGCTCGACCTTTCGGTCTCCGTGTTCCGAGGACATATCTGCATATGCTAGGCTCGTCAAGTTTAACCTGAGTATTCTGCGTGTGCAAAACTGGCTTGCACCCGTTGTAGATGGACGTAGAGCTTATCACACCCGATCATCACGTGGTGTCTGGGCATGACGAACTTTGGCAACGGTGCATACTCAGGGAGAACACTTCTTGATAATTTTAGTGAGAGATCATCTTAAAATGCTACCGTCAATCAAAGCAAGAATAAGATGTATAATAGATAAACATCATATGCAATCAAAATATGTGACATGATATGGCCATGATCATCTTGCGCCTTTGATCTCCATCTCCAAAGTACTGTCATGATCTCTATCGTCACCGGCATGACACCATGATCTTCATCATCTTGATCTATATCAATGTGTCATCACATGGTTGTCTCACCAACTATTGCTCTTGCAACTATTGCTATCGTATAGCGATAAAGTAAAGCAATTATTTAGCACTTGCATCTTATGCAACAAAGAGACATCCATAGGGCTTCCGCCAGTTGCCGATAACTTCAACAAAACATGATCATCTCATACAACAACTTATATCTTATCACGTCTTGACCATATCACATCACAACATGCCCTGCAAAAACAAGTTAGACGTCCTCTACTTTGTTGCTGCAAGTTTTACGTGGCTGCTACGGGCTTAAGCAAGAACCAATCTCACCTACGCATCAAAACCACAATGATAGTTTGTCAAGTTGGTGCTGTTTTAACCTTCGCAAGGACCGGGCGTAGCCACACTCGGTTCAACTAAAGTTGGAGAAACTGACACCCGCTAGCCACCTGTGTGCAAAGCACGGCGGTAGAACCAGTCTCGCGTAAGCGTACGCGTAATGTCGGTCTGGGCCGCTTCATCCAACAATACTGCCGAACCAAAGTATGACATGCTGGTAAGCAGTATGACTTATATCGTGCACAACTCACTTGTGTTCTACTCGTGCATATAACATCAAACCATAAAACCTAGGCTCGGATGCCACTGTTGGGGAACGTAGTAATTTCAAAAAATTTCCTACGCACACGCAAGATCATGGTGATGCATAGCAACGAGAGGGGAGAGTGTTGTCTACGTACCCTCGTAGACCGAAGCGGAAGCGTTGATGCAACGTAGAGGAAGTAGTCGTACGTCTTCCCGGTCCAACCGATCCAAGCACCGTTACTCCGGCACCTCCGAGTTCTTGACACACGTACAGCTCGATGACGCACCCCGAACTCCGATCCAGCAGAGATACGGGGAGGAGTTCCATCAGCACGACAGCGTGGTGACGATCTTGATGTTCAACTGTCGCAGGGCTTCGCCTAAGCACTGCTACAATATGGCCGAGGTGTAATATCATGGAGGGGGGCACCGCACACGGCTAAGGAACGATCACGATGATCAACTTGTGTGTATAGGGTGCCCCTCTACCCCCGTATATAAAGGAGGGAGGGAGGAGGAGGCCAGCCTAAGGGGGAGGCGCGCCCTAGGGGGGCAAACCTACTCCAAGTAGGTTTGGCCCCCCCCCTTTCCTATTCGGAGTAGGAGAAGGAAGGAAGAGGGGGAAGGAGAGAAGGAAAGGGGGGGCCGGCCCCCCTCCCAATTCGGATTGGGCTTGGAGGGAGGGGGCTCCCCCTCCCTTGCTCCTTCTCCCTCCATCCCACTAAGGCCCAATAAGGCCCATATACTTACCGGGGGGTTCCGGTAACCTCCCGGAGCTCCGGTATATTTCCAATCTCACCCGGAACAATTCCGGTGTCCAAATATATCCGTCCAATATATCAATCTTTATGTCTCGACCATTTCGAGACTCCTCGTCATGTCCGTGATCACATCCGGGACTCCGAACAACCTTCGGTACATCAAAATACATAAACTCATAATGAAACTGTCATCGAAACCTTAAGCGTGCGGACCCTACGGTTCGAGAACAATGTAGACATGACCGAGACATGTCTCCGGTCAATAACCAATAGCGGGACCTGGATGCCCATATTGGTTCCTACATGTTCTACGAAGATCTTTATCGGTCATACCGCACAACAACATACGTTGTTCCCTTTGTCATCGGTATGTTACTTGCCCGAGATTCGATCGTCGGTATCCAATACCTAGTTCAATCTCGTTACCGGCAAGTCTCTTTACTCGTTCCGTAATACATCATCTCACAACTAACTCATTAGTTGAAATGCTTGCAAGGATTAAGTGATGTGTATTACCGAGAGGGCCCAGAGATACCTCTCCGACATTCGGAGTGACAAATCCTAATATCGAAATACGCCAACTCAACAAGTACCTTCGGAGACACCTATAGAGCACCTTTATAATCACCCAGTTACGTTGTGACGTTTGGTAGCACACAAAGTGTTCCTCCGGTAAACGGGAGTTGCATAATCTCATAGTCATAGGAACATGTATAAGTCATGAAGAAAGCAATAGCAACATACTAAACGATCGTGTGCTAAGCTAACGGAATGGGTCATGTCAATCAGATCATTCAACTAATGATGTGACCTTGTTAATCAAATAACAACTCCTTGTTCATGGTTAGGAAACATAACCATCTTTGATTAACAAGCTAGTCAAGTAGAGGCATACTAGTGACACTCTGTTTGTCTATATATTCACACATGTATTATGTTTCCGTTTAATACAATTCTAGCATGAATAATAAACATTTATCATGATATAAGGAAATAAATAATAACTTTATTATTGCCTCTAGGGCATATTTCCTTCAAAAAAAGGCAACACTCTCTCTCGAAGCCTATGATCTATACATATTTCTCCCCCTTTGGCAACAAGTTACCAAAAAGTTCAAATATGCATAGTGTGTCGGCGTCCTGGACTTGGGGGTATCCAGTCTTGCCTGCCTGCGGCCCACCACGTGGCTCCATCGACGGCCTGGTATGGCCCAGCTTCAACGCCAACACAGCAAGACCCTCGCGAGGGGCCGAGCCTCGCGAGGCGGACGACGCCAAGACCCCCGAAGGAGTTGGCCTCCTCAGGAGGGCTCCTGAGGGGCAAAGAGTTCTATGCAGCTACCTCATGAGGCTCAGCTGACGTGAGCCGTGACAACCAAGGCCAGGCGGGCGCTAGGCGGGCGCCAGGCGGGCGCAGAGCGCAGGCTTCCTCTTCGGTGCAAGGGAGGCAAGCCACAGGCACGGAGTCCCGAGGAATCAACCAAAGGTTTCCATTCTGGTGCAACAAGACCAAGACTGCCAGGACGGCAAGATGGAGGTCATCACCGAGCCCACCGCAACGTCACGGCCAGAGGCTTTTCGCAGGCAAAGACTACTTTTGTCAGAATAGACTGTACTGCTTGTCCCCTATCAAATCCCGCCATTGTGGAATCCCTTCCCGCTCTTATTTGGGAGGAGGACCAAGGCCACTATATATAGGACTTAGCCAGCACCATAGAAAAGGATCGATGAAAGGATCGAGAAGAGGTGTATAGAGGGGGGGGGGGTGATTAGACACTAAGTGAGAAAAGTTGCAGTTTTTAATTTCTTTAAGTTTAAGTGGAGTTTTGTCACAAGTTTAACGATCACAATACATAACAAGCAAGCATGCAAAGAGTATATGAGCAGCGGAAAGTAAAGCATGTAACTTGCAAGAATGTAAAGGGATGGGATTGGAGTGTGCAAACGCAATTGGAGACACGGATGTTTTTGTCGTGGTTCTGACAGGTGGTGCTATCGTACATCCATGTTGATGGAGACTTCAACCCACGAAGGGTAATGGCTACGCGAGTCCACAGAGGGCTCCACCCACGAAGGGTCCACAAAGAAGCAACCTTGTCTATCCCACCATGGCCGTCACCCACGAAGGAATTGCCTCACTAGGGTAGATCTTCACAAAGTAGGCGATCTCCTTGCCCTTACAAACTCCTTGGTTCAACTCGACAATCTTGTCGGAGGCTCCCAAGTGACACCTAGCCAATCTAGGAGACACCACTCTCCAAGAAGTAACAAATGGTGTGTTGATGATGAACTCCTTGCTCTTGTGCTTCAAATGATAGTCTCCCCAATGCTCAACTCTCTCTCATAGGATTTGGATTTGGTGGAAAGAAGATTTTAGTGGAAAGCAACTTGGGGAAGGCTAGAGATCAAGATTCATATGGTAGGAATGGAATATCTTGGTCTCAACACATGAGTAGGTGGTTCTCTCTCTGAAAATGAATGCTGGAAGTGTAGGCACGTTCTGATGGCTCTCTCCGCGAATGAAGAGTGGGTGGATGGGTATATATAGCCTCCACACAAAATCTAACCGTTACACACAACTTACCAATCTCGGTGGGACCGAATCGTCAAACTCGGTCAGACCGATTTAGCAAATAATGTGACCGTTAGGATTTTCAGTGGGACTGACATGCAACTCGGTGGGACCGATATGGTTAGGGTTAGGTCATAACGTAATCTCGGTGAGACCGATTACACAAACTCGGTGAGACCGATTTTTGGTAATAAGTTAACCAGAGAGTTGGTTAGGCAAACTCGGTGGGACCGATTCGCTCATCTCGGTTGGACCAAAACGTTATGAAAGGGAAACAGAGAGTTTGCATTGCAATCTCGGTGGGACCGATCGCTCATATCGGTTGTACCGAAACGTTACAAAGGGAAATAGAGAGATTACTATCCCATCTCGGTGAGATCGAGATCCCTATCGGTGAGACCGATTTGACTAGGGTTTGTGGCAGTGGCAATGACATCTAAACTCGCTGGCGCCAGATAGAAAGAATCGGTGGGGCCGAGTTGGACTTTTGGTTTGGGTCATACGTGGATATGAGAAAGTAGTTGAGGGCTTTGGAGCATATCACTAAGTATTTTGAGCAAGAAAGCCATTAAGAAACACCTCATCCCCTCTTGATAGTGTTGGCTTTTCCTATAGACTCAATGTGATCTTGGATCACTAAAATAGAAAATGTAGAGTCTTGTGCTTGGAGCTTGAGCCAATCCTTTGTCCTTAGCATCTTGAAGGAGTTCCACATCCTCTGGTCCATGACACTTCATTGTTGAACTTATCTGAAACATACTAGGTAAAGGTGTTAGTCCAACAAGAGATATGTTGACATAAATTACCAAAATCACCCAGGGAGCACTTGTGCTTTCAATCCCCCCGTTTTTGGTAATTGATGACAACATACATCAAAGATTTAGATAAAGATATAGAGAATAACAAGTAAAGCTTTGAAAATACATGTAACATGCATAGGCTCCCCCTACATGTATGCAATCATGTAAATATGGAATATAGGAGCATGCGAATGCATAAGCATGACAGAGTAAGCAATGTGTTAGATGTATTTTAGCTATATGCATTAGAGCAAAAGATGTAAATATGGGAAATATACCTTCATGCTCATGAGTCCTTCTCGCAAACAGTATGTACATCAGCAAGAGATCCTCATAAACATGACTGTGATGCATATACTTACCTTGTGGTCTTGAGTTGGCTTAGGATGGAATGAACCTGCATAAACAAGGTTAGATAACACAGATGCACCTACTAGCCAGAGTAAACAAAAGAAACCACAAGAGTACCAAGACTGGGATGACATGTAGAGTGAGTACTAGGTACCACACGTTGAACATAGACATGTCCCCAAAGGTGAAGATGTACAATGAATTTAAGGATTTCCTTCCCTTAGATGTCTTTCTCCCCCTGAATCTAGCATGGGATACTAGGAAAAGACAGGGAACGGAAAATCAGAGCTCAAAGAGAATAAACAGAGCTAATGCAAACAAACAAATATGAACATGTCTTTCCCCTCTTGAAGACATGTGACTTCTCTCCTATTGAACACCAAGCATCTGGGGTCCTTGATGATTACTCTTTCTCCCCTTGAGTATTCTCTCCCCCTATAGATATGATTAAGCTTTGATGTGATCTCTCTCTCCCCCTTTGACATCAATTTCCAAGAAGGGTTCTTCTAGATTTTTGTTACGAATGGGTTTGGTCCTTGGGTCACAGGACAAAGAAGCAAGTTGAATGTGATGCTGGTAGAGGACAAGATTCATTGAGTGGAGCTGGATCAAGAAGAATGCAGAAACAAGTGGCAAAATGTCTTTCCTGCTGTGAAGTCGGTGGCTCCGAGTTTTATGCTTTGGTTACACCGAAAGGTTTTGGTTGGACCAAAGGCAATATACCGGTGTAACCGAGTTCATCACAGAGAAAACACTTGTCACCTCAGCTCACTAGACAAGTAAAATCTCACAAGGATTTGCAAGGAATTATCTGAAAGATTTGTAATGAATTGGATGCAGGGAATGCAGAACAGAAAATAAAAGAGAAGAAATCTAGATGAAGTTTACGAATATGCATGAGACAAATGCAAGAGCACAAAGAAAAAGGAACATGAGAGAACTTCATCTAGAATTGGTCGGCGACAAAGTCACCTATGTTAGAGTATATTGACATAGGAGTCAAGTGAGATCACTTGATCATAGGTCATACTCATCGTTTAAGCTCAAAATGGGGTTACCATTTTTCGTTTAAGCATCTTGATGTATTCGCATCTTGTCAAGTTGCTTTGACTCATGACTTGGAGTAAAGCTTCTCTAAGATGGAATAACATACCTTGGGTGGTGGTGTTGATCGTGATCATGTAGTTGAACTTATGTGGGTCGCTCAAGGTTGATGTAGCTCATCAAGAGTTGGGAGCACCACTTGGAGTTTGAGTTCGTATACCTACATGGGTTAGTTTTGCAAGGAAGAGCACTTGTGTATCCAAAATGACAATCATGAATCTCAATAATAAATTTGTCAAAGGATATGTTTGAGTGGTTTCATGCTTCTTGTCTTCAACCACCATTGTGTAGAGACTTGGTGATGTAGAGATTGCTCAAGATGTGAGTGAGTTGCAATCTCATAGAGTTAGATTCATCCAAGTACCTACATGGGTTAGATAACATGCAAGGTGCATATGTATCCAAGACATAAGATTATCATTGATACGTCTCCAACATATCTACTTTTCCAAACACTTTTGCCCTTGTTTTGGACTCTAACTTACATGATTTGAATGAAACTAACCCGGACGGACGCTGTTTTCAGCAGAACTGCCATGATGTTGTTTTATGTGTAGAAAACAAAAGTTCTCAGAATGACCTGAAAATCCACGGAGGCAAGTTTTGGAAAATATAAAAAATACTGGCGAGAGAATCAAGACCAGGGGCCCACACCCTATCCGCGAGGGTGGGGGCGCGCCCACCCCCCTGGGCACACCCCCTGTCTCATGGGCCCCCTAAGGCTCCACCGACCTCAACTCCAACTCCATATATTCCGTTTCGCAGAGAAAAAAATCAGAGAGAAAGTTTCATCGCGTTTAACGATACGGAGCCGCCGCCAAGCCCTAATCTCTCTCGGGAGGGATGATTTGGAGTCCGTTCTGAGCTCCGGAGAGGGGGATTCGTCGCCATCGTCATCATCAACCATCCTCCATCACCAATTTCATGATGCTCACCGCCGTGCGTGAGTAATTCCATCGTAGGCTTGCTGGACGGTGATGGGTTGGATGAGATTTACCATGTAATCAAGTTAGTTTTGTTAGGGTTTGATCCCTAGTATCCACTATGTTCTGAGATTGATGTTGCTATGACTTTGCTATGCTTAATGCTTGTCACTAGGGCCTGAGTGCCATGATTTCAGATCTGAACCTATTATGTTTTCATGAATATATGTGTGTTCTTGATCCTATCTTGCAAGTCTATAGTCACCTATTATGTGTTATGATCCGACAACCCTGAAGTGACAATAATCGGGATACTTCTCGGTGATGACCATAGTTTGAGGAGTTCATGTATTCACTAAGTGCTAATGCTTTGTTCCGGTTCTATATTAAAAGGAGGCCTTAATATCCCTTTGTTTCCGTTAGGACCTAATAACCCGCAAGTATACGGGATAGTTGTAGCCTCTTTCGATAAGTAAGAGTGTCGAACCCAACGAGGAGCTAAAGGTAGAACAAATACTCTCTCAAGTCCTATCAGCCACTAATACGACTCTACGCACGCTTGACGTTCGCTTTACCTAGAACAAGTATGAATCTAGAAGTACTTTGTAGGTGTGATAGGAAAGGTTTGCAAGATAATAAAGAGCACGTAAACATAAACTAGGGGCTGTTTAGATAAAGATGCAATAAAGTAAATATAGCGAGTGTGTAAAAGTGGTGGTAGGAGTTGTGAAATTGTCCCTACGCAACTGACTACGTTACTAGACCGGTAATCACTATTGCAATTCTATTTGAGTGAGAGGCATAAGCTAACATACTTTCTCTACTTGGATCATATGCACTTATGATTGGAACTCTAGCAAGCATCCGCAAATACTAAAGATTCATTAAGGTAAAACCCAACCATAGCATTAAAGTATCAAGTCCCCTTTATCCCATACGCAAACAACCTACTTACTCGGGTCTGTGCTTCTGTCACTCACGCCACCCACCATAAGAAAATCATAAACATATTGCAAACCCTACATCGGGAATCCCTCACGCTTGCGCGACATGGAGGGCACAATAGGACATCACCAATAATAAAACATGCAACTCAAACCAATCATAGCAATTCATCAATCACCGATAGGACAACGAAAATCTACTCAGACATCATAGGATGGCAACACATCATTGGAAAATAATATGAAGCATAAACAACCATGTTCAAGTAGAGGGTACAATGGGTTGCGGGAGAGTGGACCGCTAAATATAGATGGGGGAAGGTGGTGGAGATGTTGGTGAAGATGATGGAGGTGTTGGTGAAGATCGCGGTGATGATGATGGCCCCCGGCAGCGCTCCGACGCCACCGGAAGCAAGGGGGAGAGAGGCCCCCTTCTTATTCTTCTTCCTTGACCTCCTCCCTAGATGGGAGAAGGGTTTTCCCTCTGGTCCTTGGCTCCCATGGCGTGGGAGGGGCGAGAGCCCCTCCGAGATTGGATCTATCTCTCTGTTTATGCGTTCTCAGATTCTGCCCCTTCACCGTTTCTTTTATATCCGGAGATCGGTAACTCCGATTGGGGTGAATCTTTCGCCCAGATCTTTCTCATAAAATTAGCTTTCTTGCGGCAAAAGAGGAGCATCACCGCCTTACGGGGGGCCCAGGAGAGTCCAGGGTGCGCCTGCCTCCTTGGGGCGCGCCCCTATCTCCTGGCCCCCTCGGGCATCGTCTCGCGTTGATTCTTCCTCCCAAAAATCACAAATATTCCAAAATAATCCTCTGTCCGTTTTTATCCCGTTTGGACTCCGTTTGATATTGGGTTTCTGCGAAACAAAAAACATGCAACAGACAGGAACAGGCACTGGGCACTGGATCAATATGTTAGTCCCAAAAAATAGTATAAAAAGTTGCCAAAAGTATATGAAAGTTGAATAATATTGGCATGGAACAATCAAAAATTATAGATACGACAGAGACATATCAGCATCCCCAAGCTTAATTCCTGCTCGTCCTCGAGTAGGTAAATGATAAAAAAAGATAATTTTTGATGTGGAATGCTACCTAGCATAATCTTGATCATATGTCTAATCATGGCATGAATATTAAGACATGAGTGATTCAAAGCAATAGTCTATCATTTGACATAAAAACAATAATACTTCGAGGGTACCAATAAAGCAATCATGTCTTTTCAAAACAACAATGCCAAAGCAAGCTTATCCCTACAAAATCATATAGTTTGGCCATGCTTCATTTTCATCACACAAAATGCCCCCATCATGCACAACCCCGATGAGAAGCCGAGCAATTGGTTCATACTTTTTAATGCGCTTGAGCTTTTTCAACCCTCACGCAATACATGAGCGCAAGCCATGGATATAGCACTATAGGTGGAATAGAATATGATCGTGGGGTTTATGTTGAGAAGACAAAAAGGGAGAAAGTCTCACATCGACGCGGCTAATCAACGGGCTATGGAGATGCCCATCAATTGATGTCAATGCGAGGAGTAGGGATTGCCATGCAACAGATTCACTAAGAGCTATAAGTGTATGAAATCTCAACAAAAGAAACTAAGTGGGTGTGCATCCAACTTGCTTGCTCATGAAGACCTAGGGCATTTGAGGAAGCCCATCGTTGGAATATACAAGCCAAGTTCTATAATGAAAATTCCCACTAGTATATGAAAGTGACAATATAGGAGACTCTCTATATGAAGAACATGGTGCTACTTTGAAGCACAAGTGTCGAAAAAGGATAGTAACATTGCCCCTTTTCTTTTTCTTTTTCTTCTTTTTTTTCTTTTTGGGTGGGCTTCTTTGGCCCCCTTTTTATTTAGGCTTCTTTGGCCTTTCCTTTTTTTTTCTTTTTTTTCATGGGGCAATGCTCTGTAATGATGATCATCACACTTTTATTTACTTACAACTCAACATTACAACTCGATACTAGAACAAAGATATGACTCTATATGAATGCTTCCGGCGGTGTACCGGGATGTGCAATGATCTAGCGTAGTAATGACATCAAAATGGACAAGCCATGAAACATCATGCTAGCTATCTTACGATCATGCAAAGCAATGTGACAATGAATGCTCAAGTCTTGTATATGATGATGATGGAAGTTGCATGGCAATATATCTCGGAATGGCTATGGAAATGCGATAATAGGTAGGTATGGTGGCTGTTTTGAGGAAGATATAATTAAGGAGGTTTATGTGTGATAGAGCATATCGTATCACGGGGTTTGGATGCACCGGCGAAGTTTGCACCAACTCTCAAGGTGAGAAAGGGCAATGCACGGTACCGAAGAGGCTAGCAATGATGGAAAGGTAAAAGTGCGTATAATCCATGGACTCACATTAGTCATAAAGAACTCATATACTTATTGCAAAAGTTTATTAGCCCTCGAAACAAAGTACTACTATGCATGCCCCTAGGGGGATAGATTGGTAGGAAAAGACCATCGCTCGTCCCCGACCGCCACTCATAAGGAAGACAATCAAAGAAACACCCCATGCTTCAAATTTGTCACACAACGGTTACCATACGTGCATGCTACGGGACATGCAAACCTCAACACAAGTGTCTCTACAATCCACGACCACCCACTAGCATGACTCTAATATCACCATCTTTATATTGCAAATCTATTGCAAGGAATCAAACATATCATATTCAGCGATCTACAAGTTTATGTAGGATTTTATGACTAACCATGTGAATGACCAATTCCTGTCATCTCTCTAAATAAATCTAAGTGAAGCAAGAGAGTTTAATTCTTTCTATAAAATATATGGCCACGCTCTAACAAATATAAGTGAAGCAAAAGAGCATTCTACAAATGGCGGTTTTCTATGTGAAGAGAAACAAACAATCCAAACTTCAAATGATATAAGTGAAGCACACGAAGCATTCTATAAAGCCACACTCAAAAGATTTAAGTGAAGTGCAATGAGCATTCTATAAATCAACCAAGGACTATCTCATACCAGCATCGTGCATAAAAGAAAAATGAAAACTAAATGCAAAAGATGCTCCAAGACTTGCACATAATGCATAAACGAAACGAATACGAAAACATACCGATACTTGTTGAAGAAAGAGGGGATGCCTTCCGGGGCATCCCCAATCTTAGACGCTTGAGTCTCCTTGAATATTTTACTTGGGGTGCCTCGGGCATCCCCAAGCTTGAGATCTTGCCTCTCTTCCTTTTCCTCATATCGAGACCTCCTCGTTTAGACACTTCATCCACACAAAACTTCAACAGAAAACTCGGTAAGATCCATTAGTATAATAAAGCAAATCACTACTCGAAGTACTGTTGCAAACCAATTCATATTTTGTTTTTTCATTGTGTCTACTGTAATATAACTTTTTCATGGCTTAATCCACTGATATAAATTGATAGATTCATCAAAACAAGCAAACTATGCATCAAAAACTGAATCTGTCAAAAACAGAACAGTCTGTAGCAATCTGAACATCCACCATACTTATGTTACCCCAAAAATTCTACCAAAATTAGTAAAAATGAAAAAGTTGTATATCAAGACATTGCAAAAAGGATCAGTACCAATTGACATTCCAATTAAAAATGTAAAATCGCGCACTACAGCCAAAGTTTCTGCCCTGCACCGTAGAAACCAACAAGCATTGTAAACATCCTAAAGGCAAACCTTAGCACATTATTTTTATAATACAATGGAATTGTACAAGGGGATAATTATTTTTGATTAAAAGTTTCTGTAATCAAGATTCACAAAGTTTCCGTGAGCATGAACAAAGTTCAAGGAGCTCTCCCACTTCAACAATGCTTGTCTCTCTCACTTTCACTTTCCTTTTTTGAAAAGTTTTAGGTTCCCCTCTTTATTTTTTTGTTTTTAAACTATATGAAAGCACTCAACAGAAATAAATGACTCTCTAAAACTTCCGGGTTGTCTCCCTGGCAGCGCTTTCTTTAAAGCCATTAAGCAAGGCATTTAGTGCTCAAGTAATGAATCCACCCGGATCCCAAGGAATATCAAAGCCAATTTTAATTAACAATGATTTGTAATTTAGTAGTGAGCACAAAGTAACATATATCAAGCAACAATGAAGTCTAACTCTCTTCCTATGCATCGGCATGTCATAAAAGAACAATTCATGCACACATAGTAAAGGCCAATGCATAGTATAAGCAGTTTCTTGCAATTCTATCGTGTTGGAAACATAGAGAGGTGGACACATAGTTCCTCTCTCATAATAATTGCAAGTAGGAGCAGCAAGCACATGCATATCACATTCATCAAAATCATCATGTGCAATGGTAAAAGGAAACCCATCAATATAATCCTTAATAAGCACAAACTTCTCCGATATAGTGTAGTTTGGAGAATTCAAAAAGATAATAGGACTATCATGCGTGGGTGCAATAGAAACAATTTCATGTTTAACATAAGGAACTATAGCAAGTACATCTCCATAAGCATAATTCATATTGGCACCTTGGCCACAAGCATAGGAGGCATCATCAAAAAGGGATATTTCAAGAGAATCAACGGGATCATAGCAATCATCATAGCAATCATCCTTCGGTAAGCACGAAGGGGAATTAAACAATGTATGAGTTGAAGAGTTACTCTCATTAGAAGGTGGGCACGGGTGATCAATCCGCTCTTCCTCCTTATGTTCTTCGCTCTCCTCATCATCTTTTTCATCCAATGAGCTCACAGTTTCATCACTTTCTTCTTCCATAGCTTCCTGCAAAATATTAATCTCTTCTTGGACAGCGAAGACTTTCTCAATAAATGCATTAATATAGTAATTGTATTCATAATTTTCATAGCAATATCTAAGTATAGCAAGATTTTCTGGTCTATAAACTGAATCATCAAAATCATCAAACGCTTTAAACAGAGATTCAACCTCATAAGCACCCATAAAAGCAACAAATTCTTATATTTGTTCCACATCATAGTAATCATAGATACCATTAGCATAAGAAGCTAAGGTTTCATTATCATTGAATTTGCATGAAAAGGGAAGGTGTGGAGCCTTCATCCTAGAGCAACAAGTATAACCATGTATCACGCATAGTTGACGAGCATACCAACGCAACATAGAAATTTGATCCCATAATAGTTTTCCTTTTTGTGTCAAGCGATAATCCCTAAAGTATTCACGTTGATCCAACGTGTCTCCCATAACATAACGAGATGGGGTTTTCTCAGGATTATTAAAGTACTCCCTCCGTTCCCAAATAATTGTCTTTCTAGCCATCTCAAATGGACTACAACATACGGATGTATGTAGACATGTTTTAGAGTGTAGATTCACTCATTTTGCTCCGTATGTAGTCACTTGTTGAAATCTCTAGAAAGACAATTATTTAGGAACGGAGGGAGTAGTACATAATTTATTTCACATAACAAGCATCGAGGGTTTTAGGAGGTTCCCCATCTCCATGAGTAGCATCTACACCTAATTTTTTTTGGTATTTCGTGTTCCATATCCATAACTAAAGATAGAGAACAACTTAGAACATCAAATAAAAATTACTTAGTGATAAAGCAAACAAGCACACACGAGAATATTCACCCCACACTATGACTCCCCGGCAACGGCGCCAGAAAAAGGTCTTGATAACCGGAGATAGTTGTAGCCTCTTTCGATAACCGGGGAGTCATAGCGAGAGCCCCTCCGAGATTGGATCTATCTCTCTGATTCTGCGTTCCAGGGCGCGCCTGCCTCCCTGGGGCGCGCCCCCTATCTCCTGGCCCCCTCGGGCATCGTCTCGCGTTGATTCTTCCTCCCAAAAATCACAAATATTCCAAAAATAATTCTCCGTCTGTTTTTATCCCGTTTGGACTCTGTTTGATATTGGGTTTCTGCGAAACAAGAAACATGCAACAGACAGGAACTGGCACTAGGCACTGGATCAATATGTTAGTCCCAAAAAATAGTATAAAAAGTTGTCAAAAGTATATGAAAGTTGAATAATATTAGCATGGAACAATAAAAAATTATAGATACGATGGAGACGTATCAGGACCCTGCTACCACGGGAGGGTAGGACAAAAGATGTCATGCAAGTTCTTTTCCATAAGCACGTATGACTATATTCGGAATACATGCCTACATTACATTGATGAACTGGAGCTAGTTCTGTGTCACCCTATGTTATAGCTATTACATGAGTAATCGCATCCGACATAATTATCCATCACTGATCCAATGCCTACGAGCTTTTCACATCTTGTGCTTCGCTTATTTACTTCTTCGTTGCTACCGTTACAATCACTACAAAACTGTTACCTTTACCTTTGTTACTGTTACATTTATTATCATACTACTTTGCTATGTAACATCCCATAATTCTAAATTTTGGAATGTTATATAAATAGATAGATTTGATTGATTGTTTGATTGATTGTGCGAAATTGAGTGAAATTCGAAACTTTTTGAAAGTTAAATGAGAGGGAATAAAAGGACTTTCCCAAACTTTCATTTTTCATTCGTGATCTCCGTGAATTCAACTTCTTTTCATCACAAAACCCTGGAGAGAAGATAACATGACTTCATCCATTTTTAAATAAATGAAAAGGGATTTCAAAAGATTTGAATCTTATTTGGAAATATTTCAAATTCAGAAACTTTAAGCAACTCAATGATTTTCACGAGAGAAGATAATATGACTTCTTCAAAATATATGAAATATGAGTTGGAAGTTTTAAATTCAAAATTCTTTTGAATTTATTTTTCAATTTGGAGTTATTTGAGTTTTATTCAAATTATTTTTCTCCAAAAATAAAATATACAGAAATTAGGGTAACATGATTCCCTACATCAGAAAAATGGAGAGAAATAAATTTGAATTCTTTTTGGTATTTTTAAAATGATTTTCGTTGGAGTTTATTAGAACAGCAGCAGTGTTTGATTTATCTGAATTAGTGTAAATTTTATTTGATGCTATAAAAATGTTCAAGTCGTAGAAAATCTTTTTCTGAAAATTTGGATATATTATATGCCTATATAATATATTTATTCTGTTTTGTTTTTATTTATTTTTGTCTGTGAAAATGTTTAAAAAAAAAACTCCCCTCCGCCGAACTGGGCCGGCCCAGCTCCTGCCAGGCCAAGGCCCAGCCTAGCGCCCCGCTCGTCCCCGAGCTCGGGACGAAGTCCCGAGCCAGTACGCGCCGCCGCCGTCCCATGGCCGGACTCCGCGCCGCCCTTGCCCCTTCCCCACGCCTTGCGCCTCCCTCCCCTCCTATTAAGGGAGCCACCCCGGGCCCCTCTCTCTGATCTCGCCGCCGCCTCTCCCGCATCTCGCCGCGCCGCCGCATCTCGCCAACCGCCGCCGCCCGACGAGATCCGCCGCCGCCGCCTCTTCCTCACCGCCCGATGCCGCTGCCGCTCTCCGCCGCCTCCGCGCCGCCTACTGCCGTCGCCGGACGCCTCGTCCTGCCGCCGACGCCCGTCGCCGGAGGACCACCGGAGCCGCTGCCCGCCTCGCCATTGACCGCTGCCGGCCAACCCCCGTTTAGCCAGTAAAAACCGCCCCAGTCCGGTCTAATCTTTTGGTTTTCCTCGGTTTTATCTTAAAACCGGTTTTTCCTTTTAGTTTGATCTATTTAGTGGTCGTTCGTTAGTTAGGGTCCGGTAGCGAACGATTTTCGTTCATTAGCGTTCTATAACGAATGTTCGTTCTTTAGTTTTTATCTTTTCTTTTTCTGTTATTTCAGCCAGGGAACCATCCGTGAATATTTTATTTACAAATTGGCCCCTATTTTTCAAACGATCACAACTTTTTGCTCGTTTGTCCAAATCCAACGAAACCAACGCCCATTTCTTCATTATGATCTCCTCTATCCAGTAAAACAACTTAACATGTTTTTGAAAGTTTAAAATTTGAATTTCAAGTAGTTTAGTATTTGAACTTCTTTTGATCGTAACTTGAGTTTCGTAGCTCCATTTGAGTTGATTCTTTTTGCAAATCGAAGCTCTTGACCTAAATGTTCTGATAAGGCCAAATTCACATAATTTTGATACTGTTAGAATTTTTTATGTTGCAAGAGTTATTTGCTTGGTTTTGATGTTTTCCGAATTGTTTTCTTCGTTCTTTAGATGCTTTTGAGTGATTGCTTATGTGTGGTTACTATTGCTTGCTCACGATAGATTGACCGGAGTGTGACGAGTAGAGCTATCAAGAGTTTTGAGTGCGAATCATCTTCATCAACATTGCAGGCAAGTTCACACTTTGATCATACCTCTTTACTACCCAGTTTTATTGCATTAGTTCAATCCTCCAAACAATTGCATGATTAGGATCTGAATTAAATTGTGGGTTTTGGGAAGTAGATGAGGTAGTACCTATTACCTGTTTTATTTTCAAACTCTTGGGAGTTACTTCTACGTTTGCTTATTATGCCATGCTATGCTAGTAGACGTGGATTGGGTGAGTGAATTTCCATGACAGATGTGAGATTGTTAATTAATGGTTTATTTAAGATGGCAACTTAAACACACATCAGGGTGGATTAAGGTACCTGGTTACTCCAGGACTTGCCTATCTAGGCACCTGGGTTTCTAGGACTTGCCTGTTTTTCTTCGGACCGCCACCCAGGCTCAAAGGGATCATAAGATTATTCATGCTAGAAACTTCCGTGTGCAGCCACATGCTATTATAGGCTCTAGAATAGTTGACTAAGTCGTGCGAACTCTTACAGGGTAGACTAGCAGATGTAGGGGATGTAGGTTGATACGGTCTACCCTCTACGTAAGGTGCAAGCGCTTCTGAAAGACTATGTCTCGGTCATCCGTTTCTCAAACACCATGTAGTGCGAGAAACCAAACGGAGGAGATCAAGTCATGTGGGGAAAAGTGCGCAAACCTCTGTAGAGTGTAACAAACTAATCATGATTAGTCGTGTCCCCGGTTATGGACATCTTGAGTATCTAGTACTTGGATTATCATGTGAATCTCATCATGTTACTTCTAATTAATATTGTTGGGATGTTAATTAGTACTTTTAATTGGGATTGAGAATGCTGTCAACCATTCTCAATGTTTAACAACCACATGATAGTTAAATAAATTTATTCCTTTGCAGTAGGGAAAAATTGGCTTTACGCAAAACTATAACCATAGAGCTTTTCCACCAGCCAAATATGCATGTAGTGATAGCCTTTTTCGTCATTGCTCTATGGTGTGAATTTGCCAGTACATTCAATGTACTGACCCTCTGTGGCTGCAACATCTCATGTTGCAGGATCTTACGACGAGTAAGTGATACGTAGGGTTACGATTTCCTATACTCAACTTTTCCGTGGGTGTTGATGGGAATCCACAACCTTGTTACTTCCGCTATTTGGATTGAGGTAATAGTATTTACATTATTTTATACATGTGATTTACCTCTGTTATAAATCCTCGAGTACTGTGTGTGTCAACATACCGATCCAGGGATGACACTTAAGCACAGAGACTTGACCGTCTAAGGTCGGGTCGCTACATGCTACTAAATACTTTGCTGCACATACTAAATTATCCAGGTGTGGTTGAATTGACAACTCAACTGCTAATACTCAATAATATTCTTTGGCTCCCCTTGTGTCGAATCAATAAATTTGGGTTTGATACTTTACCCTCAAAAGCTGTTGCGATCCCCTACACTTGTGGGTTATCAAGACTAATTTCTGGAGCCGTTGCCGGGGAGCATAGCTCTATTCTTTGAGTCACTTGGGATTTATATCTGTTGATCACTATGAGGAACTTGAAAGACGAAAGAACCAATATTTTTCCTCAACTATGAGGGGAGGTAAGGAACTGCCATCTAGCTCTACACTAGATTCTCCTTCTGTTTTGAGTAAGCTTGCGACACCTAAACCTGCTACTGCTATGAATTCTGATATGTCGCATGTTATTGATGATGCTACTTCTGCTATGCATGATACTTATGATGAAACTACTTCTGTGCGTGATACTACTTTGCCATTAGGTGAATTTCTTGATGAACAACTTGCTAGGGTTAGAGAAAATGAAATTGTTGAAGATACTATTATTGATGATAGTGATGATGAAAGTTCTCTCCCTGATTATGAATTACTTGTTGTTCCTGAGGGTTATGTTATGGAAGAGGAAGCTGCTAGAGCTATCTTTGCTTGCAAAGATAGATATGATCTTAAGAAATTATTAGCTAAATGGAAGCAGCAATCTCTTAATGCTAGAATGAAACCTGACCATGCTTTTGCTACTTCACCTATCTGTGTTACTGATAAGGATTATGAATTCTCTGTTGATCCCGAGATAATTACTTTGGTTGAATCTGATCCTTTTTATGGCCTTGAATCTGAAACTGTTGTGGCACATCTTACCAAGTTGAATGATATAGCCACCCTATTTACTAATGATGAGAAGTCTCGCTATTTTTATATCCTTAAGATATTTCCGTTCTCATTAAAGGGTGATGCTAAGACTTGGTTTAATTCTCTTGCTCCTGGTTGTGTGCGTAGTCCCAAGGATATGATTTATTACTTCTCTGCTAAATATTTCCCTACTCATAAGAAACAAGCTGCCTTGCGAGAAATATATAATTTTGTGCAAATCAAAGAAGAGAGTCTCCCACAAGCTTGGGGGAGGCTTCTCCGATTACTTAATGCTTTGCCTGATCATCCTCTTAAGAAAAATGAAACACTTGATATCTTTTATAATGGACTAACCGATGCTTCCAAGGACTACTTGGATAGTTGTGCTGGTTGTGTTTTCAAGGAAAGAACAGTCGACGAAGCTGAATTACTATTGAATAATATGTTGACTAATGAAAATAATTGGACTCTTCCTGAGCCAATTCCTGAGGCAATTCCTGAACCAATTGAGCCAACTCCTAAGCCTATTCCTAAACCTACTCTGAAGAAGAGAGGTGTTCTATTTCTTAATCCTGAAGATATGCAAAAGAAATCAATGAAAGAAAAAGGTATTAAAACCGAAGATGTTAAGAATTTACCTCTTATTAAAGAAATACATGGTCTTGATATACCGCCTGTTGAAGAACCACATTGTCTTGATAACCCGACACAGGTAGTAAAGGTAAATTCTCTCTATAGATATGATAAAGTTGAAATCCCCGCTACTAAATTTCATAGCCCATGCTTAGATGAATTTGATGACTTTATGGTAGACAAGAAAGTTTTAATGCTTATGTTGGTAGAGAATTAAAAAACAATGCTTTCGAGATAGGAAGCTTGATTGAATATATGGCTAGAGTTAAAGGTGAACTTAAACTCATTAGCAAATATGCTTCTATGGTTGCTACTCAAGCTGAGCAAGTACTTAAAGCTCAAAATGATTTGCTCTATGAATTAAACAATAAACCTGACTTTGCTATTAGAGTGGCTACTAGAACTGGTAGAATGACTCAGGAACCTTTGTATCCTGAAGGCCACCCTAAGAGAATCGAGCAAGATTCTCAGATAAATAATTTAGAGGCACCTAGTTCTTCTAAAAAGAAGAAAAAGAAAAACGATAGGACTTTGCATGCTTCTAGTGAACCTGCTGTAGACACACCTGAGAATCCCAATGATATTTCTATTTCTGATGCTGAAACTCAATCAGGTGATGAACATGAACCTGGTGATAATGTTAATGATAATATTCATGTTAATGCTCAACCTAGCAAAAATAAAGATGTAGAGATTGAACATGCTGTTGATCTTGATAACCCACAATCAAAGAATCAACGTTATGATAAGAGAGATTTTGTTGCTAGGAAGCACGGTAGAGAAAGAGAACCATGGGTTCAGAAACCCATGCCTTTCCTCCTAAACCATCCAAGACAAAGGATGATGAGGATTTTGAGCGCTTTGCTGAAATGATTAGACCTATCTTCTTACGTATGCGCTTAACTGATATGCTTAAAGTAAATCCTTATGCTAAATATATGAAGGATATCATTACAAATAAAAGAAAGATACCGGAAGCTGAAATTTCCATCATGCTTGCTAATTACACTTTTAAGGGTGGAATACCAAAGAAACTTGGAGACCCAGGGGTACCAACTATACCATGCTCCATTAAAAGAAATTATGTTAAAACTGCTTTATGTGATCTTGGAGCCGGTGTTAGTGTTATGCCTCTCTCTTTATATTGTAGACTCGAATTGAATAAGTTGACACCTACTGAATTATCTTTGCAAATGGCTGATAAATCAACTGCTATACCTGTCGGTATTTGTGAGGATGTGCCTGTTGTGGTTGCAAATGTCACTATCTTAACGGACTTTGTTATTCTTGATATTCCTGAGGACTATAGTATGTCGATTATCCTTGGTAGACCCTTTTTGAATACTACAGGGGCTGTTATTTATTGCAACAAAGGCAATGTCACTTTTCATGTTAATGGTAATGACCATACGATACACTTTCCGAGGAAACAATCTCAAGTTCATAGCATCAATTCTATTAGAAAAGTTCCAACTATCATTATTGGAGGTTTTTAATTTCCTCTCCCTACTGTCAAGAAAAAAATATGATATTCTTATTATTGGGGATGTTCATATCCTCGTTGAGGTAACCTAGTGTTATTCGAAATTTCTCCGGTTCCATGTTATTCGGAATGAGTTTGTTAACAAGACTTGATCAACCTTGTTAGTGGATTCATTTTGATGATCATGAGATGGATGAAACTAGAAGGCACAACCTTCTGTACCCTCTTTTTACTTTTTGTTATTTAGAACAACTAAAGCAAAAATAGTATTATCCGTCTGTTTTCCGAATTATCCGTACATTAAAAAATATACCAAAAATAAAAGTTCTCCAAATGCCCTGCAAATTTAGTATGCTTTTTATGGAATATCTGAGAATTTTAGGCACTGAAATCACTGCAGGAGGGGCAAGCACCAGGCCACGAGGGTGCAGGGCGCGCCCACACCCCCTGGGCGCGCCCCCTGTCTCGTGGGCCCCTGGTGGCTCCCCTCCACTTATGCCAGCACCCACACACTCCATCTTCTTCCCAAAAAAATCCCCATCCAGCTCAAGCACGAGTTCTAGCTCATTTTGCTGTGATTTTCAATATCCTTGCTCAAAGCTCCATTCACAAAAGTGCTTTGGGAGATTGTTTCTTGGTATGTGACTCCTCCATTGGTCCAATTAGTTTTTGTTCTAGTGCTTTATTCTTTGCAAATTTTTTTTGCATAGGTGACCATGTTCTTGAGCTTGCATGTTAAATTTATGAGGTCCCAAGCAATTCTAATGCATGATATAGGCTCTAGGTACTTGTAGGAGTAGTTGCTACCAATCTTGTTTAGTTTTATTCACTTTTATTTTGAAGTTACTAAAATTTCAGAAATTTTCAGAAAATGTTAAGTAGATTTTTGAGGGGCTCTTCTAGCCAAGACTCCCAGGAAAAACAAGCTAAAGAGAAGGAAAAGGCCAAATATAATCTTCCCCGTATAGCGGAAGTTCGGTCGTGTGAATGGCCCTGTGACAATTTCTTCAGAGAAGCTAGAATTTATGAATACTTCTATTCTTTGATCGAGAATGCAGGCCTCACCGATTTCCTCCACGACCGGATCGATCAGTATCTCTTACTCACCAATACTTTCGTGCAAAACTTTTATTATTATCCTAAGAAGTCACCGCCTTCAGTATCATTTCATTTATATGATGAATTCAGGGAAATGTCTTGACATAATTTTTGCGCGGTATGTAGGATACCCTTTGAGGGAAAATTAGAGGAACCACATCGTAAAGATGTGGATGGCTTTGTTAACACTATCACTGTAGGGAATCCAAAGAAGGGTTCCGATGTGAGAATCACTAGCATACACTTTCCTGTTTTATGCTACTTTGCCATATTTGCTAGTAGATGCTTGATTGGTCGTGGAAATAGTGGAAACTTCGATGTTCCTGATATTATTATTCTTCACCATGCCTTGTTTGGAGATAATAGTTTTAGCATGGGTGCCGTCATTGCTAAATGACAAAGCCTTAATCGTACAAAAGGCCCCATATTTGGAGGCATTTGCTGCTGCATCTCAGTACGACCCCAGTTACAACTACGGATATCAGCCAGGCTACCCGTGGCAATAGACCAACTTAGGCCAAAAGCCTAAGCTTGGGGGAGTACATATTTCTCACCGACTTTACATTCATGTTCACACACTATTATAGTCATCGGTGCACATACTCTTTCATTGTATTATCCATGTTAGTTTAATTTTCTTTTTCTCGCTTTCTTCTTGTGTGTTTGATAAACCTTAAAGAAAAACCAAAAAAATTAGTTAGTTTAATTTCCATGCTTGTAGTAGAAATTAAAATGAAAACCCAAAAGATTTCTCGTTCTTCTTCTTACTTGTTGGGAGCTTTCCCGTGTAAATAGTTTTATTTTATTTTCTTTCCTTTGGGGGTCGAGAGTAGAAGACCATATTGAAAATGTTTAGTAGCTCTCATATGCATGATTGTTTATTTAACTTAGAGCCCATATTACTTTGTCTTCACTCTTGAGTTGAATGCTTGCAGATTCCAGCTTAGTCCAATGCACGTGAACTATTATTATTACACACATCCTTCGGTCGTGCAAGTGAAAGGCAATAATGACGATATATGATGGACTAATTGAGATGAGAAAAGTTGGTATGAACTCTACCTCTCTTGTTTTGGTAAATATGATGAGTTCATCGATCCTGATTCAGCTTATTATGAAGTAAACATATTTGCAATGACATTTAGAGATTATAGTTGCTTGTGCCATGCTTGGTTAGCTATGAGTTATAATGGTTTACCTTGCGTGCCAACATGCTATTGAAATGATTATGATGTGGTATGATGGGATGGTATCCTCCTTTGAATGAATTGAGTGACTCGACTTGGCACATGTTCACGCATGTAGTTGAAACAAATCAACATGGCCTTCATGATATTTATGTTCATGGTAGATTATATCCTACTCGTGCTTGTATTCGGTGTGAATTAATTTTAATGCATGTTTATGACTGTTATCGCTCTCTTAGTTGGTCGCTTCCCAGTCTTTTGCTAGCCTTCACCTGTACTAAGCGGGAATACTGCTTGTGCATCCAAACTCCTTAAACCCCAAAGTTATTCCAATGAGTCCATCATACCTTCCTATATGCGGTATTTACCTGCCGTTCCAAGTAAATTTGTATGTGCCAAACTCCAAACCTTCAAATGAAATTCTGTTTTGTATGCTCGAGAAGCTCATGTTTCAACTAGGGCTGCCTATATCTTCCATGCTAGGTGGGTTATTCTCAAGAGGAGTGGACTCTGCTCCTCATTCACGAGAAAGGGCCAGTAACCGGGATGCCCAGTCCCATGATCCAAAAAGATCAAAGCAAATCAATATAATTAAACAAAACTCCCCCAGGGCTGTTGTTAGTTGGAGGCACTCGTTGTTTCGAGCAAGCCATGGATTGATGCTTGTTGGTGGTGGGGGAGTATAAACTTTTACCATTCTGTTTGGGAACTGCCTATAATGCATGTAGTATGGAAGATATAGCCATCTCATAGTTGTTGCGTTGACAGTGAAAGTATGCCGCCCAAAATGTTATTCAATCTCTATTTTAAAATCGAGCTCTAGCACCTCTACAAATCCCTGCTTCCCTCTGTGAAGGGCCTATCTATTTACTTTTATGTTGAGTCATCATCTTCTTATTAAAAAGCACCCGCTGGAGAGCACACTGTCATTTGCATTCATTACTATTGGTTTATATTGGGTATGACTTGACTGGATCTCTTTTACCATGAATTACAATGTTTAGTCAGTCCTTGATCTTTAAAGGTGCTCTGCATTTATGTTTTGCAGTCTCAGAAAGGGCTAGCGAGATACCATTTTGTTATATCATGTTATGATTGTTTTGAGAAAGTGTTGTCATCCGAGTTTTATTATTATGGCTCGCTAGCTGATTATGCCATTGATATGAGTAATTATGAGACCGAGGTGTTATTGTGAGTATGGTTAGTTCATAATACTTGTTGAAACTTGAATGTTGGCTTTACATGTTTACAACAACAAGAGCAAATAGAGTTTGTAAAAGTTTTTCTTTATCACTTTCAGTTTATCAACTGAATTGCTTGAGGACAAGCAAAGGTTTAAGCTTGGGGGAGTTGATACGTCTCCAATGTATCTACTTTTCCAAACACTTTTGCCCTTGTTTTGGACTCTAACTTGCATGATTTGAATGAAACTAACCTGGACTGACGATGTTTTTAGTAGAACTGCCATGATGTTGTTTTATGTGTAGAAAACAAAAGTTCTCGGAATGACCTGAAAATCTACGGAGGCAAGTTTTGGAAAATATAAAAAATACTGGCGAAAGAATCAAGACCAGGGGGCCCACACCCTATCCACGAGGGTGGGGGGCGCGCCCACCCCCTGGGCGCGCCCCCTGTCTTGTGGGCCCCCTGAGGCTCCACCGACCTCAACTCTAACTCCATATATTCTGTTTCGCGGAGAAAAAAATCAGAGAGAAAGTTTCATCGCGTTTTACGATACGGAGCCGCCGCCAAGCCCTAATCTCTCTCGGGAGGGCTGATCTGGAGTCCGCTCGGGGCTCCCGAGAGGGGGATTTGTCGCCGTCGTCATCATCAACCATCCTCCATCACCAATTTCATGATGCTCACCGCCATGCGTGAGTAATTCCATCGTAGGCTTGCTGGACGGTGATGGGTTGGATGAGATTTACCATGTTATCAAGTTAGTTTTGTTAGGGTTTGATCCCTAGTATCCACTATGTTCTGAGATTGATGTTGCTGTAACTTTGCTATGCTTAATGCTTGTCACTAGGGCCCAAGTGCCATGATTTCAGATCTGAACCCATTATGTTTTCATGAATATATGTGTGTTCTTGATCCTATCTTGCAAGTCTATAGTCACCTATTATGTGTTATGATCCGACAACCCCGAAGTGACAATAATCGGGATACTTCTCGGTGATGACCATAGTTTGAGGAGTTCATGTATTCACTAAGTGCTAATGCTTTGTTCCGGTTCTCTATTAAAAGGAGGCCTTAATATCCCTTAGTTTCCGTTAGGACCCCGCTGCCACGGGAGGGTAGGACAAAAGATGTCATGCAAGTTCTTTTCCATAAGCACGTATGACTATATTCGGAATACATGCCTACATTAAATTGATGAACTGGAGCTAGTTCTGTGTCACCCTATGTTATAGCTATTACATGAGGAATCGCATCCGACATAATTATCCATCACTAATCCAATGCCTACGAGCTTTTCACATCTTGTGCTTCGCTTATTTACTTTTCCGTTGCAACTGTTACAATCACTACAAAACTGTTATCTTTACCTTTGCTACTGTTACCTTTCTTATCATACTACTTTGCTACTAAATACTTTGCTACAGATACTAAATTATCCAGGTGTGGTTGAATTGACAACTCAACTGTTAATACTCAATAATATTCTTTGGCTCCCCTTGTGTCGAATCAATAAATTTGGGTTGAATACTTTACCCTCGAAAGCTGTTGCGATCCCCTACACTTGTGGGTTATCAATCATCATAAGAGAAATATCAAGGATTAGTCATAGACTCATGTCTTGCATGTGTAAAATGGAGTTCCTACTCCAAGTTTGAAGCATCAATGATGTTCAATTCCCCTCTTAACCTGCAAAACACTTTCTCATCAAGTGGTTTAGTGAAAATATCCGCTAATTGCTTATCGGTGCGAACATGCTTAAGATTAATGTCCCCTTTGGTAACATGATCTCGAATGAAATGATGACAAACTTCAATATGCTTAGTTCGAGAATGTTGCACGGGATTGTGAGCAATCTTGATAGCACTTTCATTGTCACAAAGCAATGGAACATGTTTCACATATATCCCATAATCTTTAAGAGTTTGGGTCATCCAAAGTAATTGAGCACAACATGAACCAGCGGCAATGTATTCCGCTTCGGCGGTGGATAAGGATACCGAGTTTTGTTTCTTGGAAGACCAAGACACAATAGATCTACCCAGAAATTGACAAGTACCCGAAGTGGACTTTCTATCAACCTTGTCACCGGCATAGTCCGAGTCGGAGTAGCCAACAAGATTGAAAGAGGCCCTCTTTGGATACCAAATGCCAAAATTTGGTGTATGGATTAAGTATCTCACTATCCTTTTCACGGCCTTAAGATGACATTCTTTAGGAGCGGCTTGATATCGTGCACACATGCACACACTTAGCATAATATTGGGACGTGAAGCACATAGATATAACAATGAACCAATCATAGAGCGATAAACCTTTTAATCAACTAGTTCACCATCTTTGGTCAAATCAAGATGTCCACTAGTAGGCATGGGTGTAGTCATACCTTTGCATTCTTGTATATTGAACTTCTTGAATAAGTCCTTGGTGTACTTTGTTTGAGAGACAAAGGTTCCTTCCTTAGTTTGCTTGAGTTGCAAACCGAGAAAGAATTTGAGTTCACTCATCATAGACATCTCAAACTTCTTTGACATTAGCTTTCCAAACTTCTCACTAAAGTGAGGGTCAGTTGAACCAAATATAATATCATCAACATAGATTTGACACACAAATAGTTATCCATTAACCCTTTTAGTAAAAAGAGTAGAATCAAAATTTCCAGTTTCAAACCCTTTTTCAATAAGGAACTTGATCAAGCATTTATACCACGCTCTAGGAGCTTGTTTAAGACCATAAAGAGCTTTGTGAAGTTTGTAAACATGGTTAGGTTTCTTAGGATTGACAAAGCCGGGAGGTTGCTTAACATAAACTTCCTTCTCTATTTCACCATTTAGAAAAGCACTTTTAATGTCCATTTGGTACAAGGTGATATCATGGTGATTAGCATAGGCAAGTAAGATGCGAATGGACTCAAGTCTAGCAACGGGGGCATATGTCTCACCATAGTCCATACTTTCGACTTGAGTGTAGCCTTGGGCGACGAGACGTGCTTTGTTGCGAACTGCTTGTCCATCTTCATCTTGCTTGTTGCGAAACACCCATTTGGTACCGATGATGTTGTGGTTGTTGTCGGGCTTCTCAACCAATGTCCAAACTTGATTTCTCTCAAAGTTGTGTAGCTCTTCATGCATGGCGTTTATCCAATCCGGATCTTCCAAAGCTTCTTCAACCTTCATAGGTTCAATGCTAGAGATGAATGAATAGTGTTCACAAAAGTTAGCTAAACGAGTTTTAGAGCGAGTGATTCTCCCGCTTTGGATATAATTGTAGATTTGCTTGACGGGAGGGTCATTAGCAACTCTTGCTCGAACTAGTAAAAGCTTTTGCTTGGATCTAGGTGGAACATCTTCTTCATCTTGTTCTTGTTCTTGGCCTTCTTCATTGTTGACGTTGTCGTTCTCTTGTCGTGGTGGAGAGGGAGGTTGTTGACGTTCATCTTGGTGTACTTCCTCGTTTTCTTCATCTTGGTGTGTCCCACTTGTGGATGCTTGCGTATCAACTCTTGGTTCACCTTCTCGTGAGGTAGAAGCTTCCACATGGACGGACGAGGTACTCTCCTTCACCTCCGTTGGACGACTCTTGCCAATAGACAAGTCTTGGATTGCATCCGAAGGGTCTTTGTCTCCTACATCAATTGGCAATTGCTCTACTTGCGAGCCGTTAGATTCATCAAACTTCACATCTACCGTCTCTTCAACCTTTCAGGTGAAATTGTTGTAGACACGGTAAGTGTGAGAGTTTGAGCCATAACCAAGTAGGAAACCTTCATGAGACTTAGGAGCAAATTTAGAACGATGATGCTTATCAAGAATGTAGCACTTTGAGCCGAATACTCGAAAGTATCCAACTTGGGGCTTGTTACCGGTGAGGAGCTCATATGCCGTCTTGCCGAGTAGCTTGTGAAGATACAAGCGATTTGTTGTGTGACAAGCTGTCTCAACCGCTTCTGCCCAAAAGTGCTTCGGCGTCTTGTACTCATCAAGCATCATTCTCGACATTTCGATGAGCGTCCGGTTCTTCCTCTCAACAACTCCATTTTGTTGAGGTGTGTACGTAGGTGAGCACTCATGTGAAATCCCTTCTTCGTCAA
This sequence comes from Triticum timopheevii, assembly GCA_963921465.1. NCBI lineage: Eukaryota > Viridiplantae > Streptophyta > Magnoliopsida > Poales > Poaceae > Triticum > Triticum timopheevii. The sequence goes on along the minus strand of OY997272.1, from coordinate 463,305,650 downwards.
GAAAGGTGTCCACATTTGCGTTCTTGAACTCCGTTCCATTGTCGCTGCGAACCTTCTTGATCTTCACTTCAAATTGATTTTGGGGCTTCCCAGCAAAGTTTCTGAAGATCTTTTGGACCTGCGATTTATCATCGAGAAAGAACACCCACGTAAATCTTGAAAATTCATCAACTATAACTAGACCAAAAGAATTTCCACCGAGACTTTTGTAGGCGTTGGGACCAAAAAGATCCATGTGAAGTAGCTCGAGTGGCCTCCTTGTGGTCATAATGTTCTTCACGGGATGCCTTTCTCCAACCTGTTTACCTGCTTGACAAGCGCTGCAAAGTCTATCCTTATCAAATATGACATCGTTAACGCCAAGGATGTGATTTCCTTTAATAAGCTTGTCAAGGTTTCGCTTGCCCACATGACCTAGTCGTCTATGCCACAACTAGCCTTTAGAGGATTTAGCAATAAAGCAAGTTCTAGGTTTAGCCTTTTTAGTGAAATCAACAATGTAAAGATCACCTCTACGTATACCGGTAAAGACCATTTTATGATTATCTCTATGAAACACATGTCAATCTACTTCAGTGAATAGAACATTGAAACCAAAATCAGCAAGTCTAGATACTGAAAGTAAATTGTAGCCAAGAGATTCAACAAGCATCACATTTTGAATGGAGCTATCATGTGAGATGGCCACCTTACCGAGGCAAACCACCTTACCCTTTGAGTTATCACCAAAAGTGACATACTTTCGAGGGCCGCCGTTTTCAGCTAGCTCACGAAACATATCTTTATCTCCGGTCATGTGATCGGTACATACACTATCAAGAACCCATTCCTTTCCTCCTGCCATATATCCCCGAAGATTTTCCATAAGACCAAAGTGTCTCATTGCATCATCAAGATCAAAGTCACTATCATCATCCTCATCATAGTATCCATGTTCAACCTCGTCATGTGGTGGATCAATTCCTAGAGAGGGTGATTCATTAGAGTGAGCTTGACAATGATCTTCTTTATGAATTTTAATAGCTTCGGAAATAATATCACTAATAATTCCAACATCTCCTTTGGCACGCATAAGGTTTGTAAGCTCAAATAGACAATCACCAAACATAGGATCATTGGAATTCATCTTACTCAAGGCAATAGACTTATGGAGAATTTCATCTAGATTTTTCAAGGAATAATTTCGTTCCTCAAGAAATTTCCATATAGTGTAGGCACACTCAAGAGTAGGCAAACATCTAATCAAGTTTCTAGCAAGCCTCTAGTGATAAGATTAACAGTTCTAAGATTGCGAATCATGTCAATTGACTCATCAAGGGTAGGATGCATGGGATCAACATGAGGTGCACAAGGGCTAGCAATGTACTTGTTCAAATGATATTCATTGAAAATCACAAGCATCTCATTTTTCCACTCATGAATGTACTCCCCATCAAGTATAGGCACTCTATGTCTAAGACTCCCCAATGTAACCTCATCCATCTTCCTCCAATGGTGTTTAAACCAAAGCAATGGAGACCAAAGCTCTGATACCAATTGAAAGGATCGAGAAGAGGTGTCTAGAGGGGGGGGGGTGATTAGACACTAAGTGAGAGAAGTTGCAGTTTTTAATTTCTTTAAGTTTAAGTGGAGTTTTGGCACAAGTTCAATAATCAAAATACATAACAAGCAAGGATGCAAAGAGTATATGAGCAGCGGAAAGTAAAGCATGCAACTTGCAAGAATGTAAAGGGATGGGATTGGAGTGTGCAAACGCAATTGGAGACACGGATGTTTTTGTCGTGGTTCTGATAGGTGGTGCTATCGTACATCCACGTTGATGGAGACTTCAACCCACGAAGGGTAACGGTTGTGCGAGTCCACGGAGGGCTCCACCCATGAAGGGTCCACAAATAAGCAACCTTGTCTATCCCACCATGGCCGTCGCCCACGAAGGACTTGCCTCACTAGGGTAGATCTTCACGAAGTAGGCGATCTCCCTGCCCTTACAAACTCCTTGGTTCAGCTCCACAATCTTGCCGGAGGCTCCCAAGTGACACCTAGCCAATCTAGGAGACACCACTCTCCAAGAAGTAACAAATGGTGTGTTGATGATGAACTCCTTGCTCTTGTGCTTCAAATGATAGTCTCCCCAACACTCAACTCTCTCTCACAGGATTTGGATTTGGTGGAAAGAAGATTTGAGTGGAAAGCAACTTGGGGAAGGCTAGAGATCAAGATTCATACGGTAGGAATGGAATATCTTGGTCTCAACACATGAGTAGGTGGTTCTCTCTCAGAAAATGAATGCTGGAAGTGTAGGCACGTTCTGATGGCTCTCTCCAAGAATGAAGAGTGGGTGGAGGGGTATATATAGCCTCCACACAAAATGTATCCGTTACACACAACTTACCAATCTCGGTGGGACCGAATCATCAAACTCGGTCGGACCGATTTAGCAAATAATGTGACCGTTAGGATTTTCAGTGGGACTGACATGCAACTTGGTGGGTACGATATGGTTAGGGTTGGGGCATAACATAATCTTGGTGAGATCGATTACACAAACTCGGGGAGACCGATTTTGGTAATAAGTTGACCAGAGAGTTGGTCAGGCAAACTCGGTGGGACCGATTCGCTCATCTCCGTTGGACCGAAATATTACGAAAGGGAAACAAAGAGTTTGCATTGCAATCTTGGTGGGACCGATCGCTCATCTCGGTTGTACCGAAATGTTACGAAGGGAAACAGAGAGATTACAATCCTATCTCGATGAGACCGAGATCCCTATCGGTGAGACCGATTTGACTTGGGTTTGTGGCAGTGTCTATGACATCTGAACTCGGTGGCGCCGGATAGAAAGAATCGGTGGGGCCGAGTTGGACTTTTGGTTTGGGTCATATGTGGATATGAGAAAGTAGTTGAGGGCTTTGGAGCATATCACTAAGCATTTTGAGCAAGAAAGCCATTAAGCAACACCTCATCCCCTCTTGATAGTATTGGCTTTTCCTATAGACTCAATGTGATCTTGGATCACTAAAATAGAAAATGTAGAGTCTTGTGCTTGGAGCTTGAGCCAATCCTTTGTCCTTAGCATCTTGAAGGAGTTCCACATCCTCTAGTCCATGCCACTTCATTGTTGGACTTATCTGAAACATACTAGGTAAAGGTGTTAGTCCAATGAGAGATATGTTGACATAAATTACCAAAATCACCCAGGGAGCACTTGTGCTTTCAACCGAGAATCAGAGCAAGTAGAGCACCACACCAGCTCAAGAACACCTCACCTCCTGAGGCTTGTTCATCCTTGTACTAGTTCATCCATAGCCCCTCGAGGCAATCCACCACACCACACTGGAGTAGGGTATTACACCACAATGATTACTCGATCTAGTATAAATCTCTGTGTCTTTGTGTCCGTGTGAGCTCTTCGCGCTAGGCTAGGGAGGATCGCGAGTAGGCAAGCTGGGCAGGTTGAGATCTCCGCACGCACCCCCAGTGTTCGAACCTCTCACAGGTTGCCGGATCCCGAAATCCGACATTTGGTGCACCAGGTAGGGGTGCGTCGGATCCTCTCTTCCGTCGTTCGATCCGTCTCCGGTCCAACATCTCCATGGCCGACGCGCGCAGGGCTCGCGCCGAGCTTCAGGCCACAGTCGCCCCCCGTGTTGCTCAGACGGCTCCGGCGGGTGACGGCTACGCCTGCCGTGCTCCTTCTCCGGTGGCCAACGCCGCCACGGGCCCTACCGGCCACGAGCAGCAAGCTTCATCATTGCACCTGTCGGTGCGCCGCGACGGCCACACCGCTACTCCGTCCCTGACTCCAACAGCTTCGTCATCCCACGCGCGCCACGGCCAGGTGGACCCGCAGGCTGCTCTGCTCACGGCGCGGGAGATCCTTCACTCCCGTCCCGTGGGTGATCTCTACTAGGAGTGGCTCAAGCGCATCACCGAGCTCATGAGCTCGTGCACGGGGGCTCCGACGGGCCGGCTCGCTCGATGGCTCAGCAACCACCTGCAGCGGGCGACATCACGCACGGGGCCCCTCCTCCGCCTCCGGCCCGGGGCGCCATCGTCGAGCCAAGGTGTATGGCTCCACGGAGTGAGCCGCAGCACCCGGCGCCAGCTCGGGACGACGTGAGCTGCCAGGTGGTTCAATGCCCCCAAGGAGAAGCGTGCATGCTTCCAGCGCGCCAGCACCATGCTCGCGAGCCACCACAGGAGGTGGCGGTGCGCATGCACCAGGACCACTCTGCACCCCCTCGACGACCTCCAGTGGCCACGACAGGATGCCGTGTGTTCACTGCAGAGCTCCGCAACGTCGTCTGGCCGAGCAAGTTCAAGCCTGACCTGCCTCCACGCTACGACAGCACCACAGACCCCGCTGAGTTCCTACAACTCTACGAGCTGAGCATTGAGGCGGCCAACGGCGATGAGAAGATCATGGCAAACTGGTTCCTGATGGCCCTCAAGGATGGCGCGCGTTCTTGGCTCCTGAACCTGACCGAGGGGTCGGTTTCTTCATGGGAGGAGATGTGCAACCGCTTCATCACCAACTTCCAGGGCACCCGCGACCGTTCGCCAGCCGCGGGTGACCTGCGCCGCGTCAAGCAACAACCTGGAGAGACCCTGCATAAGTATATCCAGCGCTTCAACAACGTCCGCCTCAAGATTCCCAAGGTGTCCGACGAGGCCATCATCTCTGTGTTCACCGACGGTGTCTGCGACGTCAAGATGAAGGAGGAGCTTGCCATCCACGAGGACCTCTGCACTGCTCTAGAGATGTTCAACATGGCTAACAAGTGTGTGAGAGCCGAGGAGGGACGCCTTTCCCTCCTCGAGCTCCCTGATGCTGATCCAGAAGACAAGAAGACCAAGACCAAGGACACGAAGCGCAAGGGGCCAGTCGTGCTTGCGGCAGAGCCAGAGACCAAGCGCGGCTGCGACCACCCCAAGTCATCCAAGGGCATGCAAGCGGCCGTTCTGCGCTTTCCACAACGTCTACAGCCACAACACCAGCGACTACCAGGAGCTCAGGGCTCTCTGTGAACGGTCACCTCGGTCGATGCCCCGAGCACAACGATCGGGGCTACGGTCGCGGAGGTGGCCGAGGTGGAGGACGCAACCGCCGACAGGAGTAGCGCGACCAGCCTCGTGAGGACCGCTGGCAGGACCAGCCACGCGAGGGCAACTGGAGGGAGCAGCCTTGTGAGGACCACCCTCAGGGCAATGCAGCTTTGCCTCCTCTGCCTCCACCACCAAGAAGGAATGAAGATCACCACCAGGACGAGGGGGCTGGGGGCTTCCAGGAGCCGCGAGCCATTGCCTGCATCTTCGGCGGCTCACAAGCCCCAGCTTCTCATTGTGTCTTCAAGCAGTTTGCGCGCGAGGTCAATGCAGCACTCCCCAAGCTTGAGGCAACTCGCTGATATGTCTCCAACGTACTCCCTCCGTTTCTTTTTAGTCCTCATATAAGATTTGGTCAAAGTCAAACTACACAAAATTTGACTAAATTTATATAAAAATATATGAACATCTACAATACTAAAACTATATAGTATGAAAATACATTTCATGGTGCATCTGATAATATTGATATCATATTGTGAATGTTTATATTTTTAATATAAAGTTAGTCAAACTCAACAAGGCTTGACTTTGACCAAACCTTATATGCGGACTAAAAAGAAACGGAGGGAGTATCTATAATTTTTGATTGTTTCATGCTATTATATTACCCTTTTGGATGTTTATGGGCTTTATTTTACTCATTTATATCATTTTTGGGACTAACCTACTAACCGGAGGCCCAGCCCGTATTGCTGTTTTTTTGCCTATTTCAGTATTTCGAAGAAAAGGAATATCAAACGGTGTCCAAACGGAATTAAACTTTCGGGAGCGTGATTTTTGGAACAAACGTGATCCAGAGGACTTGGAGTGCAAGTCAAGAAGCAGTCGAGGCCTCCACGAGATAGGAGGGCGCTGCCCCTATAGGGCGCGCCCCCTGTCTCGTGGGCCCCTCGGGCGGCCACCGACGTACTTCTTCCTCCTATATAAGCATACGTACCCTGAAAACATCCAGGGAGCCAACGAAACACAATTTCCCCCGCCGTAACCTTCTGTATCCGCGAGATCTCATCTTGGAGCCTTCGCCGACGCTCCGCTGGAGGGGGAATCGACCACGGAGGGCTTCTACATCAACACCATAGCCCCTCTGATGAGTTGTGAGTAGTTTACCACAGACCTACGGGTCCATAGTTATTAGCTAGATGGCTTTTGCTCTCTTTTTGGATCTCAATACAATGTTCTCCCCCTCTCTTATGGAGATCTATTCGATGTAAACTCTTTTTGCGGTGTGTTTGTCGAGATCCGATGAATTGTGGGTTTATGATCAAGTTTATCTATGAATAATATTTGAATCTTCTCTGAATTCTTTTATGTATGATTGAGTTATCTTTGCAAGTCTCTTCGAATTATCAGTTTGGTTTGGCCTACTAGATTGATCTTTCTTGCCATGGGAGAAGTGCTTAGCTTTGGGTTCAATCTTGCGGTGTCCTTACCCACTGACAGAAAGGGTTGCAAGGCACGCATTGTATTGTTGCCATCGAGGATAAAAAGATGGGGTTTATATCATATTGCTTGAGTTTATCCCTCTACATCATGTCATCTTGCTTAAAGCGTTACTCTGTTCTTATGAACTTAATACTCTAGATGCAGGCAGGAGTCGGTCGATGTGTGGAGTAATAGTAGTAGATGCAGGCAGGAGTCGGTCTACTTGTTGCGGACGTGATGCCTATATACATGATCATGCCTAGATAATCTCATAACTATTCGCTTTTCTATCAATTGCTCGACAGTAATTTGTTCACCCACCGTAATACTTATGCTATCTTGAGAGAAGCCACTAGTGAAACCTATGGCCCCCGGGTCTATCTCTTATCATATTTGCTTCCAATCTACTTTTATTTGCATCTTTACTTTTTGCATCTATATTATAAAATACCAAAAATATATTTATCTTATCATACTATCTCTATCAGATCTCACTTTCGCAAGTGGTCGTGAAGGGATTGACAACCCCTTTAGTGTGTTGGTTGCGAGTTCTTTGTTTGTTTGTGTAGGTGCGTGGGACTTTTGAGGAGCCTCCTACTGGATTGATACCTTGGTTCTCAAAAACTGAGGGAAATACTTACGCTACTATTGCTGCATCACCCTTTCCTCTTCAAGGAAAACCAACACAAGCTCAAGACGTAGCTAGAAGGATTTCTGGCGCCGTTGCCGGGGAGGTCTTCGCTCAAGTCAAGACATACCAAGTACCCACCACAAACCCATCTCCCTCGCATTTACATTATTTGCCATTTGCATCTCGTTTTCCTCTCCCCCACTTCACCATTGCCGTTTTATTCGCCCTCTCTTTCCCAATCTCCTCCTCTCTTTTCGCTTGCCTTTTTCTGCTTGCTTGTGTGCCTATCTGTCCTTATGGCTTCGCCTAAGGGTTCTGACCACCTTCTTAGGAGGTTGGAAGAGATTGAATCAAATATTAGAAGCTTTATGAATTTGCAATTTGTGCATAATAATTTCTTCAGAAAAGAGCTTAAGGAACAAAAAGGTTTTTTGGGGTTTATGAACAAAGAGCTTGATGATATGAATAAGGAATTTTATGGTGTGAACGCTCAAATTACCCGGCTTGAAAATGCTATAGCAAAAATTTCTAATAAGCAAGCCACCTTTGTCAATAAGATGGCCGCCAAACAGAAAAGTTAGATGAAAATAATGATGAAGATCTTAAAGTTATTGATGCGTCTCCTATTAGATCTTTGTTTTTCAATATGAATCTTGATAATTATGGGACTGATGATGAGTCAACTTTACCTAGAAGGCGTCCCAAGAATTCGGAGTTTTTAGATCTTGATGCTAAATTTGGTAAAAGTGGGATTGGAGAGGTCACAACTTTAAATAGTATTGAACCCACTATCTCGGATTTCAAGGAATTTGATTATGATAATTGTTCTTTAGAAGGTTGTATTTCCTTGTTGCAATCCGTTGTTAATTTTCCTCATGCTTATAGTCAAAATAAAGCTTTTACCAAACATATTGTTGATGCCTTGATGCAATCTTATGATGAAAAACTTAATTTGGAAGTTTTTATAACTAGAAAACTTAATGATGAGTGGGAACCTAATATAAAGATTATAATTAAAGATCATGAGTGTTTTGCTTTGTGTGATTTGGATGCTAGTGTTTCCATGATTCCAAAAACTTTATGTGATATTCTAGGTTTCCATGATCTTGATGATTGCTCTTTAAATTTGCACCTTGCGGATTCCACCATTAAAAAGCCAATGGGAAGGATCAATGATGTTCTCATTGTTGCAAATAGAAATTTGGTGCCCATAGATTTTATCGTTCTTGATATAGATTGCAATCTTTCTTGCCCTATTATTCTTGGTAGACCTTTCCTTAGAACGATTGGCGCGATTATTGATATGAAGGAAGGGAATATTAGATTCCAATTTCCATTAAAGAAAGGCATGGAACACTTTCCAAGAAAGAAAGTCAAATTACCTTATGAATCTATCATGCAGGCTACTTTTGAATTTAGTGCCAAAGAAGGCACTCGTTAGATCTATCTTCGCTTTTATGCCTAGCTAGGGGCGTTAAACGACAGCGCTAGTTGGGAGGCAACCCAATTTTCTTTATGTTTTTTGTTTTTGTTCCTGTTTAGTAATAAATCTTGCATCTACCTTCTGTTTAGATGTGTTTTTATATTTTAATTAGTGTTTGTGCCAAGTAGAACCTATAGGATAACCTATGATGATAGTTGATTTGATTCTGCTGAAAAACAGAAACTTTGCATGCACGAATTTAGTTTTGTTAAATCACATAAACGTGATTTTGCGTTTCTTCTTTTTTCTGCTGATCTATAAACAAATTTTCCAGGACTTCCTATTTTTGTAGGATTTTTAGAGTTCCAGAAGTTTGCGTTAGTTACAGATTGCTACAGACTGTTGTGTTTTTGACAGATTCTGTTTTTCGTGTGTTGTTTGCTTATTTCGATGCATCTATGGCTAGTAAATTAGTTTATAAACCATAGAGAAGTTGGAATACAGTAGGTTTAACACAAAAATAAATAAATAATGAGTTCATTACAGTACCCTATGTGTTGGTTTTGTTTTCTTTCACTACCGAAGCTTATAAGATTTCCTGTTGAGTTTTGTGTTGTGAAGTTTTCAAGTTTTGGGTAAAGCTTTTATGGACTATGGAATAAGGAGTTGCAAGAGCCTAAGCTTGGGGATGTCCAAGGCACCCCAAGATATTCAAGGATATCCAAAAGCCTAAGCTTGGGGATGCCCCGGGAAGGCATCCCCTCTTTCGTCTTCGTTCATTGGTAACTTTACTTGGAGCTATATTTTTATTCGCCACATGATATGTGTTTTGCTTGGAGCGTCGTGTATTGTAATAGTCTTTGCTTTTTAGTTTACCACAATCATCCTTGCTGTACACACCTTTTGGGAGAAGCCTATTTGATTAGAATTTGCTAGAATACTCTATGTGCTTCACTTATATCTTTTGAGCCTGATAGTTTTTGCTCTAGTGCTTCACTTATATCTTTTAGAGCACGGCGGTGGCTTATTTTTGTAGAAATTGCTAGTCTCTCATGCTTCACTTATATATTTTTGAGAGTCTTTTAGAACAGCATGGTATTTGCTATGGTTATAAAATTGGTCCTAGAATGGTAGGCATCCAAGTTGGGTATAATAAAAACTATAATAGGAAGTGAATTGGATGCTATGATCAATTTGATGCTTGATAAATGTTTTGTGATAAGGAGGTAGTGATATTAAAGTCATGCTAGTTGGGTGATTATGAATTTAAAGAATGCTTGTGTTTAAGTTAGCAAGTCCCGTAGCATGCACGTATGGTTAAAGTTGTGTAACAAATTTAAAACATGAAGTGTACCTGGCTTGTGCATCCTTATGAGTGGCGGTCGGGGACGAGCGATGGTCTTTTCCTACCAATCTATCCCCCTAGGAGCATGCGCGTAGTACTTGATTTTTGATGACTTCTAAATTTTTGCAATAAGTATATGAGTTCTTTTGACTAATGTTGAGTCCATGGATTATACGCACTTTTACCTTTCCACCATTGCTAGCCTCTTCGGTATCGTGCATTGCCCTTTCTCACCTTGAGAGTTGGTGCAAACTTCGCCGGTGCATCCAAACCCCGTGATACGATACGCTCTATCACACATAAACCTCCTTATATATTCCTCAAAACAGCCACCATACCTACCTATTATGGCATTTCCATAGCCACTCCGAGATATATTGCCATGCAACTTTCCACCGTTCCGTTCATCATCATGACATACTTTACTTTTGTCATATTGCCATTGCATGATCATGTAGTTGACATCGTATTTGTGGCAAAGCCACCATGCATTATTTTTCATACATGTCACTCTTGATTCATTGCACCATCCCGGTACACCGCCGGAGGCATTCATATAGAGTCATATCTTGTTCTAGTTTTGAGTTGTAATTCATATGTTGTAATCAATGAAAGTGTGATGATCATCATTATTAGAGCATTGCCCAAAGAAAAAAAAGAAAAAGAAAAAAAAGAAGAAAGGCCAAACAGTAAAAAAAGAAAGGCCCAAAAGAAAAAAAAAGAAAAAAAGAAAAAAAGAAAAAAAAGAAAATAAATAAAAAGGGCAATGTTACTATCTCTTTTTCCACACTTGTGCTTCAAAGTAGCACCATGTTTTTCATATAGTGAGTCTCATAAGTTGTCTTTTTTATACTAGTGGGAATTTTTCATTATAGAACTTGGCTTGTATATTCCTACGATGGGCTTCCTCAAATGCCCTAGGTCTTCTTGAGCAAGCAAGTTGGATGCACACCCACTAGTTTTCTTTTGTTGAGCATTCATTTATAGCTCTAGTGCATCCGTTGCATGGCAATCCCTACTCCTCATGTTGACATCAATAGATGGGCATCTCCATAGCCCGTTGATTATCCTCATCAATGTGAGACTTTCTCCTTTTTTGTCTTGTCCACACAATCCCCATTGAGAGAGTCCTGGACTAGGGGGTGTCCGGATAGCCGGACTATCATCATCAGCCGGACTCCAAGACTATGAAGATACAAGATTGAAGACTTCGTCCCGTGTCCGGATGGGACTTTCCTTGGCGTGGAAGGCAAGCTTGGCGATACGGATATGTAGATCTCCTACCATTGTAACCGACTCTGTGTAACCCTAGCCCTCTCCGGTGTCTATATAAACCGGAGGGTTTTAGTCCGTAGGACGAACAACCATTACAACAATCATACCATAGGCTAGCTTCTAGGGTTTAGCCTCCTTGATCTCGTGGTAGATCCACTCTTGTACTACCCATATCATCAATATTAATCAAGCAGGAGTAGGGTTTTACCTCCTTCGAGAGGGCCCGAACCTGGGTAAAAACATCGTGTCCCTTGTCTCCTGTTACCATCCGCCTAGACGCACAGTTCGGGACCCCCTACCCGAGATCCGCCGGTTTTGACACCGACATTGGTGCTTTCATTGAGAGTTCCTCTATGTCGTCACCGATAGGCTTGATGGCTTCTTCAATCAACAACAACACAGTCCAGGGTGAGACTTTTCTCCCCGGACAGATCTTCGTATTCGGCGGCTTTGCACTGTGGGCCAATTCACTTGGCCATCTGGAGCAGATCGAAAGCTACGCCCCTGGCCATCAGGTCAGATTTGGAAGCCTAAACTTCACGGCTGACATCCGCGGAGACTCGATCTTTGATGGATTCGAGCTACAGCCAAGCGAGCCGCACTGTCATGATGGGTATGATTTAGCTCTGCCGCCGGACAGCGCCCTGGAGGCCGCACATAAGTCCGCTCTGACCCCTAGTTTGGAGCCAACCACGCAGATCGAGGACAGGTGGTTGGACACCGCATCGGAGCCGCAATCTCCACGGCGATGGAGCCGAACACTGACCCTGTCCCTGGCAAAGCTCGTGACTCCGAGGTGCCGGACTCCGAACCTCCTGCGCTCCTACCAACCGAATCCGATTGGGCGCCGATCATGGAGTTCACCGCTGCGGACATCTTCCAGCACTCACCCTTTGGCGACATCTTGAGTTCGCTAAAGCATCTCTCGTTATTAGGAGAGCCCTGGCCGGACTGCGGTCAGGACGGTTAGGATACGTATGACAAAGAAATTCAGAACCCACCCACCACCCACTTTGTAGCCACTGTCGACGATCTAACCGACATGCTAGACTATGACTCCGAAGACATCGACGGTATAGACGACGATGCCGGAGACGACCAAGAACCAGCGCCTACGGGGCACTGGAAGACCACCTCATCATACGACATATACATGGTGGACATCCCAAAGGACGGGAATGGCGAAGAAGCAGCGGAGGAAGATTCCCCTAAGAAACAGCCCAAGCACCAACCTCAGCGGCGCCGCTCTAAATACCGCCACAGCAAGAATGGAGATTCCGGCACCGGAGATAATAACACCCCAGAGAGTGCCGAAGACAACCCCCTCCAGCAAGATTTAGCGCAGGAGGATGCAGAAGCCAGCCCTCACGAGAGAGCGGCAGACGAAGAGGTCGAGGATGATAATTACATGCCTCCCTCCGGAGACAAGGCAAGCCTCAACGACGACGAATTCGTCATGCCTGAGGATCCCGTTGAACAAGAGCGTTTTAAACGCAGGCTAATGGCCACGACAAATAGCCTAAAGAAAAAGCAGCAACGGCTTCAAGCTGATCAAGATCTGCTAGCCAACAGATGGACTGAAGTCCTAGCGGCCGAAGAGTATGAACTTGAACGCCCCTCCAAAAGCTACCCAAAACGCAAGTTGCTCCCCCGATTAGTGGAGGAGGCATATAAACCTTCATCACCAGCGCACAATATGGCAGACCGACCACCTCGTGGCCGCGACAGAGAGGCATCTAGGCCCTCCACCAGGACCGTACCCCGGCACCGCTCGAAAAGTACAAAGCCACGGGGGAATACACCGGACTTGCGAGGCATATTGGAGGACAAGGCAAGACAATCAAGATCGATCTATGGATCACGTGGGCGCCCCACGACGCGAGACGACTTCCGTCGTGCCGGATACAGCAACTCCGGCCGGGCCGAACACAGTAGACAAAGCTCTCTTGAGCTGCGTCGCGATATTGCCCAGTATAGAGGCGTCGCACACCCACTATGCTTCACAGATGAAGTAATGGATCATCAAATCCCCGAAGGGTTTAAACCCGTGAACATTGAATCATACGACGGCACAACAGACCCCGCAGTTTGGATCGAAGACTATCTCCTTCACATCCATATGGCCCGTGGTGACGATCTCCATGCCATCAAATATCTCCCACTCAAGCTTAAAGGACCAGCTCAGCATTGGCTTAACAGCTTGCCAGCAGAATCAATTGGGTGTTGGGAGGACTTGGAAGCCGCATTCCTTGACAACTTCCAGGGCACATATGTGCGACCACCAGACGCCGATGACCTAAGCCACATAATTCAGCAGCCAGATGAGTCGGCCAGACAGTTCTGGACACGGTTCCTCACAAAGAAAAATCAAATCGTCGACTGTCCGGATGCTGAGGCCCTCGCAGCCTTCAAACACAATATCCGCGACGAGTGGCTGGCCCGGCACCTAGGACAGAAAAAGCCGAAATCCATGGCAGCCCTCACATCACTCATGACCCGCTCCTGTGCGGGGGAGGAAAGCTGGCTAGCCCGCAGCAACAACCTCAGCAAAAATGCTGGCAGTCCGGATACTAAGGACCGCAATGGCAGGTCGCGTCGAAACAAAAACAAACGCCACATTAACGGCGATAACAATGAGGATACGACAGTCAACGCCGGATTTAGAGGCTCTAAACCCGGACAGCGGAAGAAGCCATTCAAAAGAACCACTCCGGGTCCGTCCAATTTGGACCGAATACTCGACCGCTCTTGCCAGATACATGGCACCCCCGAAAAGCCAGCCAACCACACCAACAGGGATTGTTGGGTATTCAAGCAGGCAGGCAAGTTAATTGCCGAAAATAATGACAAGGGGTTGCACAACGATGACGAAGAGGAGACTCGGCCGCCGAACAATAGAGGACATAAGGGTTTCCCCCCACAAGTGCGGACGGTAAACATGATATACACAACCCATATACCCAAGAGGGAGCGGAAGCGTGCACTTAGGGACGTATATGCGATGGAGCCAGTCGCCCCGAAGTTCAATCCATGGTCCTCTTGCCCGATCACTTTTGATTGAAGGGACCACCCAACCAGTATCCGCCATGGCGGATTCGCCGCATTGGTTTTAGACCCAATCGTCGATGGATTTCACCTCACTAGAGTCCTGATGGACGGCGGCAGCAGCCTGAACCTGCTTTATCAGGATACAGTGCGCAAGATGGGCATAGAGCCCTCAAGGATTAAACCTACAAAGACGACCTTCAAAGGCGTCATACCAGGTGTTGAGGCCAATTGTACAGGCTCAGTCACACTGGAAATGGTCTTCGGATCCCCGGATAATTTCCGAAGCGAGGAGTTAATCTTTGATATAGTCCCGTTCCGCAGTGGCTATCACGCTCTGCTCGGACGAACTGCGTTCGCAAAGTTCAACGCGGTGCCGCATTATGCATACCTTAAGCTCAAGATGCCAGGCCCTCATGGAGTCATCATGGTCAACGGAAATACTGAACGCTCCCTCCGAACGGAGGAACACACAGCGACTCTCGCGGCAGAAGTACAGAGGAGCCTTTTAAGGCAATTTTCGAGTCCGGCCGTTAAACGACCGGACATGGCCAAACGCGCCCGGAATAACATCAATCAAGACCACCTAGCACGTCCCGAGCACGCGTAGCAATGCGGCCCCAACCCCAGCCCTTGCATGATTGCAAGACCAGCTTTTCGCGTACATCATTACGCTCTGGAGTTACCATGGGCATAGGGGGAGGGGCACGACCACGACAGGCCCAGAGTGCGGCTCAACCACACCAGGGGCTACCAAATGTATCTCTCTTTTTATTTTCCTTTTTTTCTCTTTTCTATTTATCCACAGGACTCCGTTCACCAGAGACCCTGTCCGGCGGTGAACCTGCCGAACTCACGATGCAACAGCCAGGGAAGGACAAAGGCTACGACGAACACTCAGGTGGTCTCCATTATGAGCATTAAATTTGTTAAATACACCAGTCCGCAGCCTACCCCTGGAGGGGGACATGTTTAAATAGTCCAATCCCTTGCTTACCGCACTATTTGTATCATTCTGCACTCATGGCAGAATTCCTTGAATAAACAATGCATCACTTTTCGCTTATAATTGCATTCCTTTTCTTATATATGTTCATTTATGACATCTTGCACCCGTACATTTTGGTACGGCCGAATACACCAGGGGCTCATGTTCCCCGCATTATGGTGTGATAAGCCCGAACACTTCCACAAGTGCGGCACCCCGAACTTATAGCATTATATGCATCGGCTCCGAATCATGTCTTGGGTCAATAGTTGGGTTTGCCCGGCTCCCATGTTTTGGTACCTTACGTTCCGTTCTATCGGCTAAGGTAGCACTGGGAGAACCACTGCGATTGCGCCCCGGTTGAGCTGGGCGAGCGCCTCAGTGGAGAAAGCTAAAACTGATTGTCATGATAAGGCCAGAGCTGGTCGCTGTTCGAGAGGTCTTTTCGAGTCCCTAAAGACTTATGCCGCTTAGAGCGAGGAACCGGCTTCGTCCGGCCCAGGCGTGGATAGCACCCCGAACTCGGTCTTCCGAACACTAGGGGCTTCGCCGAAATTTAAAATTATAGAATTCTATGGCTAAGTGAGAGTGTTCAAGCATTATAAGTCCGGTTGCCTTGTTCGTTGTGTTGAGCGCCTCCCTAGATGGACCCAAAAATGGGAACAAGAGTGCTCAAGTTTATCCCGAACACCCCAGCACTCGTGGCATGGGGGCTGAAGCCGACGACTTGCCATCTCTCAGATTTGATAAACGGCCGCACAGAAGGTAATATTTTAAATCAATAAGCATTGCTTAGCGCATATGAACAAAGTTTTCAGCGCACAGGATAACACATCGTGAATCTACTCCAATATTACATCTTTGGGGAACTCGTCCGCAATCTTGCGGGCACCCTTCAGGACACTCTTATAATACATTTCGGGCGTGCGATACTCCTTGCCCGCCGGCGGCGCGTCCGTCAGAATCTTCTCAGCATCCAGCCTGCCCCAGTGCACCTTTGCGTGGGAAAGGGCCCGACGGGCACCTTCAATGTAGGCGGAGTGCTTGATGACTTCCACCCAGGGACACGCATCCACCAGCCGCCGCACCATGCCGAAGTAGCTCCCAGGCATGGCCTCCTCAGGCCACAGCCGGACTATGAGGCCCTTCATGGCCTGCACGGCTACCTTGTGGAGCTCGACCAGCTGCTTCAGCTGGTCGCTAAGGGGCACCGGATGTCCGGCCTCAGCATACTGTGACCAGAAGACCTTCTCCGTTGAGCTCCCCTCCTTGGCCTGATAGAATGCGTCAGCATCGGACACGCTACGTGGAAGATCTGCAAACGCTCCTGGAGAGCTCCGAATTCGGGTAAGTAACAGGTAATTCACTTTCACATGCTTGCTTTGCATGAAAAAAGCCTTACCCGCCGCTATTTTCTTCATTGCCTCAATCTCCTGGAGGGCCTCATGGGCCTCGGCCTTAGCGGCCTTGGCACTCTCAAGAGCCGAGGCAAGCTCGGACTCTCGAGTCTTCGAGTCGCACTCCAAACTCTCATGCTTTTCCATGAGAGCCTGGAGCTCTTGCCGCACCTCCGCCACTCGCGCCTCCTTCTTCTCTCGTTCCGCTCGTTCCGCGGCCGCATTACGTTGGGCCGCGGACACGGCCTCCTTCAGGGTCGCCACCTCGTTCGTGGCCCCTGCAGTGCCCATGTTATCCTTGTTATTTCTATTGCAACCAAAATCCTTTTCTGTAAGGTACAAATTTAACACGGTGTTACTCACCTTCTTTGTCCTCGAGCCGCTTCTTGGCAAGGTCGAGCTCGTTCTCGGTCCGCTGGAGGTCTTGCTTCAAAGCACCAACCTCCATAGTCAATGCGGCAGAGGTCAGCAGCGCAGCCTGCAACCCCATATTGACATAATTTTTAGAACTCCTGGGTATATCTTTTTAGATCCTCAGTTCGGCTTTTCTTTCCGAACACCGAACTGAGCATCAGGGGCTACTGTCTATGCGGTATTACATTACATATTTTAAAAAACTTCTTACCTCAAAGCCTGTTAGAAGGCCGCTGCAGGCTTCGATCAGCCCGCTTTTGGCGAGCTGAACCTTCTGAATCACCGCACTCATGATAGTGCGGTGTTCTTCCTCGATGGAAGCGCCGTTGAGCGCCTCCAACAAGTTGTCCGGCGCCTCTGGTTGGACGGAGGCTGCCGGTGTCACGGTCTTGCCCTTCTTACGAAGGGGCCGCCTGCCGGACTCCGGAACCACTGCGGGTTCCGGTGCGGAGTCCGGTATGAAGTCCGGGAGGTTGCCCTGTGGCACCTCCGGAGCCTCCCCCTCCTGGCGGGTCCCCTCCTGGGATCCCACCTCGGCGTCCTCAGCATCACGAGGGGTGGAGGCGGTCGGAATGGAATCCACATCCGACGGAGCCAAGGACCCGCTCGAAGAAGCGGGTAGATCCTCCTCGGCCGGACTGCAGGTTGTGTGCGGCATTAGAAGGACACTACGCGGCACAAGAATTATAAATCACTCAGGAATCCAGATACTTACGATCTTGCCAGGGGCTTGGCCCTTGAGGGCCACTCCTCGTCGCCGTCATCGGCGTTGGCAGAGCAGTCTGGAGGAAGGGTCCTCCCCTTCTTGGACCCTTCGGCCTCCCTAGTTGGGGAAGCCTTCCTCTTCCTCTCTCCCCCCTCTTGGGGAGAGTCCTCTTTCTCCTCCTCGTCTTCAGGGGAGGAGTCCGCTTCGGAGCCATCGGACGATGAGTCCAATACCACCTGGCGCCGGGAACTCCTTCGGGTTCCCGTGGCCTTCTTCTTGGCCTTCTTCTCCGGCACCACGTAAAGGGCCGGAACCAGCAGCCCCGTCAAACGGGTGTCCGCTGGGTCTTCGGGAAGGGGAGCCGGACAGTCTACCTGTCCGGACGTCCTCTGCCAATCCTGTTAAAGGCATTGGGAGTTTTAGATCCCACATAGTGTCAAACTATGAAAGAAATAAGTGTACCGTAAAGGATGACAAATCTTACCTCGCCGGCCGGGCGCTTGGTGCTGAATCCGCGATCTTCGGTTGCAGACGCGGGGGCTTCTCCGCCCTTGAACAACACCCTCCAGCCAGCTTCGTACAACGTGTCAAAGAGCCCGCTCAGGGTATGGTGCTGTGCCGGATCGAACTCCCACAAATTGAAGGCCCGCTGTTGGCAGGGGAGAATCCGGCGGACGAGCATGACCTGGATCACATTGACAAGCTTAAGCTTCTTGTTCACCAGGGTCTGGAGACAGGACTGGAGTCCTGTCAGCTCCTCCGAACTACCCCATAGCAAGCCCTTCTCTTTCCAGGAGGTGAGCTGCATGGGGATACCAGATCTGAACTCGGGGGCCGCTGCCCATTTAGGGTCACGCGGCTCGGTGATGTAGAACCACCCCGATTGCCACCCCTTGACGGACTCCACGAAGGCCCCCTCGAGCCAGGTGACGTTGGGCATTTTGCCCACCATGGCGCCTCTGCACTCCGCTTGGACGCCCTTCACTACCTTCGGCTTGACATTGAAGGTCTTTAGCCACAAGCCGAAGTGGGGCCGGATGCAGAGGAAGGCCTCGCACACGACGATAAACACCGAGATGTTGAGGATGAAGTTCGGCGCCAGATCGTGGAAGTCCAGGCCGTAGTAGTACATGAGCCCCCGGACGAAGGGATGCAATGGGAAGCCCAGTCCGCGGAGGAAGTGGGGAAGGAATACGACCCTCTCATGAGGCCTGGGGGTGGGGATGAGCTGCCCCTCTCAGGCAGCCGATGCGCGATGTCGCTGGAGAGGTAGCCGGCGCCACGCAGCTTCTCGATGTGCCCCTCCGTAACAGAAGAGGCCATCAACTTGCCTCCCGCTTCGGACATGGCTGGGGAAGGTTGAGACGAGATGTGCGGACTTGGGCGCTGGAGCTCGAGTGCGCGGAGATGGATAAGCAAAGGAGGAAGAAGGCGTAGGTGAAAAAGGTGGATCCTTATCCCCTTATATATGGGCGGACGAAGACTATGCGTCCCCACCGGCCTGGTAAAACTTGCTTATCTCCCAAGCGCCACCATCAATGGCGCGGTTGGGTTACCCACGTCCGTATTGATGGGAATCCCGGAATAAGGGGAACACGATCTCTGCTTTGACAAGACGTGCCAAGGAAACCGCTTCGCTAAACGAGCTGAGGTGGTATAATAAACAATGATTCAAGTAAAGGCTTGGTGATGGTGTGACATCACGCCACAAAATACGTCAGCAGATTGAACTTGTGTACATATTATTCTCTCTACGGTGCTATGTGGAATTTATTTTGCAGAGCCGGACACTATCCTGGTGTTCACAAATCTTCTATGAATTATTCGGAGGAGGAACCCGCCTTGCAATGCCAAACAATATGCGCACCGGACTCATCGTCATTGAAGCCTGGTTCAGGGGCTACTGAGGGAGTCCTGGACTAGGGGGTGTCCGGATAGCCGGACTATCATCATCGGCCGGACTCCAAGACTATGAAGATACAAGATTGAAGACTTCGTCCCGTGTCCAGATGGGACTTTCCTTGGCGTGGAAGGCAAGCTTCGCGATACAGATATGTAGATCTCCTACCATTGTAACCGACTCTGTGTAACCCTAGCCCTCTCCGGTGTCTATATAAACCGGAGGGTTTTAGTCCGTAGGACGAACAACCATTACAACAGTCATACCATATGCTAGCTTCTAGGGTTTAGCCTCCTTGATCTCGTGGTAGATCCACTCTTGTACTACCCATATCATCAATATTAATCAAGCAGGAGTAGGGTTTTACCTCCATCGAGAGGGCCCGAACCTGGGTAAAAACATCGTGTCCCTTGTCTCCTGTTACCATCTGCCTAGACGCACAGTTCGGGACCCCCTACCCGAGATCCGCCGGTTTTGACACCGACACCCATCATCATATTCTCTTCCACCCATAGTGCTATATCCATGGCTCACGCTCATGTATTGCGTGAAGGTTGAAAAAGTTTGAGATTATTTAAGTATGAAACAATTGCTTGGCTTGTAATCAGGGGTATAGAAGTTGGGAACATCTTTGTGTGACGAAAATGAAGCATAGCCTAACTATATGATTTTGTAGGGATGAACTTTCTTTCGCCATGTTATTTTGAGAAGACATGATTACTTTGATTAGTATGCTTGAAGTGTTACTATTTCTTTTATCAATATGAACTTTTATTTTGAATCATTTGGATTTGAACATTCATGCCACAATAAATAAAATTACATTGAGAATTATGCTAGGTAGCATTCCACATCAAAAACTCTTTTTTTATCATTTACCTACTTGAGGACGAGCAGGAATTAAGCTTGGGGATGCTTGATACATCTCCAACGTATCTATAATTTTTGATTGTTCCATGCTATTATATTACCCCTTTTGGATGTTTATGGGCTTTATTTTACTCATTTATATCATTTTTGGGACTAACCTACTAACCGGAGGCCCAGCCCGTATTGCTATTTTTTTGCCTATTTCAGTATTTCGAAGAAAAGGAATATCAAACGGAGTCCAAACGGAATGAAACCTTCGGGAGCGTGATTTTTGGAACGAACGTGATCCAGAGGACTTGGAGTGCAAGTCAAGAAGCAGCCCAGGCCTCCACGAGATAGGAGGGTGCCCCCCTATAGGGCGCGCCCCCTGTCTCGTGGGCCCCTTGGGCGGCCACCGACGTACTTCTTCCTCCTATATAAGCCTATGTACCCCGAAAACATCCAGGGAGCTAACGAAACACAATTTCCCCCGCCGTAACCTTCTGTATCCACGAGATCTCATCTTGGAGCCTTCGTCGGCGCTCCGCCGAAGGGGGAATCGACCATGGAGGGCTTCTACATCAACACCATAGCCCCTCCGATGAGTTGTGAGTAGTTTACCACAGACCTACGGGTCCATAGTTATTAGCTAGATGGCTTCTTCTCTCCTTTTGGATCTCAATACAATGTTCTCCCCCTCTCTTGTGGAGATCTATTCGATGTAAACTCTTTTTGCGGTGTGTTTGTCAAGATCCGATGAATTGTGGGTTTATGATCAAGTTTATCTATGAATAATATTTGAATCTTCCCTGAATTCTTTTATGTATGATTGAGTTATCTTTGCAAGACTCTTTGAATTATCAGTTTGGTTTGGCCTACTAGATTGATCTTTCTTGCCATGGGAGAAGTGCTTAGCTTTGGGTTCAATCTTGCAGTGTCCTTACCCAGTGACAGAAAGGGTTGCAAGGCACGTATTGTATTGTTGCCATCGAGGATAAAAAGATGGGGTTTATATCATATTGCTTGAGTTTATCCCTCTAGATCATGTCATCTTGCTTAAAGCGTTACTCTGTTCTTATGAACTTAATACTCTATATGCAGGCAGGAGTCGGTCGATGTGTGGAGTAATAGTAGTAGATGCAGGCAGGAGTCGGTCTACTTGTTGCGGACGTGATGCCTATATACATGATCATGCCTAGATAATCTCATAACTATTCGCTTTTCTATCAATTGCTCAACAGTAATTTGTTCACCCACCGTAATACTTATGCTTCCAATCTACTTTTATTTGCATCTTTACTTTTTGCATCTATATTATAAAATACCAAAAATATATTTATCTTCTCATACTATCTCTATCAGATCTCACCTTCGCAAGTGGCCGTGAAGGGATTGACAACCGCTTTATTGCGTTGGTCACGAGTTCTTTGTTTATTTGTGTAGGTGCGTGGGACTTTTGAGGAGCCTCCTACTGGATTGATACCTTGGTTCTCAAAAACTGAGGGAAATACTTACGCTACTATTGCTGCATCACCCTTTCCTCTTCAAGGAAAACCAACGCCAGAGACCAAGCGCGGCTGCGACCACCCCAAGTCATCCAAGGGCATGCAAGCGGCCGTTCTGCGCTTTCCACAACGTCTACAGCCACAACACCAGCGACTACCAGGAGCTCAGGGCTCTCTGTGAACGGTCACCTCGGTCGATGCCCCGAGCACAACGATCGGGGCTACGGTCGCGGAGGTGGCCGAGGTGGAGGACGCAACCGCCGACAGGAGTAGCGCGACCAGCCTCGTGAGGACCGCTGGCAGGACCAGCCACGCGAGGGCAACTGGAGGGAGCAGCCTTGTGAGGACCACCCTCAGGGCAATGCAGCTTTGCCTCCTCTGCCTCCACCACCAAGAAGGAATGAAGATCACCACCAGGACGAGGGGGCTGGGGGCTTCCAGGAGCCGCGAGCCATTGCCTGCATCTTCGGCGGCTCACAAGCCCCAGCTTCTCATTGTGTCTTCAAGCAGTTTGCGCGCGAGGTCAATGCAGCACTCCCCAAGCTTGAGGCAACTCGCTGATATGTCTCCAACGTACTCCCTCCGTTTCTTTTTAGTCCTCATATAAGATTTGGTCAAAGTCAAACTACACAAAATTTGACTAAATTTATATAAAAATATATGAACATCTACAATACTAAAACTATATAGTATGAAAATACATTTCATGGTGCATCTGATAATATTGATATCATATTGTGAATGTTTATATTTTTAATATAAAGTTAGTCAAACTCAACAAGGCTTGACTTTGACCAAACCTTATATGCGGACTAAAAAGAAACGGAGGGAGTATCTATAATTTTTGATTGTTTCATGCTATTATATTACCCTTTTGGATGTTTATGGGCTTTATTTTACTCATTTATATCATTTTTGGGACTAACCTACTAACCGGAGGCCCAGCCCGTATTGCTGTTTTTTTGCCTATTTCAGTATTTCGAAGAAAAGGAATATCAAACGGTGTCCAAACGGAATTAAACTTTCGGGAGCGTGATTTTTGGAACAAACGTGATCCAGAGGACTTGGAGTGCAAGTCAAGAAGCAGTCGAGGCCTCCACGAGATAGGAGGGCGCTGCCCCTATAGGGCGCGCCCCCTGTCTCGTGGGCCCCTCGGGCGGCCACCGACGTACTTCTTCCTCCTATATAAGCATACGTACCCTGAAAACATCCAGGGAGCCAACGAAACACAATTTCCCCCGCCGTAACCTTCTGTATCCGCGAGATCTCATCTTGGAGCCTTCGCCGACGCTCCGCTGGAGGGGGAATCGACCACGGAGGGCTTCTACATCAACACCATAGCCCCTCTGATGAGTTGTGAGTAGTTTACCACAGACCTACGGGTCCATAGTTATTAGCTAGATGGCTTTTGCTCTCTTTTTGGATCTCAATACAATGTTCTCCCCCTCTCTTATGGAGATCTATTCGATGTAAACTCTTTTTGCGGTGTGTTTGTCGAGATCCGATGAATTGTGGGTTTATGATCAAGTTTATCTATGAATAATATTTGAATCTTCTCTGAATTCTTTTATGTATGATTGAGTTATCTTTGCAAGTCTCTTCGAATTATCAGTTTGGTTTGGCCTACTAGATTGATCTTTCTTGCCATGGGAGAAGTGCTTAGCTTTGGGTTCAATCTTGCGGTGTCCTTACCCACTGACAGAAAGGGTTGCAAGGCACGCATTGTATTGTTGCCATCGAGGATAAAAAGATGGGGTTTATATCATATTGCTTGAGTTTATCCCTCTAGATCATGTCATCTTGCTTAAAGCGTTACTCTGTTCTTATGAACTTAATACTCTATATGCAGGCAGGAGTCGGTCGATGTGTGGAGTAATAGTAGTAGATGCAGGCAGGAGTCGGTCTACTTGTTGCGGACGTGATGCCTATATACATGATCATGCCTAGATAATCTCATAACTATTCGCTTTTCTATCAATTGCTCAACAGTAATTTGTTCACCCACCGTAATACTTATGCTTCCAATCTACTTTTATTTGCATCTTTACTTTTTGCATCTATATTATAAAATACCAAAAATATATTTATCTTCTCATACTATCTCTATCAGATCTCACCTTCGCAAGTGGCCGTGAAGGGATTGACAACCGCTTTATTGCGTTGGTCACGAGTTCTTTGTTTATTTGTGTAGGTGCGTGGGACTTTTGAGGAGCCTCCTACTGGATTGATACCTTGGTTCTCAAAAACTGAGGGAAATACTTACGCTACTATTGCTGCATCACCCTTTCCTCTTCAAGGAAAACCAACGCAAGCTCAAGACGTAGCACTCGTCCCCTCAAGTGGTCCAAGTGCGCCATCACCTTTGACTCCTCAGACCGGCTCAAGGGCGTAGCCACCGCTGGCGCGCTCCCCATGCTCTGCTCCCCCATCATCAGCAACGTAACCTCACCAAGACTCTCATTGATGGCGGAGCAGGGCTCAATGTTCTCTCTGTTCAGACGTTCGACAGGCTCCAGGTGCCATACTACCAGCTACACCCCACCAAGCCATTTTCAGGAGTGACCGACGAATCAACACACCCGATCAGGCAAGTTTGGCGAGCGCAACAACTACCGCACCGAGCTCATCGACTTCGACGTTGCCGACATTCATCTTCCCTACAACGCCATCCTTGGGTACCCAGCACTGGCCAAGCTCATGGCAGCCACGCACCACGGCTACAACATCCTCAAGATGCCAGGGAGCGGCGACATCATCACGGTCGCCTGTCAGGAGAAGGATGCGTTGTGCTCCCTCGAGCGCGCTTTCCAGGCTGCAGCGGTTGAAAACCCAAAAGACGAAGATGGCGCCCTCCCTCCTAAGGTCGCCCCCAAGACAAAGAAGCTGCAGCTGGGCCAGGGGTCTCGTGTGGAAGCATCACTCGAGGATGCAGCGCTGAGCCTCGCGTCCCCTGGACGCGGCGCCTTCACCCATCGCATAGGAAGGCGCGCCCGGTGCCCCTCTCAGGCTGGTCTCGGGGGTTCTCCTCTAGAGGGCTTCAGACCTAGCCCATGTCGCGATATTGGCGCTCGGGCACCATGTGGAGGCGCTCTTCAGAGCACGCCTCCCAGGAGAAGGCAGCAGGCGTGAGGCACCAGGCGTTCAGGAGTTCATCAACGAAGCGATCGAGGAGATTCAGGAAGGAAGGGTTCTGCAAGGCGATCGTCGCCTGCCGCGAGGTAGATCTCATTGCCCTACCAAGGGTAAGGAGTTCCGCGTCTGCATCGACTTCCCTGGGCTCAGCAGGACCGCGTCTCGGAAGCTCATGTGGCCGTCTCGTGTCGGCCGATGCGAGGGACCGCCTCACAGCTACGTTCGCATGCCTTTTGGCCTGGCGGGCGCGGCCGAGGCGTTCCAGCGCTGCATGAGGGACGCCCAGGCGGCCTGTGAAGCCAGGCTCAGGCGATCCTGGCGAAGAGGGAGGAGCACCCTCAAGAGCCTTCCGGTCCGTCCGAGCCTCCCGAGGCCCGGCACCGGAGCGGCTCATGTGGAACGGCTTCAGCAGCACGCGCTTTTTGGCTACTTCAACAACTCTTCGGTAACAGTACCAGGTGACATCTCCCTAGTTCGTTCAGTTTAGGGGAGCCCCTCGGGCTGCATCATCCCCAGGCCGTGTGGGTCATTCCCTATGGCGTGTATCGTTTTGCATTCACCAGGATTATCTAATTGTTTTTGTGGATTTATCTATGGTTGTCACCTCGTTGCCTCCGCCTCACGACCCTGATGCGTCCGACTAACGCCATTTCTGCATGACACACACATTGGCACGACACTTGTGCTTGGGTCCGTCCCTGCAATGCTGATAAACCTGGGGACCGAGCTATGGTTTGCGGCCAGCTTCGCGTACACCACCTCGCAGGGTCCTCGGTGCCTCAGTCTCACATCTCTGAGGCTGTCGGCCTCCCTTGCCACCTAACCTGCAGGTCCACCCCACAGTGAGCCAAGGGTCGGCCCGGACGACCACTATCCAGCCTCGCGAGTGATGTCTACTACACAACCTTCTTCTTGTAGACGTTGTTGGGCCTACAAGTGCACAGGTTTGTAGGACAGTAGCAAATTTCCCTCAAGTTGATGACCTAAGGTTTATCAATCCGTAGGAGGCATAAGATGAAGGTGGTCTCTCTCAAACAACCCTGCAACCAAATAACAAAGAATCTCTTGTGTCCCCAACACACCCAATACAATGGTAAATTGTATAGGTGCACTAGTTCGGCGCAAAGATGGTGATACAAGTGCAATATGGATGGTAGATATAGGTTTTTGTAATCTGAAATAATAAAAACAGCAAGGTAACTAATGATAAAAGTGAGCACAAATGGTATTGCAATGGTAGGATACAAGGCATAGGGTTCATACTTTCACTAGATCAAGTTCTCTCAACAATAATAACATAATTGGATCATATAACTATCCCTCAACATGCAACAAAGAGTCACTCCAAAGCCACTAATAGCGGAGAACAAACAAAGAGATTATGGTAGGGTACGAAACCACCTCAAAGTTATCCTTTCTGCTCGATCTATTCAAGAGTCCGTAGTAAAATAACACGAAGCTATTCTTTCCGTTCCATCTATCATAGAGTTCATACTAGAATAACACCTTAAGACACAAATCAACCAAAACCCTAATGTCACCTAGATACTCCATTGTCACCTCAAGTATCCGTGGGCATGATTATATGATATGTATCACACAATCTTAGATTCATCTATTCAACCAACACAAAGTACTTCAAGGAGTGCCCCAAAGTTTCTATCGGAGAGTCAAGACGAAAATGTGTGCCAACCCCTATGCATAGGTTCATGGGCAGAACCCGCAAGTTGATCACCAAAACATACATCAAGTGGATCACGTGAATATCCCATTGTCACCACAGATAAACACGGCAAGACATACATCAAGTGTTCTCAAATCCTTAAGACTCAATCCGATAAGATAACTTCAAGAGGAAAACTCAATTCATCACAAGAGAGTAGAGGGGGAAGAAACATCATAAGATCCAACTATAACAGCAAAGCTCACGATACATCAAGATCGTTCCATAGAGAGAACACGAGAGAGAGAGAGAGAGAGAGAGAGAGATCAAACACATAGCTACTGGTACATACCCTCAGCCCCGAGGGTGAACTACTCCCTCCTCATCATGGAGAGCGCCGGGATGATGAAGATGGCCACCGGTGAGGGATTACTGGAGGCGTAAACTGTGGAGGGGGGCGCCACACACGGCTTGGAACAATTGATGTGTGTTCTGGCCCCCCCCCCGTATATAAAGAATGTAGGGAGAGGAGGCTGGCCCTAGGCACGGCCCCAAGTTGGAGGATTCCTACTTGGGTCCTAGTAGGACCGGCAGGGTGCCGGGACGGGCTCCCGAGAGGTTTTTGGTGGCTACAGAGGCTTGCGGCAGCGGAACTCCCGATCTATCTTCGTATTCGATGTTTTTAGGGTACATGGACTTATATAGGCAAAATAAGTCGGTCGGGGGAGCCTCAAGGGGCCCAGGAGACAGGGGGCGCGCCCAGGGGGGTGGGCGCGACCTCCTATCTCCTGGCTTCCTCAAACCTTCCCTGGCTTGAACCCCAAGTCTCTCGGATCATATCCTTTCGAAAAATCACGCTCCCGAAGGTTTCATTCCGTTTGGACTCCGTTTGATATTCCTTTTTTGGAAATACTGAAACATGCAATAAAACAACAATATGGGCTAGGCCTTCGGTTAATAGGTTAGTCCCAAAAGTAATATAAAAGTGTATAATAAAGCCCATAATCATTCAAAACAGATAATAAAATAGCATGAATGCTTCATAAATTATAGATACGTGGGAGACGTATCAGCATCCCCAAGCTTAATTCCTGCTCGTCCTCGAGTAGGTAAATGATAAAGAAAGAATTTGTGAAGTGTGAATGCTAGCAGGTGCACAAGTTTGATCAATGATAATTTCAATCACCTTTTCTAGCATGATTATATGTCATAACAGTAGTTCATCTCATAAAACTTCTCACGATCAAGTAACAAGCTATTCACATGTTAAAGCATAGACCATAAACTTTCTTGAAAACTAGCAAACTTCATTCTTAGTCATCAAACAATTACAGTTCATCCTATTTTCAGCAAGGGTCTATGTCAGAGCTTTGATTTAGCAAACTCCACATACTCGACTATCATATAGTCTTCTGCAATTGCTAACACTCACACAATACTAATGGTTATGGAGTTTCAATCGGACACTGAGAAAGATATGGGCTTATAGTGTTGCCTCCTAACGTATTCACCTTTGGGTGATGTCAACAATAATAGTTCATGCTAACTTACATCCAATTGGATATATATATCAGGATCTTTCCAACACGAGGGGCTTGCCAAAGGATAAAATGAAAAAGGGAAAGGTGAAGACCACCTTGACTCTCGCATAAAGTAAAAGACATAAAGTAAAAGATAGGCCCTTCGCAAAGGGAAGCAGAGGTTGTCATGTGCTTTTATGGTTGGATGCACAAAATCTTAATGCAAAAGAACATCACTTTATATTGCCACCTGTATATGGACCTTTATTATGCAGTCTGATGCTTTTATTGCTTCCATAACAAGATCGTATACAGCTTATTTTCTTCACACTAATAGATCATACATATTTAGAGAGCAATTTTTATTGCTTGCACCGATGACAACTTACTTGAAGGATCTTACTCAATCCATAGGTAGGTATGGTGGACTCTCATGGCAAAACTGGGTTTAAGGATATTTGGATGCACAAGTAGTATGTCTACTTGGTGCAAGGAATTTTGGCTAGCATGAGGGGGAAAGGCAAGCTCAACATGTTTGAATGATCCATGACAATATACTTTAACTGAGATGTGAGAAAACATAACCCATTACGTTGTCTTTCTTGTCCAACATCAACTCTTTAGCATTTCATACTTAATGAGTGCTCACGATTATAAAATATGTCTAGGATAGTATATTTATATGTGAAATCTCTCTTCCTTCAATACTCTTTCATGAATTGTTCAAATGACCAATACAATGCTTGCTAACCTTCAATAAATTTACAACCTCTACTTCTTAGATGTGAAGGCATTACTCCCCATGGGATAAGCAAATGAAACATATATATTTTCAGATTTATGACAATCAACTCATTCAACCATTTACTCATAGGATATAAGTGAAGCACACGAGTAAATGACAAACTACTCCAAAAAAGATATAAGTGAAGATCAATGAGTAGCTAAATAATTATGTAACTATGTGAAGACTCTCTCTCATTAAAGAATTTCAGATCTTGGTATTGTATTCAAACAGCAAGCAAAACAAAATAAAATGACATTGCAAGGATAGCACAACTCATGTGAAGAAGCAAAAACTTAGGCTCAACCGATACTAACCGATAGTGGTTGAAGAAGAAAGGTGGGATGCCTACCGGGGTATCCCCAAGCTTAGATGCTTGAGAATTCTTGAAATATAATCTTGGGGTGCCTTGGGCATCCCCAATCTTGAACTTTTGTGTCTCCTTAATTCCTCTCATATCATGGTTTCTCTTTTCAAAAGCTTCATCCACACCAAACTCAACAAGAACTCGTGAGATAAGTTAGTATAAACCAATGCAAAACCTTATCATTTTCTACTGTAACAAATCACTATAATTATAATTCAACATTTCATACTAAATGCATCTGCATATTTAATACTCCTATCCTCAAATAGAATCATTAAACAAGCCAACATATGCAAACAATGCAAACATAACAGCAATCTGCCAAAACAGTACAGTTTATAAAGAGTGCAAGATTCATCATACTTCCCTAACTCCAAAAATTATGAGAAAAATACTACGATGTAGAAGATTTATCACATCTCAATATGCAGAAAGTTTCAACATTATATCATGCTCTGACTTTTCTAGGGAATTTTTGCAACAGCGGTAAACTTTCTGTTTTCAAACAGCAACATGTATACTAGCAAAATAAGCAAGGTAAGGGCTATCCTTGACATTTTTATTGAAAATAAAGATGCAAAACATTATTATAAATAACAGAAAGCAAATAATAACAAAATAAAATGACACTCCAAGCAAAACACATATCATGTGGTGAATAAAAATATAGCTCCAAGTAAAGTTACCGATGAACAAAGACGAAAGAGGGGATGACTTCCGGGGCATCCCCAAGCTTAGGCTCTTGGTTGTCCTTGAATATTGCCTTGGGGTGCCTTGGGCATCCCCAATCTTAGGCTCGTGCCACTCCTTATTCCATAGTCCATCGAATCTTTACCCAAAACTTGAAAACTTCACAACACAAAACTCAACGGAAAACTCGTAAGCTCCGTTAGTATAAGAAAATAAAACCACCACTTAGGTACTGTAATGAACTCATTCTGAATTCATATTGGTGTAATATCTACTGTATTCTAACTTCTCTATGGTTCATACACTCCGATACTACTCATAGATTCATCAAAATAAGCAAACAACACATAGAAAATAGAATGTGTCAAAAACAGAATAGTCTGTAGTAATATGTATCAAACTTATACTTATGGAACTTCAAAACTCCTACAGAATTAGGAAGTTCTAAGAAATTCTGTACCAATCCAGATCAAAAAGAATCAAATCAAGAGCACGTTTCTATGAATTAACAAAACTAATTTACTGGGTGCAGAAGTTTCTGATTTTCAGCAGGATCAACACAACTATCACCGTAAGCTATCCTAAAGGTCTTACTTGGAACTTTATTGAAACAAAAGCTATAAAACATGATTAATACAGTAGCATAATCATGTGAACACACAAAAACAGTAAGGGTAATTATTGGGTTGTCCCCCAACAAGCGCTTTTCTTTAATTCCTTTCTAGCTAGGCATGATGATGACAATGATGCTCACATAAAAGATAAGAATTGAAACATAACGGGAGCATCATGAAGCATATGACTAGCACATTTAAGTCTAACCCTCTTCCTATGCATAGGGATTTTGTGAGCAAACAACTTATGGGAACAATAATCAACTAGCATAGGAAGGTAAAACAAGCATAACTTCAAGATTTTAAGCACATAGAGAGGAAACTTGACATTATTGCAATTCCTACAAGCATATGTTCCTCTCTCATAATAATTTTCAGTAGCATCATGAATGAATTCAACAATATAACCATCACCTAAAGCATTCTTTTCATGATCTACAAGCATAGAAAATTTACTACTCTCCACATAAGCAAAATTCTTCTCATTCGGAATAGTGGGAGTATCATAAGAGACTTGAATACTATAAATTGTTTCCACATTAAAAGAGTAATGTTCAGAAAAAGGGTAATCATAATCATGACAATTTTATAAATATAATCATCACTACTTTTTATAGCATAAGTTTCATCACAATAATCATCATAAGTAGCAACTTTGTTCTCATCATAATCGATTGAAACCTCTTCCAAGATAGTGGAATTATCACTAAATAAAGTTAACACTCTTCCAAGTCCACTTTCATATTCATCACAATAAGATTCAACATCCTCCAAAATAGTGGGATAACTACTTCCTAAAGTTGACACTCTTCCAAACCCACTTTCATCAATATAATCATCATAGGTAAGAGGCATGCTATCATCATAACAACTTTGCATATCAAAACTTGGGAGGCTAAAAATATCATCTTCATTAAACGTAGCATCCCCAAGCTTGGGACAAACATTAATTTCAGCAAATATATTCTCAAATATTTCATCCTCATCAAACATAGCTTACCCAAGCTTGGGCCTTTTCATATCATAAGCATAATCACTCTCATCATTAATAGTGTGGATAGCACCAATAGTATAGCAATTATCATCATCACAATGAGTAGTAGGAGCAACATCATTTGGGAGGGATACCTTTTTATCTTTATTGATCCTTCTTTTCCTTTTCACATTATATGTGGGTTCAACCTTCTTCTTTGAGCTCCTTATAGATGAGATTGGTTGAATAGAAAGCTCCTCCACATTAACTGATTCATCATAAGAAATAAAAGGAGGGGATTGGGAACTCTCTTCCCTTTCATTAGTATCATATTCTATTTGCTTTCTTTTCTTAATATAATTGGCAATGTAAGGATTTTCAATGCAATTCACCACACAATACAAATAAATCTTTTCTAGATCAAAATCAAGAAATCTATCAAGATTAAATTTTGGAATACCCTCAGTTATACATTTCATTTCTTCATACCCCAAAAGAAGACTAAGCTCTTTATGATGCTCAAGGGTAATCAAGCTATCACAATTTTTGGACACGATTCGATCATGAAACAATTTGCATTGGAGATTTAAATGACCACGTTCATTGCAAAGTTCACAAGGAGCACGGAAAATATTGAATTTTTCAGCACAATCATCAAGGCTTTCTTGCAACAATTTAGTTTCTAAATGCTTATGCCTCTTGCAATATCTATCTTCCCTATTTGGTGTGTACTTGCAAACCCAATCTACTCCACAAAAATTGACATGCTTATAAGAGACATTTTCATCGTAACTCGTGCAATCATCATTAGTACTATGGATATTCAAAGAGTTCATACTAACAACATTGCAATCATGCTCATCATTCAAAGATTTAGTATCAAGCATTTTATAGATTTCATCTTCTAGCACTTGAGCACAATTTTCCTTTACAACATACTCATGAAAGATATTAAAAAGATGAAGCGTATGAGACAAGCTTAACTCCATTTTTTTTATAGTTTTCTTTTATAAACTAAACTAATGATAAAACAAGAAACAAAAAGATTCGATTGCAAGATCTAAAGATATACCTTCAAGCACTCACCTCCCCGGCAACGGCGCCAGAAAAGAGCTTAGTTGACGGGGTGTGAGTGCCGCTTACCTAGCCTCCCCGGCAACGGTGCTAGAAAAGAGCTTGATGTCTACTACACAACCTTCTTCTTGTAGACGTTGTTGGGCCTGCAAGTGCACAGGTTTATAGGACAGTAGCAAATTTCCCTCAAGTGGATGACCTAAGGTTTATCAATCCGTAGGAGGCGTAGGATGAAGGTGGTCTCTCTCAAACAACCCTGCAACCAAATAACAAAGGGTCTCTTGTGTCCCCAACACACCCAATACAATGGTAAATTGTATATGTGCACTAGTTCAGCGACGAGATGGTGATACAAGTGCAATATGGATGGTAGATATAGGTTGTTGTAATCAGAAATAATAAAAACAACAAGGTAACTAATGATAAAAGTGAGCACAAACGGTATTGCAATGGTAGGAAACAAGGCATAGGGTTCATACTTTCACTAGATCAAGTTCTCTCAACAATAATAACATAATTGGATCATATAACTATCCCTCAACATGCAACAAAGAGTCACTCCAAATCCACTAATAGCGAAGAACAAACAAAGAGATTATGGTAGGGTACGAAACCACCTCAAAGTTATCCTTTATGCTCGATCTATTCAAGAGTCCGTAGTAAAATAACACAAAGCTATTCTTTCCGTTCAATATATCATAGAGTTCATACTAGAATAACACCTTAAGACACAAATCAACCAAAACCCTAATGTCACCTAGATACTCCATTGTCACCTCAAGTATCCGTGGGCGTGATTATACGATATGTATCACACAATCTCAGATTCATCTATTCAACCAACACAAAGTACTTCAAGGAGTGCCCCAAAGTTTCTATCGGAGAGTCAAGACAAAAACGTGTGCCAACCCCTATGCATAGGTTCATGGGCGGAACCCGCAAGTTGATCACCAAAACATACATCAAGTGGATCACGTGAATATCCCATTGTCACCACAGATAAACACGGCAAGACATACATCAAGTGTTCTCAAATCCTTAAAGACTCAATCCGATAAGATAACTTCAAGAGGAAAACTCAATTCATCACAAGAGTAGAGGGGGGAGAAACATCATAAGATACAACTATAATAGCAAAGCTCGCGATACATCAAGATCGTGCCATAGAGAGAACACGAGAGAGAGAGAGATCAAACACATAGCTACTGGTACATACCCTCAGCCCCAAGGGTGAGCTACTCCCTCCTCATCATGGAGAGCGCCGGGATGATGAAGATGGCCACCGGTGAGGGATCCCCCCTCAGGCAGGGTGCCGGAACAGGCTCCCGAGAGGTTTTTGTTGTCTACAGAGGCTTGCGGCGGCGGAACACCCGATCTATCTTCGTATTCGATGTTTTTAGGGTACATGAACTTATATAGGCGAAAGTCGGTCGGGGAGACTCTAGGGGCCCAGGAGACAGGGGGCGCGCCCAGGGGGGGTGGGTGCGCCCTCCTGTCTCCTGGCTTCCTCGAACCTTCGCTAGCTTGAACTCCAAGTCTCCCGGATCATATCCTTTCCAAAAATCACGCTCCCGAAGGTTTCATTCCGTTTGGACTCCGTTTGATATTCCTTTTTTTCGAAATATTGAAACAGGCAATAAAACAGCAATATGGGCTAGGCCTCCGGTTAATAGGTTAGTCCCAAAAGTAATATAAATGTGTATAATAAAGCCTGTAATCATTCAAAACAGATAATAAAATAGCATGAATGCTTCGTAAATTATAGACACGTGGGAGACGTATCAGCGAGTCGCTTGCACGTTAAAGGGCGGCCTCCGGAGCATCGCGCCTCGGGAGCTCCTCCTGGCTCTCCAGCCCTCACCCCCTAGCCTTGACCACGGCATCGTGACCTGGCATACCAGCGACGGCTGAGCTTGCTCGAGGGCCGGGCCCCAAGGACGTAGAGCACACTAGCAGGCGAGGCAGGAGGGTGGCCAAGACGGGCTGCGCCTGATATCACCACAGGCGTGACGGCAAGCATTGCCTCTCCGATGGCCTCAGACCGCAAAAGATAAGTCTCGGCTCGCTACGGCACCAATTTTGCTCCACGCACCTCGCCCCGCAGTTCCACTTAGGCGGTTTGACCCCCCTTTACGATTTCCTATACAGCTTCTTGCACGCCAAGGGGGACCTCGTGAGCATCACGTCTCATGAGCTCTTACCGAACCTTGGGCCGCTCACCTCCTAGCCTTGACCACGACATCACGACCTGTCATACTAGCGACAGCTGAAGCCTGCCTGGGGACTGGGTCTTGCTGGCGTAGAGCGCCACGCTGTCTAGGGAGGAGAAAAGGGAGGAACTCAGCCGGACTAGAATACGCGCGTCCATTACAAAGTCAAAAGGAACAAACGATACTATTGAATACATCTCGGTCCTTACAAGCCCCACGGGGGCTATTTTTCATCTCGCGCAGGAGAAACAACTACAGGGACTTATGGCATCGCTGACGACGTCGGGCGGAAGTCACAGTAGAACTCCGACCTCGGTGGGAGCTCAGCGGCACGTAGCTATCGTCACTCAACTCCGGAGAATCGCTGGGCTCAGGAGATTCGCTGGACTCCCAGGAATCGTCGCTGCTGCTGGACGAGAAGGGGGCAGCAGCATATCCAGCACCCACGACGGCGTCCCACGAGTTGTCTCCTCTGGGGCAGCACCCTAGCCGCTCGCCCCGCTCGTTGAAGACCTTGAAGAACAAGGTGGTCGTGTCGTCGTACTCGAAGTGGATCGCCAGGGCTCTCTCCGCCCGGCAAGCCTGGGCGACCTTGCCCCATCCTCGCGTCATAAAGACGTCTCCAGACGACACCACCTCGACCTCAGCCCCGGTGGCCAGGCTGCTGCACCCCGCGTGCTGCAGCCACAGCTCCACTGGTCCCCTCGGAGGTAGTTCGCTGGCGAAGAACCGCGGGAATCGGATCCAAGTATCGGGAGGCATCGCCGCCCACACCACGAATTCGCGCAAGCTATCCTCAGCGTGGGTCCGTGCTGCGGCCGGCAGGGCAATGGTGGCCCTGCCATCCTCGCGAGGCGCCGCTCGACGGAGCACTCCTTCGCCTTGCGCCCGGGTGTACAGGGGGAGGGGGAAGCCAGGTGGAGGCCTCGATTGCCAAGGCCTGGCCACCTCTCGCCTCACGCCAGCATTGTCATGGAGGTGGAGTCGCTTCTTCGACGGGAGAGGGTCTGGCCCCTCCCTAGGAGCCCTCCCCTTCTCTGCCACAGAGAACCTCCTGATCGGCGCCATGGGAGCGAGGAGAAGAGGAGGAGGAGCAAGCTAGGGCAAGAGGAAAGAGAAATGGGCAGGGGCTCCACCCGCTCGCACCTTTATAGCTAGAAGAAGGTAAATCATCAGCCTCCCATGATTTCTAGCAATGATGATCCTTTCTGCATGCAGCATGCAATTGTCAAGTCAAGCAGTTGTCGAGGCAGCGTGGGGAAGCGGAGTCGCCCACGTCCCATCAACCGCCACGTGTCTCCAGGGCCGCAGGCTGTTAGGGCCTGTGATGCCCCGTCCTTGCCCTTTGGCTTCGCCTGGAAGCCAAGTCCGAGCGCGCCATGGGCCCGAGGGCTACTGTCGGCGTCCTGGACTTGGGGGTATCTAGTCCTGCCTGCCTGCGGCCCACCATGTGGCTCCATCGACGGCCTGGTACGGCCCAGCTTTAATGCCAACACAGCAAGACCCTCGCAAGGGGCCGAGCCTCACGAGGAGGACGACGCCAAGACGCCGGCACAAAGCACATGTTTCCTCTTTACTGCAAGGGAGGCAAGCCACATGAGCGGAGTCCCAAGGAAACAACCAAAGGTTTCCATTCTGGTGCAACAAGAACAAGACCGCCAGGACGGCAAGACGGAGGTCATCACCGAGCCCACCGCAGCGTCACGGCCAGAGGCTTTTTGCAGGCGAAGACTACTTTTGTCAGGATAGACTGTACTGCTTGTCCCCTTTCAAATCCCGCCGTTGTGGAATCCCTTCCCTCTCATATTTGGGAGGAGGACCAAGGCCACTATATAGGACTTAGCCACCACCATAGAAAATGACCGAGAATCAGAGCAAGTAGAGCACCACACCAGCTCAAGAACACCTCACCTCGTGAGGCTTGTTCATCCTTGTACTAGTTCATCCATAGCCCCTCGAGGCAATCCACCACACCACACTGGAGTAGGGTATTACACCACAACGGTGGCCCGAACCAGTATAAATCTCTGTGTCTTTGTGTCTCTGTGAGCTCTTCGCGCTAGGCTAGGGAGGATCGTGAGTAGGCAGGCTGGGCAGGTTGAGATCTCCGCATGCACCCCAGTGTTCGAACCTCTCACGGGTTGCCAGATCCCGAAATCCGACATAGTGCTATGCGTCTCTCACGCTTGGTCTCCATGAGGTGGTGTAGAGATGACTCCAAGGACAAAATCTTCTGTCGATGTAGCTGTAGCTGGTGGAGTGTTTGCTGGTTGTGGCACTGAAGCTGTAGCTACTAGCGTTGATGTGGTAGCTCTAATATCTGGTAGTGCCAATGCAGCTGACCTCTGACCTCTTGGCACTCGCTGAAAAACCTCTATAGTTGCCTTCCCTTTCTTCTCCTCTGCTTCATCCTGGAGCTGCTCAACTGCTGTTTGCGTCTCAGTCACTTTCAGATCAAGATCATAGAATTTTTGTTCAATGATCCTCTTCGAACTCTCCTGATTCTGAGTCAGGGTGGCCAAGCCCTTCTCAATCCTCAAAGTGGATTGGATCAGATATCCAAGTTGATCTTGTTTTCTCTCCAAGAACACTTGAGATGCCTCTTCAATAGTTGGCATCTTTGCAGCTTTTTCTGCCTTTGCCTTAGCTCTCTTCTGTTCTGCTTGCACTGATGAAGGTTCATTCTCATCCATTATAACTATGTTGTCTTCAAATTCTGGCTTGAGAGGTAAGTGCTCCTTGTCCAACAAGTAAGTGCTTGTGCCCATCCTTGAGTTGATGAGCACCTGAATGTGTGGAGCATACCCACGGGATCTTTTCTGGTCAGCAACTATCCTTTTGATTGTCTCTACAATCAGACTCATGACCTTGAATTTTTGAGGCACATAAAAAATGTGCAGCAAGTTGATTGAATGTCCTCTTATCATCCTATGATCTCCAGATTTGGGCAATAGAGTATGCCTTAAGATGGTGTTGATAGTAGGCAGACAAGACAATAAGTATTTCACTGAGCCCAACTTATGAGTTTCCAGGGCTTCATCAGGAATTTCCTTATACATACTTGCCATGGAGTTGTGGTCTTTCTTCTTCTTGGCATACACATCTAAATCATCCTGATGGTCTTATGGAGCATTGATCAACTTTTCCCATTCTTCAACAGTTGATTGGTACCTTGTACCTTTAGACATCCACACTATCCTTCCATCTGGATAGAAATGAGCAGTGGAGTAGAATTGCATGATCAGCTCATCATTCCATTTGGTGAGCTTCTATCCAACAAACTTGTAAACTCCACAAGATTTGAAGCTGTCATATACACCTGTAAAGTGATCTTCATTCTCTTTGATATATTCCCAATCAACCCATCTCATATCACAGACAATTGGCTTCTTGTCAAGAAGAATGGTCTCATAGAAATCTTGCTGTTCTTTGGTGTGGAACCTGTTGTCCACTGCAGTTCTCCTTCTGACAGCATAAGGATCATTCTTCCTCCAAAGTCTCAGACCTGCATCCTTTCTGATGTTCATGTCCTCTGCCACTGGATGAGTGTCATTGTGGTCTGGAATCTTTGGATTGAGCTTTCTCAGCAATTGGGCTTCAGCATCTTCTTCTTCCATCTCAGGCACTGGGGCCTTGTTCTTCTCTTCAGTTGGGATGTTTCTTGTGCTTCTCTTGGGTGGAGACTTGGTGGTTTGAGCAGTAGCTTTGGGAGCAGGTTTGGGCTTAGAAGTAGTAGCCCCTGACTTGATTGCGTCTCCCATAAGCTTTTGTGACTTGGGTGCTGGTGCAACATCCTCTTCCTCTTCCTCTTCTGAATCTCTTACCATAGAGGGCTTGCCAAGAACTCTTGTAGTTGTGGTTCTTGCCCTCTTCTTCTTCTTCTTGCCATCCCAACTACCTCACCATCATCTGATTCTATTGTGAATTTCATGGTTTCTCCTGTTGGAACTTTCCTTGGCTTTGACATTGGGACTCTCCTTGCTGATGCCTTCTTATGCAACCCTAGCTTAGTTGCAGCAGTAGTGCCATACTCCTTCAGCACTTTCTTCTTTGAGGTGGCCTCATCCTCAACAACAACATAGTCCTCATCCTTAGAGTCTGAGGTTCTCTTCTTTCTTGCCCTGGTGGCTGCCTTGGACTAGTGCCCTCACTCATTTGCATTTGCTCTTCATATTTATTATGGCTATCACTCTGGTCAGACATCTTGGTAGGCAAACTAACAGCAAACCCTGTGAATAGATATAGATGAGGTAGAGTAGATGACCATCACAAAGTGCAGAGAATTTTGCAAAACAAATGAGTCAAAAACTTAGTTTTAGTTCTCTACTGAAATGATTTCGGAGCTACCGAATTGATAAACTCGGTGATACCGAAGCAACATTTGGAACCAAAACTAGTGAACTCAGTCAGACCAAGTCACAGTTTGGTGGCACCGAGATTGCTAGGGTTTCACAGAGAATTGAACTCGGTCACACCGATTTGC
Organism: Triticum timopheevii; assembly: GCA_963921465.1. Classification (NCBI taxonomy): domain Eukaryota; kingdom Viridiplantae; phylum Streptophyta; class Magnoliopsida; order Poales; family Poaceae; genus Triticum; species Triticum timopheevii. Next base: position 463,266,131 of record OY997272.1, on the reverse strand, counting down.
AGTTTTCAGTCAGACCAAAAAGCGCATGTGCAATGGCCTAAGCCAAATCAGTGAGACCGCTATCTACAATTCGGTCGGTCCAAGATGAGTTCAGCGGAGACCTAACCCTAAATTTTTGAATCAAACTTAAGTTAAAGGAAGTTTTCTCTGGATAGATTTATTTCATTCGTGGCAAAGATCATGTCATTGTCCTCGTGCTTGGAATTAGAGGTAAATAGAGAGCACAAGGGGTCGAACTCAAACCCTAGTTCGGCGAGAGTTCGCTACGGCGACAACGGTGGAGCAGATTCCCGTTGACAGCGACAGAAATCAGCGGCGGGAGGTCGCTGGCGGCGAGGAGACGATCCGGAGACCCGAGGATGCAGAGCAGGATATGCGTGGGCTGAGGGCTTTTGAAGAAATTTCCATAATCTCACCCGTGGATATATATATCCCTACCCTGTCGGTGTGTCCGAGTGGGAACAACTCGGTGGCACCGAGATGCAAAATCGCAAGCGGTTACTACAACTCAGTGTGACCGAAATGTTCAAATCGGTTGCACCGAGACGAAAACCTAGATCAACTTAGTGAACTCGGTGTGACCGAAATGGATGAATCGGTCAAACCGAAATGCACAAAGAGGTTTTGAAAGTTTAAGTCTATGACGAATCGGGGACTCCGAGTGCTCCTCACACAGAGTGGTTTGAATCTGACTTGATCAAACTTTGTGATGTAGCATGAATAGAGTTTGAGACGAGAGAAGCATAGATAGCTAGAGGAGGTTCTTAGGCATTCTTGTCCATCCACTTGGCAAAAGTGAAAGAGCCAAACAATCAAAGCAACAAGTGGATGTCCTCGAATGAGTAAAATATGCAACCAACATGCTCACACAATAAAATGGCAAATGAAATATGTGGCAAAGCATGCACAAACACTCTAGCATCTATCAAGCAATTTGCGATGACTAGGTCATCTATATATGAGTATATTGACTTAGGAGTCAAATGATAACATTTGATCATAGGTCATACTCATTGTTTAAGCACAAGTGGGGTTACCACTTTTACATAAAGCATTGTTGTGTTCACACCGTTAGAGTTGCTTTAGCTCAATTTTTAGAGTAAAGCCCCCCCCAGATGTGATATCCCCCTAAGAGGGATGAACTAACCTTTGGTTTTGTCGATGATGACTTCATGTAGGTGTTGAAGATGTGGATGCTCAATGTTGATGTAGATCATTCAGAGCAATCCATTGGAGTGAGTTGCACTTTCAATACCTACACGGGTTAGTCCCACAAGGAACAAACAAGGATATCCATAGACATAGAATGACGTACACACAAGATGATGTCCATGAAAGCATTAGGTTACCTTGTCCCTTGTCTTACCAACAAGAGGGTTTGTGACTCCTTTAACTAATGCAAGATGTGGAAGTTGTTTGCACTTGTTCTTGCCAAAATGATATGAGTGAAGTGTGTTGGCGGAGTCACTCTCAAGAACTCTCTAGTTCTTCTTCTTCGGGATCCACATCATCTTGATGGGAATACTTGGGATTGTAGTCATACTTGAGGAAGTAGAACTTGATGTATTCTTGGGAACCCACTTGACCAAGGCCTTGGGAGCTTCTTCAAATGCATCAATCTCCTCTTGAAGCTTATCCTTGCCTTTTTGCTTGTGGTCTTGTGGTGGAAGATCATCTTGAGCTTGTGTCCCTTGGAAAGAAGTAGGATCATACTTCTCTTGTTGAGGAACAAACTTTGTCTTGGGGTATAGATCTTCTTCCCACTCAACTCCATTGGCATTGAACTTTCGTTCAAAACCAACACCTTGATTCTTCCGGCGCCTTCCTTGCTTGCGTACAATTTCCTCAAATTGCTTACTTCCGGCAAGGCTCTTGTAAACACCTTTCTCTATAATTCCCTTCAATAAGCTATTTTCTTGCTCAAGTGTAACTTGGCTAAGATAATCATTAGTGGAATCAAGAGAACTACTAGAAGCAACAACATTGGATTTAGCATGATTATTGTTACTACTAGAGGAAGAATCTTTCTTGTTCTTTTTGCTAGATTTTACTTGTGGCATGTAAGTAGACAAGAGTAAACACTTGGCAACGTAAGAAGAACTTTTCTTCCGAAGATCATCATTGATGGCTTTTAAGAACCCATGCTCTTGCTCAAGATTGAGCTTTTCGAAGCGTAACTTATCATGAGTTTTTAAAAGTTCTCGATGATCTTCTAAAGTAGTTTCATGAGCTAACTTAAGAGTGTTTAGTTCTTTAGTTAGACGATCAATCTCCTTCTTATCATCGTCATTCGTTTTATCTTGATTATCATGATTAACAGAAAATTCGTCATAGTTTTCATAACTAGAGTTATCAATAAGTAAATCATCATCACCTAACAAGTCATATTCATCACTATTGAAATCAACATACTCGGGGTGTGATACCTTTTGGCCTTTAGCCATGAAGCATCTTCCAATTCCTTCATTTTGTGAGTCAAATATGTCACAGGAGTTGGTTGACACAAGTGCTAGACCGGCAACACCTTCATCTTGAGTATATTCGGAGTCGGAGTGATAACTTCTTTCGGAGTGATGGTCGGAATCAGAGCCGGATACCCATTCACCAACATGATCTTGATGTCTTCGTTTTGTGTAGCTCTTTGATGATTTGTCCTTCCTTTCTGAATCCTTGCTTCTCTGGGAGGTTCTTCGTTCATACCGATCATCTCTACTCCTTCTCTCTCTTGGTGGTGATTCTTCTCTTCTACTTCTTCTTTTAGGCGAGTCTTCTCTTCTTTTGTAGGGAGCCGTACACTCATTGGAGTAGTGTCCAGGTCTTCCACAATTGTAGCAATTACATTCACGACTCGAAGATCTTTTGTCATTGTAGGACCTTGACTTGGAACTTCTTTCCTTGCTTCTACTCTTGTAGAACTTGTTGAAGTTCTTCACAATTAGGTTCAATTCTTCATTGAAGGTTTGTTTCTCACTTGATGATGTAGGAGCATCACACGAGGCTTTGTAAGCACCACTTAACTTGTTGTGAAGATCTTCTTTATCCTTGAGTAACATCTCATGAGCAACAATTCTTCCAATGACTTCCGTTGGCTTGAGATCTTTGTAATTGGGCATCATTTGGATCAATGTGCACACGGTATCATATTTTCCATCCAAGGCTCTTAGGATCTTCTTAATGATGAATCTATCGGTCATCTCTTCACTTCCTAAGCCGGCAATCTCATTTGTGATGAGAGTAAGCCTAGAGTACATTGCAGCGACACCTACACCATCCTTCATTTTGAACTTGTCAAGCTGACTTTGAAGCACATCCAATTTGGATTATTTGATGGAGTCATTACCTTCGTGCATATCAATCAAAGTATCCCAAATTTCCTTTGCATTCTCATGGCGGCTGATTTTGTTGAATTCTTCGAGGCACAATCCATTGAAGAGAATATCACAAGCTTGAGCATTGTATTGCATCATCTTCAACTCGTCCACGGTAGCTTCTCGGTTCGGTTCTCTCTCATCGAAGAATTCACCTTGCAAGTCAATACACACAATAGCCCAAACGGCGGGGTTATGTCCAATAATATGCATTTTCGTCTTATGCTTCCAACTAGCAAAATTAGTACCATCAAAGTAAGGACCTCTACGGTGGTAATTTCCCTCGCTAGACACCATACTCTCCTAGGTTGTGCAACCAAGGCTATGTTCACCAAAAGCTACAGAAATCAAGGCAAATGGAGACCGTAGCTCTGATACCACTTGTAGGATCAAAAGTATGTCTAGAGGGGGGTGATTGGACTACTTGACCAAATAAAAATCTAGCCTTTTCCCAATTTTAAGTCTTGGCAGATTTTAGCAACTTTACACAAGTCAAGCAATCAACCTACACATGCAATTCTAAGAGTATACAGTGGAATGTAAATCATTGCATATGAAGGTAAAGGGGAGGAGTTTGAAGGGAGCAAATGCAATGTTGACATGGAAATTTTTGGCGTGGTTCTGATAGGTGGTGCTATCGTACATCCATGTTGATTGTGACTTCAACCCACGAAGGGTAACGGCTGCGCGAGTCCACGGGGGGCTCCACCCACGAAGGGTCCATGAAGAAGCAACCTTGTCTATCCCACCATGGCCATCACCCACGAAGGACTTGCCTTACTAGGGTAGATCTTCACGAAGTAGGCGATCTCCTTGCCCTTACAAACTCCTTGGTTCAACTCCACAATCTTGACGGAGGCTCCCAAGTGACGCCTAACCAATCTAGGAGACACCACTCTCCAAAAGGTAATAGATGGTGTGTTGATGATGAACTCCTTGTTGGGGAACGTAGTAATTTCAAAAATTTTCCTACGCACACGCAAGATCATGGTGATGCATAGCAACGAGAGGGGAGAGTGTCGTCCACGTACCCTCGTAGACCGTAAGCGGAAGCGTTATGACAACGCGGTTGATGTAGTCATACGTCCTCACGATCGACCGATCCAAGTACCGAACGTACACGTTCAGCTCTGTGACGTCCCACGAACTCATGATCCAGTAGAGCTTCGAGGGAGAGTTCCATCAGCATGACGGCGTGATGACAGTGTTGATTAAGCTACCGACGTAGGGCTTCGTCTAAGCACCACTACGATATGACCGAGGTGGATTATGGGGGAGGGGGGCACCGGACACACGGCTAAAAGATCAATGATCAACTTGTGTGTCTTGGGGTGCCCCCCCGCCCCATATATAAAGGAGCTAGGGGGAGGTGGCCGGCCAGGAGGAGGGCGCGCCAAGGGGGGAGTCCTACTCCCACCGAGAGTAGGACTCCTCCTTTCCTAGCAGGGGTAGGAGAAGGGGGAAGGAGGAGAGAGGGGGGAAGGAAAGGGGGGCGCCGCCCCTGCCTTGGCTGCCCCCCCTTCTCCACCAAGGCCCATATGGCCCATTATACTCTCCGGGGGGTTCCGGTAACCCCCTGGTACTCCGGTATATGCCCGAACTTGCCCGAAACACTACTGAAGTCCAAACATAGTCATCCAATATATCGATCTTTATGTCTCGACCATTTCGAGACTCCACGTCATGTCCGTTATCATATCCGGGACTCCGAACTACCTTTGGTACATCAAAACACATAAACTCATAATTCCGATCGTCACCGAACATTAAGCGTGTGGACCCTACGGGTTCGAGAACTATGTAGAGATGACCGAGACATGTCTCAAGTCAATAACCAATAGTGGAACCTGGATGCTCATATTGGCTCCTACATATTCTACGAAGATCTTTATCTGTCAAACCGCATAACAACATACGTTGTTCCCTTTGTCATCGGTATGTTACTTGCCCGAGATTCGATCGTCGAAATCTCAATACCTAGCTCAATCTCGTTATCGGCAAGTCTCTTTACTCGTTCCATAATACATCATCCTGCAACTAACTTATTAGTCACATTGCTTGCTGAAAGTGCGTTATATCGACTAGAGGGGGGGTGAATAGGCGATTTTTATGAATTCTTCACTAAGGAATTTGCTGGTGAGGAAATTCCTTAGCGAAGAACTACTTGCAGCGGAATAAGTACTCAGAGGTAAACATAACAGGATACAAACATAGTCATCATGATGAAATGAAGACTGGCACAGAGTACAGAAAGCGTAAACACAGGATAACAAGATGAAGACAAACAGACTGAAGAAATTGAACTGAGGAAGTTGTGAAAGTCTTCAGTCAAAGTCTTCTAGCACAGATATGAACAACATACAACACAGTAATGAGGAAATGAAAGAGTTGAGGAAATAGAACCAGTTAGTTGGTGAAGACAATGATTTGGTAAACCAGTTCCAACTGCTGTCTCAGTTGTACGTCTGGTTGGAGCGGCTGAGTATTTAAACTCGAGGACACGCAGTCCCGGACACCCAGTCTCTGAGCCGCAACTCAGACACCTAGTCCTCACCGTATTCTCCTTGAACTAAGACCACGCAGGCCTCGTCCAATCACTCGTGGTAAGTCTTCAGGTGACTTCCAAACCTTCACAGACTTGGTCACTCGGCGATCCACAATTCCTCTTGGATGCTCTAGACCTTGACGCCTAACCGTCTGGAAGAAGCACAGTCTTCAAAGGTAACAAGCGTCGGATCCACGCAGGATCAATTTCTTCAGTGATGCTCAATCACTTTGGGTTTGTGCGGGGTTTGGTTTTGGGATTTTCCTCACTTGATGATTTTCGCTCAAAAGTCCTCGGAGGATGGGTTGCTCTCAGATGACAAGTGTCAAATTCTCTCGGAGCAGCCAACCAACTAGTGGTTGTAGGGGGCGGCTATTTATAGCCTAGGGAGCAGCCCGACATGATAAGACATAAATGCCCTTCAATGATATGACCGTTAGGTGGATAAGATATTTTGGACAGCCGGCGCGCAGCACAGCAACGGTCGGAAATTTGACTCTCAAATTCCTCAGGGTTATCATGTTCCTCACTGTGTAGGCAATTCGCACTGGCGAATTCCTAACTCCTTAGTCAGAGCAAAGTCCTCAGTGACCAGAAGAACTGTGTCTCTGTCACTGAAGAAATTGACTGAACTGTATGAGATTTCCAATGGCTTCACTCGAAGGGATTGGTAGGTGTAGGATTTTGAGTTGAGCATCACATGGAAATTTTTCCTTAGTATTTCCTCGACCCCCTTTAACATTACGGTGTTTCCTATGACTCAAGAAAGAGAAAATGAAACTAAGAAAACAAAAGTCTTCACACATCATGTTCCTCAAGTGAATACCAAGTCTTCAAGGTCACACCAATTTCTTCACTTTCAAAGTCTTCAGAAAGTCTTCAGAACATCAAAGTCTTTAGTCGAAGAGCTTCATTTTTAGGGGTCAACTTTCTCTGTAAATATCAAACTCCTCATAGACTTATAGAGCTGTGTACACTCACAAACGCATCAGTCACTTAACCTATAAGTCTCCAATACACCAAAATCACTAAGGGGCACTAGATGCACTTACAATCTCCCCCTTTTTGGTGATTGATGACAACATAGGTTAAGTTTTCAACGGGGATAAACATATGAAGTGTAAATACTGATATTGAGGAATTTGATTGCAAGATATAGAAGAACTCCCCCTGAATATGTGCATAGTGAGGAATTTGCTTTTGAGGCAATGCACATTTGAAGAATTGAATCATGGAGATCTCCCCCTATATCTTGTAATTCATACACGCATTTGATATATAATATGAAGAATTTGAAATGCATGATGAAATATGGTGCCTGATGAGATTCAGCATGCATGCAATAATATTAACGAGGAATAAGCATGCAGAATAACACATCAAAAGTATCAGAGCACAGTGCATCAAAGTTAGAGCACAATGCACCGTTCAAAAGTATCAGGGCACCATCGGATTTAAGATTACAACTTGATCCAATAAAAGGTTTCGGAAGAACGAGAGTTGTAACTTAACAAAACGCCCATAATATAAACCCGCTTGAAGACTAACTCAGATTTCTCCCCCTTTGTCATCAAATGACCAAAAGGATCGAAACTGAGGACTAACGCCCCTGAAGAATTTCAAGTCGATGGAGGAGCGCCAGCGTTGTCGGGGTTGTTCGTTGAAGTAGGGCCTGCCGTAGTGTCGTCCAAATCTTCATGCTCATCAGTTTCACGCGATGAAGAATAAGAACTGGCCACCAGATCAGGAACTTTGACTCTCTTGAATTTCTTCGGAGGTGGTGCAGACCAGTCAAATGCTTCCTGGAGACCCATAGTCTTCAGTTCTTCCGCGGAATATACATGAGTGAGAACAGCCCAGGTGCGGTTGAGGGTTTCATGAAGGTGATACTGATTTTTCTTCACTACATTATGGGTTGAGGTCATGTTGTGAAGAATTGTAGCAAACTGATGCTTCACCCATTTGTGATTGCGATCAACCTTCTGATGAAGACTCAGGAGTAACTCATGGTCAGTCATCACCCTGGGTGCTCTTGCTTGAGGCTTTTGCTGGGCTGATGTATTTGCGGTAGTGTCATGTGTTGCAGAATCGTCATTGGTGGAGTAAGATGTGCTAGACGGAATTGACCATCCAATGGACGAGTGCCTTCATCGATCACAGCAGCTGCCTTGCCCTTATCATCAGATGATGAAACTGGTCGCTTGAGGACTTCAATGGGCGGCAAGTAGCTACCATGGTTCAGAGTGTCAGCCTTGTAATTTAGTGAAGATCTTGCCCTTATGAATCTCATAATCCAAGGCGCATAGGGCTTCAGTTCAAAAGGTGACATAGCAACATTAGCTAGAGTCCTCATGAAGAAATCATGGAAGTTGACGGGAACGCCATGAATGATGTTAAAAAGCATATTCTTCATGATGCCAACGACATCTTCATCATTTGAGTCATGGCCTTTGATAGGACTCATTGTCTTCGTCAGGATACGATAGACAGTCCGAGGCACATATAGCAATTCCTTGACAAGGAATTTGGTTCGTGGGGCCTGCCCTGGCTTCAAAGGCTTCATGAGCACTTGCATATAATGATCTGTCAGTTCGCGGTCATTGTAGATGCAACATGCACTGGCATGGGGAGGATCAAGAGGAAGGACATGAAGCAATTCAGTTGCCGGTGCCTTATAGTGAGTGTTTTCGGTCATCCAATCCAGCACCCATGAATTGACATCTTTAGCATCTCCGGTGATATGCAAAGTGGCATAGAACTGAAGAATGAGTTCTTCATTCCAATCACAGATATCAATACAGAAGTTCAGTAGTCCTGCATCATGAATAACTCGGAGGACCGGCTCGAAGCACGGCAGAGATTCCATATCCACGTGAGGAATGTGTTCATGATCGAAGATTTTGTCCTTGTCAAAGAACACTGAGGAATAGAAGTTGGCTTGAGTAGCAGTCCAGAATCGTCTCTTCCTTATGCGAGCAGAGTCATATGGATTGTAATCGGTGAAGAACACATGCTCAGAAAAGAAGTCTTCAGCCTTGAATTTTTGCTTGCTAGAGAACGGATTCTTCGGTTTGGGCAGAGGAGTGTCAGTGATTTGCAGCACAACCTCAGGAATGACGATATCAAGTGCTTCAGGCTGAGGAATTTCTGGTTCCTCTTCTTATGCAGTTGGGGGATCAGCAGCAGCAGGTTCTTCAGCACTAGCGGCTGGAATTTCTTCATGAACAGACGATGTGGGATGAGTTTCTTCAGAGCCCATTTGAACAGTTGTAGCCGGGGACTGAGGAATTTGTTGAATAGGAGTGAAGAGAGGAGTATTGGGATGCTGACTTTCCCAAAAGTCATCGTTCATCACTGGTGTAGTGCATCCAATATCCACATCTTCATCTTCTTTTTCAATTTCCTCAACACCAGCCTCTTCAGCTGTGAACTGAGGCATAGGTGAGGAAACGACTGGCGTTGAAGGGAATGTTTCCACTTCAATTTCTTCATCAAACTGCTCTGAGGTAGCAACAGAATGATTTTCTTCATCAGATCCGCTTGGGATCTTGTAGTCTTCTCCATAAGGAACAATTTCCTTGGATGACATGGAGGAAATCGGAATGGCATCAATAGGATTTTCAAGCGAGCTGGTCATTGGCTTCATTTTCTTCGCGGCTGAAGAATTTGACGCAGCTGATGCCTTCCTTTTCTTCACTACAGCTCGCTCTGCAGCCTTGGTCTTCTTCACTTCATAAGCAGAAGGAAGAATTGGAGTTGGTGTTGGCGCGGGAGGAGCTGAGGACTGTGGTTCATTTTCTTCAGGCGCAACTGGTGCAGTTGCCCTGATCTCTTCAGTTTCTTCAGGCGCACCACTAGTGGATGCCCTGGGAATTTCTTCAGCGGCTGGGATGGAGTCATCAGCCCTGGAACTTGTATTCTCATCAGCAGGCTGAAAGTCATCAGCAGTGCTGGCATGTTCTTCAGCAGGCTGAGCAGAGTCTGCAGCCTGAGGATTTTCTTGTTGTGATGGGGCTGCAACAGTTGTCGTTTTCTTCGTCAAATTGACGAATCTCACTTTGGCTCTTTGCCAATCAGCATTGTATGCATCGAAATCTTTGCTGAGGGCTTGGATCTCAGATTGAGCCTTGAGAAGTTCTTCAGGTGTCAGTCTGACAACGTTCTTCTTCAGAAGCTTCTCCTTTCTAGCTTGTGCTCTCTTTATCTCACGAGCCTTTTCAAACTTCCATTTCTCTTGAGAGATGAAATGGGTCAGCATATGACTTTGACCAGGAGTCAGAGGCAGATCAGGCATTGGAGTGTTTGGATCCTTATGCCAGAAGTCAATATAGTCGAGGATCTTCTTCGGATCCAGAAGCAAGGGCATAGGTGTTCCTTTGGCTCTGGAGGCCTTTGCTTGTCTGTCTCTGATGATTTCTGCAAGTTCTTCATCAGAAGCCTCGTCATGAGAGGGCACTTGGAAAGCAACCTGTTTCTTTCTTGGACTTGGCCGAGGACCGCATCCAGCTGTTGCTTTTGTCTTCAGCAGAGTGGGGCCTGATGAGGACATTGGAGCAGCTGAGGAACTCGCTAAGACACCAGAAGCAATTGAGAAACCCTGAGTCCTTTGACATGTAGCCAGATGCACAGGAGTTGAGGACTTGGAGGGAGCTGCTGAGGACTTTGGTGGAGCAGCAGTAGTCTGAGGAATTTGCCGGGAGGGCGCGGCTGAGGAACTTGGTCGTGAGGGCGCTGATGGTGAAGCACTTGGCTTGCGAGCAGGCTTCTTCGGCATTGATTTTCTCGGCTTGACCGAGGTCTCAGCGGCAGCAGCAGCAGCAGAATCCTCATTAAATTTTCTCACTGCCTCCTTGGCTTGTCTTGCCAATTTTGCTTGGCGCCTAGCCCATTCTTCAGGAGAGACTTCACCACTTTTGATGCTAGTGGGATCAGCGACTTGGCCAGGTGCCAATGGAGCTCTTGGGCATGGAGGATTTAAGGCGAATTTGTTCATGTACTTTGGAGTAACATATCGATATTCCCTCCATTCTCGTGCCCATCTTCGTTCAATCCTCTGAATGCGCACCTTGCACTGATTCTTGTTTTCTTTGCCAAACTTGGCTTCATCAGGTGTGCAATAATCCTTGTATATTTCATCAGGGATCTCGAAAGCAGTCATGACCTCCGGTTTCTTTCCTCCTTTCTGCGGTCTCTTTCCTTCAGCCATTTTCTTCAGATGAGGAATTTGAACAATTGAACACTCTGAAGAAGTATGCAGTTTTTCTTCGAGGAACGCTGCAAATGAGTTAAGTTGATGAGAACCTAGTGATTCAGGAGCGGACATGAGTACCTGTGAATAGAGTGTAGGTGCGAGGAATTTGGAGAGGTCATATGCGTTCTCAGAAGATTTTTCGAAAAGACAAGTTTTGAGGAATTTGACCAGTTGAGCCTTGAGGAATTTCACTAAGCGTTCTTGTCTTAGGTTCCAGAGTTGTACAGATCAAAAATCCGCACAATTGAGGAATCTTGAAGAAATGAGTGCTTAGAGAGATGGATCAAGAGCATACAGTGTGTGAGGTGTTCATATGTGAAGATTTGAAGAATAAAACACCTTTGAAGATTTTCAGAAAAGTTTGAGAATCAAAGCGAGTAATAAAAGTGACTTTTAAAAACCCGAACTGAAGAACACGACGAATAGATATGAACATCGATATAGTTCGTCAAGTTAGATCTCCCACGCCCTAACTTGGCAGAGGAAGACGGCTACAGCGGCGACGGAGTGAAGATTTCCGCAGTCGGCGCGAGTACGACGGCGACGAGGTCGAGACAGTGAAGCTCTTCCTCACCGGTGGCGATGGAGTAGCGGCGGCGCTAGGGTTTGAGGAGAGCTCGAGCGAGAGACAGCGACCGAGCGGAGTAAATGAAGTAAGGAAGGGGAGAGGGGTATTTATAGCCACGGCAAAAACTGTTCGCCCGAAGATTTTGGGACGAACATGCCCCTGCCCTTTCATCTTCACGCGACATGTGTCACCCACGTACTGTGTAGATGAGATCGTGTAAGATCGTGGGTGAATAAAATAATGCATCATGGGATGCGGAACGGTTTGAGCGGTAAAACCGAAAATCTGGATAAGATTTGTTTTAAAGTTTCGTTCGCAATTTCTTCAGCTGACAAGGACACAGTGAAGACTTTGAACGAGTTTCAATCAGAACGCACATGAAGAATTTGTGAATAGATTGGGTTGAGTGTAGCATAGAGGGGGAAGGGTCCGATCACATTCACTTAGAAGAAATAACAACTTGAAGAAATAGCAATAAGTGAATGCTGTAGAGGACATAAACTCATATATATATATATATATATATATATATATATATGTAGCCAATGAAGAAAAACGACGGAAACAGTGAAGATTTTGCAAAGTTGAAGAATTTGAAAAACTGAAGACTTTCAAAAATGAGGAAAAACTCAAATTGAAGATTTTCAACTTTTTGTGGTGGCGTGACCCACCGTATAAGAATGATGATTTTAGACACCACGTACAATTGTTGTAGGGTTCTGAGAATCAAATTCTTCATTAATATCTTCACACTTAGAGTGTTATTCTTCATTGATTGAAGAAAAACATTTCTTCATGTGTTGCACATCTAAGTCATCAATTCTGCATAAGGGTTAGGATGTGTGTCCTTTTCAAAGAACATTCGAAGATTCTAAGATATTTAGCTCACACCGCAACTTGCTAAATCTCTTCTCGTCCAAGGGCTTAGTGAAGATATCAGCTAGCTGTTCTTCAGTCTTCACATGCTCGATGGAGATGTCGCCCTTCAACACATGATCACGAAGAAAATGATGACGAATCTGGATGTGCTTAGTCTTTGAGTGCTGAACTGGATTGTGAGCAATCTTGATGGCTGAGGGAGTCCTGGACTAGGGGGTGTCCGGACAGCCGGACTATCATTGTCCGCCGGACTCCAAGACTACGAAGATACAAGATTGAAGACTCCGGCTTGTGTCTGGATGGTACTTTCCTTGGCGTGGAAGGCAAGCTTGGCAATACGGATATGTAGATCTCCTACCATTGTAACCAACTCTGTGTAACCCTAGCCCTCTCCGGTGTCTATATAAACCGGGGGGCTTTAGTCCGTAGGGCAACATACATTACAACAGTCATACCATAGGCTAGCTTCTAGGGTTTAGCCTCCTTGATCTCGTGGTAGATCTACTCTTGTACTACCCATATCATCAATATTAATCAAGCAGGATGTAGGGTTTTACCTCCATCGAGAGGGCCCGAACCTGGGTAAAAACATCGTGTCCCTCGTCTCCTGTTACCATCCGCCTAGACGCACAGTTCGGGACCCCCTACCCGAGATCCGCCGGTTTTGACACCGACATTGGTGCTTTCATTGAGAGTTCCTCTGTGTCGTCACCGATAGGCTTGATGGCATCTTCAACCTGCAACGCTGTCCAGGGTGAGACTTTTCTCCCCGGACAGATCTTCGTATTCGGCGGCTTCGCCCTACGGGCCAATTCGCTTGGCCATCTGGAGCAAATCGAAAGCTACGCCCCTGGCCGTCAGGTCAGATTTGGAAGCTTAAACTTCACGGCCGATGTCCGTGGAGACTTGATCTTCGACGGACTCGAGCCACAGCCAAGCGCGCCGCACTGTGACGACGGGCATGATTTAGCTCTGCCACCGAACAGTGCCTTGGTGGCCGCACACGGATCCGCTTCGGCCAATAGCCCGGAGCCGATCGCCCAGATCGAGGGTTGGTGGATAGACGCCGCCCTGGGGGCTCCAACGTCCACGGCGATGGAGCCGAACACAAATCTTGTCCCCTGCGAAACTCGTGATTCCGAGGTGCCGGACTCCTCGCTGGACTCCGAACCTCCCGCGCCCCTACCAATCGATCCGGATTGGGCACCGGTTATGGAATTCACCGCCGCGGACATCTTCCAATGCTCGCCTTTTGGCGATATCTTGAATTCACTAAAGCATCTCTCGTTATCAGGAGAGTCCTGGCCGGATTATGGCCAGGATGGTTGGGATACGGACGATGAAGAAATTCAGAGCCCACCCACCACCCACTTTGTAGCCACTGTCGACGATCTAACCGACATGCTAGACTACGACTCCGAAGACATCGACGCTATGGACGACGATGCCGGAGACGAACAGGAACCAGCGCCCACAGGGCACTGGAAGGCCACCTCGTCATATGACATATACATGGTGGATACCCCAAAAGATGGGGACGGCGAAGAAACAGCGGAGGCAGATCCCCTAAAGAAACAGCCCAAGCGCCGGCGTCAGCGGCGCCGCTCTAAATCTCGCCACAGCAAGAATGGAGATTCCGGCACAGGAGATAATAATACTCCAGAGAGTGCCGAAGACAATCCCCTCCAGCAAGACTCAGCGCAGGAGGATGCAGAAGCAAGCCCTCATGAGGGGGCGGCAGACGAAGAGGTTGAGGATCATAATTATATGCCTCCCTCCGAAGACGAAGTAGGCCTCAACAATGACGAATTCGTCGTACCCGAGGATCCCGTCGAACAAGAGCGCTTCAAGCACAGGCTTATCGCCACAGCAAACAGCCTAAAGAAAAAGCAGCAGCAGCTTCAAGCTGATCAGGACCTGCTAGCCGATCGATGGACCGAGGTCCTCGCGGCCGAAGAGTATAAACTCGAACGTCCCTCCAAAAGTCACCCAAAACGCAAGCTGCTCCCTCGATTAGAGGAGGAAGCATACGTACCTCCATCACCCGCGCACGATATGGCTGACCGACCACCCCGTGGTCGTGAGAGAGAGGCATCCAGGCCCCCAGCCAGGACCATACCCCGGCATCACTCCAAAAGTACGAAGCCAAGAGGGATCGCGCCGGACTTGCGAGACATATTGGAGGACAAAGCAAGGCAATCCAGATCCATCTATGGATCACGTGGGCGCCCTACGACCCACGACGAATACCGTCGTGCCGGACACAATAACCCCGGCCGGGCCGAACACAGCAGACAGCGCTCTCTCGAGCTGCGTCGCAATATCGCTCAATACAGGGGCGCCGCACACCCATTATGCTTCACTGACAAAGTAATGGATCATCAAATCCCCGAAGGGTTTAAACCCGTAAACATCGAATCTTACGATGGCACAACAGACCCCGCGGTGTGGATCGAAGACTATCTTCTCCACATCCATATGGCCCGCGGCGATGATCTCCACGCCATCAAGTACCTCCCACTCAAGCTTAAAGGACCAGCTCGGCATTGGCTTAACAGCTTGCCCGCAGAGTCAATTGGGTGTTGGGAGGACCTGGAGGCCGCATTCCTTGATAACTTCCAAGGCACATATGTGCGACCACCAGATGCCGATGACCTAAGCCAGATCATTCAGCAGCCAGACGAATCGGCCAGACAATTCTGGACACGGATCTTGACAAAGAAAAATCAAATCGTCGACTGTCCGGACGCAGAGGCCCTTGCAGCCTTCAAACATAACATCCGGGACGAATGGCTAGCCCGGCACCTGGGGCAGGAAAAGCCGAAATCCATGGCAGCCCTCACATCGTTAATGACCCGCTTTTGTGCGGGAGAGGACAGCTGGCTAGCCCGCAGCAACAATCTCCGTAAAAATTCTGGCAGTCCGGATACTAAGGACAACAACGGCAGGTCACGTCGAAACAAAAACAAGCGCCGAATTAACGGCGACGATAAGGAGGATACGGCGATCAATGCCGGATTCCGAGGTTCTAAACCCGGTCAACGGAAGAAGCCATTTAAAAGAACCACTCTGGGTCCGTCCAATCTGGACCGAATACTCGACCGCTCATGCCAGATACACGGCACCTCTGAAAAGCCAGCTAACCACAACAATAGAGATTGCTGGGTGTTCAAGCAGGCCGGCAAGTTAATTGCCGAAAACAATGACAAGGGGCTAAATAGCGACGACGAGGAAGAGACCCGGCCGCCGAACAACAAAGGACAGAAGGGTTTTCCCCCACAAGTACGGACGGTGAATATGATATACGCGACCCACATACCCAAGAGGGAGAGGAAACGCGCACTAAGGGACGTCTACGCGATGGAGCCAGTCGCCCCAAAGTTCAACCCATGGTCCTCTTGTCCGATCACTTTCGATCGAAGAGACCATCCGACCAGCATACGCCATGGCGGATTCGCCGCATTGGTCTTAGACCCAATCGTCGATGGGTTCCACCTCACGAGAGTCCTGATGGACGGCGACAGTAGCCTGAACTTGCTTTATCAGGATACAGTGCGCAAAATGGGCATAGACCCATCAAGGATTAAACCTACAAAGACAACCTTTAAAGGTGTCATACCAGGAGTGGAAGCCAACTGCACAGGCTCAGTCACACTGGAAGCGGTCTTCGGATCCCCGGATAATTTCCGGAGCGAATAGTTAATCTTCGACATAGTCCCGTTTCGCAGCGGCTATCACGCCCTGCTCGGGCGAACCGCGTTTGCCAAATTCAACGCGGTGCCGCACTATGCATACCTAAAGCTCAAGATGCCAGGCCCTCGTGGAGTCATCACGGTCAATGGGAATACGGAACGCTCCCTCCGAACGAAGGAACATACAGCGGCTCTCGCGGCAGAAGTACAGAGCAGCCTTCTAAAGCAATTCTCGAGTTCGGCCGTTAAACGGCCGGATATAGCAAAGCGTGCCCGAAGCAACGTCAACCAAGACCACCTGGCACGATCAGAGCACGCATAGCAATGCGGCCCCAACCCTCGCCCGCGTATGATCGCAAGAATAACACTCCGCGTACATCATTACGCTTTGGAGATACCATGGGCACAGGGGAGGGGGCACGATCACAACGGACCCAGAGTGCGGTTCGACCACACCGGGGGCTTGCAAATGTGCCCCTCTTTTTTTATTATTTTTCTTCTTTTTTGTACACAGGACTCTGTTAACCAGAAGCCCTGTCCGGTGGTGAACCTGCCGAACTCATGATGCAACAGTCAGGGACTAAAGAAGGCCGCGTCGAACACTCAGGTGGTCTCAATTCCGAGCATTAAATTCGATTATATACACCAAATCCGCAGCTCATCCCTGGAGGGGGACATGTTTATTTAGTCCAAATCCCTTGCTTACCGCACTATTTGTATCAGTCCGCTCTACTAGCAGACTTTTCTTTCATTAATAATGCAGCACCTTTATGATCGCAATTGCATTACATTATATATATATATATGCTCATTATATGACATCTGGCACCCGTATATTTTGGTACGGCATAATACACCAGGGGCTTATGTTCCCCACTTTATGGTGTGATAAAGTCCGAACACTTTCACAAGTGCGGCACCCCGGACTTATAGCATTATATGAATCGGCTCCGAATCATGTCTTGGGTCAATAGTTGGGTTTGCCCGGCTCCCACATTTTGGTGCCTTATGTTCCGTTCTGTCGGCTAAGGTGGCACTGGGAGAACCACTGCGATTGCGCCCCGGTTGAGCCGGGTTAACGCCTCAGTGGAGAAAGCTAAAACTGAATGGCATGATAAGGCGAGAGACTGGTCGCTGTTCGAGAGGTTTTTTCGGGTCCTTAAAGACTCACGCCGCTTCGAGCGAAGTTCCGGATAATGTCCGAAGAAGGCGTGGATAGCGCCCCGGATTCGGTCTTCCGAATACCAGGGGCTTCACCGAAATTTAAAATTATAGAATTCTATGGCTAAGTGAGAGTGTTCAAGCATTATAAGTCCGGTTGCCTTGTTCGTCGTGTTGAGCGCCTCCCTAGATGGACCCAAAAATGGGAACAAGAGTGCTCAAGTTTATCCTGAACACCCCAGCACTTGTGGCTTGAGGGCTGAAGCTAACGACTTGCCATCTCTCAGATTTTATAAACGGCCGCACAGAAGGTAACATTTTAAATTAAACAAGCGTTGCTCATGGCGCATATGAACGAAGTTTTCAGCGCACAGGATAAATAAACAGCGAGTTCACTCAAAGATTACATTTCGGGAGCACTCATCTGCAATATTGCAGGCTCCCTTCAGGACAATTTTATAATACTTCTCCGGCGTGCGATACTCCTTGCCCGGTGGCGGTGGGTCCGTGAGAAGCTTCTCTGCATCCAATTTGCCCCATTGCACCTTTATGCGGGCAAGGGCCCGACGAGCACCTTCGATACAGGCGGAGCGCTTGACTACATCCAGCCTAGGGCATGCATCCACCAGCCGCCGCACGAGGCCAAAGTAGCTACCAGGCATGGCCTGTCCAGGCCACAGCCGGACTATGAGGCCCTTCATGGCCTCCTCAGCTACCTTGTGGAGTTCGACCAGCTGCTTCAGCTGGTCGCTTGGGGGCACCGGATGGCCGGCCTCAGTATACTGAGACCAGAAGACCTTCTCCGTTGAGCTCCCCTCCTTGCCAAGATAGAATGCGGCGGCATCAGACGCACTACGCGGCAGATCTGCAAATGCCCCTGGAGAGCTCCGAATTCGGGTAAGTGTCAGGTAGTTCACATTAACATGCTTGCTTTGCATGAAAAACGCCTTACCCGCCGCTATCTTCTTTATGTCCTCAACCTCCTGGAGGGCCTTATGGGCCTCGGCCTTGGCGGACTTGGCACTTTCGAGAGCCGAGGCAAGCTCGGACTCTCGAGTCTTGGAGTCACACTCCAAACTCTCATGTTTTTCCATGAGAACCTGGAGCTCTTGCCGAACTTCCGCCACCCGTGCCTCTTGCTTTTCTCGCTCAGCCCGTTCCGCGGCCACACTGCGTTTGGCCGCGGACATAGCATCCTTCAGGGTTGCCACCTCGTTAGTGGCCCCTGCAATGCACATATTATCCTTGTTAATTTTATTTGCAACCAAAATCCTTTTCTGTAAGATACTTATTCAAAGAGGTGCTACTCACCTTCTTTTTCCTCGAGCTGCTTCTTCGCATGGCCGAGCTCTTGCTCGGACCGCTCGAGATCCTTTTTCAGCACGTCAACCTCCGCTGTTAGTGCGGCAGAGGTCAGCAGTGCAGCCTGCAAACCCATATTGACATATTTTAGGCAACCCTGCGTATATCTTGTTGAAGATCCTTAGTCCGGCTTTTCTTTCCGAACACCGAACTAAGCATCAGGGGCTACTGTCTATGCGGTATTACATTACATAATTTTAACTTCTTACCTCAAAGCCTGTTAGAAGGCTGCTGCAGGCTTCGGTCAACCCGCTCTTAGCGAGCTGAACCTTCTCAATCACCGCACTCATGATAGTGCGGTGTTCTTCCTCGATGGAAGCGCCTTTAAGCGCCTCCAGCAGGTTCTCCGGCGCCTCCGGTTGGACGGAGGCCGCCGGCGTCACGGTCCTGCCCTTCTTTCGAAGGGGCCACTTGCCGGACTCTGGGACCACTGCGGGTTCCAGTGTAGAGTCCAGCACGAAGTCCGGGAGGCTGCCTGATGGCGCCTCCGGAGCCTCCTCCTGATGGGTCCCTTTCTGGGATCCCACCTCGACGTCCTCGTCGGCGCATGGGGTGGAGGCAGTCGGGATGGAATTTACATCCGACGCGGCCAATGACCCACTCGATGAGTCGGGGAGATCATCATTGGCCGGACTACGGGCAGAATGCGGCGTTAGAAGGATACTACGCGACATAAAAGAAATTACACATCAGGGATCCGGATACTTACGATCTTGCCGGACGCCTGGCCCTTGGAGGCCACTCAACCTCACCAACGCTGATGTTGGCGGAACTGTCCGGGGGGATAGTTCTCCCCCTCTTGGACCCTTCGGCCCCCCCGATGGGGGAAGCCTTCCTTTTCTTCTCTCCCTCCTCCGGGAGAGAGTACTCCCCCTCGTCTTCGGGGGAGGAGTCCTCGTCGTCGTCAGACGCCTGATTGCAGGAACTCTTTCGAGTCCCCGCGGCCACCTTCTTGGCCTTCTTCTCCGGCACCACGTGCGGTGCCGGAACCAGCAGCCCTGTTAAGCGGGCGTCCGCTGGGTCTTCTGGCATGGGAGCCGGGCTGATGAGCAGCTTGGCCTTCTCCATCCATTCCTGTCAAAGGAAGAGGCAGAATGAAACCTCACTAGAGTCAATCTAATTATCACAAGTGTCCCGTAATGGGGTTGAATCACTTACCTCGTCAGTTGGATACTGCGAGCTGAATCCGCAGTCTTTGGTCGCGGACGCGGGGGCTTCGGCACCCTTGAACAGCACCCTCCAGGCGCCTTCGTATGTTGTATCGAAGAGCCCGTTTAGCGCCTGGTGCTGTTCCGGATTGAACTCCCACAAATTAAATGCTCGTTCTTGGCATGGGAGGATCCGCCGGATGAGCATGACTTGGACCACGTCGACGAGCCTGAGCCTATTGCTCACCATCTTCTTGATACATGCTCGGAGTCCCGTCACCTCCACCGGATTCCCCCACTGCAAGCCCTTCTCTTTCCAGGAGGTGAGCTGCGTGGGGATGCCAGATCTAAACTCGGGGGCCGCCGCCCATGTGGATTTGCGCGGCTCGGTGATGTAAAACCACCCCGATTGCCACCCCTTGACGGAGTCCACGAAGGTCCCTTCTAGCCAAGGGACGTTGGGCAATTTGCCCAACATGGCGCCTCCGCATTCCGCTTGCGTACCCTTCACAACCTTCGTCTTGACGTTGAAGGTCTTGAGCCACAGGCCGAAGTGGGGCCGGATGCAGAGGAAGGCCTCGCACACGACGATAAACGCCGGGATGTTGAGGATAAAGTTCGACGCTAGATCGTGGAAATCCAGGCCGTAGTAAAACATGAGCCCCCGGACAAATGGATGGAGCGGAAAGCCCAGTCTGCGGAGGAAGTGGGGGAGGAAGACGACCCTCTCATGAGGCCCGGGGGTAGGGACGAGCTGCCCCTCGTCGGGCAGCCGATGCGCGATATCGCCGGAAAGGTATCCGGCGCTGCGCAGCTTGGTGATGTCCTCCTCCTTGACGGTGGAGGCTAACCATTTACCTCCCGCTCCGGACATATTCGGAGAAGGTCGAGGCGAGATGCGCGAGCTTGGGCGTTGGAGCTTGAGTTCGCGGGGATGGATAAGCAAAGGAGGAAGAAGGCGTAGGTGAGAAGGTGAATCCTTATCCCTTATATATAGGCGGACAAAACTATGCGTCCCCCACCAGCCTGGTAAAACTCGCTTATCTCCCAAGCGCCACCATCAATGGCGCGGTTGGGTTACCCACGCACGTATTGATGAGAATCCCGGAATAAGGGGAACACGATCTCTGCTTCGACAAGACGTGCCAAGGAAGCCGCTTCGCTAAACATGCTGAGGTGGTATAGTAATTCAAACAAAGGCCTGGTGGCGGTGTGATGTCACGCCGCATAATACGTCAGCAGATTGAACTAAGTGTACATTTTATTCTCTCTACGGTGGAATGTGGAATTTATTTTGCAGAGCCGGACACTATCCTGGTGTTCATGATCTTCTCTGGATTATTCAAGGGAGGAACCCGCCTTGCAATGCCGAACATTATGCACGCCGGACTTATCGTCATTGAAGACTGGTTCAGGGGCTACTGAGGGAGTCCTGGACTAGGGGGTGTCCGGACAGCCGGACTATCATTGTCCGCCGGACTCCAAGACTACGAAGATACAAGATTGAAGACTCCGGCTCGTGTCCGGATGGTACTTTCCTTGGCGTGGAAGGCAAGCTTGGCAATACGGATATGTAGATCTCCTACCATTGTAACCGACTCTGTGTAACCCTAGCCCTCTCCGGTGTCTATATAAACCGGGGGGCTTTAGTCCGTAGGGCAACATACATTACAACAATCATACCATAGGCTCTCTAGGGTTTAGCCTCCTTGATCTCGTGGTAGATCTACTCTTGTACTACCCATATCATCAATATTAATCAAGCAGGACGTAGGGTTTTACCTCCATCGAGAGGACCCGAACCTGGGTAAAAACATCGTGTCCCTCGTCTCCTGTTACCATCCACCTAGACGCACAGTTCGGGACCCCCTACCCGAGATCCGCTGGTTTTGACACCGACAATGGCACTCTCATTGTCGCAGAGGAGAGGCACATTCTTCACGTTGACGCCATAGTCCTTGAGGGTTTGCTTCATCCAAAGCAGTTGAGCACAGCATGAGCCAGCAGCAATGTATTCAGCTTCAGCAGTAGACAGTGATACGCAGTTCTGTTTCTTCGAGGACCAACAGACCAAAGATCGTCCGAGGAAATGACAAGTGCCAGATGTTGACTTGCGGTCCACACGATCACCAGCATAGTCAGAGTCAGAATATCCAATGAGATCAAAAGCAGAACCCTTGGGGTACCATAATCCTAGTGTTGGTGTGTGAGCTAGATATCGAAGAATATGCTTCACAGCCTTATGGTGTGATTCCTTCGGTGCAGCTTGAAATCGGGCACACATGCAAACACTAAGCATTATATCTGGCCTAGATGCACATAAGTACAATAAGGAACCAATCATGGAGCGGTATACCTTGTGATCGAAGTCAATACCATTTTCATCTGTGCATAGATGGCCATTTGTGGGCATAGGAATTTTGATGCCTTTGCAATCTTGCATGCTGAATTTCCTCAGTACATCTTTGAGGTATTTCTCCTGAGATATGAATATGCCATTGCGCTGCTGACGAATTTGAAGACCTAAGAAGAATTTCAACTCTCCCATCATAGACATTTGATATTCTCCAGTCATCATATAGGCAAATTCATCACTATAACGTTGGTCAGTACAGCCAAAGATAATATCATCAACATAAATTTGGCACACAAACAGTTCACCATCATATGATTTAGTAAAAAGAGTAGGGTCGAGTGAACCGGGTGTGAAGCCATTCTTCACGAAGAATTCCTTCAATGTATCATACCACGCCCGAGGGGCTTGCTTGAGGCCATAGAGAGCCTTATTGAGTCTGAAGACTTTGTCAGGATTCTTGGGATCTTCAAAACCTGGGGGTTGAGCAACATATACTTCTTCCTCAAGCTTACCATTGAGGAATGCACTTTTCACATCCATTTGATATAAGATGATGTCATGATGGTTAGCGTAAGCAAGTAATATGCGAATAGCCTCAAGTCTAGCAACAGGTGCAAAAGTTTCATCGAAATCAATTCCTTCAACCTGTGTGTAGCCTTGAGCTACTAGTCGTGCCTTATTCCTCACCACAAGGCCATTTTCATCTTGCTTGTTGTGGTAGATCCACTTTGTGCCAATGATATTATGCTTGCGAGGATCTGGGCGATTGACCAATTCCCAGTCATTGTTCAGCTCGAACTGATGTAATTCTTCTTGCATAGCCTGAATCCACTCCGGCTCCAGAAATGCTTCATCTACCTTAGTGGGCTCTGTGATAGAGACAAAAGCATAGTGCCCACAAAAGTTAGATAAATGTGATGCTTTTGAGCGTGTGAGAGGACCTGGTGCGCTAATGTCATCGATAATCTTCTCCACTTGCACTTCTTTTGCAACGCGTGGATGAGTTGGTTGTCGTTGAGGATTTTGATCAGCATTTTCTTCAGCACCATTTTCCTCATCATGTTCTTCAGGTGCATCAGCTCGACGTTCTTCATGAACAGGAATGAATTCTTCAGTCGGAATGACATCCTCAGTTGCCTTGAGCTTGATAGCATCTTCAGGTGCTGGTTCATCTAACACAGAAGGTAGGTGCTCTCTTTGTGAGCCATTAGTTTCATCGAACCGCACACCTACAGTGTCAACAATCTTGTGAAGAACAATGTTGAAGACTCTGTAGGTGTGCGAGTCCTTTCCGTAACCAAGCATAAAACCTTCATGTGCTTTCGGTGCAAATTTAGAGTTGTGGTGAGGATCTCTAAGCCAACATTTAGCACCGAAGACTTTGAAATAACTCACATTGGGTTTCTTGTCAGTGAGGAGTTCATAGGCAGTCTTCTTGAAGAATTTGTGAAGATATACTCTGTTGATGATGTGGCAAGCAGTATCAATTGCATCAATCCAAAAACACTGAGGCGTTTTGTATTCATCAAGCATAGTGCGAGCCATCTCAACAAGAGTTCTGTTCTTGCGCTCCACGACGCCATTTTGCTGAGGAGTATAGGGAGCAGATAACTCATGAGTAATACCAAGTTCATCAAGATAGGCATCAAGACCGGAATTCTTGAACTCAGTTCCATTGTCACTTGTAATATGCTTGATCTTCACACCAAAGTTGGTTGAAGCCCTCGAGGAAAATCGTTTGAAGACTTCCTGCACTTCATGTTTGTAAGTAACAATGTGTACCCATGTATATCGAGAATAATCATGAACAATGACAAAACCATATAGAGATGCATCATTAGTGACTGCTGAGTAATGATTAGGTCCGAAAAGGTCCATGTGAAGCAATTCGAATGGACGGGTAGTGGTCATGATAGTCTTTGCTGGATGCTTGGCCTTGGTCATTTTTCCAGCTTCACATGCTCCGCATAAGTGATCCTTGAGGAATTTAACATTCTCAATGCCAATGACATGCTTCTTCTTCGCAAGCGTGTTCAAATTCCTCATGCCTGCATGACCAAGTCGTCGATGCCATAGCCAGCCTTCTGAAGCTTTTGCAAGTAGACACACAGCTGGTTGTGGTCCTGTAGAGAAATCAACAATATACAGATCTCCTCTCCTAAAGCCTTCGAAGACTTTGGAATTGTCAGCTTCCATAATCACAACACAGCGATATTTGCCGAAGACAACAACCATATCAAGATCACAAAGCATTGAGACTGACATGAGATTGTATCCTAAGGACTCAACAAGCATGACTTTGTCCATGTGCTTATCCTTAGAGATAGCAACCTTACCAAGACCCAATACCTGACTTTTGCCTTTGTCAGCAAAGATGATATGCTTCAGAGGTGACGGTGATAAGGGAGCATCCATCAATAGATTCTTGTCACCAGTCATGTGATTTGTACATCCACTATCGAGGACCCATTCAGTGGTTTTGGGTTGATCATCCTGCAGATGAATTAGTGTAACTTACAATCTCATATGCTTCATCAGTGAAGAATATGATATCAAGTTCATCAGATGAATTTCATCAAGCAGTAAACAGATATAGCAGTATGAGGACGTGTGAAATGAAAGTTCATTTCATCATGATTTGCCTGCGTCCTTTCAGGCAATTTCGTTAGGTCCCCAGCAAATTCTTCAGACGTTAGAGCACGTCTGGAGACCTGACCCTGCAGAAGAGATTAGTTCTTTTTCTTCACCACCCACATCTGGAGGGGTGGTAAAGAGTTCATCATTCTGCGAGCACCATATGAGAAAGGTGGCAAAGATGCCAAACCATTTCGCTTCACATAAGAGGGGTTAGGGTAAGCATATGAATAAGCAGAGTAATTCCTTGAGGACTTATGAACATAATGGTTTGAAGAATAATGCACATATTCATAACCCTTAGCTCTACCCTGCGACACAGAGTTGTTAGCACGATGATACTCATATGAGGACTTTGATCCAGTTGAGGAATTTGATCCATGTGAAGAATTTGGTCCATATGAAGAATTTGATCTGGGGTTCCTGTTCTTCACAGGTGGTGTCATGAGGACATTCACCTGAAGACTTTCAACACAACTTTTGGGAACCCAGATTTTCTTCATAGGGGAACCGTTCCTGCAGTTAGTGCCAACATATCTAGCAAATACTTCACCACTCTGATTTTTGAATAGTTTATAGTTGGAGTCAAATGACTCATCAAAAGAATGAGGAGATTCACATGTAAAGCCAGATAAGTTAGATGGATCAACTGGAGGTCCCTTTGCAGCAACCCATGAGGTTTTGGGGTACTGCTCAGGCTTCCAATATGTTCCATCAGCATTGAGTTTCCTCTCAAAGGCAATACCCTCTTTCCTAGGGTTTTTGTTGAGGATCTGCTTTTTGAGCACATCACAAAGTGTCTGATGTCCTTTGAGGCTTTTGTACATGCCTGTCATGTACAGTTCCTTCAGCCCTGCATTGTCAGTGATGCTAGTAATGTCCTTAGATGAGGAATTAGTGATAGCAGAGGCAGATGAAGGATTTGTAATAGTTGAAGCATTTGAACATTTAGGTGAAGAATTAGCAGATTCACGTTCAATGCACTTTAAGCATGGGGGAACAAATTCTTCCTGAGAAGCGCTGATTTGTTGAGCTAGTAATGAATCGCGCTCCTTCTGAAGATCTTCATAACACACTCTTAGCTTCTCAAGATCTTCCATTCTTTGAAGAGATTCAAGAGAAAGTTTCTCATGATCAGACAAGAGAGCGTTATGATGACCTTGAAGGTTATCAAACCTAGACTGAAGTCTCTGAAGATTTTCAGTCAAGGCTTTAGTGCGATCCATTTCTTCACCCAACATATCGTCACTTTTATCTAGCATGTTTTGAACCTTTTCAAGAGCCCGTTGTTGTTTCACAGCAATCTTAGCAAGTTTAGAGTAGCTGGGCTTGAGATCCTCATCAGATTCATTTTCACTAGATTCAGAGGAGTTGTATTTGAGTACCTTAGCACCTTTCGCCATGAAGCAATAGGTGGGAGCGTAGCCATCATTATCTTCATCAGGCTTGTCGGTGGAGTCAGTTTCTTCAGTGTTGAAGATGGACTTGCTGACGAAGGCAGTAGCAACGGCCAGACTCGCCACACCAGACTCAGATTCTTCAGACGCCTCCTCTTCATCATTTTCCTTAGATTCAGCTTCAGAGTCCATTTCCTTGCCAATGAATGCCCGAGCCTTCTTGGAGCTGCTCTTCTTGTGAGATGAAGACTTCGAGGATTTTGATGACGAGGATTTTGACGATTTCTTCTTCTTCTTCGCATCATCAGAACTGTAATCCTTGTATTTCTTCTTCTTCATTTCCTTTTCCCACTGAGGACAATCTTGAATATAGTGACCAGGCTTCTTGCATTTGTGGCAAAGCCTTCTCTTATAGTCATTGGATGAGGAATCATTGCCTCTTGAGGATTTTCCAAAGCGACCACATCTTGTGAACTTCTGGAATTTCTTCACAAGCAGTGCAAGATCCTGGCTCAGTTCTTCAGGGTCACCAAGGCTACTACCAGAATCCTCATATTCAGAGTCAGACACAGCCTTGGCCTTCAGGGCACGTGGTTTGCCATAGTTTGAACCATAGAGATCTCTCTTATCAGCAAGCTGTAACTCGTGAGTGTTTAGCCTTTCGAGGATATCAGCAGGATCAAGCGACTTATAGTCAGCACGTTCTTGTATCATCAGTCCCAGAGTATCAAATGAGGAATCAAGCGATCTCAATAGTTTCTTCACAACTTCATGATCAGTAATGTCAGTGGCATCGAGGGCTTGAAGCTCATTTGAGATGTCAGTGAGGCGATCAAAGGTTTGTTGGACATTTTCATTGTCGAGTCTTTTGAAGCAGTTGAAGAGATTCTGAAGAACATCGACTCGAGAGTCACGCCGAGTTGAAACTCCTTCATTTACTTTGGAAAACCTATCCCAGATAAGCTTAGCAGTTTCCAAAGCACTCACTCTTCCATACTGTCCTTTGCTCAGATGGCCACATATGATATTCTTCGCTTGAGAATCGAGTTGTTTGAATCTCTTCACATCGGTAGCGTTCAGTGAGGGAGTGACAGAGGGGACACCATTTTCCACAACATACCAGAGATTGTTATCAATTGCCTCAAGATGCATTCGCATCTTGTTCTTCCAGTAGGGGTAGTCCGTTCCATCAAAGGTAGGACACCCAACCGAGACCTTGATCATACCTGCGGTCGACATAACTAAAACTCCAGGCGGTTAAACCAAAATCACACAGAACAAGGGAGTACCTTGCTCTGATACCAATTGAAAGTGCGTTATATCGACTAGAGGGGGGGTGAATAGGCGATTTCTATGAATTCTTCACTGAGGAATTTGCTGGTGAGGAAATTCCTTAGCGAAGAACTACTTGCAGCGGAATAAGTACTCAGAGGTAAACATAATAGGATACAAACATAGTCATCATGATGAAATGAAGACTGGCACAGAGTACAGAAAGCGTAAACACAGGATAACAAGATGAAGACAAACAGACTGAAGAAATTGAACTGAGGAATTTGTGAAAGTCTTCAGTCAAAGTCTTCAAGCACAGATATGAACAACGTACAACACAGTAATGAGGAAATGAAAGAGTTGAGGAAATAGAACCAGTTAGTTGGTGAAGACAATGATTTGGTAAACCAGTTCCAACTACTGTCTCAGTTGTACGTCTGGTTGGAGAAGCTGAGTATTTAAACTCGAGGACACGCAGTCCCGGACACCCAGTCTCTGAGCCGCAACTCAGGACACCCAGTCCTCACCGTATTCTCCTTGAACTAAGACCACGCAGGCCTCGTCCAATCACTCGTGGTAAGTCTTCAGGTGACTTCCAAACCTTCACAGACTTGGTCACTCGGCGATCCACAATTCCTCTTGGATGCTCTAGACCTTGACGCCTAACCGTCTGGAAGAAGCATAGTCTTCAAAGGTAACAAGCGTCGGATCCACGCAGGATCAATTTCTTCAGTGATGCTCAATCACTTTGGGTTTGTGCGGGGTTTGGTTTTGGGATTTTCCTCACTTGATGATTTTTCCTCAAAGTCCTCGGAGGATGGGTTGCTCTCAGATGACAAGTGTCAAGTTCTCTCAGAGCAGCCAACCAACTAGTGGTTGTAGGGGCGGCTATTTATAGCCTAGGGAGCAGCCCGACATGATAAGACATAAATGCCCTTCAATGATATGACCGTTAGGTGGATAAGATATTTTGGATAGCCGGCGCGCAGCACAGCAACGGTCGGAAATTTGACTCTCAAATTCCTCAGGGCTATCATGTTCCTCACTGTGTAGGCAATTCGCACTGGCGAATTCCTAACTCCTTAGTCAGAGCAAAGTCCTCAGTGACCTGAAGAACTGCGTCTCTGTCACTGAAGAAATTGACTGAACTGTATGAGATTTCCAATGGCTTCACTCGAAGGGATTGGTAGGTGTAGGATTTTGAGTTGAGCATCACATGGAAATTTTTCCTTAGTATTTCCTCGACCCCCTTTAACAGTACAGTGTTTCCTATGACTCAAGAAAGAGAAAATGAAACTACGAAAACAAAAGTCTTCACGCTTCATGTTCCTCAAGTGAATACCAAGTCTTCAAGGTCACACCAATTTCTTCACTTTCAAAGTCTTCAGAAAGTCTTCAGAACATCAAAGTCTTCAGTCGAAGAGCTTCATTTTTAGGGGTCGACTTTCTCTGTAAATATCAAACTCCTCATAGACTTATAGACCTGTGTACACTCACAAACGCATCAGTCACTTAACCTATAAGTCTCCAATACACCAAAATCACTAAGGGGCACTAGATGCACTTACACTTCAAGGCTTATAGTGATGTGCATTACCGAGAGGGCCTAGAGATACCTCTCCGACAATCAGAGTGACAAATCCTAATCTTGATCTATGCCAACTCAACAAGTACCATCGGAGACACCTGTAGAGCACCTTTATAATCACCCAGTTACTTTGTGACATTTGGTAGCACACAAAGTGTTCCTCCGGTAATCGGGAGTTCCATAATCTCATAGTCATAGGAACATGTATAAGTCATGAAGAAAGCAATAGCAGTAAACTAAAACAATCAAGTGCTAAGCTAACGGAATGGGTCAAGTCAGTCACATCATTCTCCTAATGATGTGATCCCGTTTATAAAATGACAACTCATGTCTATGGTTAGGAAACCTTAACCATCTTTGATTAATGAGCTAGTCAAGTAGAGGCATACTTGTGACACTATATTGTCTATGTATTCACACATGTATTATGTTTCCGGTTAATACAATTCTAGCATTAATAATAAACATTTATCATGAAATAAGGAAATAAATAATAAATTTATTATTGCCTCTATGGTATATTTTCTCCCACTTGCACTAGAGTCAATAATCTAGATTACATAGTAATGATTCTAACACCCATGGAGCCTTGGTGCTGATCATGTTTTGCTCGTGAGAGAGGCTTAGTCAACGGGTCTGCAACATTTAGATCTTGTGAAATCTGGATTCCTTTGCCAAGGCAATTGCACCAGTATTGTCACAAAAGATTTTCATTGGACCCGATGCACTAAGTATGACACCTAGATCGGATATGAACTCCTTCATCCAGACTCCTTCATTTGCTGCTTCTGAAGCAGCTATGTACTCCGCTTCACACGTAGATCCCACCACGACGCTTTATTTAGAACTGCACCAATTGACAGCTCCAACGTTCAATATAAACATGTATCCGGTTTGCGATTTAGAATCGTCCGGATCAGTGTCAAAGCTTGCATCGACGTAACCATTTACGACGAGCTCTTTGTCACCTCCATAAATGAGAAACATATCCTTAGTCCTTTTCAAGTATTTTAGGATGTTCTTGACCACTGTCCAGTGATCCACTCCTGGATTACTTTGGTACCTCCTTGCTAAACTAATAGCAAGGCACACATCAGGTCTAGTACACATCATTGCATACATGATAGAGCCTATGGCTGAAGCATAGGGAACATTTTTCATTTTCTCTCTATCTTCTGCAGTGGTCGGGCATTGAGTCTGACTCAACTTCACACCTTGTAACACAGGCAAGAACCCTTTCTTTGCTTGATCCATTTTGAACTTTTTCAAAACTTTATCAAGGTATGTGCTTTGAGAAAGTCCAATTAAGCGTCTTGATCTATCTCTATAGATCTTGATGCCCAATATGTAAGCAGCTTCACCGAGGTCTTTCATTGAAAAACTCTTATTCAAGTTATGCTATCCAGAAATTCTATATCATTTCCAATCAACAATATGTCATCTACATATAGTATTAGAAATGCTACAGAGCTCCCACTAACTTTCTTATAAATACAAGCTTCTCCAAAAGTCTATATAAAACCATATGCTTTGATCACACTATCAAAATGTTTATTCCAACTCTGAGAGGCTTGCACCAGTCCATAAATGGATCGCTGGAGCTTGCACACTCTGTTAGCACCTTTCGGATTGACAAAACCTTCTGGTTGCATCATATACAACTCTTCTTCTAAAAATCCATTCAGGAATGCAGTTTTGACATCCATTTGCCAAATTTTATAATCATAAAATATGGCAATTGCTAACATGATTCGAATAGACTTAAGCATCGCTAAGTGATTCCAGAAGTCCATCAGTATGGAGTTTCTTCATGCGCTTTACACCAATATAACCCAAACGGCAGTGCCACAAATAAGTTGCACTATCATTATCAACTTCGCATCTTTTGGCTTCAACATTATGAATATGTGTATCACTACCATCGATATTCAAGACAAATAAACCACTCTTTAAGGGTGCATGACCATAAAAGATATTACTCATATAAATAGAACAACCATTATTCTCAGATTTAAATGAATAACCGTTTCGCATCAAACAAGATCCAGATATAATGTTCATGCTCAGCACTGGCACCAAATAACAATTATTCAGGTCTAAAACTAATCCGAACGTAGATGTAGAGGTAGCGTGCCGACGGTGATCACATCGACTTTGGAACCATTTCCCACGCGCATCGTCACCTCATCCTTAGCCAATCTTCGCTCATTCCGTAGTCCCTGTTTCGAGTTGCAAATATTAGCAACAGAACCAGTATCAAATACCCAGGTGCTAGTGCGAGCTCTAGTAAGGTACACATCAATAACATGTATATCACATATACCTTTGTTCACCTTGCCATCCTTCTTATCCGCCAAATACTTGGGGCAGTTCCGCTTCCGGTGGCCAGTCCCTTTGCAGTAGAAGCACTCAGTCTCATGCTTAGGTCTAGACTTGGGTTTCTTCTCCTGAGTGGCAACTTGCTTGCTGTTCTTCTTGAAGTTCCCCTTCTTATTCCCTTTACCCTTTTTCTTGAAACTAGTGGTCTTGTTGACCATGAACACTTGATGCTCCTTCTTGATTTCTACCTCCGCAGCCTTTAGCATTGTGAAGAGCTCGGGAATAGTCTTGTTCATCCCTTGCATATTATAGTTCATCATGTAGCTCTTGTAGCTTGGTGGCAGTGATTGAAGAATTCTGTCAATGACACTATCATCAGGAAAATTAACTCCCAGTTGAATCAAGTGATTATTTTACCCAGACATTTTGAGTATATGTTCACTGACAGAACTATTCTCCTCCATCTTGCAGCTATAGAACTTATTGGAGACTTCATATCTCTCAGTCCGGGCATTTTCATGAAATATTAACTTCAACTCTTGGAACATCTCATATGCTCCATGATGTTCAAAACGTCGTTGAAGTCCCGGTTCTAAGCCGTAAATCATGGCACACTGAACTATCAAGTAGTCCTGCGCTTTGCTCTGCCAGACTTTCTTAACATCATCAGTTGCATCTACAGCAGGCCTGGCACCCAGCGGTGCTTCCAGGACGTAATTCTTCTGTGCAGCAATGAGGATAATCCTCAAGTTACGGACCCAGTCCGTGTAATTGCTACCATCATCTTTCAACTTAGCTTTCTCAAGGAACGCATTAAAATTCAACGGAACAACAGCACGGGCCATCTATCTACAACAACATAGACAAGCCAAATACTATCGGGTACTAAGTTCATGATAAATTTAAGTTCAATTAATCATATTACTTAAGAACTCCCACTTAGATAGACATCCCTCTAATCATCTAAGTGATCACGTGATCCAAATCAACTAAACCAAAATCGATCATCACGTGAGATGGAGTAGTTTTCAATGGTGAACATCACTATGTTGATCATATCTACTATATGATTCACGTTCGACCTTTCGGCCTAAGTGTTCCGAGGCCATATCTACATATGCTAGGCTCGTCAAGTTTAACCCGAGTATTTCTGCGTGTGCAAAACTGGCTTGCACCCGTTGTATGTGAACGTTGAGCTTATCACACCCGATCATCACGTGGTTGAAGGAAATATGCCCTAGAGGCAATAATAAAGTTATTATTTATTTCCTTATTTCATGATAAATGTTTATTATTCATGCTAGAATTGTATTAACCGGAAACATAATACATGTGTGAATACATAGACAAACATAGTGTCACTAGTATGCCTCTACTTGACTAGCTCATTAATCAAAGATGGTTATGTTTCCTAACCATAGACATGTGTTGTCATTTGATTAATGGGATCACGTCATTAGGAGAATGATGTGATTGACATGACCCATTCCGTTAGCCTAGCACTTGATCGTTTAGTATATTGCTATTGCTTTCTTCATGACTTATACATGTTCCTGTAACTATGAGATTATGCAACTCCCGTTTACCGGAGGAATACTTTCGGTGCTACCAAACGTCACAACGTAACTGGGTGATTATAAAGGAGTACTACAGGTGTCTCCAAAGGTACATGTTGGGTTGGCGTATTTCGAGATTAGGTTTTGTCACTCCGATTGTTGGAGAGGTATCTCTGGGCCCTCTCGGTAATGCACATCACTATAAGACTTGCAAGCAATATGACTAATGAGTTAGTTACGGAATGATGCATTACGTAACGAGTAAAGAGACTTGCCAGTAACGAGATTGAACTAGGTATTGGATACCGACGATCGAATCTCGGGCAAGTAACATACCGATGACAAAGGGAACAACGTATGTTGTTATGCGGTTTGACCGATAAAGATCTTCGTAGAATATGTAGGAGCCAATATGGGCATCCAGGTTCCGCTATTGGTTATTGACCAAGAATAGTTCTAGGTCATGTCTACATAGTTCTCGAACCCGTAGGGTCCGCACGCTTAAGGTTTCGATGACAGTTATATTATGAGTTTATGAGTTTTGATGTACCGAAGGAGTTTGGAGTCCCGGATGAGATCGGGGACATGACGAGGAGTCTCGAAATGGTCGAGACGTAAAGATCGATATATTGGACGACTATATTCGGAGTTCGGCAAGGTTCCGAGTGATTCCGGTATTTTTCGGAGTACCGGAGAGTTACGGGAATTCGCCGGGGAGTATATGGGCCTTATTGGGCTTTAGGGGAAAGAGAGAGGAGAGGTTGGGCGCCCCCCAAGGCCTAGTCCGAATTGGACTAGGGGGAGGGGCTGCGCCCCCTCCTTCCTTCTCTTCTCTTCCCCCTTTCCTTGACTCCCACTCCTACTACTTGGAAGGGGGGAATCCTACTCCCGGTGGGAGTAGGACTCCTCCTTGGTGCGCCCCCTCCTAGGCCGGCCACCCCCTCCCTTGCTCCTTTATATACGGGGGCAGGGGGGTACCCCATGACACACAAGTTGATCTACGGATCGTTCCTTAGCCGTGTGCGGTGCCCCCCTCCACCATATTCCACCTCGGTCATATCGTCGCGGAGTTTAGGTGAAGCCCTGCGCCGGTAGAACATCATCATCGTCACCACGCCGTCGTGCTGACGGAACTCATCTCCGGAGCTTTGCTGGATCGGAGCCCGGAGATCGTCATCGAGCTGAACGTGTGCTGAACTCGGAGGTGCCGTACGTTCGGTGCTTGGATCGGTCGGATCGTGAAGACGTACGACTACATCAACCGCGTTGTGCTAACGCTTCCGCTTACGGTCTACGAGGGTACGTGGACAACACTCTCCCCTCTCGTTGCTATGCCATCACCATGATCTTGCGTGTGCGTAGGAATTTTTTTGAAATTACTACGTTCCCCAACAGTGGTGTCTCAGCACGACAAACTTTGGCAACGGTGCATACTCAGGGAGAACACTTATACCTTGAAATTTAGTGAGAGATCATCTTATAATGCTACCGTCAATCAAAGCAGAATAAGATGCATAAAGGATAAACATCACATGCAATCAATATAAGTGATATGATATGGCCATCGTCATCTTGTGCCTTTGATCTCCATCTCCAAAGCACCGTCATGATCACCATCGTCACCGGCGCGACACCTTGATCTCCATCGTAGAATCGTTGTCGTCTCGCCAACTATTGCTTCTACGACTATCGCTACCGCTTAGTGACAAAGTAAAGCAATTACAGGGCAATTGCATTGCATACAATAAAGCGACAACCATATGACTCCTGCCAGTTGCCGATAACTCTGTTACAAAACATGATCATCTCATACACTAAAATTGAGCATCATGTCTTGACCATATCACATCACAACATGCCCTACAATAACAAGTTAGACGTCCTCTACTTTGTTGTTGCAAGTTTTACGTGGCTGCTTTGGGCTGAGCAAGAACCGTTCTTACCTACGCATCAAAACCACAATGATATTTGTTCAAGTTAGTGTTGTTTTAACCTTCTCAAGGACCGGGCGTAGCCACACTCAGTTCAACTAAAGTTGGAGAAACTGACACCCGCCAGCCACCTGTGTGCAAAGCACGTCGGTAGAACCAGTCTCGTGTAAGTGTACACGTAATGTCGGTCCGGGCCGCTTCATCCAACAATACCGCCGAACCAAAGTATGACATGCTGGTAAGAAGTATGAATTGTATCACCCACAGCTCACTTGTGTTCTACTTGTGCATAGAACATCTACGCATAAACTTGGCTTTGATACCACTATTGGGGAACATAGTAATTTCAAAAAATTCCTACGCACACGCAAGATCATGGTGATGCATAGCAACAAGCGGGGAGAGTGTCGCCCATTTACCCTTGTACACCATAAGCGGAAGCATTATGACAACGCGGTTGATGTAGTCGTACATCTTCACGATCGACTGATCCAAGTACCGAACGTACGACACCTCCGCGATTTGCACACGTTCAGCTCGGTGATGTCCCACGAACTCACGATCCAGTAGAGCTTCGAGGGAGAGTTCCGTCAGCACGACGGCGTAATGACGGTGTTGATGAAGCTACCGACCCAGGGCTTCTCCTAAGCACCACTATGATATGACCGAGGTGGATTATGGTGGAGGGGGCACTGCACACGGCTAAAAGATCAGTGATCAACTTGTGTGTCTTGGGGTGCCCCCCCCCCCCCCCGCCCCCTTATATAAAGGATCTAGGGGGAGGCGGCCGGCCAAGAGGAGGGCGCGCCAAGGGGGGAGTCCTACTCCCACCGGGAGTAGGATCCTCCTTTCCTAGTAGGAGTAGAAGGGGGAAGGAAAGGGGGGCGCCGCCCCCCTCCTTGTCCAATTCAGACTAGAGGGGGACGGGCGCGCGGCCCTGCCTTGGCCACCCCTCCTATTCTCCACCAAGGCCCATATGGCCCATTATACTCTCCGGGGGGGTTCCGGTAACCCCCGGTACTCCGGTATATGCCCGAACTTGCCCGGAACACTTCCGAAGTCCTAACATAGTCGTCCAATATATCGATATTTATGTCTCGACCATTTCGAGACTCCTCGTCATGTTCGTGATCATATCCAGGACTCCAAACTACCTTCGGTACATCAAAACACATAAACTCATAATACCGATCGTCACCGCACGTTAAGCGTGCGGACCCTATGGGTTCGAGAACTATGTAGACATGACCGAGACATGTGTCCAGTCAATAACCAATAGCGGAACCTGGATGCTCATATTGGCTCCTACATATTCTACGAAGATCTTTATCGGTCAAACCGCATAACAACATACGTTGTTCCCTTTGTCATCGGTATGTTACTTGCCCGAGATTCGATCATCGGTATGTCAATACCTAGCTCAATCTCGTTACCGGCAAGTCACTTTACTCGTTCCATAATACATCATCCCGCAACTAACTTATTCGTCGCATTGCTTCCAAGGCTTATAGTGATGTGCATTACCGAGTGGGCCCATAGATACCTGTCCGACAATCGGAGTGACAAATCTAATCTTGATCTATGCCAACTCAACAAGTACCATCGAAGACACCTGTAGAGCACCTTTATAATCACCCAGTTACGTTGTGATGTTTGGTAGCACACAAAGTGTTCCTCCAGTAATTGGGAGTTGCATAATCTCATAGTCATAGGAACATGTATAAGTCATGAAGAAAGCAATAGCAGTAAACTAAAACGATCAAGTGCTAAGCTAACGGAAT
Organism: Triticum timopheevii; assembly: GCA_963921465.1. Lineage (NCBI taxonomy): Eukaryota > Viridiplantae > Streptophyta > Magnoliopsida > Poales > Poaceae > Triticum > Triticum timopheevii. Next base: position 463,229,323 of record OY997272.1, on the reverse strand, counting down.
GGGTCAAGTCAATCACATCATTCTCCTAATGATGTGATCCCGTTTATCAAATGACAACTCGTGTCTATGGTTAGGATACCTTAACCATCTTTGATTAACGAGCTATTCAAGTAAAGGCATACTAGTGACACTATATTGTCTATGTATTCACACATGTATTATGTTTCCGGTTAATACAATTCTAGCATGAATAATAAACATTTATCATGAAATAAGGAAATAAATAATAACTTTATTATTGCCTCTAGGACATATTTCCTTCACTCCTTGCTCTTGTGCTTCAAATGATAGTCTCCCCAACACTCAACTCTCTCTCATGGGATTGGATTTGGTGGAAAGATGATTTGAGTGGAAAGCAACTTGGGGAAGGCTAGAGATCAAGATTTATGTGATTGGAATGGTATGATCTCAACACATGAGTAGGTTGTTCTGTCTCAGAAAATGAATGCTGGAAGTGTAGGCATGTTCTGATGGCTTTCTCCACGAATGAAGAAAGGGTGGAGGGGTATATATAGCCTCCACACAAAATCTAACCGTTACACACAATTTACCAAACTCGATGAGACCGAATCAGACAACTCGGTCGGACCGATTTAGTTATTAATGTGACCGTTAGGCATTTCGGTGGGACCGACATGTCAACTCGGTGGGACCGATTTCTTTAGGATTAGGGCATAACATAATGTCGGTGAGACCGATTACAAAAACTCGGTGGGACCAACTTTGGTAATAAGCTAACCAGAGAGTTGGTCAGGCAAACTCGGTGGGACCGATTCGCTCATCTCGGTGAGACCGAAACGTTACGAAAGGGAAATAGAGAGTTGCATTGCGAATTTGGTGGGACCGATCGCTCATCTTGGTTAGACCAAAACGTTACAAAGGGAAACAGAGAGTTTGCAATCCCATCTCAGTGAGACCGAAGTGACTAGGGTTTCTGGCATTGGCTATGTCAAATGAACTCGGTGGCGTCGAATAGATCAAATCGGTGGGGCCGAGTTTGACTTTTGGTTTGGGAGATATGTGGATAGGAGAAAGTGGTTGAGGGTTTTTGGAGCATATCACTAAGCATTTTAAGCAAGCAAGCCATTAAGCAACACCTCATCCCCTTTTAATAGTATTGGCTTTTCCTATGGACTCAATGTGATCTTGGATCACTAGAAGTAAAATGTAGAGTCTTGAGCTTTAGAGCTTGAGCCAATCCTTTGTCCTTAGCATTTTGAGGGGTCCATGTTCCTAATCCATTCCATGACAATCATTGAACTTTCCTGAAATACTCATCTTGAAATAGCATTAGTTCAATGAGCTATATGTTGTTGATCATTACCAAAACCACCCAAGGATAGTTGCACTTTCACCGGCGCCACCTTCCAGTGCTGCATGCAGAAATGCTTGTTGCCGTAACTCGGCCGCAACATCCACGTTTACGTGGACGACGTCATGGTGAAGACCAAGCAGCACCTCACGCTCCTTGATGACCTGAAGGAAACATTCGCCAACCTGCGCGAATACAAAGTCAAGCTCAACCCGAAGAAGTGCGTTTTTGGCGTCCCGTCTGGAAAGCTACTCGGCTTCCTCGTCTCGGAGCACGGCATTGAGGCAAACCTGGAGAAGATCAAGGCTATCAAGCGCATGCGTAAGCCGGCTCGGTTGTGCGATGTCCAGAAGTTCACCAGCTGCTTGGCCTCAGTCAGCCGGTTTCTCAGCCGGCTGGGCGAGAGGGCTTTGCCCCTGTATCAGCTGATGAAGAAGACGACGTTGTTCGAATGGAACGACCAGGCGGACGAGGCCTTCTGGGACCTCAAGCGCATGATCTCCACCGCACCAGTCCTGGCTGCGCCAGCCGAGAAGGAGCCTCTGTTGCTCTATATTGCTGTGACCTCGCGGTCGGTCAGCACGGTGATGGTGGTCGAGCAACCAGAGAAGGGCAAGGTCCAAGCCGTCCAGCGCCCTGTCTACTACCTGAGCGAGGTGCTCTCCACCTCCAAGCAGAACTACCCGCACTACCAGAAGATGTGTTACGGTGTGTACTTCACCACCAAGAAATTTAAGTAGTACTTCCAAGAGCACGTTGTCACCATGGTCAGCAAGGCCCCCCTCGGCGAGATCATCGAGTGCCGGGACGCTTCTGGCCGGGTCGCCAAGTGGGCGCTCGAGCTAGCCAGCCACACCATCCTGTACGAGCCCCGCACCATGATCAAGTCCCAAGCCCTGGCCGACTTCCTCGTCGACTGGACCGAGCCCAGTACCTGCCGCCACCACCGGACTCGATGCACTGGCGCATGCACTTCGACGACTCCAAGATGCTTCTCGGCCTAGGGGCTAGCATTGTGCTGTCCTCCCCGAAGAGTGACCAGCTTCGCTATGCACTATAGAGCCACTTCACCGCCTCCAACAACATTGCCGAGTACGAAGCCCTTATGCATGGCCTCTGGCTTGCCAAGGAACTCGGCATCCGGCGTATCCTGTACTACAGCGACTCGGATCTGGTGGTGTAGCAGTGCTCCGGTGAGTGGGATGCCCGCGACCCCAACATGGCAAGCTACCGCTTCCTCGTCCAGAAGCTGTCCAAATTCTTCACAGGCTGCAAGTTCCTCCATGTCCCGCACGCGGAAAATGAGGCGGCCGACACACTCGCCAAGATTGCCTTGTCCCGACAGTCCATCCCGCCCCGCGTCTCCCTGGAGCACCTGCACAAGTCGTTCGTCAGGCCGTCTCCGGACTCCGAGTCCATCTACGTTCCAGACAACCCGACCGCACCTCAACCTGGCCCGGGGACTGCAGAACCCGGCCCGGGGGCTGAAGCCGTCGACCCGGCCGCCGTCATCCTTGACCCAGCCGCCGCCGTCCCAAACCCGGGAGCTACTCACCCCGGTTCGGGGGCTATCGCTCCGGAACCCGTCTTGGTGGCCGTCTTCGCCGTGGTAACAGCCCCATCTTGGGCCCTACCCATCTCTGAGTTCCTGGAAAACAAGATCCACCACATGGATGAGCCCGAAGCTCGGCAAGTGCAGCACCGAGCGTCTGCCTACAACATCATCAAGAACGAGCTCATCAAGCGCAGCTCCACCAACGTACTCCAACGCTACGTCGAGCAGGACCAAGGCATTGAGATCCTCCTCGACATACACCAGGGCAAGTGCGGGCACCACGTCGCCTCGCAGTCCCTGGTGGACAAGGCTTTACGCCATGGTTTCTACTGGCCCACGACCCTCCAAGACGCTGAGTCGCTCGTTCTCAAGTGCGAGGGATGCCAGCGCTTCAGCAAGCTCAGCCACCAGCCAGCGTCAGCACTCCGGACCACCCCGATCGCCTGGCCCTTCGCGGTCTGGGGACTCGACATGGTGGGGCCCTTCAAGACTACCCGAGGCGGCATGACGCATTTGCTGGTGGTGATGGACAAGTTCACCAAGTGGATCGCAGCACGACCAATCAAGAAGTTGGACGAGCCTACGACCATCCGGTTCATCAAAGACATCGCGGTGCATTACGGCATGCCGAACAGCATCATCACGGACAACGACACCAACTTCCCCAAAGGCGCGCTCGCACAATACTGCTTCGTCTCCGGCATCCGCCTCGACGTGGCTTCCGTTGCACACCCACAGTCCAACGGGCAGGTCGAGCGGGCCAACAGCCTCATCCTATCCGGCATCAAGTCGCGGCTCATCGAGACGCTCATCCGCTCAACCAGAAGTTGGCTTGACGAGTTGCCGGCCGTCCTCTGGAGCCTCTGCACCTCGCCAAACCAGTCGACCGGGTTCACCCCTTTCTTCCTCGTTTATGGAGCCGATGTCGTCATCCCGACCGACGTCGAGTTCGACTTGCCGCGTGTCGCGATGTACGCTGAAGCCGAAGCCAAAGAAGCCCACGAGGATGGCGTCGACCTACTCGAAGAAGCGCGCCTCCTGGCGCTCAGCCGTTCATCCATCTACTAGCAAGGCCTGAGGCACTACCACAACAAGAAGATCAAGCCCCTCGCATTCCGTGAGGGAGACCTCGTCCTCCGACTCGTCCAAGAGCAAGCCGGCCAGCACAAGCTGTCCCCTCCATGGGAGGGCCCATTCATCATCGGCAAGGCCTTGTGCGACCGCAATGCCTACTACCTCATCGACGCCCGCAAGTCAAACAAGCGCAAGAGAGACACCGCCGGCAAAGAAACAACCCGGCCGTGGAACGAGAACTCCTCCGCCCGTTTTATAGTTAGCTATATGCACGTATGTATCACTGCCTTTTGTAATCGCATGAAAACTATGGAGTCCCCGGACGACGCTCGGGGGCTGACCTTTTCCGACCAAGCTATTGTGTCTAATACATTTGTGCATCACTTTCCTTTTAAACCCGACCATCGGCCCGACTCGCTCGACCCAAGGGCTCGGGGGCTGGCCGGCTTGGTTGCCACCCACCACTTTCCTTGGTGGTTCCTGACGCGTTAAGGATGTCACGGCCCCCCACTTTGCCCTAGGCCATAGAACTGGCTTCGGCTGTCGGTTGGCAAGCACAATGGGCCAAAGCACTAGCACGCCTCAAACACTAAGTCAAGTACCGCCGGATTGCCCAACCCGGCTCAGCACTTAAAGTGGCAGCATGACCGGCTGCTCGCCAACCGGCTTCGCCGAATTGCTGCCAGCCGGCCCAGTGGGTGTTTTGCTCGCGCTCAACATTTTGAAAGCCTAAGTACCGCATGCTCCTCTCGAAGAACGAACTCCTTGTCATGGACCGGAGCCTAGGCCATCAGACTCGCGTGGGGGGTGGGAGGTCCTAGAGGGGAAGGTCGCAAGAAAACGTCTCAAAAAACGAGAAGCAAAAGCACAGGCATCCACGAAATATACACATCACAAATTTTAAGGACAGGCCCAAGGCCAGAGTTCATTACACCCGAATACCCCCAGTGGGTGGGTGGACCTGCTACCTAACAGAAATTTTTACTAAGATATAGCAGGGCAGCCTCAGGCATCTCCAGCGTCGGGTCGTGCAGCTGACGGCTCCCCCTCGGTGGCCTCCGGGTCTGCCGAGGTGCCGACATCTTCCTCCTCGACACCCACATCACGATAGATGCCCGTCTCCTCGGAGCTATCCTTCGGCTCGTGCAGAAGCGGGCCGTAGTTGTCGACAGGCATGACTCGGACATCCTCCGCCCGCTCCGGATGGAACTCGTCATGGAAGGCAAACCTGGCAATGTAGCTAGCTCGGGAAGCGATCCGTCCGGCCTCCGCCCGCAGCTTGTCCTCCGAGCCGGCTCGCTGGCCCATCAACGCCTCCAGCGATAGGTCCAGATGCCAGGACACCGCAAACCCGAGCACCATCTCGGCGCCAGCACGAGCGGCGGAAACGCGCCACTCGTGGAGCCGGTCCGGTCCCATCTCCAACCACTACGGCAGCCGTGTGAAGCTGTTCGGCGCGACGGAGCCCAGCCACAGGGCCGCCGTCATCTCCGCACCGGCCTCAGAGAGCCGCCCCATCTGCTCACCCAAGACTCGCAGACGAGCCTCGGTGGCGGTCACGATCTCTGAGAAGGTCCAAGCCACCTGCGGGTCGGTCCTGGAGCCAACGACTCCCAACGGGTCGCGCTGAAAGCGGACGGCTTCCTCCGCCAGCTAGCGCGTCTCCGAGAAGGCCCCTGCCAGGAAGCAAAGCAAGTCAGAAAAAATCACCAAGGACAAGAAGTCGGGATCCCAACCCGGTAGAACCCAAGAAAAGCACTTACTGGAGAAGGACTCTTCCAGGTGCTGTGCTTCGAGCAACATATCGCGCCACTCCCGGGCAATGGTGCGGTCACGCTCCTGGAGCATCTTCTCCAAGTCGGCCACCTTGGCAAGGGTCGCCTTCAACTCGGCGTCCGTGGCCTCGGTCGCCTTCTCGGACGCCTCACGGCGGCGGGTCTTCCCTTGACAAGTCTCCTCCGCCACGGCCATCAGCCCCCTCAGGCGGTCCACCTCGGCCTCGAGCTGGCCCTTGTCATCGGCGAGCTTGCTATGTTGCTGGTCCACCTCGACAAGGGCCCGCTGCGCCTCCACAACCTTGGCGGCTTCCGCCTTGAGGCATCCACCTCGGCCTCAAGACGGCTCTTGTCGCCCGCCAGCTGTTCCGGCAGCCGGCTGGCTTCATCGAGCGCCTGCTGGTCTCCTGTCGCCTCTGCCTTCGCCTTCGCCACCTTGGCCTCAAGCCGGTCAGCGTCGGCAACAAGCCGTTCATAGTGAAGGTTGGCCCGAAACAACCGGCTCTTTTGAGACAGCACCTCGGAGGCAAAAAGAAGATTCAGAAACAAAGGACTAGTTTAAGATTCGACCCCCCCAATCTCGGGGGCTACACCCAGTGGTTGCGCTAGCGCGGTCCCACTAAAAAAGAGCGTACAAGAAAAATACATGCGGCGACGTGGAGCTCCTCTTCCTTGGCGGCAAGCTGCTCCTTGAGCCGCCAATACTCGTCCAGGAGCCGGTTGAAGACGCTGACCCGATAGGAATCCAGTTGCTGCAGAAAGCGATGGTCAGCACAAGACAACAGTTTAAGATTTGACCCAACTACTACGTAGTTGGCCCGAATCTCGGGAGCTACACCTAGTGGGTGCGCTAGCGCCCCCCACAAAGAAGAAGCCACAGAAAAGAAAAAGCAGAAGACAAGGAAAGAACTTACAAGCATGACGCGCTCCAGCTCTCACGTCTGCTCCACCTCGGCCTGGGCGAAGGCCTGGATCCAGTCCATCCGCCTTCGCAGACATCGGCTGACGGCATCCATTGCCGCGTTCTCTTGTGTCTGGGGCCCGAAGAAGACCTCGCCGATCCCGCCCTGTGCCGGCCGTGACCCGATGGGTCGGTTCCCTCCTGGCCTGAGCGCCAGGGTGTGCTCTCCGCTGACCGCCCCCTGCGGCCGGCACCTCCTCTGGCGCCTTCTCCGGTGCCACCGCCGGCTCAACAGCCGAGGTGGCCTGTGGCGCCACCACCAGTGGCGCCTCGCTCGTTGACGACTGGGGCGCCCCTTGCTGCGCCATCTGCGGCGCCTCCTCCAAGATGGCATCACCGCCACCTCCGTCGGCCCCCGCCCGGTCGACCACATCGGTCCGCGGCGGGGTGTCGTCCCCAACAACCACGACCTCCCGGTCGAGGTCCATCACATCCGCATGGCCTCCTCGGCCGCACTCCCCCTCCTAGACGGCTCGAAGACCGTCGACGCCAACACTGTCCCCTCCGGCATCTCCGGCCACGCCGGCTCCTCATCGGCTCACGCCCATGCTACCGCGGCATTGACCCAGGCCTAGACCGACGCCGCCTCTAGCTCCACCTCGTCCCTGTTCCGGTCCCGCCAGGCCAAGCCTATGGTATCGGCCGGGTCCAGGCCAAGATCCAGATCTGCCGACTCCTCCTTGTTGTCCTGACCGACGGTGCCGGACCGGCTCCTCTGGAACACGGCGCCCTCGGTGGACACGGCGTCCACCCCTGCCCGTGCCAGCGATATCGGCGACCTGAAATTCAAGACGAAGTAAATGCACAAGAACCAAGCAGAGCCGCTCGGCCACTCGGATGCAAGCAAGAAAGGAACTCACCCCGGCAACACCAGAACGGCGGGCCTCACCGGCCTCTCCTGCGGGGCGCCACGCCTCCTCTTGGCGGGCGGTTTCGCGCCCCCGGCTGTGTTCGCCGCGCGCTTCACGGCCGGGTCCCACGACGTGATGTTGTCCTTCCCGTGCGGTCGGCTCACCGCCGGCACCCCCTGAGGACCCGGCATCGCCCGCGCCGCTGCCTCCTCCACCCAGCACCTCTACATCAATGACTCGCGTCAGCATCGCCCGCACCACATCGCGCCCAGCAATTCAAGAAATACGGAAGACAAAGCTTGCCTGCATGGCGCCCCACGCCGACGTCAGTGGCCGCCTCCTCCCCTCTGCCATGGGCCACGGGGCTCCTCTGAGTCGGCCCACACCACCTGCGTCGGCGCCCGGGCGTAAGGATGCTGGATGGCATTCCGAAGCACCTCCTGCGTCGCGTCAGGTTGAATAAGAAGATGGGCGGCAGCAAAGTACGAAGACCATGGACTCACCATGGGCGCCGGGTTCGCGTGGCTATACGGTGTCTTCCCGAACTCCCAATCGTCCTGCGGCCCAGCCTTCGAGACGTCATTCACCCGGCGCGAGACCTGGTCTGCCCCCAGGCGCATGACCAAATGCGATTGGAATCCTGGAGGCCGGTCATCTGACCAATGAGGCGGCTGCGCCGCTGCAGTGGCAGCGCCCATTGGATGATGAAGGCGGCGATGAGGTCGGTGCCGGTGAGCCCCTCCCGCTCCTTCATCTCCAACACCCGCTGGTAGAGGTTGACCACCTCCTACGACGGGTGCTTGGGGTAATAACCCCAGTTCTGCTTCGCCCGCGGTGGCATGTTGACGAAGGGCGGCAAGTTGATGCGGTCCGCGCCGAGATCGCGGACGTAGAAGAAGGAGTTTTGCCATTTCTTGGCAGAATCCTCCAGCGGCATCTTGGGCCAGTCAGCGCCTGACCGCTTCGAGATGACGACGGCCCCGTGGTCGGACATCTCCCCGGCCCTCGGCCCCTGCTGCTTCAAAGAGAAGAAGCGCACCCAGACATCGATCGAGGACTCAACCCCCAGGTACCCCTTGCAGAGGGTGACGAAGCCCGTGAGCTGCACGATGGCGCTGGTGCCAAGATGATGGGGCTGGAGCCCGAAGAACTCCAGAAAGTCGCATAAGAAGGTGTTTGCGGGAAGGCCGAACCCGCGCTTGAAGTGCGGGAAGAAGACCACGCGCTCCGTGCCCTCGGGCCGTGGCTCCCGCTCGCCCTGCGGCAGGCGCGCGGCGACCTCCATCTCCCCCGGCAAGCGCCTGGTGGTGCGGAGATAGGCGATGTCGTCCAGAGTGACGGTTGAGCCCATCCACGAGCACGACGGTAGCGCCATCGATGAAGATGAAGAAGAAATAAGGAAGAAGAATGACGATGAAGCTCTTCTCGAAACGGCAGGCGCCGCAACACGCGGTGGTCGCAAGAAGCGGAGAGAGGAAGAGGCAGGGGAGCGCGAGTGAGGATGATTTCTGCCGCCCCCCTCGCCCCAATTTATAAGCAACGGTTCGAAACATGGGGAAGTGGGATCGTTTGCGCTCACCCTTCCCACTTCTCCGCAATAAGTGCGCATGTACGTGCGCAATAACTGCTTGGAGAAGGGCAACCGACTTGTGGAACAGCAATAAATCCGCGCGCGCGGCAACAGGCCTCGGCGCGTCGCCCTGTCCCGTCACGCGCGTGGCCTGTCAGGCCCCTCCGGCTTCCAGGCGCCAAGTGGCACCCGCGCGAAGCCCAGGGGATTGCCTCAAGATTCGACGGACCCTCCGGTTTTTTGCCGCTGCTGGGATGCTGCGATCCGGTTTCCGGAAACCGGCACACAATGGGTGTTGCCGGACCCGACGGTCACAAAATTCGCCTCCTCAAGGGGGGGGGGGGACTGCGAAGGCCCTCCCATCCAAAGACGGCGAACCTTCACAACTTCGGGGACTACTGTCGGGGGGGGGGGGGGATGAACCCCGAATATGCAACGAAACCCGGATCCTTCTCAAAAACAACGAGGCCAGCATCGCCCCTCAAAGAGGCTCGCGCTTGGCTGGGTCGCTCAACCCGGCCAAACTCTCCAACCCGGCCGTACTCCTCAACTCAGCCCCAACGACCAGCTCAAGGCGGCCGAACCCGGCACACCAAGATTTCCCCAACAAGCCAGCTCCCCCTTGGCGTGTTCCTCAACCCGGCCACGGGTCAGCTCCTGTCCCATCCAGGCCGTACGTTGGGACGAGTCTCCATATACCAATGACCAAGGCAACAGTGCCCCGCTCATGCCTCCGGTCAGCCGAGGCATGGCGACAGTGCCACCCACCTACCCGTTGACCGGGGCCGGCGTGGCAACAGTGCACCCATCATCACTGCTGATGTAAGCAAGCGTCAAACTGATGAAGTGCCACTGTACCCGACTCAACCCGGCCACTCCCAGACGATCGACAAGACAGCGAACAGTGCCCCTAGGCACGCGGGGCCCGCGCTCGGAGAACCCGGGAGCCTTGACACCCGGCGGGTCCCACCTCCGGTTTCCCATACACTGACAACCTGGCCGTACGACCTTGTAATATTACCGTTGTATCCCTGGGAGGTTGACCTATAAAACCCCTCATGAGCCCTCATGCATACGGGCAAGCAACTAAGCAAGCATACGATAGAGAGATCCACAGCTAGCAACACTCCACCCATACACCAGGGGAAGGGGCAGCCCGAGCCTTGGCCTGCCCTCCTTCTTCCTCAATACATCTCTATGAGCAACTCTATACTATTGCATATCAACCACACTCGCCAGGACCAGGGGTGTTATCTCTCCGAAGAGCCCCGAACCTGGGTATGTCTTGCGTCCCGCGCTCGCTCATGCAGACCTCGCCTCTGGAGCCCACCAGTGCCCTCGAGCCTCCTCCTCTCTTTAGCCATCCCTTGGCATCTGCCGTGTGCCCACCACGACAGTATTCTAGCGAAAATTTGTGCCTTAAGCTATGCTATTGAAATAGTGTATTATAGCCTGACTTGTGTTCAATGATTGTGTCACTTGATGCTATGTTCTGAGATGGGGATTATAAGCGGCCTGGTGCCTCTAAGGAAATCTATGTTCCAGTTTTGTCAAATGAACTATAAATGCCAAAATGAACATGGCTGGTCCATCCATCCCCTTTAACTAATACTGATAAGAAATTAATAACTCAGTGGTGAAGCCACCTGTTCCTGAGACCAGGGATGTAAATTGTTGAGTGACAAGTTCTCATTGTTTGTTTGGGTCAGGGAGATTTGCATGAGTAAGGTAATGGAAATCATGTGAGCATCAAGGCTGTTGTTAAATGCCATTTCTTTTGATATAACTGTGCCTCCAGCCCTCCACTGTGTATGCTCATCTTACTGCATTGTGTAATTCAAATTGTTTATCACAACCTTCAGCTCTCTGTTTAGCTGTGCTGGTAGGTTACTCACCTTTTTGGAACCCAAATTTGAACTGTAATTGGTTTGGTGCCAAAAATTGGCATGCCAATGTTTTGCATTGTGCCAAATATTGGCTACTAATTGGTTGGTTACCGAGTTGCCTTGCCTATCTCATATAAAGTTGCCAATACTTGGCAAGTCTTGGTATTGCCAACATTTGGCAATGCCAACAATTGGCTAGCCAAATATTGGCAACAAACCAATCATGCTTGAAGTATTTTATACGAACGCATGGTATCGCGGTTTCAAATTTCCTATATCTTCTGCTTGTTGATAATGTGTTTTGTAGTTTAGATTTTTGAAGTTAATTATATCTTGAATGTAACACAGACAGTAACAACAATCTTCATCTCAGGTACTCCTCCATGCTCCCCTCCCCCTTTTTTTCCTGCATCCTCTCCTGTTCGTCTAGTGCTTCCGTCGCAGTCCAATGATCACCTTTTGCATATCTTAGAGGACGTAGGCATATCTTGTGATCCTAGTTTCGGTTTTCCTTCTTCTTTATTAGACATTATCCGGGCAAATGAAGTGGTCAGGCGGATATTGCAAGGGCCAAGGATGCCACCTCTGGGTCTGTCGCTCCACTGGTTGTGGCCGGTGAGGTTGAGGAGGGACCTGAAAGGGATCAGGTGCCCTCTGCTGCAGCTCGGCGCAGGGCTGTCAAACAATTTAAACCCTGCATCGCCCCAAGCAGGTCGAGTCTTCGCATCAAAAACCTTTCTCATCAATGAAGGCCTTATTTTGGAATATTAGGGGTTTCGGCGCAAGGGGGCGCCGGGACCAGATAAAAGACCTTGTACGCTCTGAGAATATTGATATCATTGGCCTTTGTTGAAACCCTGAAACCTTCCTTCTCCCCGAATGAACTATCTGTTGTTGCTGGGATCGATAGGTTTGATTGGAATCATGTGGCATTGTCTGGGCACTCGGGTGGTATTCTTATTGGCACCAAAAGAGATTTGTTTGACTTTGTTGCTTTCAACCACGACATTTTTTGGGCTAGTACAGTGGTATCTCACCGCTACCTCAATTCGCTTTTGGAAGTTATGGTTGTCTATGGTCCGGCTGACCACTCTCTTTCTTATATCTTCTTGGATGAAATTCGGAATAAAATTGAGTCATGTGACCTCCCTTTGCTTATTGGCGGCTACTTTAATTTGATGCGCTCCCCCCTGGATAAACACTCGCCTAACTTTTCTTGGCCGCTTGCTGACACGTTTAATGCTTTCATTTGGGACACTGCTATCTGCGAAATACCTGGGGTTGGTGCCTGGTACACATGGATGAATCGTCAATCGGCCCCCATTCGATCTGTTCTTGACCGTGTTTTCATCTGCTCCAGGTGGGACTCCTTGCTTCCTCGGGCTTCCCTCAGGGCTCTGCCCATTTTGGGGTCTGATCACTCGCCTTTGATTCTTGACGATGGGGCTCATTCCGTCTCCCTCCCGCATTTTCAGTTCGATGCATATTGGATTCTGGTTGAGGGTTTTGTTGACATGATAGCACATAAGATCTCCTATTTCTTATCTTCTCCTCATCGCTCTTTTGGACCGATGGATGACTGGCACCAATGCTCTTGTTTCCTTCGTAAATTTCTTCGCGGATGGGCTAAGAACCACGTTGCTGACTCGAGGCGTGACAAGGCTCGGCTGGCTGCCCAAATTGGTCTCCTCGCACTACTAGGGAAAAGCCTATACACAGAATCTTACCTGCAGCGCTCTTCAAAATACCACGCTACTGCTACTTAGCAGCAGCGCGTGTCTGCCAAACGCGCTACTGACTTGGAAGTAGCAGTAGCACGTTTGTAGCCTACGGCACTACTGCTATAGTTGCCATGACCTTGGCCCCCCCGCTAACTATAGCAGTAGCGCAATATACTGTAGAGCGCTACTGCTACTTAGGTTAGCTGTAGCGCGTTTTGTCAAACGCGCTACAACTATCCCTACCTTATCCCCACGGGAGGACCGGCCCTTCTCACTCACACTCTCACTCTCTCCCGCGTCAACCGTCATCGTCCGTCGTCGTCGCCGCCGCCGCCTTCGTTCGTCCGCCGCCGAGGTACTCCCCTCCTTCCGTCCCTCCTCCATCCTCCTCGCACATCATCCCTCCGCCTACGGCCGCCCCTCCCTCCTCCGCCGCCGCCCTCCTCCCTCCTCCTGCAGCCGCCCCTCCTCCCTCCTCCGCCGGCAGCCCTCCTCCCACCGCCCTCGACCTCGCCGCCCCTAGCTACCTCTCCGTCGCCCCCCACCCCCTGCCACTAGTTAGTACTAGATTTAGTAGTAGTAGATGTTAATTTAGGGTTAGCTAGTACTAGATGTTAATTTAGTAGTAGTAGATGTTAATTTAGCTTAGTTAGTACTAGATTTTTAGTAGTAGTAGTGGTAGTTGAACTACTTTAGTTGTAGTTGAACTAGTTTAGTAAGTAAATTAATAAACTAGTTGAACTAGTTGAATTAACAGAACTAATCTATTTTTAGTAAGATAATTAATATAACTAGTTGAACTACTTTATTTTTAGAAAGAACTAGTTTTTTTCTATTTATAGTAAGTTTATATTTAGTAAGAACTAGTTGAATTAATAAAACTAGTTGAACATGTTTTGTTGCTAGTGATAACTTATATGGTTTCAGGTGACCTCCATCGTCCCCGTCACCGACCCCGTCCGACATCCCCGCCGTCATCCCAGTCACCGACGTACCCCCTCCGACATCGAGGTGAGACCAGCCAAATATCCTTGTATATCTTGTGTTGTTGCTCAAATAGGATATGTGGTTGCCCAAGTGGCCATTCATGTTCAGTTTACATCTCCGAGTGGCCTATGTTTTGTCGGAGTGTTGATTAATTTCCGTTCCGGCAAATTTCAGGCGCTCGATATGTCCTTTTTTAGCAAAGGTCATGCCGGATTTTATCGTGAATTCTGACATGACTTGTGCTAGAATATGTACAAGTTTAATCTTTGAATTATGATTGTAGGAAATGTCGTACTCGGACGACGACGGTCTCCCGGGGGAGTGTAGCTGGTGCCACGACGATCGAGGTATGTGCGACAGGTTCGTTCGGCTGGACGACGATCGGCGCTTCAGCATTAAGCTCGAGGAGACCTGCGATGTTCATACGGTACGCAACGACGACAATAGTTTTTTTCTCCATTAAGCATGACTTCAACTATTTCAACGTCTAATTTTCATATTTTACAATTCGACTAGCTTATCCCATGCCATGCAAGACGCTATGTCTTGGAGAGGATGGGTTTTGAAGACCATGAAAATTTCGAAACAAAGAAAATACACCTAAGGACCCATCATGATATGGATTTTGAAGTAAATCTGTACAATGCTCAGAGCGTAACCCATTTTGGTTGCAAAATGTATGGTTTTGATGAGGGTATGATTATCACCATGGATCTTGGTGATCCTGACAGCGAGGAAGACAATATGGACATTTGGGTCCTTGTTGATACGCTTCCGATTGTACCGCTATGTGAGTTTCTCAAACATAGTTATTAACTAATTTATATTGTTTATTTCAAAATAGTTGATAGCTTATTTCCATTGACAGCTTATTTTGATTCTTCAAAGACTGTGCGGAAGATGGTAGATAAAACCCACTACACCGAAGGCACCCAATTAACGTATAAGGAGAAAAATCATCTGATCACATTTTGTACTCTTCTTGAGAATTACAATGCCTATTATCGAACTCCTCCAAATTATGGTGAATACGTGCCACTAGTGCATGTGTTGAACAACGATAACTTCTCTGGAGATACCCTGGTAAGATTTTTTACTATTACGACATTCGTGCATTTTTTGCATACTTCTAAAACTAGTACATCATTGCTAACTACGAAGTTATTATTATGTTTTTCAACAGAAACTCCCGATGGATTGTGTGCCTCATCTGATGTCTCTGCATGGTCGCCTCTCAGTTCTGAACATAATGCCAGGTAAATCTACGGAGCTCACCTGTGCATATCGGATTTCTAAAACCCGTGAACACATGATCATCAGAGAATGGAAGAAATGTATGGACATTCGCAAGGAGGTTCTTGGAAGTAACATTCAGCGAAAGGCAAGAATGGGAGACAGGCTAATCTCCATTCTCCATAATGGAGAGTCAGGGGCTATCTTGTTTTTTGTTATTTTACCTTAGAAAATGTAGTAGGTCTTAATCGAATGTAATAGGTCCTATGAGGTACAATATGTTTATTATGTGGTAATGTGTTAGAGTTGATAATGATGATCTTGAGGAGGTGTTATGTGATGTCAATGATGAAAACGATGATATTGAGGAGGTGTTATATGACAATGATGTATTATGATGCTAAGTTGTTAATGATATGATGATGATGATGATATTATTATATCATTGGGTGAAAGAACCACGGATTAGTTTCAAGTGGATGGACATCCACTTGAAACTAGTCCACGGTTCTTTCACCCCATGATGTAATAACTCATTATGATGTAAAAACAATCTCTAAATTCCTGTTGTATGAAAACTTGTGTAAAGGTGTATGAATACAACATGAAATAGAAAAGAAATAAAATACTAAATAATAGTAGTAGAGCGGGTTAGGAGAAGCGCTACTACTAATTAACAGTAGCGATGTTCTAAAGAACCGCTGCTACTAAGTCAATTTAGCAGTAGCGTGGGTCAAGCCGTGCTATTGCTAAGCATTAGCTGTAGCGCCTTATCAGTAGCGCTTCTGCCCGCGCTACCGATAGGCCCAAAACCCGGGCTGCTACTAGGGTTTTCCCTAGTAGTGTCGATGCACGCGCCGATGGCCCTGGGGTTTCCTCCTCTGATTGGCAGGCTCGTTATGATTTAGACCCTTTTGGCCCTGCATCGTCAGGAGGAAGTGTATTGGAGGCAAAAGGCTACCATCAATTGTACTTTAAAAGGCGATTCCCCCACTGCGTACTTCTTCGCCATTGCCAATGGCAGGCGTCGCCGCTGCCTGATCGATAGCCTGCTTATCAACGATGTCAGGGTCTCCGACCAATCCGAGATTATGTTGCACGTGGTCAATTTCTTCTCTTCTCTCCTCTCCGCTAAACCTGAGGTGGGCTTTAGACCGGCCAATTCCTTCTGGATCTCTCACGACCAGATTTCGTGCGATGATAATGATGCCTTGCTGATCCCCCTCTCTGACGAGGAGATTTTCAATACGATTTGCTCTGCCAACTCCAATGCGGCTTCAGGTCCTGATGGTTTCTCCATCCCCTTCTTTAAGCAGTTCTGGCCCCATTTGAGGGGCCTTGTTCAGGCGATCATTCAAGGTTTCTGGTTGGGTACCGCCGATATTTCTAGGTTGAACTATGCGGTGCTCACTCTTATTCCTAAAGTCAAAGGGGCGGACCTGATCACTCAATTTAGACTTATTGCCTCGATCAACAACTTTGCAAAGTTACTGGCTAAAGACTTTGCTACTAGGCACTCCCCTATCGCTCATCACTCTATTATCCCTTTTCAATCTGCTTTCATAAAGGGCAGGTTCATTCTGGATGGTATTCTCTGTCTCCATGAGATTGTCCATGATTTGCGGGTCCCAGGGACCAAAGCAGTGCTTCTTAAACTTGACTTTGAAAAAGCTTACGACTCGGTTAGTTGGAAGTTTCTCCGGCAAGTGCTTCTTGCTAAGGGTTTTGATGGTGCGGTGGTCCACAGGCTTATGCAGTTGGTCACGGGTGGCCACACTGCTGTGTCGGTTAATGGACAGATTAGTAACTTCTTCGCCAACGGTAGGGGCCTAAGGTAGGGTGACCCGGCCTCCCCCCTTCCTTTCAACTTTGTCGTAGATGCCCTCTCTCATATTCTATCTTGGGCAGTTGTAGCTGGCCACATCAATCCTGTCAGTTCTCACCTTGTTCCTAATGGCATCTCTCACTGCGAATGACACTATCATTATGGTCGAAATAAATGAGGCTAGCATTACTCACCTGAAATTCCCGCTCCTCTGCTTCGAAGCTCTCTCTGGCCTTAAAATCAATTTTGCTAAGAGTGAAGTCATTGTCACTGGGGCTTCGGACGCGGAGGCTCAAAGAGTTGCTCGTCTCCTCAACTATTCCCTAGGCTCCTTTCCTTTCAAATATCTTGGCCTTCCGATCTCTCCCCACAAATTGCTGGCTAAAGACTTTGCTCCGGCTATCACTAAGGTGGGAAACCGGGTCTTGCCGTAGAGAGGCCATTATAATACCCAAGCGGGCAAGGTTGCCCAAACCAATGCTTGTTTGTCTTCACTCCCCATGTTTGTGATGGGTTTTTACCTCCTCTCTGGAGGGATCCATGCTGGCTTTGACAAGCATAGGGGTGCTTTTTACTGGAACTCTGCCAACAATAAGCGCAAATACAGGATGGTGAAATGGAAATACATATGCCGGCCCAAGAACATGGGAGGGTTAGGAATCATTAATACGGCTGTCATGAACAAGTGCCTCATTCTAAAGTGGTGGTGGAAGATCATGTCCTTCGTGGAGCGCCCCCTCTGGCTATCCATTCTCAAGGCTAAATACTTCCCGGACTCGAGCCCCATGTTTGCCACATCCACTGGTGGCTCCCAGTTCTGGCTCCAGCTCGTTAAAGTTCGCGCGGTTTTCAATCCTTGGTCAAGTTTGTAGTTATAAATGGTAAGTCTACACGCTTCTGGTTAGACTGGTGGTGCGGGGACTCCACCCTCGCAGTGGCATTCCCGGTCTTATTTTCTTATTGCTCTGATCTGGAGATATCTATCTTTGAGCTCTCGCTAAATAACTGGGATCTAGACCTCCGTAGAACTCTTTCTCCAGAAGAGTTGGAAGACTGGCATCGCCTTACTGATTGCTTCCCGATGCTCTCAGCCGAAGAAGACTCGGTTGTCTGGCCCCACTCCTCCTCAGGTCGCTTTTCGGTTAAGTCTGCCTACGTTAAACTTATATTTGGCTCCCCTACGTCCAAGTTCAAGTGTATTTGCAAGGGCCGTATTCCTCCTAAGATCAAAATTTTCATGTGGCAAGCTTTTCGTGGGAAACTTCCCGCGACTGATCAAATTCGGAAAAGGAATGGTCCGGGTTCTGAGAGATGCGCTTTATGTGGGGCCATTGAAAACACCGATCATATCTTCTTTCATTGCTCTTTGGCTAAGTTTGTTTGGTGTTGTATCCGTTATTGGCATCAAGTGAATTGGAATCCTTCGTCCTTCGAGGACTTGCGGTGTCTATCCAGTGGCTTATCTGGAGTGTCTAAAAAGGTTTTTTTTGGTTGGGTTTGCAGCGATTTGTTGGTCATTATGGACTACTGGAAACAAGTTTACTATTGAACTTACCTTCCCGGCTAACCTTGTGAGCTACTTATTTAAATCTGGTGTCTTCCTGCAGCAGTGGAGATTATTGATTAAGGAAGCGGACCACGAGGCTTTTGACGCTATGGTATCCAAGATTCGGTCTACGGCTTCATCCTTGTCGCGACGAAATCGGGCGGCGCCTTAATTAGTTCCCTTCTTCGTGTCTTTTGAGAGCTGGCCTGCGTGCCATGATTGGCTAGGTAGCCATGTATGCGAACCTTCTTAGCTGTTGCTTTGCTACTGTGTTGGCTTGGTGGTTGGTTGTGTTACTTTGCCTGGTGGTTTTATTTATAAAGTCGGGCGTATGCCTTTTCTCTAAAAAGAAACCAACAATCTTCATTGCTTTGTGTGTGCCATTCTCTGCTGCTGACAATATGATTATTTTTTTACGCTGGTAGTAGGTAACATGCTTAATTTGCTTCCTAATGACTTGGATCTGATCTTTTTGGGAGTTCGTTTTAGTTTTTAGAGCTTCAGAGATTATGTATAACTCGTCTTTTCAACAGTAGTGTGTTTGATTTTTTTTAGTTGCGGCCTGCCTTGCTAATTTGTTGGTAGTGCCTTTCTTCTTGCTACTTCTGGTATGAAAGGCCAAATTGTTCTTCCTTGCTTTACAAACGATCTATTTCCTGCTTGTCCCGGCCGGAGGTTGTTGAGCTGTTCAAGTTATTGATATTGTTGCGGTTGCAATGGAGTGATAATAGGAGTTAGCTTGTTCCTGTTAGCCTCGTCAGTCAATCTGATGGGAACCACTGATCCTATCACTCTTAGCGGTTGTTTGGATACCAATAATTATACAAGATACTTTAGAAAGCCAGTTCGTTAAGGATTTTTGGGAAAACCAGACGGTCAAGGAAGCCAAAATGTCACAACATGAAATTCAGCAGCCCCACTGTCTTACAGCATACAGTTTCACGGGAAGCTTAAAGGAAATCAGATAGTCACTGTTAAAATTACCCGTAACATCACAATCATCAGGAACAAGATTTACCATGATAAACCACATAACAGAAGTCTTCACATTTCGCACCCACAGTAAGTTTTGGCAGTTATTAACCAAGATACAACATCACATGCTACTACAAGTCCATTGGAGATATCATACTACTATTAATAAACTAGTGCATCAGATAGCTAGTGTTTTTTTCATGATCGTAATATTGCGTGCAGGATGTCTAGACGTTGACGATACTTGGCTGCCTGATTTAATCCTGGCGTCTTGTTTACACCTTTCGCTTGAAGCTATTAAAACAAAAAAGGAAGAGCTGAAATATAATTGCTGAAATAAAGCGAATTACTGAAATATAATTATCATTTAAAGCAAACAACTGATACAAAGCCCAAGTCTAAAATTCAGAGAGGAAAAGTGAAGCCATAAATTTGGTCAGTTTCCATTCCTGTTGGGTTATGTGATTTTCCGAAGATGCGGAAGGCCTGTGGTACCAAAATGACATATAACTAATTTGTTGCAGCAAAAGAATACAAATACAAAATAATTGCAATTTCCCCAAAGCCATCCTAACAATCCATAATTCAGCATTCTATATAAATGAACGGAAGATACTGATGCAAGTGAATATAGTTGTGACCTCGTTTGGCTAAGAATTATGCTGTGCTCCAGAGCTTCTGAGTTGTTTCATCTGAGACTTGGTTTCTTCAAATTCAGTTGACTCCATTAGCAAGACAAGGGTAGCAAGTGATTCGGTGAATCCTAAGCTCTAGTCTACCACTAAACTGAAGCTATATTTAATACTCCCTCCGTTCCTAAATATAAGTCTTTCTAGACATTCCAAAAGGGACTACATACGGAGCAAAATGAGTGCATCTACACTAAAAAATATATCTATATACATCCGTATGTAGTCTCTATTAGAATCTCTAGAAAGACTTATATTTAGGAACGGAGGGAGTATAATATGTTTTGGATATTTCAATATGGACTACATTCGGACCAAAATGAGTGAACAAACACACTAAAATGTGTCCATATACATCTGATTCAGAAAAAAGTTAGAACATCTTATATTCGTGAATGGAGTAGGATTCAATTCTACATATTAATGTCATACATTGATACTTTTACATTCATTTTTTTAAGTAATGTTTGAGGTTAGCATAAACTTGATGTTGCATCATCATGTATTACTTCTAAAATGCCTGACATGAATGCATCCTAAACTTCCAGATTAATATGACAGTTGATTTCGCTACTAAACACCAAAGCAAACATGTACTCAGTGATTCGGTTGTCCAAGAGTTCCGTGATCACTTTCTCCCTACCATCAGAACAGCGATTCTAGTTCAATCTATCCAAATGCGAAACATGGTATGCAAGGTGGAAGCAACTGTAAAAGCAACAGCCAAGAAATGTATATTTATTAGCCTGATTGTCAACCTAGTGTTGTTAGCCGCTAAGTGTTATAGCAAATTTCACTTCAACTTAAAAGGTCAAGTTATGCCACGCCAGGTTAACATCAGGAACCACCACAGGGGTCAAGTTAAGCTAGGTTAACATCAGGAAGCACCACAGGGCTACACACTGTACACCAAATAAGTCATTAAGTTGCGAGAACAACATACCTGGCGCGATTGAAGAACTCTGGAAGCCTGGAAGAAATAAATGGCTGGAGAAGATGGGACTTTCGTCTGACCATATCCGCGTCTTTGCCCAGGAGGTCTTCATTACCCTTAATGTAAGGATGACTCGACACCATTTCCTTGGCTTTAATATCAACAGTAACCACAGAAACGTTGTCGATTCCATCCCCCATTTTCTTAGACAGCAGAAAGTGCACCATGTTTGGATTGTCCATACTCACAAGAGGGAACGTCAGAGCTTGAGATAGAGAGGTTTTGAGAGAGTCCAATTCAGAAGATTTGACGAAGAAATTTTTCCAAGTCAAGGTGCCACAGCTGCTTGTCATCAAAGCATAGCGGTTGATAGTGAAACCGGTACCAGGGCTCATTGGGCCAACATGCTTACCATCCTCACGGACGACATCAATGAAGTTGAGCTCCTGGCCGCCTTTGGTGATGCACACAGAACGGAGCATATCATGAAATGGGCGTACTTCATAACCAGGATTTCGGTTACAAATAGGCAATTGAAGGTAAGAGATGGCAGGCCTTTTCTGGAAGACATCACAGAATAGCATACCTCCGCTGCAGAAGTCGACCCAGTACAGAGCAGTCTTGAAAGGGATGACTGTGTCAGTTTTCCAATAGATCAAGTCAGATGATTCGGAGAACTTGCACTGGATCGGTAGCTGCTGCTCAACCTCCCACTTGTGATCACAGTTGTGTACACTGGAGCGGAGCACGCACAGGTCAGCTTGCATACGGGCTACTAGATTGGGTCTACTTAAGCTCAGCTGCGCCACGGCGAACTCTTCATCACCACGGCACAAGATACCGACAGTGTGAGGATGAAATGAGCGCTGTGTAGTTATCACCTTGTCCTTGTTCCCACGCACGACCAACGGTTCCGTACACATGGGGATCTTGTGGAGCGTCAGCGACGGCTGAGACGGCGAGGTGGAGGCTCTGCAGATGAAGTGTTCCTGCGGGTAAACTGGGGACTTGTACATGTTCACAGTCCCGGGGCTGGAGGTGAGGCTGATCAGGAGGAGGTTGTCGTGCGCCGCCACGAGATCGCACGAAGAACCATTCATTGGATCTAGCAGAGGCGGCCACTTCAGGTAGAGGCGGGAGATCTCCGGGGGGCTGAGGACGCGGAAAGCGACGGTGAAGGGGACGGACCCGGCGATGTGGCTGGCCGAGAAGGAATAGATGCGGCCTTCGATGGAGGACTCGGCGGGATCCCTGCGGAAGACGAAGCCGTCGAGCATCATCCAGTTGGGGTCGGCGGCGGCCATGGCTTTTGCAGTTTTTTTCTTTTTTTTTTGAGCTGGAAACCACTTTTCCATAACTTAAACACGCACAGCAGACTCGGCGACCAAATCAAATACAAAACCTGGGGCATGGTCCTTCCACCAGGCGCAGGGCACACCCGCCTTGTAGCCAAAGTCTGCTAATTCATGGGCTACCCTATTACAATCACGTTTAGCAAAACGAAAACTGAAGACATCAAAAGACGCATGGCACAAGCTGCGTGCTTCTCTTATCACTTATCAGGACACCGATGTTTGACAGGTCATAGTCGTCAGAGTTCAGGCCATTGACAAGCTGCAACGAGTCTAATTCGAAAATTACTCTGTTGACGCCCATCTCACTTGCTGCCTCAATGGCCTTCGTACATGCAGTAGCTTCAGCAAGCAGGGGGAGGACAGATGCTCCAGTTTGCCTGCACATGCAGCAATGAACTCCCCCTGGGCCGAGCGAGCAACACAGCCCCAGGCTCCATTCCCCTCATTCATGTAGAAAGCAGCATCGAAATTTATTTTGACGAAGCCCTCACTTGGCCTGCACCAGATTTTAGTTTCAGGTGGTGTTACCTGTGCTGGCGGTCGCTCGTCCGCAACGCAAAATTCACCATAGAGCTTCCTGATAAAGAAGCATACCTCCTCCGCAGACTTGATTTTCTCTCCCGCATTCGCCTTGTTACGCACATTCCACCATTCCCACATCAGGATCAGAGAGAGATCTCGCCTCTCAACCTTCAAAGACCACAGGTGATCAAACATCTCAGAGGGATTTACACACTAGATTAGTGCCAAACGGACATCCTCAAGTTGTAGTTCACGCCATACCTGTTTTACCCGCTTGCACTTTAAGAAAAGATGCCCTCCATCCTCGTCCAGCCTAAGACTGATTGGGCATCTTGTGTCCAACTCCACATGTTTCCGTTTAATGTTCATTCGTAGCGGCAGGCTATTATGTGATAGCCTCCATAGGAACATTCTAATCTTTGGTGGAAGTTTTAGACTCCAGAACCTGTTCCACTTACCTGACATGTCCGGTGTTGGGACAGAAGTGCTCGCAACCCTATGGCGCTTTGAATCCCTCAGCTTGACTCCAAGATGATAGGCTGATTTAACTGAAAATTTTCCTTTCGCATCAAAGTGCCATGCCACCTGATCATCCATTCCACTCCTCACAGGAATAGCTAAGATCTCCCTCGCGTCTTCTGCACAAAACAGCTCCCTGGCCAGCTCATTGTCCCAAGATTCAGTTACGGGGCCCATTAGGTCAGAAACCTTATCTATCAGGATGCTACCACGGCAAGTGCGCGGTCTGCGGGTGTCACCCCATGGGATCCAAGGATCGGTCCAAATACTCACATTTTCTCCGGAACCAGTCCTCCAGACAACTCCTTCTTTTAGCAACTCTATACCTTTGAGAATACTTCGCCACGAGTAGGACATCTCACCCTCCATGCTTGCCTCCAAAACCGAGCAGTTCGGAAAGTACTTTGCTTTTAGAACCCGCGCACACAAAGTGTCAGGAGCCTGCAGAAGGCGCCACCCCTGCCTTGCCAACATTGCCATATTGAAAATATGAAGATCCCGGAAGCCCAGACCGCCCTCTTTCTTCGATCTTGTCAACCTCTCCCAGCCAATCCAATGACATCGATCCCACTTATCTTGCTGCCTCCACCAATACCGGTTTATGAGTGTACCGATCTCCTCACACAGCTTCTTAGTAAGGTCAAAGCAAGACATAGCGTAGGTAGGAATCACTTGGGCCACCGCCTTAATCAAGATTTCTTTGCCCGGTTTGGATAGCAGCTTCTTAGTAAGGTCAAAGTAAGACATAGCATAGGTAGGAATGGCTTTTGCAGTGCTACTCTAGGGTTTGGGTGGTGGCTGCCTGAGAGCAACTCCAGCCGCGCCCAACAGGCCGCCCAGGCGACTTTTTACGCGCCAGTGCCGAAAAAGCGGTCCAGTCACGCCCCCAAGACGCTGAATTCCATCGGCTCGGTCCGTTTTTGGGTCCGGCAATTGCAGGCCGAACTCGGCGCACTCGGGGGGCGCTCGGGGGCTTCGGCACAAGGGAAAAGCACACCTGGGGCCACACTGTCAGGCAAAAAGTCAAGTAGACCGTCCAAATTCGCCTCCCACTCCCACGCTCGGCCACCCCCTATTGATCCTGGCGCCGCCCACCACCCACCACAGCTAGATAGGCCATTCCCCGCCGGAAAAGAGAAGAGGTTTCGCCGCGGCAGCCTCTCCACCGTCGTCCGGGCGATTTTTCCGGTGTTCCGGCCGCGTAGGGGCAGTACACCGGCGGGTGTGCGCCCACCACGCCCGCAAGGTGTTCGACGATTTGTCTGCCCGGCCCGGCGATGGACTCGGACGACGAGGAGGCGCTCGCGGCGTTGCTGGAGGAGGAAGCCGAAGCCGACGTCCAGGAGCAGGAGCATCTCATGATGCTCGCCGCCCTAGCCGCCCTGCTCACGAGCAATGAAAAGACACGACGAGGTGGCTCGGCGCCGGGGCGGGTGAAAGCAAAGAACCGGCATCGTCTGAAAGGCTACTGCATGCTCTACTCGACTACTTCGCTGACGCTCCATTGCACGGCGAGAAAACATTTCGACGCCATTATCGGATGAGCCAAAAGCTTTCCTCAGGATTGTGAATTCCTTTCGGGAGTTCGACAACTACTTCAAGTGCAAGGAGGATTGCACCGGCACACTTGGATTCACCTCAATCCAGAAGTGCACGACAGCTATGAGGATGCTTGCATACGGAGCTCCCGGTGATTCACTCGACGACTATGGGCGCATAACCGAGTCCACGACAATTGAGTGTTTCTACAAATTCTGCAGGACAGTGGTGGTAGTGTTTGGACCGCAATACTTGCGATGGCCCAATGCTGAAGACACTGCTCGGATCCTAACACAGAATGCAGCAAGAGGATTTTCTGGGATGCTTGGAAGCATCAAGTGCATGCATTGAAAATGGAAGAACTGGCAGGGGGTGTACAAAGACGCCAAAGGCGGTTGCAGTGTGGTACTTGAGGCAGTGGCCACACAAGACCTCTGGATTTGGCACTCTTTCTTTGGGATGCCAGGAACTCACAATGACATCAACGTCCTGCAGTGCTCCCTGCCTTTGCCAAGCTTGTTGAAGGTCATTCTCCTCCGGTGAACTTCGAGGTCAATGGGCGGCACTATAACAAGGGGTACTACCCAGCTGATGAAATCTATCCGAGATGGTCGACATTTGTGAAGACTATCTCAAACGTTGTGCCAGGAGGCAAGAAGTCCCATTTTTCCAAGGCTCGCGAGTCTTGCAGGAAGGATGTCGGGCGGGCATTTGGTGTGCTCCAATCTCGATTTGCTATTGTTCGGTACCCTGCTCAGACCTGATCGAAAGATCAAATATGGGAGATCATGACTTGCTGTGTCATCTTGCACAACATGATCATTGAGAGCGAGCAGGAAGAGTCAGTGTTGACACTGAACCATACTACATCCAGGGTCCTCTTGCCCAAGTTGATCACCAGCTACCGGCAACCTGGACTGCCTACCTTAATATGCACCAGGAGATCCGAGACTCACAGATGCATCAACAACTGTAGCAGGATCTGGTGGAGCACCTATGGAGGAGTAAGGGCGACGCCGGGCTCGGCCTATGATGAAATATGAGTTTTTATTTGTTGAACTATATAATTTGTATTAAACTATTTGTTGTTGAGCTATTTGATTTCTATTGATTTTCTATGATGAACTATGTTTAAAAAAATTATTTATGTTGCCGAACCACGTCGAATATGGGCCGATTCACACCGATATCTGGCCATTTTTCGCCGAAAGTAGTTCGCGACTAATTCAGCCGCAATAACGTCACTAATACTATCCGGGGAAATAGAAAACCAAGTCTTACACATTTTATTCACGCAGCCAACTCTAGCTAGATTGTGCATCGCAATATTAGCGGAGTGTTTAGCCCAACACCACCTTAAACTCATCCAGCGCGCTGAGTAGCTCTTTGATCTCCTTGACGAGAGAGCCATATCGTGATCTCTCCAGCTCATTATTCTTCAACGCCTGCACCGTCCAGCCATATCGTGATCTCTCCAGCTCATTATTCTTCAACGCCTGCACCGTCCACTGGAAGTCAGACTCTGTGTTCCAATCTCTAAAGCAAGCTGGACGCCTCTATGACAAGCCAATAGCTCCGCGTGCTCCGGAGAGAAGCGGACAATATATTTCAACACATTTCCCCTCACGTCTAGACTATTTTAGTCCTTAGACGTGGGATCGATGCAGGCCTCAGAATCATTTTATTTAATACTGCGTTGACAGGGTCTTGAACTCAAGACCTCTTGGCTCGAATATCATATTGAATTCATGCTCGAGCCAGTTGCTTCAAAAGTCTAAACTAATGAAAAGAGACGGGCAATATATTTCAACAAGATCCGTCGCCCTTCGCCGTCGCCTCATTGATGTTCACCTTGAGCCATCCCTGGACAGGAGGTCGCCAAGACTCCATTTACTTCCCTCCTGTGTGTTGACCGGTGGTGCGTGTGCGTTAGCCCAGTCCTCTGGCAGTCTCCAGACTCGCTCGACCAAAGAATGAGCATCCTCAACGGCCTTCCCATTTCTTATAGCATTCCATGCAAGCCACATGTGATATAACATCATAATCATCACACTCTTGTCAGCCGCGCAAGCCAAACCAAACCAATCCAGTAACCACTAACCACCTCTTGAGCGATTCTTGTGACGAGACGAAATGGCTACAGTACCGAGGCATGGGGCGGACAAGCTATAGTACCAAGCGGCCGACCAGACCCATGCCCGGCGTCCCCGGCGCGGCCCGCATCCAGCGCACCCGGTAGGACCCGCACTCGGCGGGCCCGATGGCCCCCATCGCCGGCTCCTAAACATGACATCAGGGCCTCGCACCCATGTAACTTTACCAATGTAACCCTGGGGGGTCAGCCTATAAGACCTCCCAGGAGCCCTCCATGCAGAGGGCCGGATGATTAGTAGAACACACACCCACTCACACACACACTCATAGGAGAGGCAAGAACTGAGGCCTAGCCCTTTCTTCCTCATCCGCTCAAACAGCT
The DNA here is from genome assembly GCA_963921465.1 of Triticum timopheevii. Lineage (NCBI taxonomy): Eukaryota > Viridiplantae > Streptophyta > Magnoliopsida > Poales > Poaceae > Triticum > Triticum timopheevii. Next base: position 463,202,018 of record OY997272.1, on the reverse strand, counting down.
CCAAGAGCACCACTATAACCATAGTACATATCATATCATTTCGGCAGGAGTAGGGGTGTTACCTCCCTCGGGAGGGGGGGGGATGAACATGGGTACGCCTCATGTTCTGCACTTGTGCGTGCCAATCTCGCTTGTGGAACCCACCAGTGTCCTTAGTAGCCCCCGCCCCCACTTTTAATTAGCCATCTTATGGCATCTGCCGTGAGATCACCACGACATTATTGGAAGCAAGATGCAGTCTTCATTGGCTTTTAGTTGCTAGTTTAGCTCCTTAAATGGGAATAACGTGAGAATAAATGGATGGATCTATCCCCTTCACATCTTTCATTAAGTAGACCAAAGCCCTTCGGTGCTTGCTTAACACCGTTAATAGCTTCTCTTTTTCTTTTCCTGAAAGGTCAGCATTAACAATAATAGGAAACCACTCGGTGCCATCCATAAACTCATACCTTAGCCCTTTAGGTAATGGTTTAAGAATAGGAGAAGGTAGTTCTTCGTCTCCTTTTCTTTCTAGCACCTCGTACACTTTATTTAAACATGGGCAGACTATGGGAGTAGCATCCATTGTCATTTAAATCTCTTCCTTTTCTTCTTCTTCAAATAAAGACACGGGTCTTACCAGGACCCTTTCAGCTTCATCTTCCGGAGTTTGAAGATGAATCTCAGCTAGTTGATTTAATTTTTGCCCTTCCTTATTTTGAGGTTCTTCTTGATATGGTTTGCTTAAGACGAAAGAAAATGGAACTTTAATCATCTCACCCCCCATTTCATAGAAATGATTTTCTTTTTATATAAGCTCCTGCAACATTTAGAAAATAAGTTCCCAAAACAATAGGACAATCACTGGTACAATGAGGTGCTATACAAACAGTTTTTAACCCCTTTCCACGATAACATTTGGAACCGTCGCCTTGTGAGTGTGGGCAATAGGGGGGTCCTTCCCACATGACCCAAAAACCATCGGGGATAGGCCCTCCGGTCACACACTCAGCAAAATGAGGTCGTGTGCGACGGGCGAGCGATCAAATACGATTATACGTATAGTTGTGTTAAAAAAAATACAATTATACATGCCAAATCATTTCCGGTCGTAAGTACACCCCACACAGTCAGTCCCGGCTAAATGTTTCCGTTCGTATGTACATTCCACGCAGTCTATCCAAGGAATATGTTTCCGTTAGCATGTACATCCCACACAGTCAATCCAGGAAGTACGTTTCTGTTCGTATATACATCGCACACAGTCACTCCAAGGAAAAGTTTCTGTTCACACATACATCACACACAATTTTCCCCATTAAATCGTTTGTGATAGCATTGCCATTGCAGACGATATTAACAATTTTATTGTTTGCGTTATTCAATGCATCACACATGGTGCGTAGAAGAAACTGTGTGGCATAGGTTGTCCATCACACGCACTTTTTATGTGATAAACATTGTGCAAGGTGGCCTAACACAAACAATTTTCAAGATGTGTGATTGTTCATTGATCCAACACGTTTTATTCCTAGAAACTGTGTGCGTTGTCTGAGGTCATCGCCCACGGTGTTTTCTCAATAACCGTCTGCAATAGAAAAACCCAATTAGCAGGCTAATTGGCCTATTATTAATAATTCATTTATTAATCTAATTGACATTTCATATTAAACGCACAATATATTTCATTTTCGTATTAAGGAAGCATGATTACATAACTGAAATACATTAGAGTACAACATCATATAGGTTCAGCACTCAGCTACCCTGTTACACAACTGCACCAACACCAAGTTTGACATGCAAAATCTATAACCTTTCAAAATTAGCATCATAAACGGTACATAGACAGATGAATCTCATCTGGAAAACTGCTGAAGCAGAAGGCGAATATTGAGCCTTCATTGATGTTAAAGGTCTTTGCAACTTTAGGCCAGTGCATGTGGATGATTCACCGTCCATCCTTCGTCCTCTTTAGGAAGACTTTAATATTGAACCGAGGGTGTTGTATGAATACCTTCCTCGCCTCCTGACCATACAGGTGGTTTGAGAGGTAATCATCAGTGAACTGTTTTGTAAAGGCCTGAAAACAAGGATGTGTGTAAATATCTTCTCTAGATTGGAAATGGGGCAAAGGAATAAAAAAGACAAGGTATAATAGTTAGTACCATACTGTAGTGAAGTGATGTTTTCTTCATTGTGCAAACAAAGATCTTGTTGTTTTTTGTCGCTAATTTCTTTATCCTAACAATCTTCCTGAGTTTCTTGACTTGACTGATATTCATGGACAACTCATTTCCCCATATGCAAAAAAGGTTGAACAGTGGGTCAAAACTCTGACAACAGGACCTACATGTGCAAGACCAAATTGTTAAAAATTTAAATATTAGAATGGTTCCTACAATTCCACAATAATGTGCTTTAGACAAAGGACCATGCATGTGCAAACCTCAATTGTAAACCTCGGTGCTTCCCATTGTTTCCCTGCAACACATATAAGGTAGTTAGTGATCAGGTTAAGTGAGGGTTGGCATGCTATCAGTAAAATATGTTGATGAAAAATAAGCACATTGCAGATTCATCAGATTAATTCGAGCCATGGAAAACCCATTTATCCAATCAAGCATGATTAAGAACTAGGAAATATATCAACTGTATATGTTTCTCATGTATTAAGTGCAACCAAATTCGACTTATTCCTCACATGCACAACATTACAAAATTCTACCCATGACAATTGGACAACGCATTGCAGAATTGAACCAAGCAGTTAACTAAACACCGTAACAAATGAACCAAACATTAACTAAGCACCATATTGCACAATAACATACTCCTAATAGAAGATCAGACATTTAACCAAACCAAACATGCTTAACAACTTTGAAATATAGCAATTGTATTTGTTTCTCATGTATTTAGTACAACCAAATTCAATTTTTTTCTCACATGGTATACAATAAAAAAAATGCACCCACAACAATTGAACACCGCATTGCAGAATTGAACCAAATATTTAACTAAGCACCACAACAAATGAACTAAACGTTAACTGAGCACCACATTACACAATATATAACATACTAGAAGATCAGATAGTTAACCAAACCAAGCATGCTTGACAACTTGGAAATATACCAGTTGTATTTGTTTCTCATGTATTTTGTACAAATAAATTCGATTTATTTCTCACATGGAAGACAATACAAAATTGCACCCAGAAGAATTGAACATCACATTGCAGAATTGAACCAAACAATTAACTGAACACGACAACTAATTAACCAAACAGTTAATAAGTGAGCACCACATTGCACGACATATAGAACACATACATGATACGTCCATTTTGCATCATGTTTTCCTACTGTTATTTATAATGTTTTTATGCATAATAATGCTTTATGGAGTAATTATAATGCCTTTTCTCTCATAATATGCAAGGTTTACACAAAGAGGTAGAATGGCGGCAACTGGAATTCCGGACCTGAAAAAGCTATGTTAGAGTTACCTATTCTGCACATCTCCAAATGAGCAACCTCATGGAGATTTTTTATGGAATATATAAGAATTATTGGAGAAAATAACTACCAGAGAGGGTCCACCAGGTGGGCACAACCCACCTGGGTGCACCAGAGCCCCCAGGCGTGTCCTGGTGGGTTGTGCCCTCCTCGGCCCACCTCTAGTGCCCATCTTCTGGTATATAAGTCATTTTGACCTAAAAAAATAAGGAGAGGACTTTTGGGACGAAGAGTCACCATCTCGAGGCGGAACTTGGGCAGGTGCACTTTGCCCTCCGGCAGAGCGATTCTGCCAGGGGAACTTCCCTCTCAGAGGGGGAAATCATCGTCGTCATCATCACCAACAACTCTCCCATCTTGGGGAGAGAAGTCTCCATCAACATCTTCAACAACACCATCTCATCTCAAACCCTAGTCCATCTCTTGTGTCCAATCTTTGTATCGGAACCTTAGATTGGTACTTGTGGGTGACTAGTAGTGTTGATTACATCTTGTAGTTGATTACTACATGGTTTATTTGGTGGAAGGTTATATGTTCAGATACATTATGCTATTTAATACCCCTCTGATCTTGAGCATGATTATCATTTGTGACTAGTTACTTTTGTTCTTGAGGTCACGGGAGAAATCTTGTTGCAAGTAATCATGTGAACTTGATATGTGTTCAATATTTTGATGATATGTATGTTGTGATTCCCTTAGTGGTGCCATATGAACATCGACTACATGACACTTCACCATATTTGGGCCTAAGGTAATGCATTGTGGAGTAGTTATTAGATGATGGGTTGCTAGAGTGACAGAAGCTTAAACCCTAGTTTATGCGCTACTTCATAAGGGACTAATTTGGATCCAAAAGTTTAATGCTATGGTTAGATTTTATCTTAATATTTTTCTCATAGTTGCGGATGCTTGCGAGGGGGTTAGTCAAAAGTAGGAGGTTTGTTCAAGGAAGAACAACACCTAAGCACCGGTCCACCCACATATCAAATTATCAAAGTAGCGAACACGAACCAAACCAACATGATGAAAGTGACTAGATGAAATTCCCGTGTACCCACAAGAACACTTTGCTTATTATAAGAGACCATCTTGGCCTGGCCTTTGCCACAAAAGGATTGGGCTACCTTGCTGCATATTACTTACTGTTACCGTTGCATGCTCATTACAAATTATCTTGCTATCAAACTACTCGTCACTTTTAATTTTAGTGCTTGCAGAGAATACCTTGCTGAAAACCACTTGTCATTTCCTTCTGCTCTTCGTTGGGTTCGCCACTCTTACTTATCAAAAGGACTATGATTGATCCCCTATACTTGTGGGTCATCAAGGCTCTTTTTTGGCACGGTTGCCGGGGAGTGAAGCTCTCTTGGTAAGTAGAACTTGGCAAGGAAAAAATTATTACTACATGCTGAAATTTATTGTCACTTGTTACTACGGAGAACAATCCTTTGAGGGGTTTGTTCGGGGTATCTTCACCTCGACCGGAACCACAATTAGTTGCCCCTCAACCTACTGCACCTATTGAAAATATTGTCTATGAAATTCCTTCGGGTATGATAGAACAACTGGTATCTAATCCTTATGTAGGAGATTGAACCAAACATCCTGATATGCACCCTGATATATGTGGATGAAATTTGTGGATTATTTAAACTTGCAGGTTTACCCGGAGATGAAGCTAAGCAAAATGTTTTCCCTTTATCTTTGAAGGGAAAAGCATTGTCATGGTATAGGCTATGCGATGATATTGGATCTTGGAATTGGAATCAATTGAAATTGGAATTTTACCAAAACATTTATTCTATGCATCTAGTTCATCATGATCGAAATTACATATACAATTTTTGGCCTCGTGAAGGAGAAAGTATCGCTCTAGCTTGGGGGGGGGGGCTTAAGTCAATGTTATATTCATGCCCAAATCATGAGCTCTCAGGAGAAATTATCATTCAGAATTTTTATGCTCAGCTTTCTCATGATGATCGATCCATGCTTGATACTTCTTGTACTGGTTATTTTATGAAGAAGACTATTGAATTCAGATGGGATCTTTTAGAAAGAATTAAATGCAACTCTGGAGATTAGGAAGTTGATGAAGGTAAAGAGTCAGGTATTAAGCTTGAGTTTGATTGTGTTAAATCTTTTATGAATACTGATGCTTTTCAAAAGTTTAGCACTAAATATGGACTTGACTCAGAGATAGTAGCTTCTTTGTGAATCATTTGCTACTCATGTTGATCTCCTAATGAGAAGTGGTTTAAATATCACCCACCTATCAAATAAGAAATTAAAGAACCGATAATAGCCAAAGATGAAACTGTTATTTAAAATGTTGATCCAGTTGTGCCTACCACTTATATTGAAAAACCACCTTTTCCTGTTAGGATAAAGGAACATGCTAAGGTTTCAACCATGGTCAATAAAGCAATATTAGAGCACCTAAACCTGCTAAACAAATCAAAGTAGAACCTAGTGTTGCTATGGTTAAAGATCTCTTGGTAGAAAATACTGATGGGCACGTTATTTACTTCTGTGATGAAGCTGCTAGAATTGTTAAACCAGATGAAAAAGATAAACATAGACCTGTTGTTGGCATGCCTGTTGTCTCAGTCAAAATAGGAGATCACTATTATCACTGTTTATGTGATTTAGGTGCTAGCATAAGTGCTATTCCTTTTACCTTATATCAAGAAATTATAAATGACATAGCACCCGCTGAAATAGAAGACATACATGTTACAATTAAACTTGCTAATAGAGACACCATCACACCACTTGAGATTGTTAGAGATGTTGAAGTCTTGTGTGGGAAAATAAAATATCCTACAGATTTTCTAGTTCTTGGTTCCCCACAAGGTGACTTTTGTCCCATTATCTTTGGTAAACCTTTCTTGAACACCGTTAATGCTAAAATAGATTGTGAGAAACAAACCATCGGTGTTAGTTTTGGTGACGAATCTCATGAGTTTAATTTTTCTAAGTTCAGTAGAAAACATCATAAGAAAGAATTTCCTAGTAAGGATGAAATAATTGGTCCTGCTTCTATTTCCGTGCCTACTACTGATCCACTAGAACAATATTTTCTATACCATGAAAATGATATGCATATGTATGAAAGGAATGAGATAGATAAAATTTTCTTGGAATGACGACCTCTGCTCAAACACATTTTGCCTATTGAAACTCTAGGAGGTCCACCTCCACCTAAAGGTGATCCTGTGTTTGAATTAAAACAATTGCCAGACACTTTGAAATATGCTTATCTTGATGAGAAAAAGATATATCCTGATATTATTAGTGCTAACCTTTCAGAACATGAAGAAGAAAGATTATTGAAAATTCTGAAGAAGCACAGAGCTACTACTGGATATACTCTTGATGATCTTAAGGGCACTAGTCCCACTCTGTCAGCACAAGATTAATATGGAACCTGATGCTAAACCTGTTGTTGATCATCAACAACGTTTAAATCCTAAGATGAAAGAAGTGGTAAGAACTAAAATATTAAAGCTTCTAGAGGCAGGTATAATTTATCCCATAGCTGATAGTAGATGGATAAGTCCCGTACATTGTGTCCCTAAGAAGGGAGGTATTACTATTGTTCCTAATGATAAGAATGAACTTATTCCACAAAGAATTTTTACTGGCTATAGAGTGGTAGTTGATTTAGAAAATTAAATAAAGCAACTAGAAAATATCACTACCCTTTGCCTTTTATTGATCAAATACTAGAAAGGTTATCTAAGCACACACACTTTTGTTTTCTCGATGGATATTTTGGTTTTTTCTCAAATCCCTGTTTCACAACCCGATCAAGAGAAAACCACCTTTACGTGCCCTTTCAGAACTTATGCTTATAGACGTATACCTTTTGGTTTATGCAATGCACCTACTACCTTTCAACGTTGTATGACTGCTATATTCTTTGATTTTTGTGAAAAGATTGTTGAGGTTTTCATGGATGATTTTTCCGTTTACGGAACTTATTTTGATGATTGCTTAAGCAATCTTGATCGAGTTTTGCAGAGATGTGAGCAAACTAATCTTGCCTTCAATTGTCTTGGGGCATAAAATTTCTGAAAGAGGTATTGAGGTGGATAAAGCTAAAGTTGATGCAATTGAGAAAATGCCATGTCCTAGAGATATTAAAGGTATTCGTAGTTTTCTCGGTCATGTTGGTTTCTATAGGAGATTTATTAAAGACTTCTCTAAAATTTCTAGGCCTCTTACAAATCTTTTGCAAAAGGATGTTCCTTTTGTTTTTGATGATGATTGTGTAGAAGCCTTTGAAACACTTAAGAAAGCCTTAATTTATGCACCTATTGTTCAACCACCTGATTGAAACTTGCCTTTTGAAATTATGTGTGATCCTAGTGATTATGTTGTTGGTGCTGTTTTAGGACAAAGAGTTGATAAGAAATTAAATGTCATTCATTATGCTAGTAAAACTCTAGACAGTGCTCAACGAAATTACGCTACCATTGAAAAAGAATTTTTAGAAGTTGTATTTGCTTGTGATAAATTCAAATATTATATTGGTTGATTCTAAAGTGATTGTTCATATTGTTCATGTTGTTATAAAATATCTTATGGAAAAGAAAGATGCTAAACCTAGACTCATTAGGTGGGTTCTCTTGCGACAAGAATTTGACTTATATATCACTGATAGAAAAGGAGCTGAGAACCCCATAGTTGATAACTTGTCTAGGCTAGGAAATATTCTTGATGACCCACAACCTCTTAATGATAGTTTTCCTGATGAGCAACTAGCTGCAATAAATGTTTCTCATAACACTCCTTGGTATGCTGACTATGCTAATTATATTTTTGCAAAATATATATCACCTAATTTCACATACCAACAAAATTAAAAATTCTTCTATGATTTAAGACATTACTTTTGGGATGACCCACATCTTTACAAAGAAGGAGTAGATGGTATTATTAGATGTTGTGTACCTGAGCATGAACAGGAACACATCCTACAGAAATTTCACTCTGAAGCTTATGGAGGACATCATGCGGGAGATAGAACTGCTCACAAGGTATTGCAATCTGGTTTTTATTGGCTTACTATCTTCAAGGATTCCCGTAAGTTTGTTTTATCTTATGATGAATGTCAAAGAATTGGTAATATTGGTAAGCATCAAGAAATGCCTATGAATTATTCTCTTGTTGTTGAACCATTTGATGTTTGGGGTTTTGATTATATGGGACCTTTTCCTTCCTCTAATGGGTATACACATATTTTGGTTGTTGTTGATTATGTTGCTAAGTGGGTAGAAGCTATTCCAACTAGTAGTGCTGATCACAACACTTCCATTAAAATGCTTAAAGAAGTTACTTTCCCAAGGTTTGGAGTGCATAGATATTTAATGACTGATGGTGGTTCACACTTTAATCATGGTGCTTTCCGTAAAATGCTTGCTAAGTATGATGTTAACCATAGAATTGCATCACTCTATCATCCTCAATCTAGTGGTCAAGTTGAACTTAGTAACAGAGAAATAAAGCTAATATTACAAAAAACTGCCAATAGGTCCCGAAAGAATTGGTCTAAGAAACTGGATGATGCACTTTGGGCCTATAGAACAATATATAAAAATCCTATGGGTATGTCTCCTTATAAAATGGTTTATGGAAAAGCTTGTCATTTGCCTCTTGTGTTTGAACATAAAGCATATTGGGCAATTAAAGAACTCAACTATGATTTCAAGCTTGCCGGTGAAAAGAGGTTATTTGATATTAGATCACTAGATGAATGGAGAACCCAAGCCTATGAAAATGCCAGGCTATTTAAACAAAAAGTTAAAAGATGGCATGACAAAGGAATCCAAAAGCGGGAATTCTAAGTTGGTGAATATGTCCTTTTGTACAACTCTCGTTTCAGATTCTTTGCAGGAAAGGTTCTCTCTAAATGGGAAGGACCATATATCATCGAGGATGTTTATCGTTCTAGAACTATTAAAATAAATAATGCCGAAGGTACTAACCCGAAGGTTGTCAATGGGAAAATAATTAAACACTTTATATCAGGTACGCCTATTAATGTTGAAATCAATATTATTCAAACCATGACACCGGAGGAACACTTAAAAGAATCCTTTTATAACACTCCAGAATCGTGAAAAAAGAGGAGGTACGTGATACGGTAAGTAAACAGACTCCCAAAAATCCGCAAAAATATTTTCTGTAAATTTTGGAATATATTAAAAATTAGGAAAATAAGAAACAGCGAGGAAGGTAACCTTGGTGGGCACAAGACACCAGGGAGCGCCTGGCTTGCCAGGCGCGCCCAGGTGGTGTTTTGCCACCTCTGGTACCCTCCAGACTCCGTTTTCTCCCATTTGCTTGTTTCCCAAGAAAAAAATCTTTATATACCCCCCGAACGCATTGACCACCGTATCTCAGAGAAATCTTCTGTTCTTCTTTCTTGTTGTTTTTCTGTCAGATTTATCATGACGGGCATCATGTCTTCCCCCTCGTCCAACAAAGTAGAAGAAGGTGCTTGGTTGATGAAGATATAACTGAAGAGAGAGGCACCAGAAGGAATTATCGAGGGTGGCGAGGCCAAGGAAGCTGCAGGAGATCAAGCCCCAACAGTGGAGCAAACCATTCCAGTGGGAGCTGAAGAACAAGATATCCTTAAACCTTACTATGAGCATCTCACCCGCACTAAGATTGAAGCTTTTCGGATCATTGAAACGGTTCGTGTGCAAAATAAATATCTTACTCGTGAAAATATTCTATTGCAAGAGCACATCATTGCCCTCCGGGGCATCATCCATGGATTGAAGTATTTTTTGAGCCTGAAAGAGAAGATCGCTACTGATACGTCTTCATCGTATCTACTTTTCCAAACACTTTTGCCCTTGTTTTGGACTCTAACTTGCATGATTTGAATGGAACTAACCCAGACTGACGCTGTTTTCAGCAGAATTGCCATGGTGTTAATTTTTGTGCAAAAATAAAGGTTCTCGGAACGACCTGAAACTCCACGGAGAATATTTTTGGAATTAATAAAAAATACTGGCAAAAGAATCAAGGCCAGGGGGCCCACAACCTGTCCACGAGGGTGGGGGCGCACCCTACCCCCTGGGCGCGCCCCATGCCTCGTGGGCCCCCTGGTGCTCCCCCGACCTCAACTCCAACTCTATATATTCACGTTCAGGGAGAAAAAATCAGGGAGAAGGATTCATCACGTTTTATGATAGAGAGTAGCCGCCAAGCCTGAGATTGATGTTGCTATGACTTTGATATGCTTAATGCTTGTCACTAGGGCCCGAGTGCCATGATTTCAGATCTGAACCTATTATGTTCTCATGAATATATGTGAGTTCTTGATCCTATCTTGCAAGTCAATAGTCACCTACTATGTGTTATGATCCGGCAACCCCAAAGTGACAATAATCGGGACCACTCCCGGTGATGACCGTAGTTTGAGGAGTTCACTTATTCACTAAGTGTTAATGCTTTGGTCCGGTACTCTATTAAAAGGAGGCCTTAATAACCCTTAGTTTCCAATAGGACCCCGCTGCCACGGGAGGGTAGGACAAAAGATGTCATGCAAGTTCTTTTCCATAAGCATGTATGACTATATTCGGAATACATGCCTACATTACATTGATGAACTGGAGCTAGTTCTGTGTCACCCTATGTTATAACTATTGCATGAGGAATCGCATGCGACATAATTATCCATCACTGATCCAATGCCCATGAGCTTTTCACATATTGACCTTTGCTTAGTTACTTTACCGCTGCCACTGTTACAATTACTACAAAACTGCTACTGTTACTTTTGCTACTATTACCGTTACTTCCATATTACTTTGCTACTAAATACTTTGCAATAGATATTAAGTTATCCAGGTGTGGTTGAATTGACAACTCAACTGCTAATACTTTAGAATATTCTTTGGCTCCCCTTGTGTCGAATCAATAAATTTGGGTTGAATACTCTACCCTCGAAAACTGTTGCGATCCCCTATACTTGTGGGTTATCGAGACTGTTTTCTAGCGCCGTTGCCGGGGAGCATAACTCTATTCTTTGAGTCACTTGGGATTTATATCTTCTGATCACTATGAGGAACTTGAAAAACAAAAGAACTAAGATTTTTCCCTCAACTACGAGGGGAGGTAAGGAACTGCCATCTAGCTCTGCACTTGATTCTCCTTCTGTTTTGAGTAACCTTGCGACACCTAAACCTGCTTCTGCTATTAATTCTGATATGTCGCATGATACTTATGATGAAACTACTTCTATGTTTGATACGACTGTGCTATTAGGTCAATTTCTTGATGAACAACTTGCTAGGGCTAGAGAGAATGATATTATTGAAACTGATAATACTGATGAAAGTGATGATGAAGATTCTCCCCCTAGATATGAATTGCTTGTTGTGCCTGAGGATTATGTTATGGATGAAGAAACTGCTAGAGATTTTCTTGCTTGCAATGATAGTTCTGATCTTAAGAATTTATTAGCTAAGCTGAAAGAAAAGTCTCTGAATGCTATTATGAAATATGACCCTGCTTTTGCTACTTCACCTATCTATGTTACTGATAAGGATTATGATTTCTCTGTCGATACTGAGATAATTACTTTGGTTGAATCTGATCCTTTTTACGGCTATGAATCTGAAACTGTTGTGGCACATCTTATTAAATTGAATGATATAGCCACCTATTCACTAATGATGAGAAAACTCATTACTACTATATCCTTAAATTATTTACGTTCTCATTAAAGGGTGATGCTAAAGTATGGTTTAATTCTCTTGATCCTGGTTGTGTGCGTAGTCCCCAGGATATGATTTATTACTTCTTTGTTAAATAATTCCCCGCTCATAAGAAACAAGCTGCCTTAAGGGAAATATATAATTTTGTGCAAATTGAAGAAGAGAGTCTCCCACAAGCTTGGGGGAGGCTTCTCCAGTTACTTAATGCTTTGCCTGATCATCCTCTCAAGAAAGATGAAATACTTGATATCTTTTATAATGGACTAACCGATGCTTCCAGAGACCACCTGGATTGTTGTGTTGGTTGTGTTTTCAGGGAAAGAACTGTTGATCAAGCTGAATTGTTATTGAATAATATGTTGACTAATGAAAACAATTGGACACTTCCTGAACCAACTCCTAAGCCAACTCTGAAGAAAAGGGGTATTCTATTTCTCAGTCTTGAAGATATGCAAGAGGCAAAGAAATCTATGAAATAAAAATGTATTAAAGCTGAAGATGTTAAGAATTTACCTCATGTTGAAGAAATACATGGCCTTAATTTACCACCTATTGAAGAAGTACATGGTATTGATAACCCGACACAGGTAGTAAAGGTAAATTCTCTCTATAGATATGATAAAGCTGAAACCCCGTCTACTAAGTTTGCTAGCCAATGCTTGGATGAGTTTGATGACTTTATGGCTAAATAAGAAAACTTCAATGCTTATGTTGGTAGACAATTGAAATGTAATGCTTATATGATTGAACACTTGAGTGATTATATGTCTAGAGTTAAAGGTGAACTTAAACTTATTAGTAAACATGCTTCTATGGTTATCAACTCAAGTAGAACAAGTGCTTAAAGCTCAAAATAATTTGGACAATGAATTAAATAATAAGAAAAATGATAATGCTGTTAGAGTTATGACTAGAGGTAGTAGAATGACTCAGGAACCTTTGTATCCTGAGGGCCACCCTAAGAGAATTAAGCAAGGTTCTCAGAGAACTAATGTTGATGCACCTAGTCCATCTAAAAAGAAGAAAAAGAAAAATGGTAGGACTTTGCATGCTTCTAGTGAACCTATTATTGACACACCTTAGAATCCCAATGATATTTCTATTTATGATGCTGAAAAACAATTTGGTGATGAACATGAACCTAGTGATAATGTTAATGATAATGTTCATGTTGATGCTTAACCTAGCAATAATAATGATGTAGAGATTGAACCTGCTATTGATCTTGATAACCCACAATCAAAGAATCAACGTTATTGATGTCTACTACACAACCTTCTTCTTGTAGACATTGTTGGGTCTCCAAGTGCAGAGGTTTTTAGGACAGTAGCAAATTCCATCAAGTCGATGACCTAAGGTTTATCAATCCGTGGGAGGCGTAGCATGAAGATGGTCTCTCTCAAACAACCCTGCAGCCAAATAACAAAGAGTCTCTTGTGTCCCCAATACACCCAATACAATGGCAAATTGTATAGGTGCACTAGTTCCGCGAAGAGATGGTGATACAAGTGCAATATGGATGGTAGATATAGGTAATTGTAATATGAAAATATGAAAACAGCAAGGTAACTAATGATAAAAGTGAGCACAAACGGTATTGCAATGCTAGGAAACAAGGCCTAAGGTTCATAGTTTCACTAGTGCAAGTTCTCTCAACAATAATAACATAATTGGTTCATATAACTATCCCTCAACATGCAACAAAGAGTCACTCCAAAGTCACTAATAGCGGAGAACAAACGAAGAGATTATGGTAGGGTACGAAACCACCTCAAAGTTATCCTTTCTGATTGATCTATTCAAGAGTCCGTAGTAAAATAACACGAAGCTATTCTTTCCGTTCGATCTATCATAGAGTTCGTACTAGAATAACACCTTAAGACACAAATCTACCAAAACCCTAACGTCACCTAGATACTCCAATGTCACCTCAAGTATCCGTGGGAATGATTATACGATATGCATCACACAATCTCAGATTCATCTATTCAACCAACACAAAATACTTCAAAGAGTACCCCAAAGTTTCTACCAGAGAGTCAAGACGAAAACGTGTGCCATCCCCTATGCATAAGTTCATTGAACCCGCAAGTTGATTACCAAAATATACATCAAGTAGATCACATGAATATCCCATTGTCACCACAGATAAGAACAGCAAGACATACATCAAGTGTTCTCAAATCCTTAAAGACTCAATCCAACAAGACAACTTCAAGGGGAAAACTCAATTTATCACAAGAGAGTAGAGGGGGAGAAACATCATAAGATCCAACTATAATAGCAAAGCTTGCGATACATCAAGATCGTATCACCTCAAGAACACGAGAGAGAGAGAGAGAGAGAGAGATCAAACACATAGCTACTAGTACATACCCTCAGCCCCGAGGGTGAACTACTCCCTCCTCGTCATGGAGAGTGCCAGGATGATGAAGATGGCCACTGGTGAGGGATCCCCCTCCGGCAGGGTGCCGGAACAGGGTCCCGATTGGTTTTTGGTGGCTACAGAGGCTTGCAGCGGCGGAACTCCGGATCTATTGTTCTCCTTGATGTTTTTAGGGTATATGGACATATATAGGCGAAAGAAGTCGGTCAGGGGAGCCACGAGGGGCCCATGATGGTGGGGGGCGTGCCCGGGGGGTAGGGCACGCCTCCCTGCCTCGTGGCTTTCTTGTTGCTTCCCTTACGTGCACTCCAAGTCTCCTGGATTGCTTCCGTTCCAAAAATAACTCTCCCAAAGGTTTCATTCCATTTGGAGTCCGTTTGATATTCCTTTTCTTCGAAACACTAAAATAGGCAAGAAAACAACAATTTGGGCTGGGCCTCTAGTTAATAGGTTAGTCCCAAAAATAATATAAAAGTGTATAATAAAGCCCATAAACATCCAAAACAGATAATATAATAGCATGAATGCTTCATAAATTATAGATATGTACGTATCAGCATCCCCAAGCTTAATTCCTGCTCGTCCTCGAGTAGGTAAATGATAAAAGAAATAATTTATGAAGTGTGAATGCTAGCAGGTGCATTAGTTTGATCAATGATAATTTCAATCACCTTTTCTAGCATCATTATATGTCATAACAACAACTCATCTCATAAAACTTCTCATAATTAAGTAACAAGCTATTCAAATGTTAAAGCATAGACCATAAACTTTCTAGCAAACTAGCAAACTTCATTTTCAGTCATCAAACAATTGCAATTCATCTTATTTTCAGGAAGGGTCTATGTCAGAGCTTTGATTTAGCAAATCCCACATACTCAACTATCATATAGTCTTCCATGATTGCTACCACTCAAAGCATATTTTTAGAACAAATAGCATCGATCAAACACAGAGAAAGATAGGGGCTTAATGTTTCGTCTCCCAACTTACTTATCATATAGATAATTGTCAACAATAATAATTCATGATCAAATATATTTGAATGGCCATATATGCTTATATCTTTTTCCCCATCACATGATGCTTGCCAACTAAAGAGTAGGTAGGAATGATAAGGAGTACTACTGACTATTGCATAAAAGTAAAAGATAGGCCCTTCGCAGAGGGAAACAGGGATTTGCAGAGGTGCCAGAGCTCGATTTTGAAATAGAGATAAATAATTTTGAGAGATATGCTTTTATTGTCAACATAACAACCAAGGGTTCCTAGTTTCTTCCATACTGGATACATTATAGGCGGTTCCCAAACAGAATGGTAAAGTTTTTACTCCCGCTCCACCAACAATCATCAGTCCATGGCTTGCCCGAAACAACGGGTGCCTCCAACTAACAACAAACCTGGGGGAGTTTTGTTTGCAATTATTTTGATTTGATTTTGATCTTTTAATCATGGGACTGGGCATCCTAGTTACCAGCCATTTTTCTCGTGAATGATGAGCAGAGTCCACTCATCGTGAGAATAACCCACCTAGCATGGAAGATACTGACTGCCCCTAGTCGCTACATGAGCGATTCGGGCATACAAAACAGATTATTATTTGAAGGTTTAGAGTTTGGCACATGCAAATTTACTTGGAACGGCAGGTAAATACCGCATATAGGTAGGTATGGTGGACACTCATGGAAGAAACTTGGTTCAATGGATTTGGATGCACAAGCAGTATTCCCGCTTAGTATAGATATTTTGGCTAGCAAAGGATTCTAAAAAGCAAGCACCACATGTTGGAGGATCTATAACAATATAACGTCTATACAAATATACCCAAGCATAACTCATTACGTTGTCTTCCTTGTCCAATTTCAACTAATTTTCTCAGGTTTGAAAATAATTAATGGGGCTCGCAATCATATAAGATGTCTAAGATAGTATATTTATATGTGAAATCTCTCTTCCTTCAATATTCTTTCATGAATTGTTCAAGTGACCAATACAATGCTTGCTAACCTTCAATAAATTTACCACCTCTACTTCTTAGATGTGAAGTCATTACTCCCCATGGGATAAGCAAATGAAACATATATAATTTCATATTTATGATATTCAATTCATTCAACCATTTACTCATAGGATATAAGTGAAGCACACGAGTAAATGACAAACTACTCCAAAAAGATATAAGTGAAGATCAATGAGTAGTTAAATAATTATGTAGCTATGTGAAGACTCTCTCTAATTTAAGAATTTCAGATCTAATGTATTTTATTCAAACAACAAGCAAAACAAAATAAAACAAAATGACGCTCTAAGCAAAACACATATCATGTGATGAATAAAAATATAGCCCCAAGTAAAGTTATCGATGGACAAAGACGAAAGAGGGGATGCCATCCGGGGCACCCCCAAGCTTAGGCTCTTGGTTGTCCTTGAATATTACCTTGGGGTGCCTTGGGCTCTTGCCACTCCTTATTCGATAGTCCATCGAATCTTTACCCAAAACTTGAAAAGTTCACAACACAAAACTCAACAGAAAACTCGTAAGCTCCGTTAGTATAAGAAAATAAATCACCAGTTAGGTACTGTTGTAAACTCATTATAAATTCATATTGGTGTAATATCTACTGTATTCCAACTTCTCTATGGTTCATACCCTCCGATACTACTTATAGATTCATCAAAATAAGCAAACAACACATAGAAAATAGAATCTGTCAAAAACAGAACAGTCTATAGTAATCTGTATCGAGCGTATACTTCTGGAACACAAAAAATCCTACCAAATTAGGAAAACCTGAGAAATTGTGAACCAATACAGAGGAAAAAGAATCAGATAAAAAGCATGTTTCTGTGAATTATCAAAACTAATTTACTGGGTGCAAAAGTTTCTGATTTTCACTAGGATCAACACAACTATCACCGTAAGCTATCCTAAAGGTCTTACTTGGCACTTTATTGAAACAAAAGCTATAAAACATGATTACTACAGTAGCATAATCATGTGGACACACAAAAACAGTAAGGGTAAATATTGGTTTGTCTCCCAACAAGCGCTTTTCTTTAATGCCTTTTTAGCTAGGCATGATGATGACAATGATGCTCACATAAAAGATAAGAATTAAAACATAACGGGAGCATCATGAAGCATATGACTAGCACATTTAAGCCTAACCCACTTCCTATGCATAAGGATTTTGTGAGCAAACAACTTATGAGAACAATAATCAACTAGCTTAGGAAGGCAAAACAAGCATAACTTCAAGATTTTAGGCACATAGAGAGGAAAGTTGATATTATTGCAATTCCTACAAGCATATGTTCCTCCCTCATAATAATTTTCAGTAGCATCATGAATGAATTCAACAATATATCCAACACCTAAAGCATTCTTTTCATGATCTACAAGCATAGAAAATTTATTATTCTCCACATAAGCAAAATTCTTCTATTTCGGAATAGTGGGAGTATCATAACAGACTTGAATACTATAAAGTGTTTCCACATTAAAAGAGTAATGTTCAGAAAAAGGGTAATCTTAATCATGAAAATTTTTATAAATATAATCATCACTACTTTTTATAACATAAGTTTCATCACAAAAATCATCATAAGTAGCAACTTTGTTCTCATCACAATCAATTGAAACCTCTTCCAAAATAGTGGATTCATCACTAAATAAAGTCATGACCTCTCCAAATCCACTTTCATAATTATTATAAGATTCAACACCCTGCAAAATAGTGGGATCATTACTTCCTAAATTTGACACTCTTCCAAATCCACTTTCATCAACATAATCATCATAGGTAGGAGGCATGCTATCATCATAACAACTTTGCATATCAAAACTTGGGAGGCTAAAAATATCATCTTTATTAAACATAGCATCCCCAAGCTTGGGACAAACATTAATTGCAGCAAATATATTCTCAAATATGTCATCCTCATCAAACATAGCTTCCCCAAGCTTGGGCCTTTTCATATCATAAGCATAATCACTCTCATCATTAATAGTATGGATAGCACCAATAGTATAACAACTATCATCATCACAATGAGTAGTAGGAGCAACATCATTTGGGAGAGATACCTTTCTACCTTTGCTTTTCCGTCTTTTCTTTTTCTTCTTCACATTATGTGTGGGCTCAACCTTCTTCTTTGAGCTCCTTATTAATTAGATTGGTTGAATAGAAGGCTCCTCCTCGTTACCTAATTCATCATAAGAAATAATAGGAGGATAATGGAAAGTTTCTTCCCTTTCATTAGTATTCTCTTCATCTTCTATTTGCTTTTTTTTCTTTAGGTAATTGGCAATATAAGGATTTTCAATGCAATTCACCGCACAATACATATAAATTTCCTCTAGATTAATATCAAGAAAATTCTTAAGATTAAATTCTGGAATATGATTAGTTGCACGTTTCTCTTCATCATAACCCAAAAGCAAACTAAGTTCATTATGATGTGCAAGGGAAATCAAGTCATCACAATTTTTGGACACGATTCGATCATGAAACAATTTGCATTGGAGATTTAAATGACCATGTTCATTGCAAAGTTCACAAGTACGGTAAAGATATCTTAAATTTTAAGCACTCTTATCTAGCCTTTCTTGCAACCCTTTAGTTTCTAAATGCTTATGCCTCTTGCAATATCTATCTTCTCTATTAGTTGTGTACTTGCAAACCCAATACACTCCACAAAAATCGACATGCTTATAAGAGATATTTTCATCATGACTAGTGCAATCATCATTAGTACTATGGATATTCAAAGAGTTCATACTAAAAACATTGCAATCATGCTCATCATTCAAAGATTTAGTGACAAACATTTAATAGACTTCTTCTTCTAGCACTTGGGCACAATTTTCCTTTCCATCATTCTCACGGAAGATATTAAAAAGACGAAGCGTATGAGGTAAACTCAATTCCATTTTTTGTAGTTTACTTTTATAAACTAAACTAGTGATAAAACAAGAAACAAAAAGATTCTATTGCAAGATCTAAAGATATACCTTCAAGCACTCACCTCCCCGGCAATGGTGCCAGAAAAGAGCTTGATGTCTACTACACAACCTTATTCTTGTAGACGTTGTTGGGCCTCCAAGTGTAGAGGTTTGTAGGACAGTAGCAAATTTCCCTCAAGTGGATGACCTAAGGTTTATCAATCAGTAGGAGGCGTAGGATGAAGATGGTCTCTCTCAAACAACCCTGCAACCAAATAACAAAGAGTCTCTTGTGTCCCCAACACACCCAATACAATGGCAAATTGTATAGGTGCACTAGTTTGGCGAAGAGATGGTGATACAAGTGCAATATGGATGGTAGATATAGGTAATTGTAATATGGAAATATAAAAACAACAAGGTAACTAATGATAAAAGTAATCACAAACGGTATTGCAATGCTAGGAAACAAGGCCTAAGGTTCATACTTTCACTACTGCAAGTTATCTCAACAATAATAACATAATTGGAACATATAACTATCCCTCAACATGCAACAAAGAGTCACTCCAAAGTCACTAATAGCGGAGAACAAAC
The DNA here is from genome assembly GCA_963921465.1 of Triticum timopheevii. Classification (NCBI taxonomy): domain Eukaryota; kingdom Viridiplantae; phylum Streptophyta; class Magnoliopsida; order Poales; family Poaceae; genus Triticum; species Triticum timopheevii. The sequence goes on along the minus strand of OY997272.1, from coordinate 463,181,849 downwards.
GAAGAGATTATGGTAGGGTACGAAACCACCTCAAAGCTATCCTTTCTGATTGATCTATTCAAGAGTCTGTAGTAAAATAACACGAAGCTATTCTTTCCATTCGATCTATCATAGAGTTCGTACTAGAATAACATCTTAAGACACAAATCAACCAAAACGCTAATGCCACCTAGATACTCCAATGTCACCTCAAGTATCCGTGGGCATGATTATACGATATGCATCACACAATCTCAGATTCATCTATTCAACCAACACAAAGTACTTCAAAGAGTGCCCCAAAGTTTCTACCGAAGAGTCAAGACGAAAACGTGTGCCAACCCCTATGCATAAGTTCATTGAACCCGCAAGTCGATCACAAAAACATACATCAAGTAGATCACGTGAATATCCCATTGTCACCACAGATAAGCATGGCAGACATACATCAAGTGTTCTCAAATCCTTAAAGACTCAATCCGACAAGACAACTTCAAGGGGAAAACTCAATTCATCACAAGAGAGTAGAGGGGGAGAAACATCATAAGATCCAACTATAATAGCAAAGATAGCGATACATCAAGATCGTATCACCTCAAGAACACGAGAGAGAGAGAGATCAAACACATAGCTACTGGTACATGCCCTCAGCCTCGAGGGTGAACTACTCCCTCCTCATCATGGAGAGCGCCGTGATGGTTGATGTCTACTACACAACCTTCTTCTTGTAGACGTTGTTGGGCCTGCAAGTGCACATGTGTGTAGGACAGTAGCAAATTTCCCTCAAGTGGATGACCTAAGGTTTATCAATCCGTAGGAGACGTAGGATGAAGACGGTCTCTCTCAAGCAACCCTGCAACTAAATAACAAAAAGTCTCTTGTGTCCCCAACACACCCAATACAATGGTAAATTGTATAGGTGCACTAGTTCGGCGAAGAGATGGTGATACAAGTGCAATATAGATAGTAGATATAGGTTTTTGTAATCTGAAATAATAAAAACAGCAAGGTAACTAATGATAAAAGTGAGCGTAAACGGTATTGCAATGATAGGAAACAAGGCCTAGGGTTCATACTTTCACTAGTGCAAGTTCTCTCAACAATTATAACATAGATAGATCATATAACAAGCCCTCAACATGCAACAAAGAGTCACTCCAAAGCCACTAATAGCGGAGAACAAACGTAGAGATTATGGTAGGGTACGAAACCACCTCAAAGTTATCCTTTCTGTTCTATCTATTCAAGAGTTCGTAGTAAAATAACATAAAGCTATTCTTTCCGCTCAATCCATCATAGAGTTCATTCTAGAATAACACCTTAAGACACAAATCAACCAAAACCCTAATGTCACCTAGATACTCCATTGTCACCTCAAGTATTCGTGGGCATGATTATACGATATGCATCACACAATCTCAAATTCATCCAACCAACACAAAGTACTTCAAAGAGTACCCCAAAATTTCTACCGGAGAGTCAAGAAAACGTGTGCCAACCCCTATGCATAGGTTCATGGGCGGAACCCGCAAGTTGGTCACCAAAACATACATCAAGTGGCACGTGATATCCCATTGTCACCACAGATAAACACGGCAAGACATACATCAAGAGTTCTCAAATCAAAGACTCAATCCGATAAGATAACTTCAAGAGGGAAACTCAATTCATCACAAGAGAGTAGAGGGGGAGAAACATCATAAGATCCAACTATAATAGCAAAGCTCGCGATACATCAAGATCGTGGCATAGAGAGAACACGAGAGAAAGAGAGAGAGAGACCAAACACATAGCTACTGGTACATACCCTCAGCCCCGAGGGTGAACTACTCCCTCCTCATCATGGATAGCGCCGGGATGATGAAGATGGCCACCGGTGATGGGTTCCCCCTCCGGCAGGGTGCCGAAATGGACTCCCGAGAGGTTTTTGGTGGCTACAGAGGCTTGCGGCGGCGGAACTCCCGATCTATCTTGATATTCGATGTTTTTAGGGTACGTAGGCTTATATAGGCGAAAGAAGTCGGTCGGGAGGTGCTCGAGGGGCCCACGAGACGGGGGGCGCGCCCTGCAGGGGGGCCCTCCTATCTCGTGGCTGCCTCGAGGATCTTCTGACGTGAACTCCAAGTCTCCAGGATCATATTCTTTCAAAAAATCATGCTGCCGAAGGTTTCATTCCTTTCAGACTCCGTTTGATATTCCTTTTCTTCGAAATACGGAAACAAGCAATAAAACAGCAATATGGGTTGGGCCTCCGGTTAATAGGTTAGTCCCAAAAGTAATATAAAAGTGTATAATAAAGCCCATAATCATTCAAAACAGATAATAAAATAGCACGAATGCTTCATAAATTATAGATACGTTGGAGACGTATCAATGATGAAGATGGCCACCGGTGAGGGATCCCCCCTCCGGCAGGGTGCCGAAACAGGGTCCTGATTGGTTTTTGGTGGCTACAGATGCTTGCGGCGGCGGAACTCTCGATCTATTGTTCTCCTTGATGTTTTTAGGGTATATGGACATATATAGGCGAAAGAAGTCGGTCAGGGGAGCCACGAGGGGCCCACGAGGGTGGGGGCGCGCCCAGGGGGGTAGGGCGCGCCTCCCAGCCTCGTGGTTTCCTCGTTGCTTCCCTTATGTGCACTCCAAGTCTCCCGGATTGCTTCCGTTCCAAAAATAACTCTCCCGAAGGTTTCATTCCGTTTGGACTCCATTTGATATTCCTTTTCTTCGAAACACTAAAATAGGCAAGAAAACAACAATTTGGGTTGGGCCTCCGGTTAATAGGTTAGTCCCAAAAATAATATAAAAGTGTATAATAAGGCCCATAAACATCCAAAGCAGATAATATAATAGCATGAATGCTTCATAAATTATAGATACGTTGGAGACGTATCAGTTATGATAAAAGAGACTTAATTGCTAGGAAGCACGGTAAAGAAAGAGAACCATGGGTTCAGAAGCCTATGCCTTTTCCTCCTAAACCATCCAAGAAAAAGGATGATGAGGATTTTGAGCGCTTTGCTGAAATGATTAGACCTATCTTTTTGCGTATGCGTTTGACTGATATGCTTAAAATAAATCCTTATGCTAAGTAAATGAAAGATATTGTTACAAATAAAAGAAAGATACCAGAAGCTTAAATTTCCACCATGCTCGCTAATTATACTTTTAAGGGTGGAATACCTAAGAAACTAGGAGATCCAGGAGTACCAACTATACCATGCTCCATTAAAAGAAAGTATGTTAGAACTGCTTTATGTGATCTTGGAGCCGATGTTAGTGTTATGCCTCTCTCTTTATATCGTAGAATTGAATTGAATAAGTTGACACCTACTAAAATATCTTTGCAAATGGCCGATAAATCAACCGCTATACCTATCGGTTTTTGTGAGGATGTGCCTGTTGTGGTTGCAAACGTTACTATCTTAACGGACTTTGTTATTCTTGATATTCCCGAGGACGATAGTATGTCGATTATCCTTGGTAGACCCTTTTTGAATACTGCAGGGCCTATTATTGACTGCAACAAAGGCAATGTCACTTTTCATGCTAATTGTAATGAGCAAACGGTACACTTTCCGAGGAAACAACCTCAAGTTCACAGTATCAATTCTATTGGAAAAATTCCATCGATTATTATTGGAGGTTTTGAATTTCCTCTTCCTACTATCAAGAAGAAATATGATATTCTTATTATTGGGGATGTACATATCCCCGTTGAGGTAACCTAGTGCTATTCAAAAATTCTCCCGTTTCATGCGATTCGGAATGAGTTTGTTAAGAAGACTAGATCAACCTTGTTAGTGGATTCCTTTTGATGAGCATGAGATGGATGAAGTTAGAAAGCACAACCTTCTGTACCCTCTTATTACTTTCTGTTTTTTTCATTAAATAAAGAAAAAAAATAGCATTTTTGTCTGTTTTTTGAATTATCCTTGCAATAAAAAATAACCCGAAAATAAAAGTTCTCCAAATGTCCCGAAAATGAAATATGATTTCTCTAGAATATTTGAGAATATATGGCACTGAGAACACATTAGGGGGAGCCAGCACCTGGCCACGAGGGTCCAGGGCGCGCCCACCCCCTGGGCGCGCCCCCTGCCTCGTGGGCCCCTGGTGGGCCCCCTCCACTTATTCCCGCACCCACACACTCCTTCTTCCTCCCAAAAAATCACCAACTAGCTCAAGCATGAGTTCTAGCTCATCTTGCTACCATTTTCGATCTCCTTGCTCAAATCTCCACTCGCAAAACTGCTTTGGGGGATTGTTCTTCGGTATGTGACTCCTCCAATGGTCCAATTAGTTTTTGTTCTAGTGCTTTATTCATTGCAAATTTTTACTGCCTAGGTGACCCTGTTCTTAAGCTTGCATGTCAAATTTATTTGGTCCCAAGTAGTTCTAATGCATGATATAGTCTCTAGGAACTTGTGGGAGTAGTTGCTATCAATTTTGTTGAGTTTGGTTCACTTTTATTTTGAGTTACTAAAAATTTCAGAAATTTTCAGAAAATGATGAAGAGATTTTTGAGGGGCTCTTCGAGCTGAAGCTCGAAGGATAAGCAAAGTGAAGAGGATAAAAAGGCAAAATTTAATCTCCCTTGCACTGTGGAGGTTAGGCCATGTGAATTGCCTTGTGATGAGTCTTGAGAGTAGCCGGGATTCATGATGATTTTTATCATTTGGCTGAGAATGCAGGCCTCACCGACTTCCTCCACGACCAGCTCGATCAGTATCTCCTACTCACTAATACTTTCATGCAAAAAATTTACTTTCATGCTAGGAAATCACCACCTTCAGTGGAGTTTCATTTACATGATGAGGTTAAGGAGATGTCACTATATGATTTTTGTGGGGTTTGCAAGATACCCTTCGAGGGCAACATAGAGGAACCACATCATAGTGATGTGGATGGATTTATTGATATGATTGCTGTAGGGGAAACAAGGAAGGTTCTCGATGCAAGAATTACTAGCATACACTTTCCTGTTCTACGTTACTTTGCAGTATTTGCTAGTAGATGCTTAATTGGACGCGGGAACTGTGGAAACCTTAGTGCCCCTGATATTGTTATTTTGTGCCATGCTCTGTTTCGCGATAACACTTTTGGTTTAGGCGCTATTATTGCTAAACGATTAAGTCTGAACCGTACAAAGGGCCCCATCTTTGGAGGCATCTTTGCTTCACGCCTTGGTAACCACTTTAGGATACCTATTAGGCATTATGAGAAAGAGGAAAAGTTGTTGCCCCCTATTTTTCTAGACTATAAGAGTATGGTAGCACATGAATTTATTTTTGAAAATAATGAGATGATGCTTAAGTATAATTTGAGATTTTATAAAACTCATAGTGAGACTATTATCTTGCCTGCACCCTCTTTGTTTGACATATTTTCAGGCACATACCTCATCTTGCCGGAGGCCGTTTACGCATACCGGAGCGTGACACCAGCTCCATAGCCTGAGCCGGAACCATCATTGACCCTTATCGACAGTCCTTTTATCAGTGCTCAGATGACACTCCTCAGTACACCAGAGAGAGTAGCTCTAATCCATGGGCATAGACCAACTTAGGCCAAAATCCTATCCTTGGGGGAGTACGTATTTCTCACCGACATTACATTCATGTTCACACACTCATTCCAGTTGCCGATGCTCATACTTTTTCATTGTACTATCCTGTAACATCCCAAATTTCCAATTTTGAATGTTATACAATAGATCATCATTGCATATCATATTTTATTGCATTTTGTCTCGATCCTATAAATTCTACGCAACTCAAGGACCCACGGAGAGAGTTGGGGATTTCGTAAATTTCATATTTGAGTTTTCTCAAATTTTGGAAATAGGATCATTTGATTTTATTTATTTTATCTTCAATTATTTCAAATTATAAATATGAGAGAGGGAATAAAATGACTTTCCCAAAATAAATAATTATTGAGGAATTAATAAAAAAATCAAATAAGATATTATTTCGGATTTAATCGCTATTTTATTTAAATTTAGGAAAAATGCGTGTTTTTAAAAATTGCATTTAGGCCCCCAAATAAATGTTCATTTTGTTCGGCTTGATTTTAGAAGTCGGGGAAAATTTATTTCGGGATTTTTGGAGTCTGTTTAGTATTTCTTTCGTTTGTTTTTCTGCGTGAAAATTATTTAAAAAAAATCAGAACCGACTACGGGCCGGGATCGGCCAGGACTCCCCTGGCCGGGGCCTTTATATATCGCCACCCTGGGCCGTCGCTAGCCCCAGCCCACCCGAGCCGCCGCCGCCGCCCAAACCCTAGCAGCCGCCAGCCCGCGCCGCCGCCGCCGCCCCGCACTGCCGCCGGAGTCGTCGCCGCCACCGCCGGACCCGCACGCCGAGGTTGACCCCGCCGCCGCCACAGTTTTTTTAGAATAAACGTTTTTCCGTCGGTTCTTCGTTGGTTTTTTTAGATTCATTTTTTTATTAGATCAGTTTTTTTCAGTTTAGTTTAATTAGCGAGCATTCGCTCGTTCGTTCGTTTTAACGAACGTGTTCATCGTTTAGATCTAGATAATGAACGTTCGTTCGTTAATCTGTTCGTCGTTTTTCTTTTTCTCGGATTTATTCCGTGATTTTTCTGATCCGTTTTTCGTTTTAGTATAACTTTTCGCTCGTTTATCGAAATCAGGCGATTCAAATGCCTAGAGTTTCGTCTTGAAACCCTCTTTCCGAATAATATACTCAAACAAGTTTTTGCTTCTGTAAAATTTGACTTAGGTCCAGATTAGTAAACGAAGCCTATTTCTTTCACCGTTTGACTTTCGTTGGTTCGTTCGATTTGATTCTTTTTGCAAACCGGAGTTCTTAAGTTGAAATTTCTGGTTAGATCTCTTATTTGAGTTTTACCTATGCATTAGATGAGTACTTATTGTATGTTTGTTTGTTTGTTTATTTGTGATAGAGTACCCGGATTGCGCCGCTTGCTACTTCGAATCCCTAGGTTTCACGGATCATCAGCAAGGCAAGTAACACTTTGGTCATATCCCTTTTCTTACCCAGTTTTTATGCATTAGATCAATCCTCAAACAATTGCATGATTAGGATCTGATTAATATGTGGGTTTTGGGATGTAGATGAGGTAGTACCTATCACCTGTTTTATTTTCAAACCCTTGGGAGTTATTTCTACGTTTGCTTATTATGCCATGCTATGCTAGTAGACGTGGATTGGGTGAGTGTATCCATCACAGATGTGAGATTGTTAATTAATGGTTTATTTAAGGTGGAAACTTTAATACACATCTGGGTGGATTGAGGTACCTGGGTATTCTAGGATTGCCTGTTTGTTTTTGGACCGCCACCCAGGCTCAAAGGGATCATAAGATTATTCATACTAGAAACTTCCGTGTGCACCCACATGCTATTATGGGCTCTAGCATAGTTGACTAAGTCGTGCGAACTCTTACAGTGGTAGACTAGCAGATGTAGGGGAAAGTAGGTGTACAGGTCTACCCATCGTAAGGTGCTAGCGCTTCTGAAAGACTATGTCTCGGTCATCCGTTTCTCAAACACCATGTAGTGCGAGAAAACCAACGGAGGAGATCGAGTCGTGTGGGGAAAAGTGCGCAAACCTCTACAGAGTGTATAAACTAATCATGATTAGCCATGTCCCCGGTTATGGACGTTTTGAGTATCTAGTTCTTGGATTATCATGTGAATCTCGACATGTTACTTTAATTAAAATTGTTGGGTTTGTTTATTGATGATATTTCTAATTGGGATTGAGAATGCTGTCAACCATTCTCAATGTTTAACAACCACCATGATAGTTAAATAAATTTATTCCTTTGCAGTAGGGAAAAATTGGCTTTACGCAAAACTGTTGTTGGAAATATGCCCTAGAGGCAATAATAAAATGATTATTATTATATTTCCTTGTTCATGATAATTGTCTATTATTCATGCTATAATTGTGTTATCCGGAAATCATAATACATGTGTGAATACATAGACCATAACATGTCCCTAGTGAGCCTCTAGTTGACTAACTCGTTGATCAACAGATAGTCATGGTTTACTGACTATGGACATTGGATGTCATTGATAATGAGATCACATCATTAGGAGAATGATGTGATGGACAAGACCCAATCCTAAGCATAACACAAGATCGTGTAGTTCGTTTGCTAGAGCTTTTCCAATGTCAAGTATCATTTCCTTAGACCATGAGATCGTGTAACTCCCGGATGCCGTAGGAGTGCTCTAGGTGTACCAAACGTCACAACGTAACTGGGTGACTATAAAGGTATACTACAGGTATCCCCGAAAGTATCTGTTGTGTGACACGGATCGAGACTGGGATTTGTCACTCCATATGACGGAGAGGTATCTCTGGGCCCACTCGGTAATGCATCATCATAATGAGCTCAATGTGGCCAAGTGTTTGGTCACGGGATCATGCATTACAGTATGAGTAAAGTGACTTGCCGGTAATGAGATTGAACGAGGTATTGGGATACCGACGATCGAATCTCGGGCAAGTAACGTACCGATTGACAAAGGGAATTGTATACGGGATTACTTGAATCCTCGACATCGTGGTTCATTCGATTTGATCATCGTGGAACACGTGGGAGCCAACATGAGTATCCATATCCCGCTGTTGGTTATTGGCCGGAGAGCTGTCTCAGTCATGTCTGCGTGATTCCCGAACCCGTAGGGTCTACACACTTAAGGTTCGGTGACGCTAGGGTTGTAGAGATATTAGTATGCGGTAACCCGAAAGTTGTTCGGAGTGCCGGATGAGATCCCGGATGTCACGAGGAGTTCCGACAATGGTTCGGAGGTGAAGATTTGTATATACGAAGTCCAGTTTCGGCCACCGGGAAAGTTTCGGGGTTCACCGGTATTCTACCGGGACCACCGGAAGGGTCCCGGGGGTCCACCGGGTAGGGCCACCTATCCCAGAGGGCCCCATGGGCTGAAGTGGGAGGGGAACCAGCCCCTAGTGGGCTGGTGCGCCCCCCTTGGGCCTCCCCCTGCGCCTAGGGTTGGAAACCCTAGGGGTGGGGGGCGCCCCACTTGGCTTGGGGGGCAAGTCCCCCCTTGGCCGCCGCCCACCTTGAGATTCAATCTCCACGGGGCCGGCGCCCCCCAGGGCCCCTATATAAAGAGGGAGGAGGGAGGGCTGCGCACCCCTGCTCCTGGCGCCTCCCTCTCCCCTCGTAACACCTCTCCCTCTCGCTGAGCTTGGCGAAGCCCTGCCGAGATCGCCGCTACTTCCACCACCACGCCGTTGTGCTGCTGGATCTCCATCAACCTATCCCTCCCCCTTGCTAGATAAAGAAGGAGGAGACGTCTTCCCCAACCGTACGTGTGTTGAACGCGGAGGTGCCGTCCGTTCGGCACTAGGATCTTCGGTGATTTGGATCACGACGAGTACGACTCCCTCAACCCCGTTCTCTTGAACGCTTCCGCGCGTGATCTACAAGGGTATGTAGATGCACTCCTCTCTCTCGTTGCTAGATGACTCCATAGATTGATCTTGGTGAAGCATAGAAACTTTTTTATTTTCTACAACGTTCCCCAATAGTGGCATCATGAGCTAGGTCTATGCGTAGTTTCTATGCATGAGTAGAACACAATCTTGTTGTGGGCGTAGATGTTGTCAATTTTCTTGCCACTACTAGTCTTATCTTGTTTCGGCGGCATCGTGGGATGAAGTGGCCCGGACCGACCTTACACATACGCTTACGTGAGACAGGTTCCACCGACTGACATGCACTAGTTGCATAAGGTGGCTAGCGGGTGTCTGTCTCTCCCACTTTAGTCGGATCGGATTCGATGAAAAGGGCATATCACGTTGTGGTTTTGTCATAGGTAAGAAATGTTCTTGCTTGTAACCTATAGCAGCCACGTAAAAACATGCAACAACAATTGGAGGACGTCTAACTTGTTTTTGCAGCATATGGCATGTGATGTGATATGGCCAAAAGGATGTGATGAATGAAATATGTGTGATGTATGAGATTGATCATGTTCTTGTAATAGGAATCACGACTTGCATGTCGATGAGTATGACAACCGGCTGGAGCCATAGGAGTTGTATTTATTTTTTGTATGACCTGCGTGTCATTGAATAACGCCATGTAATTACTTTACTTTATTGCTAAACCGTTAGCCATAGTAGTAGAAGTAATAGTTGGCGAACAACTTCATGGAGACACGATGATGGAGATCATGATGATGGAGATCATGGTGTCATGCCGGTGACGAAGATGATCATGATGCCCCAAAGATGGAGATCAAAGGAGCAATATGATATTGGCCATATCATGTCACTATTTGATTGCATGTGATGTTTATCAAGTTTTTGCTTCTTATTTGCTTAGAACAACAGTAGTAAATAAGATGATCCCTCACAATAATTTCGAGAAAGTGTTCCCCCTAACTGTGCGCCGTTGCAAAAGTTCGTTGTTTCGAAGCACCACATGATGATCGGGTGTGATAGATTCCAACGTCCACATACAATGGGTGTAAGACAGATTTACACATGCAAAACACTTAGGTTGACTTGACGAGCCTAGCATGTACAGACATGGCCTCGGAACAAAAGAGACTGAAAGGTCGAACATGAGTCATATGGAAGATACGATCAACATGGAGATGTTCACCGATGATGACTAGTCCGTCTCACATGATGATCGAACACGGTCTAGTTGAGTCGGATCATGTATCACTTAGATGACTAGAGGGATGTCTAATCTGAGTGGGAGTTCATTAAATAATTTGATTAGATGAACTTAATTATCATGAACTTAGTCTAAAAACCTTTGCAAATGTCTTGTAGATCAAATGGCCAACGCTCATGTCAACCTCAACTTCAACGTGTTCCTAGAGAAAACCAAGCTGAAAGATGATGGCAGCAACTATACGGACTGGGTCCGGAACCTGAGGATCATCCTCATAGCTGCCAAGAAAGCATATGTCCTAGAAGCACCGCTAGGTGAAGCACCCATCCCAGATAACCAAGACGTTATGAACGCTTGGCAGTCGCGTGCTGATGATTACTCCCTCGTTCAGTGCGGCATGCTTTACAGCTTAGAACCGGGGCTCCAAAAGCGTTTTGAGCAACATGGAGCATATGAGATGTTCGAAGAGCTGAAAATGGTTTTCCAAGCTCATGTCCGGGTCGAGAGATATGAAGTCTCTAACAAGTTCTACAGTTGTAAGATGGAGGAAAATAGTTCTGTCAGTGAGCACATACTCAAAATGTCTGGGTTGCACAACCGCTTGTCCCAGCTGGACATTAACCTCCCGGACGAGGGGTCATTGACAGAATCCTTCAGTCGCTCGCACCTAGCTACAGGAGCTTTGTGATGAACTACAATATGCAGGGGATGGTGAAAACTATTCCTGAAGTATTTTCAATGCTGAAAATCAGCGGAGGTGGAAATCAAAAAGGAACATCAAGTGTTGATGGTCAATAAAACCACTAGTTTCAAGAAAGGCAAGGGTAAGAAGAACTTCAAGAAGGACCGCAACGGAGTTGCCGCGCCCGGTAAACCAGTTGCCGGGAAGAAGCCAAAGAATGGACCCAAACCTGAGACTGAGTGCTTTTATTGCAAGGGAAAGGGACACTGGAAGCGGAACTGCCCCAAATACTTAGCAGACAAGAAGGCCGGCAACACTAAAGGTATATGTGATATACATGTAATTGATGTGTACCTTACCAGTACTCGTAGTAGGTCCTGGGTATTTGATACCGGTGCGGTTGCTCATATTTATAACTCAAAACAGGAGCTACAGAATAAGCAGAGACTGGCGAAGGACGAGGTGACGATGCGCGTCGGGAATAGTTCCAAGGTCGATGTGACCGCCGTCGGCACGCTACCTCTACATTTACCTACGGGATTAGTTTTAAACCTCAATAATTGTTATTTAGTGCCAGCTTTGAGCATGAACATTGTATCTGGATCTCGTTTAATACAAGATGGCTACTCATTTAAATCCGAGAATAATGGTTGTTCTATTTATATGAGAGATATGTTTTATGGTCATGCCCCGCTGGTCAATGATTTATTCTTAATGAATCTCGAACGTGATGTTACACATATTCATAGTGTGAATACCAAAAGATGTAAAGTTGATAACGATAGTCCCACATACTTGTGGCACAGCCGCCTTGGTCGCATTGGTGTCAAACGCATGAAGAAGCTCCATGCCGATGGACTTTTGGAGTCTCTTGATTACGAATCATTTGACACATGCGAACCATGCCTCATGGGAAAAATGACCAAGACTCCGTTCTCCGGAACAATGGAGCGAGCAACCAACTTATTGGAAATCATACATACTGATGTGTGCGGTCCAATGAGCGTTGAGGCTCGCGGAGGCTATCGTTATGTTCTCACTCTCACTGACGACTTGAGTAGATATGGGTATGTCTACTTGATGAAACACAAGTCTGAGACCTTTGAAAAGTTCAAGGAATTTCAGAATGAGGTAGAGAATCAACGTGACCGAAAGATAAAGGTCTTACGATCAGATCGTGGGGGATAATATTTAAGTCACGAATTTGGTACGCACTTAAGGAAATGTGGAATCGTTTCACAATCACGCCGCCTGGAACACCTAAGTGTAAAGGTGTGTCCGAACGTCGTAATCGCACTCTATTGGATATGGTGCGATCTATGATGTCACTCACCAATTTACCGCTATCATTCTGGGGATACGCTCTAGAGACAGCTACATTCACTTTAAGTAGGGCACCGTCTAAATCCATTGAGACGACACCGTATGAATTATGGTTTGGGAAGAAACCTAAGCTGTCATTTCTAAAAGTTTGGGGATGCGATGCTTATGTCAAGAAACTTCAACCTGAAAAGCTCGAACCCAAGTTTGAAAAATGCGTCTTCATAGGATACCCTAAGGATACCATTGGGTATACCTTCTACCTCAGATCCGAAGGCAAGATCTTTGTTGCCAAGAACGGGTCCTTTCTGGAGAAAGAGTTTCTCTCGAAAGAAGTAAGTCGGAGGAAAGTGGAACTTGATGAAGTACTACCTCTTGAACCGGTAAGTAGCGCAGCTCGAGAAGATGTTCCCGTGGTGCCTGCACCAACTAGAGAGGAAATTAATGATGATGATCAATGTACTTCGGATCAAGTTACTACTGAACTTCGTAGGTCCACGAGGACACGTTCCACACCAGAGTGGTATGGCAACCCTGTCCTGGAAATCATGTTGTTAGACAACGGTGAACCTTCGAACTATGAAGAAGCAATGGCGGGCCCAGATTCCAACAAATGGCTTGAAGCCATGCAATCCGAGATAGGATCCATGTATGAAACACTACTAGGAAAAGGCATGCTAGTGGCGCACCAGTTTTGCCTTCTAATGGCGCACTACTGGTGCGCCACTAGCATCACGCCATTAGAATTAAATTCTAATGGTGCACCACTGGTGTGCCATTAGTATCTGGTGTTCTAATGGCGCACCATGTAGTGCGCCATTAGTATTGCCCACAGTGCGCCACTAGTATCTGCTATACTAATGGCGCACCACATGGTAGTGCGCCATTAGTAACAATTTTTTAAATTTTCTTTTTTGTTTTTTCTTAATCTCAGGTCACTATTTCACATATGAGATATCCAACACATATATATACAACAAGCATCCATATAACAATCATATCCAACACACAAGTTTCATCATATATACATACATAGCCAACACATAGTTCCATCGTTACATATTACAAAAGTTTCACATTGTTCATCCAACACCGTTATACATCAATTCACAAAATTTTCACATTGATACAAAATAAAAACACAAATGGAAAAGAAGCACTCCATCCATGCAAGCTTCCGTGAATTAAATGAAATCTGCAAAATGATAAACAAGAAGGTAGAAGAAGAAGAAGAGAAGAAGAAGAAGACTAGAAGAATACTAGAAGAAGAAGAACACTAGAAGAATACTAGAAGAAGAATAAGAAGAATAAGAAGAAGACTATAAGCTTATTATGTAAACTTGATCATTTTGTGCTAACATAAGTAATTTTGGAGCTAACCTATAGGAAACTAAGCATGTAAGCTCTCTAAGTTAGCATATTAGAGCCAACTTAGGTAAAATGAAGCTAACCTATGTTATTTTGGAAAAGAAGAAGAATAAGAAGAATAAGAAGAAGACTATAAGCTTATTATGTAAACTTGATCATTTTGTGCTAACATAAGTAATTTTGGAGCTAACCTATAGGAAACTAAGCATGTAAGCTCTCTAAGTTAGCATATTAGAGCCAACTTAGGTAAAATGAAGCTAACCTATGTTATTTTGGAAAAGAAGAAGAATAAGAAGAATAAGAAGAAGACTGTAAGCTTATTATGTAAACTTGATCATTTTGTGCTAACATAAGTAATTTTGGAGCTAACCTATAGGAAACTAAGCATATAAGCTCTAAGTTAGCATATTAGAGCCAACTTAGGTAAAATGAAGCTAACCTATAGGAAACTAAGCATATTAGAGATAACATAGGTAACTAAGTATATATTATATATATATATATATATATATATATATATATATCATTTTGGAGATCTGGCATACCTGACATAGTTCAGTTCTCATTGTTCTTCTCCTTCTCCTTCCTCAGCCTGATGCGCCAAGAGCAGCGAGGCGGTGGAGGCAGTGGGATGTAGTCTTCTACCACAATTGGCGTGGTCATGTCGCCCAACTGTGGGATCGCTGGCGCCACCATCGGTGTGTGGTCATTGTCAGGCACCACCACCATCGCGAGGCCACCTTCAGGCAGGACGGGCACGACCATCGCTAGGTCATCCTCAGCCACCTCCATCTCTTGCCCATGGTCAGCCACCACCATCTCTTGCCCATGGTCAGCCACCACCATCTCTTGCCCTTGGTCAGCCACCACCAGCGCTAGGTCATCCTCAGCCTGATGTCCATCGTCATCCTGCAGCTCCTCATCCCCACTCTGCTCCTCTTCTCCCGCACTCCAGCCCGGATCATCCTTCTTTTTGTCTTTGCTGCTGCCAGAATCGCTGCTGCTTTCGCTAAAGCCAGAATCGCTGTTGCTTTTGCTACAGCCATAGTCGCTGCTGCTTTGGCTGTAGCCAGTGTCGCTGCTGCTACTCCCATTGCCTGTCCAAATGCAACAATGACCGTTAACAATAGATGTGAGACAAAGCCAAATGTAGAGGAATAAGAAGAGGCAAAATGTACCGGCATCATCATCGTCAGCGTAGCGCATGCGACACATAGTCGCGTTGAACACCTTCACGATGAGCATGGTGGCGTCGTCGTCGTACCTGAAGAGAAGGAAGTACCCCAGCCGTAGGTCGTAGGCACGGTAGAACTTCTCCCACCCACGATACAAGTACATGTGGCCCTGCTTGATCACCAACTCCACATCCCACAGCCTGCGTAACCCGCTGCCGGCCTATCGTAGCTTCACATTATTTGGCGAATCTTCACCCAGCATGTTCATAAAACTGTCAGGCAGCCTCTGCAGTTTGGGACAATGAGTGATGTAGAAAACAACAGATATCATAATGAGATGGGTGAAGGGGAGATCTCTTGTTTTATATACCCGCGTCATGGATGATACTGAACTCCCAAGTATGATACTGAAGAACTCGGAAGCATCCAACTCATACTACGGTGTGGCAGAGCGGCGGTGGCTGCTTCCCCCCATCTCTGATAAGCAGCAGAAGAGACCAATTAGTACCCTTACAACAGATCATAAAACATGCATGATAACAGGCTGTACTAAAAGTCCAATTGTACTGGACTATAAATTAGGGTAACAATGACACAGAAGATGGGAGCACCTAGTACACATTAGCAAAACAAAAAGGTACCACGCTTAAAAGGAAAGACCTATACAAACACCTCATATTAATAAGGTTGCTTGAACAAGTGTTATCTATCAATACATTTGGAGATTAGCACTAACAATTCAGAAGACCAAATGCTAACAAGGCAATCAACTAACTTGTTCAGTTACAGAGTAAGCTCATCTACAGCCCCATCATGATAACCACAAAGAGGAATGTCCACAGACAAACCTTTGGTTAAACAAGGTATGTATGGTCTCAGTTCATCTCTCAATTCACCAACATGACTGATAGGCATGTTAATACATCTACCATATAAACCTTTGGTTCAGAAAAAGTATGCAAACTATTGTCCACTTGAGTTTCAGAAATACTCAAGAGTTTTGGGATTGTAAATATTCAAAGAAACAAATTTTTTAATGTGCGTGCACCATGACCAACACATAATAGCATCTCACTCAACGTTGTGACCTCCCCCAGCTTGAGTCTATTCTTGTGTACTTGCAATCACAAACATTGGCGATTTTTTTTGTAGCATTTATTATCGTCTACAAGTCACTGAAAATGTGACATGGATTTGCACAAGTAAAAGGGTAAGTAATTCAGTCAATCATGATGACTAAAAAGTTGGTTGACCTAAGAAAAACTCTACAAAGTCCTAGTACTCCTCCTCCCTTCTATTTCTAAATGTGATCCCTTATTATCAGACCTGTGGGAGTCAACTTGTATCATTTGTTGACAAGAATATTATATCTATTTCACAGTATTTTCTGAAACTCAAGTGGACAATAGTTTGAAAATACACAAAGATGCCACTCTTAAGATGCACCTTGCTTAAACTTAATGTTGGCTTCCATTTCTTTCCCTTAACATGTGAATGTCTCTGTTTAGCCTCTCTGTTTTCTGGAAGATCAATGCTTTCTGTTTATTTGGCTCGAGTTATTGTTGTATTCAGCTCAGCTTAGCTCCTTGCCAGTTTCAGTCAACTCAGAAAGGAAAAGAAATCCTTGATTTTCTGTGTATACTTGTATGGCATATGTTTATAATATTTTTTATTTTAGTGAATGGTCAGATCAAAAAATTTAGGTTATACGACATGGCTCTAGGTGTTTGGGACTAGCTGAACTTTGGCAGCTGCTACTGGTGTTGGATCATGATGAAAATTCAAACCAAGGCATAGCTCAGGAAAATCAGATGACCTACACTGCCACGGTCGAGGGGAGGGAGGGAGGGAATGGGGAATGGTGGAGAGAGGGAGGAAGGAGGAAGGAGGAGAGGTACCTGGTCGCCGGAGGGGTCGGGGTTGGGGTCGGCGAAGGGGTCGGGGTCGGGGTCCGAGCTCGTCCGGGTCCTAGCTCGCCGTGGTCGAAGGAGAGCAGGGGCCAGTGGCGGAGGACGGCAGGGGCAGGTGGGGTGGGCGCGTCGGGGCTGCGCTCGTCGGCTTCTGCAGGGGCCGGAGGAGGCCCTCGCTTGTCGGAGGGAGGAGAGGAGAGGAGCAGGCGGCACGCGCTCGGCCGATCCCGTTCGGGGGGCGCGGGGGCGGCGGGGGTGGAGTCCCGCGGCGGTCGGGGCGGCGGCGTCGGGGCAGCGCAAGACCACAGCGGCGGCGGCGTCGCTGACGTCGTGCAGGCGCGGTGGACGGAGGGGGCGGAGCAAGGGGGCGGCGGCGTACGGTTGGGGTCGAGTGGGGGATCTGGCGAGGGAGGGAGGGAAGCCACAGTGCGAGGGCAATAGGTGGAGTGGGGGGAGGGTTCTAATGGCGCACCTCCCCCTGGTGCGCCATTAGAATTTTGTTTTATTTACTAGCCCGACTGGTCAGGTTATATTCCACCTAACCCTATCTCCATCAAAACACGCCCACTAGCCTGACTGGTCAGCACGCAGCACACACACTAGGAGGTCCTGGGTTCGATTCCCAGGCTCCCCAATTTTTGTTATTATGCATTTAAAATGCTGTTTGATATTTATTTGTGTTTCAATATGTTCAAACTTGTTTAAATCATGACAGTAATATTTTTTTATAGAAACAGTAATAATTTTTTTAAAAATATCATCAAATTTGTTATTTGAAAATATTTATGAATATGAAAAAATATCATCAAATTTATTATTTGAAAATATCATCAAATTTGTTATTTGAAAATATAATCATATTTGTTTTTTTGCAATTTTAGTTGCATTCATTTGTGACGGTGGAGCGGGCCGGGGAGGGTGCGGGGGGTCGGCAGCGGCGGTGGAGTGGGGGAGGGTGTGGGCCGGGGGTCGGCGGCGGCGGCCGGTGGAGCGGGGGAGGGTGCGGTGGGTCGTCGGCGGCGGTGGAGTGGCGGAGGGTGCGGGGGGTCGGTGGCGGCGGCCGGTGGAGCGGGGGAGATGGTGCGGGGGTGCTCGGCGGCAAGGGGGACTGGATCTGGCGAGGTGGGTTAGCGATCGAGATGGAGGGGGGTCGAGATCGAGTGTCCATGAAATCTAGCACTAACCTAAACCAACCACTAACCTAAACCTATCAATAACCTAATTAAACCTAAACAGCAAAGAAAAACTGTAGAAAAAAACAAAAAAAATGCTCACCTTGGCTCCGGGGCAGGGTGTGGTGGTGGACGGCCGCGGTTAGGGCAGCGACAGTGGGCCTGGCTCCGAGGGAGGGGGGCGAGGCGGACGCAAGGGGCCCGCGGCGAGCCTGGCTCCATGGGCGGCGCGGGCGCAGGGGCAGCAGCGAGCCTGGCTCCGGGGGCGGCGCGGGCGCAGGGGCCGACGGGCAGGTGGGGGGGCACCAGGGGGCGCCGTGGCGGGGCGCCGTCCAGGCGACGGGGCGCCGGGGTGGTGGCGGGTGGTGGGGGCGACGGGGCGAGGGGCGATGGGGCCAGGAGGCGGTGGCGGGTGGCGGCGGCAGCGGCAGGTGGTTGGGCAAGGGGGCGGCGACGGGAGGGGGGCGACGGGGCGAGGGGAGGTGGGGCAAGGGGGCGGCGAGGGGAGGGGGGCGACGGGGCGAGGGGAGGTGGGGCTCGGCATTACTAACAAATTTTTTTCAAAACTACTAATGGCGCACGGTTGGTTTGGTGCACCATTACTATGTCAACTAGTAACGGCGCACTGTACAATGGTGCGCCATTAGTAGCATTTTTTTTCAAAACTACTAATGGCGCACCAGACACCAGGTGGCACCATTAGTATATAGTAATGGCGCACCACATGTCTGGTGCGCCATTAGTGGCCATATCATCTATAGCCCTTTTCCTAGTAGTGGAAAACAAAGTGTGGACTTTGACAGACTTGCCCGATGATCGGCGAGCAATAGAAAACAAATGGATCTTTAAGAAGAAGACGGACGCGGATGGTAATGTTACATCTATAAAGCTCGACTTGTCGCTAAGGGTTATCGACAAGTTCAAGGGGTTGACTACGATGTGACTTTCTCTCCCGTAGCGAAGCTGAAGTCCGTCCGAATCATGTTAGCAATTGCCGCATACTATGAATATGAGATATGGCAAATGGACGTCAAAACGGCATTCCTTAACGGGTATCTTAAGGAAGAACTATATATGATGCATCCGGAAGGTTTGTTCGATCCTGAGAATGCTAACAAGGTATGCAAGCTTCAGCGCTTCATCTATGGGCTGGTCCAAGCATCTCGGAGTTGGAACATTTGCTTTAATGAAATGATCAAAGCGTTTGGGTTTATGCAAACTTATGGAGAAGCCTGCGTTTACAAGAAAGTGAGTGGGAGCTTTGTAGCATTTCTCATATTATATGTGGATGACATACTTTTGATGGGAAATGATACAGAACTTTTGGACATCATTAAGGCCTACTTGAATAAGTGTTTTTTAATGAAGGACCTTGGAGAAGCTGCATACATATTAGGCATCAAGATCTACAGAGATAGATCGAGACGCCTCATAGGTCTTTCACAAAGCACATACCTTGATAAGATATTGAAGAAGTTCAATATGGATCAGTCCAAGAAGGGGTTCTTGCCTGTGTTGCAAGGTGTGAAATTGAGCTCGGCTCAATGTCCGACCACGGCAGAAGATAGAGAAAAGATGAGTGTCGTCCCCTATGCCTCGACCATAGGGTCTATCATGTATGCCATGTTATGTACCAGACCTGATGTAAACCTTGCCGTAAGTTTGGTAGGAAGGTACCAAAGTAATCCCGGCATGGAACACTGGACAATGGTCAAGAATATCCTGAAGTACCTGAAAAGGACTAAGGATATGTTTCTCGTTTATGGAGGTGACGAAGAGCTCGTCGTAAAGGGTTACGTCGACGCTAGCTTCGACACAGATCTGGATGACTCTAAGTCACAAACCGGATACGTGTATATTTTGAATGGAGGGGCAGTAAGTTGGTGCAGTTGCAAGCAAAGCGTTGTGGCGGGATCTACATGTGAAGCGGAGTACATGGCAGCCTCGGAGGCAGCGCTTGAAGCAATCTGGATGAAGGAGTTCATCACCGACCTAGGAGTCATACCCAATGCGTCGGGGCTGATCACTCTCTTATGTGACAACACTGGAGATATTGCCCTTGCCAAGGAGCCCAGGTTTCACGAGAAGACCAGGCACATCAAGCGTCGCTTCAACTCCATTCGTGAAAATGTTCAAGATGGAGACATAGATATTTGCAAAGTGCATACGGATCTGAATGTCGCAGATCCGTTGACTAAACCTGTTCCGCGAGCAAAACATGATCAACACCAGAACTCTATGGGTGTTCGATTCATCACAATGTAACTAGATTATTGACTCTAGTGCAAGTGGGAGACTTTTGGAAATATGCCCTAGAGGCAATAATAAAATGATTATTATTATATTTCCTTGTTCATGATAATTGTCTATTATTCATGCTAAAATTGTGTTATCCGGAAATCATAATACATGTGTGAATACACAGACCATAACATGTCCCTAGTGAGCCTCTAGTTGACTAGCTCGTTGATCAACAGATAGTCATGGTTTCCTGACTATGGACATTGGATGTCATTGATAACGGGATCACATCATTGGGAGAATGATGTGATGGACAAGACCCAATCCTAAGCATAGCACAAGATCGTGTAGTTCGTTTGCTAGAGCTTTTCCAATGTCAAGTATCATTTCCTTAGACCATGAGATCCTGTAAGTCCTGGATGCCGTAGGAGTGCTTTGGGTGTACCAAACGTCACAACGTAATTGGGTGACTATAAAGGTATACTACAGGTATCCCCGAAAGTATCTGTTGTGTTGACACGGATCGAGACTGGGATTTGTCACTCCGTATGACAGAGAGGTATCTCTGGGCCCACTCGGTAATGCATCATCGTAATGATCTCAATGTGACCAAGTATTTGGTCACGGGATCATGCATTACAGTATGAGTAAAGTGACTTGCCGGTAACGAGATTGAACGAGGTATTGGGATACCGACGATCGAATCTCGGGCAAGTAACGTACCGATTGACAAAGGGAATTGTATACAGGATTACTTGAACCCTCGACATCATGGTTCATTCGATGAGATCATCGTGGAACATGTGGGAGCCAACATGGGTATCCATATCCCGCTGTTGGTTATTGGCTGGAGAGCTGTCTCGGTCATGTCTGCGTGATTCCCGAACCCGTAGGGTCTACACACTTAAGGTTCGGTGACGCTATGGTTGTAGAGATATTATTATGCGGTAACCCGAAAGTTGTTCGGAGTCCCGGATGAGATCCCGGACGTCACGAGGAGTTCCGGAATGGTCCGGAGGTGAAGATTTGTATATAGGAAGTCCAGTTTCGGCCACCGGGAAAGTTTCGGGGTTCACGGTATTGTACCGGGACCACCGGAAGGGTCCCCGGGGTCCACCGGGTAGGGCCACCTATCCCGGAGGGCCCCATCGGCTGAAGTGGGAGGGGAACCAGCCCCTGATGGGCTGGTGCGCCCCCCTTGGGCCTCCCCCTGCGCCTAGGGTTGGAAACCCTAGGGGTGGGAGGCGCCCCACTTGGCTTGGGGGGCAAGTCCCCCGCTTGGCCGCTGCCCCCCCTTGAGATTCAATCTCTAGGGGGCCGGTGCCCCCCCCCAGGGCCCCTATATAAAGATGGGGGAGGGAGGGCTGCGCACCCCTGCTCCTGGCGCCTCCCTCTCCCCTCGTAACACCTCTCCCTCTCGCTGAGCTTGGCGAAGCCCTGCCGAGATCGCCGCTACTTCCACCACCACGTCGTCGTGCTGCTGGATCTCCATCAACCTCTCCCTCCCCCTTGCTGGATCAAGAAGGAGGAGACATCTTCCCCAACCGTACGTGCGTTGAACGCGGAGGTGCCGTCCATTCGGCACTAGGATCTTCGGTGATTTGGATCACGACGAGTACGACTCCCTCAACCCCGTTCTCTTGAATGCTTCCACGCGTGATCTACAAGGGTATGTAGATGCACTCCTCTCTCTCGTTGCTAGACGACTCCATAGATTGATATTGGTGAAGCATAGAAATTTTTTTATTTTCTGCAACGTTCCCCAACAACTGTAACCATAGAGCTTTCCACCAGCCATATATGCATGTAGTATAGCATTATTCTTTCATTACTCTCTATGTGTTACATTGCCAGCATATTCCATGTGCTTACCTGTTTCGGGCTGCAACGTTCATGTTGCGGAGTTTTTAGACGATGAGTAAGATGCCTTAGGATCGTGGTTCTATACTCAGTGATGCTGTTGGAGTTGATGGACTCACTTTATCTTCCAAGGCTTCCGCTGTTATCGTTATTAGATGGCCTTAAGCCATATTTATTGTAATAAGCTATCTTTGGAGACATTCGATGTAATAAGTGTCTGATTGCTACTCTGTTATAAATCCTTCGAGTATTGTGCGTGTCAGCATTACTGATCCAGGGATGACACTGATGCACAGAGATTAGACTGTTTGAGGTCTGCTCGCTACAAGATGGTATCAGAGCACACGCTGACTTTAGGACACGACCACTAAGCTAAAGCCCTAGATCACTACTCTCTCTTCTCATTTCTGACTCCTCATCTTTTCTACCCTCTTTTAGGATGGCGGATGCAAGGAACAAGTTCACGCAACCGGATGAAGATACACCCTTTGGACGACACCTGAAGGAAGTCACTAGATACCTGAACATCAGAGTACCAAGCTTCACCGGGACCTACAACACCACTTTACCTAAAGAGGAGCACTGGATGATTCAAGTTCAAGTTCCAGGAAGGACATTCATGCCCGTCACTGAGCCCATAGAGTTTTCCTTTGATGCACCTACCTAGAGTCTAGGAAAGAGCATGGCAGCCCACATCACCATGGGACGCATTGGAGAAGTTTACCACAAGGAGCTTAAGGATACTATCTACCAGATTTGTGGGCGCCGAGATGAGCAATGGGAGATGATCAGCACTAGGAAAGACAGATCAATTGCAGCTTTCATCAAGGAGTTAAACCAGCACATTCGACGCCAGGAGAACTAGATGTGCGCAGGCATGATGGATCTGAAGAAGGCCATGACCAAGATCACGGAACTGGAGGAAGAACTCAAGTCTACACGCGATGGATATGAGGAGGAAATAGCAATGCTAGTAGAGAAGAATGATGATCTGAAGAAGCTAAGAGTGTTTATGGGATTTCCCGCAACTGGAGAAGACGAAGATGGCACTTGTCCAGAGAACTACATCATCATCGACGACACCGACTCGGACCCGGACGATAGTGATGATGACTATGTTGATGAAGCTGGAGCAGATATCATGGAGTCTTCATCGGAGCAGTTTTTCTAGTAGACCACCATAACAGTAGTAGTATTTCCCTCCATGTATCTAGTATAGTTTGAGCACTTTTGTAACGATAGATAGACCATTGTATGCCCTTGCTTGATTGAATGAAGTGTTTTGAGTGCATTTGTCTCATGTGAATATGGGTAGTGTTTTCCCTCTAGACCTCATTCTATTCTGTATTCTCATCTTTTCTAAACCCTCAGATGCCTCCGAGACGCGACAATGGATTTGCTTTCCCACCGAAACTCACTCAGTTGATCCAGCTGTAGAATGCCTTGATGTAGTTGTTAGTCCAGAATCAGAATCAGGGGAACAACAACAACAACAACCCACCACCACCACCACCTGTTGATCACTTAACCCGTTTTCTTAGGCTAAATCCGCCGGTGTTCTCCAGTAGCACCGAGCCGATTGTTGCAGATGATTGGCTTCGCAAGACAGCCAGGGAGTTGACCACTGTAGGATGCACAGATGCAGAGAAGGTGCAATTTGCCGCACATCAGCTTGAAGGACCCGCAGCATCATGGTGGGATAATTTCACAGCCACCTATCCAGTAGACACTGTCACATGGGATCAGTTTCAGCAGGCTTTCCGTACTGCTCATGTTTTAGCAGGAGCTATGGCCATGAAGAAGCGTGAGTTTCGCAACTTACGCCAGGGAGGACATACAGTTGGCCAGTATGTGGATGACTTTAGTAAGCTAGCATGTTATGCCCCAGATGATGTTGCTACGGATGCAGCCAAGCAAGAGAAGTTTCTGAAAGGACTGAATGATGAGCTGAGTATGCAGTTGATGGTAGCCAATTTCAATAACTACCAGGAGTTGGTAGATAGAGCTCTCATGATTGAAGGGAAGCAGCAGCAGATCGAGAACCGCAAGAGGAAGTATGGACAAGGGAAGTACAATTCTGGAGCACAGCAGAA
Source organism: Triticum timopheevii (assembly GCA_963921465.1). NCBI lineage: Eukaryota > Viridiplantae > Streptophyta > Magnoliopsida > Poales > Poaceae > Triticum > Triticum timopheevii. The sequence continues at coordinate 463,157,390 of OY997272.1, read as the reverse complement.
GCCACGTTTCACCCCAAAATCGGGAGGACAGTTCCAGCATACCCATGGAGGTGGTAGCTCACACAACCATAATGGTTCCAAGAATGGTAACGGGAATGGAGGATGCAATGGCCAGAACCGTACCAATCCCTCAACACCAGCCAAGAGAGATTTGAGTCAAGTCACTTGCTTTAAGTGCCAGAAGACTAGACATTACTCCAATGAATGTCCTGAAGGTCAGAATGGAAATAGCAATGGAAGCACGGGGAAGAAGCCGAACCCTTTCAACCGGGGCAGGTGAACCACGTTAATGTGGAGGAGATTGAAGCCCAACCAGATGCAGTAATAGGTAAGTTTTTGGTTAAGTCATTTACTGCACTCGTTCTTTTTGATACTGGTGCATCGCATTCATACATATCAAGGGGATTTGTGGATAAGTATAAACTGCCCACCATGGTTCTAGGAACACCCATGTTATTAACCTCACCAGGAGCGGAGTATATGGCCAATCGAGGATGTTTTCAAGTGCCGTTGAGTATAGGCAAGCATGTCTTCCCCTCAGACTTAATCATTTTGGAATCTCAAGGTTTGGATGTGATTCTGGGTATGGATTGGCTATCGATGAATGGAGGAAACATCGATTGTGCCAGTAAGTCGATTTTGCTTACTACCCCAGAAGGGAGGCTGATCAAGTATGTATCAAGACATGAGCCGAAGAGGATGCACGTAAATTCCTTATTAGGAGTTGTGCAGGAGGAAGTACCAGTAGTGAAGGATTTTCCTGATGTATTTCCAGAAGAGTTGCCAGGCATGCCACTGGATAGAGACATCGAGTTTTTGATTGAGCTTTTGCCAGGCACAGGACCAATATCTAAGAGACCGTACCGGATGCCCGCTAAGGATTTGGAGGAAATTAAGAAGCAGATTAAAGAGTTACTGGATAAAGGTTATATTCTCCCAAGTTCTTCGCCTTGGGGATCACCAGTACTTCTAGTGGAAAAGAAGGATGGCTCATTAATGATGGTTGTTGACTATCGGGGACTGAATGCAGTAACAATCAAGAACAAGTACCCACTGCCGATGATCAATGATATCTTTGACCGATTGCAAGGAGCAAAGGTATTTTCCAAGATTGATTTGCGATCAGGATACCATCAGTTGAAGATTTGAGAGCAGGATATACCTAAGATGGCTTTTACCACCAGGTACGGGCTATATGAGTATACCGTTATGTTATTTGGTCTGACTAACGCACCTGCCTATTTCATGAACATGATGAACAAAGTATTTATGGAGTTTCTGGATAAGTTCGTTGTGGTATTCATTGATGATATTTTGGTCTACTCAAAGAACAAAGAAGAGCATAAGGAGCATTTGCGTTTGGTATTGGAGAAGCTCAAAGAACACCAGTTATATGCCAAGTTCAGCAAGTGTGAATTTTGGTTGAAGGAAGTTGGATTCCTCGGACATGTTATATCGGGAGAAGGTATAGCAGTAGACCCCACCAGGGTTGTCACCGTGACAAACTGGGTAGCACCAACAACAGTTCGAGAGATCCAGAGTTTTCTTGGGCTGGCAGGATACTACCAGAGATTTGTTGAGAACTTCTCAAAGATTGCAAAACCTATGACGGAACTGTTGAAGAAGGATACCAAGTTCATTTGGACTAAGGAATGTGAGGCCAGTTTCCAGGAATTGAAGAAACCTTTGGTTACCTCGCCAGTGTTGATTTATCCAGATCAGAGCAAGGATTACGAGGTGTATTGCGACGCTTCGCGTCGAGGACTTGGAGCAGTGCTTATGCAGGAGGGGAGAATTGTTTCGTATGCTTCATGACAGCTTAAACCTCATGAGTTAAATTATGCCATGCATGATTTGGAGTTAGCAGCCGTAGTGCATGCATTGAAGACATGGAGACATTTTCTTATCGGAAATCATTGTGAGGTGTCCACGGATCACAAGAGTTTGAAGTACATTTTCACACAGAAGGAGTTGAATCTCAGGCAAAGGAGATGGTTGGGACTCATCAAGGATTATGATATGAGATTGCATTACCACCCGGGGAAGGCTAAGTAGTAGCCGACGTGTTGAGCCGTAAGAGCCATGTCAATACATTCATGACCGGGGAGTTACCAAAGGAGTTAGCCGAGGACCTTCGTGAACTATGTTTAGAGATAGTTCCGAGAGGCTATGTAGCAGCATTGGAGATTTAGTCGACTTTGATGGACAAGATCAGAGAAGCCCAGAAGACCGACAAGGAGATTGCCGAGATAAGGGAGAAGATGAGCAAAGGAAAAGCTAAAGGTTTTCGTGAGGATGAGCATGATACCTTATGGTTTGAAGACCGTGTTTATGTGCCTAATGACCCGGAGATCAGGAAGTTGATTCTATAGGAGGCCCATGATTCACCGTATTCGATTCACCTAGGAAATACCAAGATATATTTGGATTTGAAGGACACTTTCTAGTGGACCGGAATGAAGAAGGATATTGCGGAGTATGTAGCAGTTTGTGATGTATGTCAGAGAGTAAAGGCAGAGCATCAGAAGCCAGCGGGATTGTTACAACCATTGCTGATACCTGAATGGAAGTGGGATAAACTGGGCATGGATTTTATCACGGGATTGCCTAGGACTCATTCAGGCTATGACTCGATTTGGGTTGTAGTTAATCGTTTGACGAAGGTAGCACATTTCATTCCAGTGAAGACAACTTACACCAGTGCTAAGTTGGCCAAGATATACATGACCAGGATCGTATGTCTGCATGGATTTCTGAGGAGCATTGTATCAGATAGAGGAACCCAGTTTACCTCAAAGTTCTGGAATCAGTTGCATGAAACTTTGGGTACCAGGCTAGAGTTCAGTACAACTTTTCATCCGCAGACAGATGGACAAACCGAGAGAGTCAATCAGATTTTGGAGGATATGCTGAGAGCTTGTGCGCTAGATTACGGATCTAGTTGGGACGACAATTTGCCATATGCAGAGTTCTCTTACAACAAGAGTTATCAATCCAGCTTGAAGATGGCCCCTTTCGAAGCTTTATACGAAAGGAGGTGCAGGACTGCGTTGTCGTGGGATGAAGTTGGAGTCTGAATGGAAAGTGAAGTTGATTCGCGACAGGCTCAAGGTAGCCCAGTCCAGGCAGAAAAGCTATGCAGATTCAAAATGCAAGGAGATAGTTTACGAAGTCGGAGATAGAGTCTATCTTCGTGTATCACCACTCCGAGGAGTTAAGCGTTTTGGAGTCAAGGGAAAGTTAGCACCGCGTTTTGTGGGACCATACAAAGTTTTGGAGCGTATGGGAGAAGTTGCATACAAGTTGGAATTGCATGAGGGATTGTTAGGAGTTCACGACGTGTTCCACGTTTCTCAGTTGAAGAAGTGCCACGTAGAGATGGCTGATATACCACTGAGAGATACAGTGCCGCTAGAGGCGATTCAGTTGGACAGTAATTTGACCTATGAGGAGAAACCAGTTAAGATTCTTGAGTATGCCAGTCGAGTCACCCGCAGCAAGGTTATCAAGTTTTGCAAAGTTCAGTGGATCCACCACACCGAGGATGAAGCCACCTGGGAGAGAGAGGAAGATCTACTGAAGGACCACCCTCACCTATTTTCTAGCCAACCCGAATCTCGAGGGCGAGATTCATCTTAAGGGGGGTAGGTTTGTAACATCCCAAATTTCAAATGTTATACAATAGATCATCATTGCATATCATACTTTATTGCATTTTGTCTCGATCCTAGAAATTCTACGCAACTCAAGGACCCACGGAGAGAGTTGGGGATTTCGTAAATTTCATTTTTGAGTTTTCTCAAATTTTGGAAATAGGATAATTTGATTTTATTTATTTTATCTTCAATTATTTCAAATTATAAATATGAGAGGGGGAATAAAATGACTTTCCCAAAACAAAGAAATATTGAGGATTTAATAAAAAAATCAAATACGATTTTATTTTGGATTTTATTGCTATTTTATTTGAATTTAGGAAAAATGCGCATTTTGTCCGGCTTGATTTTACAAGTCGGGGAAAATTTATTTCGGAATTTTTGGAGTCCGTTTAGTATTTCTTTCGTTTGTTTTACTGCGCGAAAATTATTTTAAAAAAATCCGAACCGACTACGGGCCGGGATCGGCCAGGACTCCCCTAGCCGGGGCCTTTATATATCGCCACCCCGGGCCGCCGTTAGCCCCAGCCCACCCAAGCCGCCTCCGCCGCCCAAACCCTAGCCGCCGCTAGCCCGCGCTGCCGCCGCCCAAACCCTAGCCGCCGCCAGCTTGCGCCGCCACCGCCGCCGCCGGACCCGCACGCCGAGGTTGACCCCACCGCCGCCGCCTTTTTTTAGAAAAACCGTTCGGTTTTTCCGTCTGTTTTTCGTCAGTTTTTTTAGATTCGTTTTGTTTTAGATCGGTTTTTTTTGGAATTAGCGAGTGTTCGCTCATTCGTTCGTTTTAACGAACGCGTTCATCATTTAGATCCAGATAACGAATGTTCATTCCTTAATCTGTTCGTCATTTTTCATTTTCTCGGATTTATTCCGCGATTTTTCTGATCGCGGTTTCTGATCCAATTTTCGTTTTAGTATAACTTTTAGCTCGTTTATCGGAATCTGGCGATTCAAGCGCCTACTGTTTCGTCTCGAAACCCTCTTTCTGAATAATCTACTCAAACAAGTTTTTGCTTCTGTAAAATTTGACTTAGGTCCAGATTAGTAAACGAAGCCTGTTTCTTTCGCCGTTAGACTTTCGTTGCTTCGTTCGATTTGATTCTTTTTGCAAACCGGAGTTCTTAAGTTGAACTTTCTGGTTAGATCTCTTATTTGAGTTTTACCTGTGCATTAGATAAGTACTTATTATATGCTTGTTTGTTTGTTTGTTTGCGATAGAGTACCCGGATTGCGCCGCTTGCTACTTCGAAACCCTAGGTTTCACGGATCATCAGCAAGGCAAGTAACACTTTGATCATATCCCTTTTCTTACCCAGTTTTTATGCATTAGATCAATCCTTAAACAATTGCATTATTAGGATCTGATTAATATGTGGGTTTTGGGATGTAGATGAGGTAGTACCTATCACCTGTTTTATTTTCAAACCCTTGGGAGTTACTTCTAAGTTTGCTTATTATGCCATGCTATGCTAGTAGATGTGGATTGGGTGAGTGTATCCATGACAAATGTGAGATTGTTAATTAATGGTTTGTTAAGGTGGAAACTTTAATACACATCTGGGTGGATTGAGGTACTTGGGTATTCCAGGATTGCCTGTTTGTTTTTGGACTGCCACCCAGGCTCAAAGGGATCATAAGATTATTCATACTAGAAACTTCTGTGTGCAACCACATGCTATTATGGGCTCTAGCATAGTTGACTAATCGTGCGAACTCTTACAGTGGTAGACTAGCAGATGTAGGGAAAAGTAGGTGTACAGTTCTACCCATCGTAAGGTGCTAGCGCTTCTGAAAGACTATGTCTCGGTCATCCGTTTCTCAAACACCATGTAGTGCGAGAAAACCAACGGAGGAGATCGAGTCATGTGGGGAAAAGTGCGCAAACCTCTGCAGAGTGTATAAACTAATCATGATTAGCCGTGTCCCCGGTTATGGACGTTTTGACTATCTAGTTCTTGGATTACTCGACATGTTACTTTAATTAATATTGTTGATTTTTTATTGATGATATCTCTAATTGGGATTGAGAATGCTGTCAACCATTCTCAATGTTTAACAACCACCATGATAGTTAAATAAATTTATTCCTTTGCAGTAGGGAAAAATTGGCTTTACGCAAAACTGTAACCATAGAGCTTTCCACCAGCCATATATGCATGTAGTATAGCATAATTCTTTCATTACTCTCTATGTGTTACATTGCCAGCATATTCCATGTGCTGACCCGTTTCGGGCAGCAACGTTCATGTTGCAGACTTTTCAGACAACGAGTAAGATGCCTTAGGATCATGGTTCTATACTCAGTGATGCCGTTGGAGTTGATGGACTCACTTTATCTTCCAAGCCTTCCGCTGTTATCGTTATTAGATGGCCTTAAGCCATATTTATTGTAATAAGCTCTCTTTGGAGACATTTGGTGTAATAAGTGTGTGATTGCTACTCTGTTATAAGTCCTTCGAGTACTGTGCTTGTCAGCATTACTTATCCAGGGATGACACTGATGCACAAAGATCAGACTGTTTGAGGTCTGGTCGCTACATATCCATGCTAGTTTATTTTCTTTTTCTTGCTTTCTTCTTCTTGTGTGTTTAAATAACCTTAAGAAAAACCAAAAACATTAGTTATAGCTTTTAGTCAGTTTACTTTCCATGCCTGTAGTAGTAGTAATTAAAAGAAAACTCAAAAAGATTTCTCGTTCTTGTTTTGTTTGTTGGGAGCTTTCCCGTGTAAATTGTTTTATTTCTTTTCTTTTCTTTGGGGGTCAAGAGGAGAAGACCATGATGAAAATGTTGAGTGGCTCTCATATGTATTATTATTGATTTAACCAAGAGCCCATATTACCTTGTCTTCTCCCTTGAATTGAATGCTTGCAGATTCCAGCTTAGTCCAATGCACGTGCACTATTATTATTCACACGTTCGGTCGTGCAAGTGAAAGACAATAATGACGATATATGATGAAATGATTGAGATGAGAGAAGCTGGTATGAACTCAACCTCTCTTGTTTTTGTAAATATGATTAGTTCATCGTTCCTGATTCAGCCTATTATGAATTAACATGTTTGCAATGACAATTAGAGATCATAGTGTCTTATGCCATGCTTAATTAGCTAGGAGTTTATAATGGTTTACCTTGCATGCCAACACATGCTATTAAAATGGTTGTGATGTGGTATGATATGGTGGTATCCTCCTTTGAACGATTCGAGTGACTTGACTTGGCACATGTTCACGCATGTAGTTGAAACAAAATCAACATAGCCTCCACGACATTTATGTTCATGGTGGATTATATCCTACTCATGCTTGCACTCAATGTCTATTAATTTTAATGCATGTTCATGACTGTTGTCGCTCTCTAGTTGGTCGCTTCCTAGTCTCTTTCTAGCCTTCACTTGTACTAAGCGGGAATACTGCTTGTGCATCCAAAATCCATAAACCCCAAAGTTATTCCATATGAGTCCACCATACCTTCCTATATGCGTTATCAACCTGGCGTTCCAAGTAAATTTGTATGTGCCAAACTCCAAACCTTCAAATGAAATTATGTTTTGCATGCTCGAATAGCTCATGTATCAACTAGAGTTGTCTATATCTTTCATGCTAGGTGGGTTATTCTCACGAGGAGTGGGCTCTGCTCCTCACGCACGAGAAAATGGCCGGTAACCGGGATGCCCGGTCCCATGCTCAAATCAAATCAAAATAGATGCAAACAAAACTCCCTCAGGATTGTTGTTAGTTGAAGGCACCCGTTGTTTCGGGCAAGCCATGGATTGATGATTGTTGGTGGAGGGGGAGTATAAACTTTACCATTCTATTTGGGAACCGCCTATAATGTGTGTAGCATGGAAGATATCGAGATCTCTCAGTTTTTATGTTGACAGTGAAAGTATACCGCTCAAAATGTTATTTATCTCTATTTCAAAATCGAGCTCTGGCACCTCTACAAATCCTTGCTTCCCTCTACGAAGGCCTATCTATTTACTTTTATGTTGAGTCATCACCCTCTTATTAAAAAGCACCCGCTGGAGAGCACCGCGGTCATTTGCATGCATTACAATTAATTTATATTGAGTACGACTATGACAGGATCTCTTTTACCATGAATTACAATGTTTAGTCAGTCCTTGATCTTTAGAGGTGCTCTGCATTTATGTTTTGCGGGCTCAGAAAGGGCTAGCGAGATACCATCTTGTTATATCATATTATGATTGTTTGAGAAAGTTTTGTCATCCGAGTTTTATTATTATTGCTTGCTAGTTGATTATGCCATTCATATGAGTAAACATGAGACCTAAGTGTTATTGTGAAATGTGGTTAGTTCATAATCTTTGCTAAAAACTTGAATGCTGGCTTTACATATTTGCAACAACAAGAGCAAACAGAGTTTGTAAAAGTGTTTCTTTATCACTTTTGGTTTGTCAACTGAATTGCTTAAGGACAAGAAAAGGTTTAAGCTTGGGGGAGTTGATACGTCTCAGTTGTATCTACTTTTCCAAACACTTTTGCCCTTGTTTTGGACTCTATCTTGCATGATTTGAATGGAACCAACCCGGACTCGTGTTGTTTTCAGCAGAATTGCCATGGTGTTATTTTTGTGCGGAAATAAAAGTTCTTGGAATGACCTGAAAATCCACGGTGCAACTTTTTGGAATTAATAAAAAATATTGGCGAAAGGATCAATGTCAGGGGGCCCACACCTAGTCCACAAGGGTGGGGGGCGCCCCCTTCCTCGTGGGCCCCCTGGAGCTCCACCGACCCCAACTCCAACTCCATATATTCACATTCGGGGAGAAAAAAAATAAGAGAGAAGGATTCATCGCATTTTACGATACGGAGCCGCCGCCAAGCCCTAAACTCTCTCGGGAGGGCTGATTTGGAGTCTGTTCGGGGCTCCGGAGAGGGGAATCCATCGCTGTCATCATCATCAACCATCTTCCATCACCAATTTCATGATACTCACCGCCGTGTGTGAGTAATTCCATCGTAGGCTTGGTGAACGGTGATGGGTTGGATGAGATTTACAATGTAATCGAGTTAGTTTTGTTAGGGTTTGATCCCTAGTATCCATTATGTTTTGAGATTGATGTTGCTATGCCTTTGCTATGCTTAATGCTTGTCACTAGGGCCCGAGTGCCATGATTTCAGATCTGAACCTATTATGTTTTCATGAATATATGTGAGTTCTTGATTCTATCTTGCAAGTCTATAGTCACCTATTATGTGTTATGATCCGTTAACACCGAAGTGACAATAATCGGGATACTTACCGGTGATGATCGTAGTTTGAGGAGTTCATGTATTCACTAAGTGTTAATGCTTTGGTCCGGTACTCTATTAAAAGGAGGCCTTAATATCCCTTAGTTTCCAATAGGACTTCGCTGCCACGGGAGGGTAGGACAAAAGATGTCATGCAAGTTCTTTTCCATAAGCATGTATGACTATATTCGGAATACATGCCTACATTACATTGATGAACTGGAGCTAGTTCTGTGTCACCCTATGTTATAAGTATTACATGAGGAATCACATCCGACATAATTATCCATCACTGATCCAATGCCTATGAGCTTTTCACATATTGCTCTTTGCTTAGTTACTATACCGGTGCCACTTTTACAATTACTACAAAACTGCTACTGTTACTTTTGCTACTGTTACTGTTACTTCCATACTAAGTTGCTACTAAATACTTTGTTGTAGATACTAACTTATCCAGGTGTGGTTGAATTGACAACTCAACTTCTAATACTTGAGAATATTCTTTGGCTCCCCTTGTGTCGAATCAATAAATTTGGGTTGAATACTCTAGCCTCAAAAAATTTTGCGATCCCCTGTACTTGTGGGTTATCAAGACTATTTTCTGGCGCCGTCGCCGGGGAGCATAACTCCATTCTTTGAGTCACTTGGGATTTATATCTGTTGATCACTATGAGGAACTTGAAAGACAAAAGAACTCAGATTTATCCCTCAACTACGAGGGGAGGTAAGGAACTGCCATCTAGCTCTGCACTTGATTCTCCTTCTGTTATGAGTAAACTTGCAACACCTAAACCTACTTCTGCTATTAATTCTGATATGTCGCATGTTATCGATGATGCCACTTCTACTATGCTTGATGCTTATGATGAAACTACTTCTATGCTTGATACTACTGTGCCATTAGGTGAATTTCTTGATGAACAACTTGCTAGGGCTAGAGAGAACGAAATCTTGAAACTGATAACATTGATGAAAGTGATGATGAAGGTTCTCCCCCTAAATATGAATTGCCTATTGTGCCTGAGGGTTATGTTATGGATGAAGAAACTGCTAGAGATTTTCTTGCTTGCAATGATAGATCTGATCTTAAGAAGTTATTAGCTAAGCTTAAAGAGAAGTCTCTGAATGCTAGAACGAAATATGACCCTGCTTTTGCTACATCACCTATCTGTGTTACTGATAAGGATTATAATTTCTCTGTCGATCCTGAGATAATTACTTTGGTTGAATCTGATCCTTTTTATGGCTATGAATCTAAAACTGTTGTGGCACATCTTACTAAATTGAATGATATAGCCACCCTATTCACTAATGATGAGAAAACTCGCTACTTTTATATCCATAAAATATTTCTGTTCTCATTAAAGGGTGATGCTAAAACATGGTTTAACTCTCTTGATCCTAGTTATGTGCGTAGTCCCCAGGATATGATTTATTACTTCTCTGCTAAATATTTCCCTGCTCATAAGAAACAAGCTGCCTTAAGGGAATATATAATTTTGTGCAAATTGGAGAAGAGAGTCTCCCACAAGCTTGGGGGAGGCTTCTCCAATTACTTAATGCTTTACCTGATCATCCTCTCAAGAAAAATGAAATACTTGGTATCTTTTATAATGGACTAATCGATGCTTCCGGAGACCACCTGGATAGTTGTGTTGGTTGTGTTTTCAGGGAAAGAACTGTCGATAAAGCTGAATTTTTATTGAATAATATGTTGACTAATGGAAATAATTGGACACTTCCTGAACCAACTCCAAATCCAACTCCGAAGAAAAGAGGTGTCCTATTTCTCAGGCCAGAAGATATGCAAGAGGCAAAGAAATCTATGAAAGAAAAGGGTATTAAAGCTGAATATGTTAAGAATTTACCTCCTGTTGAAGAAATACATGGCCTTAATATACCACCCATTGAAGAAATACATGGTCTTGATAACCCAACACAGGTAGTAAAGGTAAATTCTCCCTATAGATATGATAAAACTGAAATCTCGTCTACTAAGTTTGCTAGCCAATGCTTGGATGAGTTTGATGACTTTATGGCTAGACAAGAAAATTTCAATGCCTATGTTGGTAGACAATTGAAAAGTAATGCTTATATGATTGGACACTTGAGTGATTATATGTCTAGAGTTAAGAATGAATTTGAACTTATTACTAAACATGCTTCTATGATTACCACTCAAGTAGAACAAGTGCTTAAAGCACAAAATGATTTGCTCAATGAATTAAATGATAAGATAAATGATAATGATGTTAGAGTTATGACAAGAACGGGTAAAATGACTCAGGAACCTTTGTATCCTGAGGGCCACCCTAAGAGAATTGAGCAAGATTCTCGGAGAAATAATGTTGATGCACCTAGGACATCTGACGTGACAATTCCACGAGAGTTGGCGCCCACCATGGGGCCAGTGCATGGTGGATTTGAGTTCTTGAAGGGCAGCTTCGAAGGGCTCAAGGGATACGCTATGGGCTGGATGACCAAGAGTCGTGGCGGCAAGCTCTACATCGACGATGCAGGCTAGGGCCCTGACGCCGGCCCAATTGAGTACGGGTACCGGGTCCCCTTTCGGCGGAATCCACGCCTTCATCGGCAAGATTGGTGAATTGGGCCCTGGGCCGGACATCTGCATCGACATCGTCGAGACGGCTCAGCGTGCGAGACACGCCCAGGCTCAGCCTGCCGTGAAGCTTGCCTTTGTGGGATGCATCCATGGAGGGGAACTCTCTGAAGGATCTGTGTCTGGCGGTGAGATGGCCATCTACTCTGATGGTGAGTCATCCACGGGTGAGACGGATTCGTTGTATCAATTGGAAGACGGTGACTTGGGGGTTGTTCCGATGGCAGCAGTATTCCGGACCTCTTTGAGCCGCCGAGTAGAGTTGGGATCTTCATGGCTGGCACGCAACCCGTTCAAAACTCTACGGCTGCGACAACGATAACCTCCGGGTCAGCGGCAGCCAGGGAAGGAGGCCCTGTGGGCCCGCCGGCTTAGGTTCTGATGGATTTAATGGATAAGATGACAGCTCTATTAACCGTTGTGGTCAACCCGGCGGATCAAGCTCAACATGATGTAGAAGTGGCGCAGTTAAAGCAGGATATAGTGCAAGCTAAGGAAGACCTGGAGGCGGAAGACATTAGGATGACCGCAGAGCGGGCGGCTCTGGATGCTCAAGCTCAGCGGATTCAGTCATAGGCTTTCCAGCTCACGATGGATCAGAACGCGTCAAATGAGGTCATGAGGAGAAGGTACCAGAAGACTCAATCCCGTCTGCCTCCGGTTTATGACCCTCGAAACCTCTTCTTTACACCTGGTGCAGGGCCCAGTAACCCGCCGGAGGTAAACCGGGTTGCAACGCCCGGGGCTAGGATGCCGGTTCAGCCACATGTGACGGGGACCCCTCGTCCAAATACTACTCCACCTCACTATGTACCAACACCACCGGGTCATTATTCTAACCCTCTGGAGAACATGACTGGCGGCATGATTGGTGGCTCTCCCTGTGGATGGAGACTCTCCGACGGTGGTTGAAACACGAAGGGTTAGAGAACTTCTTCAGACGGCTTTGGCGCAGCAGGAGGCGTACTCTTACAGCCAATACATGATTCATTCAACCCCTTGCCCAAACCGGAGCCCGAGTTATAGCAGGCACATGGATTCAACAGCTGTTTCAAGCAACGCCCAGCGTCGTGACCAGCCAGGCGGGCATGACCCGGCTTGTGATGGAGCTCCTAACGTGGTTGATTAGCAAAGAATACGTCAAGAGGCTGAGCAAGTGGCTCAGCATGCGGCTGAGCAGGCGGCTCAGCGGGCAGCTAACCAGTCTTTTCCGGTTTATCCAACGACTTCTATTGAGGCAGGCATGACCACGAGAACTGGAGGTGTCCCTTGTCTGGTGCCGGTTCTATGTAATGAGTGTTTGCCCAAGGATTTCAAGGGGCCTCGGAAGGTGCCCAATTACACGGCCGATTTACAGTCCCGGGCATGGATTGAAAGCTATGAGATGGCCATGGAGCTACTGGAAGTCAGTGATGCTACAATGGCCAAGTACTTCACCATGATGTTGGATGGAACGGCCCGCACTTGGTTGAAGGGGCTGCCATCTAATTCCATCGATTCATGGACAGAGTTAAAAGCCCAGTTTATTCAGAACTTCAAATATACATGCAAGCAGCCCATGTCAATTGTGGATTTGACTAATTGCAAGCAAGAGGAGGGCGAGTCCACGACCCATTGGGTACGCCGGGTCAATGCCATAATACATTCGTCTGATAAGATGGATGCCGGCTCTGCAGTCTTAATGTTGGAGAAAAATTGCCATTTTACGCCTCTGAAAATGAAGCTGTGGCGGCTCAAATGCGATTGTAATGACATGGGCCAGTTGATGGCGGCTCTAGTCAAATACGCCGACTCTGATAGTACTAAGGATCCCGAGTCTGATGATGAGAAGATAGGGAAGGGAAAGAAGAACGGCAATGCCAAGGGTCCTCAGCATAACCCGGCAAATCAAGGAGGCAATAATAAAAGTAAGGCTGATGGTAGCTCGGAGTTTGTGGCTAACACCAATGCGCAGGGAAACAACCAACGACGTAAAGGGAGACCACCTCCTCGGTCCGGCGGGTCAAGTCCCACTCTTGAGCAGTTGCTAAATGAGCCTTGCCCAAGGCACGGTACTCAGCAGAAACCGACCACTCACCTGTGGAAGGACTGTACGATCATGAAGGCCTTCAAGAACTCTAACATGTTTGACAGCAATCATGGTCCGGGCGGCGGTTTTCATGGCCCGGGCGGCGGTTCAAATTCGAGTTTTCAAGGCTCCCAGGGTAATCAAGGTGGTTATAATCAGCAATCTGGCCAGGGAGGTCAGCAGCAGCAGCAATCTGGATATCAGAGTAATCCAAAGCAACTGAATAGTGGACAGTATCATGTGATTACCACCAGTTTGTGCAAACGGGACTAGAAGCTTCATAAGAGGGCTGTGAACGCTGTTGAGCCAGCAGTTCCTCGTTAATTGAGATGGTCTGAGCAGCCTATCCTATGGATTAGGGAAGATCACCCTCCCCGGATTGACAATCCAGGTCACTTGGCCTTGGTGGTGGCACCTCAGGTTGGTGGATATAAATTCACTAAGGTACTCATGGATGGAGGTAGCAGCATCAATATCCTCTATTATGATACTTTCCGTCACATGGGATTGACTGATAAAATTCTTAAGACGTCCAACACTGTTTTCCATGGAGTGGTGCCTGGTAAGTCGGCATACCCAGTGGGCAAGATTGAACTGGAAGTGGCCTTTGGTGATGAGCATGATTCTAGGGCTGAGAAGTTAACTTTTGAGGTGGTTAAAATCAAGAGCGCGTATCACGCCCTGTTTGGACGACCGGCTTATGCCAAATTCATGGCACAGCCATGTTAATGTTTATCTGCAGCTCAAGATGTCAGGTCATAAGGGCACCATCATAGTGCATGGGAGTCGGAAGATAGCCTTGGAATGTGAGGAAGGCGATGCTGATTACGCTGAATCTGTTTGTGCAGCAGAGGAGTTGAAGTTTTACAAGGACAACGTTGACCCGGCGGACATGACGTCTTTGAAGAAGCCAACCACAGAACATGAGCCGGTGATGAAGTTTAAGTCGGCCGATGACACCAATCTTGTTGATTTTGTTCCGGGCGACTCATCTAAGCAGCTCTGTATTAGTGCTAACCTGGATCCCAAATAGGAAAGCGCGCTCATCGAGTTCATCCATGAGAACCGGGACATCTTTGCATGGAAGCCTTCTGACATGACGGGTGTACCGAGAGAACTCGCTGAGCACACTCTCAATATTGAACCAAAATTTAAATCGGTCAAGCAGTTTCTTAGGCGGTTCAATGAAGAGAGGCGTAAAGCCATTGGTGAGGAAGTGGCCCGGCTCTTGGCGGCCGCGTTCATTGTTGAAGTTTTTCAACCAGAGTGGTTGGCTAACCAGGTGCTTGTGCTTAAGAAGAATGGCACCTGGCGTATGTGTGTGGATTACACGGATTTAAACAAGGCTTGTCCGGCTGATCCCTTTGTTCTCCCTCGTATTGATCAAATCATTGATGCTACGGCGGGTTGTGAGCGTTTGAGCTTTTTGGATGCTTATTCTGGTTATCATCAGATCAAGATGGCAGTTAAAGACTAGGAGAAGACGGCTTTTATTACTCCGTTTGGATCCTTCTGCTATGTGTCTATGCCTTTTGGGCTTAAGAGTGCCTAGGCGACTTATCAGCGATGTGTGCAGAACTGTCTTCACAATCAGATTGGGCGCAATGTTCATGCTTATGTGGACGACATTGTGGTAAAGTCCAGAGAGAAGGAGACCTTGATAGATGATCTGAAGGAAACCTTTGATAATCTCCGGGTCTATAAGATGATGCTTAACCCGGCGAAGTGCGTTTTTGGTGCGTCAGCAGGCAAGCTTTTGGGTTTTCTGGTTTCTAACAGAGGCATTGAAGCTAAACCAGAGAAGATCAAAGCCATCACATCCTTAGCTAAGCCGGCGTGTATCAATGATGTTCAGTGCTTGGCGAGTCGTATCGCAGCCTTAAGCTGGTTCATAAGCCAGTTAGGTGAGAAAGCCATACCGATGTATCAGATGATGAAGAAGACAAACGACTTTGTCTGGAGTGATGCTGCTAACGCTGCCTTTGAAGATTTGAAGAGACAGCTAGTTGAGCTACCGGTCCTTGCTGCTCCCATTGATAAGGAGCCATTATTGTTATATGTGGCTACTAACACACGTGCTGTCAGTGTGGCTATTGTGGTGGAGCGCAAGGGAGCTGGCAGTTGGAGGGCTCGGGGGCTGGAGTTGTTTTAGCTTCCCCTCGAGGTGACAAATTTTGTTATGTGCTACGGTTGATGTTTCCCTGTACTAACAATGCAGCTGAGTATGAGGCCTTGATCCATGGTCTTTGGATGGCTAAGGAGATGAGTTTAAGCTGGGTAAGGTGCTTTGGTGACTCTGATTTGGTGGCTCAACAAGTATCAGTCAAGTGGGATTCCAAGGATCCTCTCATGGCAGCTTATCACCGTGAGGTTGATGCCATTGCTGGACACTTCAAGGGTTACCAAGTGGAACACATTGATCGCAGAAAGAATGAGGCGGCTGATCCTTTAAGACGGCTGGGATCTCAGCGTAAGCGGGTGCCACCTAATACCTTCTTGGATATTCTGCATAACCCTTCTGTCAAGTTGCCTACAGAGGAAGAGTTGGTCGTATCTGACCCGGAAGCACAATTGGTGGCGGCTCTTCATGTCATCCCAGATTGGACAGTGCCATACTTGGCTTACATGACCCGGGGCGAGTTACCTGAGGATGAAACCTTGGCCAGGTAGATAACCCGGCGGTCTAAGTCAATGACAATTGCCAATGGCGAGTTACATCATCGCAGTGTCACTGGGGCGTTTCAGCGTTTTGTTTCTCCTGAGGAAGGTCAAGAAATTCTTCGTGAGATTCATGAAGGAGATTGTGGCCATCATGCCGGTTCAAAGTCCCTTGTGGCCAAGGCTTTTCGTCATGGATTTTACTGGCTGACGGCTCACGCTGATGCGGAGGATCTGGTCAGTAAATGTGACGGTTGTCAGAAGTTCTCAAGACGTGCCCACGTGCCGACTCAAGAGGTGAGGATGATTCCAATTGCTTGGCCGTTTGCAGTCTGGGGACTCAACATGGTTGGGCCTTTTAAAAGTTCCAAAGATAAAAAGACCCACCTCTTGGTGGCGGTTGACAAATTCACAAAGTGGGTTGAGGCAGAGCCAGTTAGTAAGTGTGATGCAGCCACGGCGGTTCAGTTCATGAAAAAGGTGATCTTTCGTTTTGGCTTTCCACATAGCATTATAACTGGTAATGGTACTAATCTGTCCAAAGGCGCCATGGAGGAGTTCTGTCAACGTGAGCATATTCGGCTTGATGTTTCATCAGTAGCTCACCCCCAATCCAATGGTCAGGCTGAAAGAGCCAATCAGGAAATCTTAAAAGGCATCAAGCCCCGGCTTTTAGTTCCTTTGCAATGGACGTCAGGTTGTTGGGTTGAGGAGTTACCTTCTGTGAGATGGAGCATCAATACTACTCCTAATAGGTCTACGGGTTGCATGCCTTTCTTCATGGTTGACGGAGCAGAGGTGGTTCTACCTAGTGACATCCGTCATGACTCGCCCCGTGTGGCGGCTTACATTGAAGCTTACAACGAACAAGCCCGTCAGGATGCACTTGACCTATTAGATGAAAAACATGACTTGGCAGCAGCCCGCTCGACGATTTACCAATAGGACCTGCACCGTTATCACAGCCGCCGGGTTAAGTCCAGAACCTTTCAAGAAGGAGATTTGGTGCTCCGGCTCATCCAGGATCAAACTGATGCACACAAGTTATCCCCACCTTGGGAAGGGCCCTTTATGGTCAGCAAGAACGTGAACAACGGGTCATACTATCTTGTCGACGTTCGAGAGCACAAAGACTCACGTAAGTCAGAGGAAGTGACCCGCCGGCCGTGGAATATTGCTCATCTTCGGCCTTACTACACTTGAGCCACCGGCTCTCATGATGTACATATTTTGATGATGTATATATTATGATAAGTAATAAAGCAGGACCTCTGTCCTTTTCATCCTCAATGATCATATGGCTTCATCATCATCATTTCAAACGACCAATTGGGGGCTAATCGTATTCGAATCTAGCTTAACCCTCTTGCTCCGGCTCATGATCGTATTCGAATCTACCCGTTAAACCTCATGGTCACTAGGGGGCTTCCTGTTCAAACATAGGTCATATTCGAACCAAAGAGAACATAGCTGTCGGTACCCTCTTGATCGGCACACTGCCAAACTCACTAGGTTCAACACTAATCCCGAAAGTATAGGGAGTGTGCGATGATGATCATATCAATCTTGGAACCACTTCCAACACACATCGTCACTTCACCCTCAACTAGCCTCTGCTTATTCTGTAACTCCTGTTTCGAGTTACTAATTTTTAGCAACCGAACAAGTATCAAATACCCAGGGGTTGCTATAAACACAAGTAAGGTACACATCAATAACCTGTATATCAAATATACCCTTGTTCACTTTGCCATCCTTCTTATCCACCAAATATTCAGGGCATTTCCGCTTCCAGTGACCATTTCCTTTGCAGTAGAAGCACTCAGTTTTAGGCTTTAGTCTAGCTTTGGGCTTCTTCACGGAAGTGACAACTTGCTTGCCATTCTACATGAAGTTCCCTTTCTTTCCCTTTGCCCTTTTCTTGAAACTAGTGGTCTTGTCAATCATCAACACTTGATGCTCTTTCTTGATTTCTACCTTCATCGATTTCATCATCATGAAAAGCTCGGGAATCATTTTCGTCATCCCTTGAATACTATAGTTCATCACGAAGTTCTACTAACTTGGTAATGGTGACTAGAGAACTCTGTCAATCACTATCTTATCTGGAAGATTAACTCCCACTTGATTCAAGCGATTGTAGTACCCAGACAATCTGAGCACATGCTCACTGCTTGAGCTATTCTCCTCCATATTTTAGCTACAGAACTTGTTGGAGACTTCATATCTGTCAACTCGGGTATTTTCTTGAAATATTAACTTCAACTCCTGGAACATCTCATATGGTCCATGACGTTCAAAACGTCTTTGAAGTCCCAATTCTAAGCCGTTAAGCATGGTGCACTAAACTATCAAGTAGTCATCATATTGAGCTAGCCAAAAGTTCATAACATCTGCATCTGCTCCTGCAATAGGTCTGTTACCTAGCGGTGCATCAAGGACATAATTCTTTTGTGCAGAAATGAGGATAAACCTCAGATCACGAACCCAGTCCGCATCATTGCCACTATCATCTTTCAACTTAGTTTTCTCTGGGAACACATATAAAACCTAGGGAAGCAACAACGTGAGCTATTGATCTACAACATTATTTGCAAAATACTATCAGGACTAAGTTCATGATAAATTAAAGTTCAATTAATCATATTACTTAAGAACTCCCACTTAGATAGACATCCCTCTAATCATCTAAGTGATCACGTGATCCAAATCAACTAAACCATGTCCGATCATCATGTGAGATGGAGTAGTTTTCAATGGTGAACATCACTACGTTGATCATATCTACTATATGATTCACGCTCGACCTTTTGGTCTCTAGTGTTCCCAGGCCATATCTACATATGCTAGGCTCGTCAAGTTTAACCCGAGTATTTCTGCGTGTGCAAAATCGGCTTGCACCCGTTGTAGGTGAACGTTGAGCTTATCACACCCTATCATCACGTGGTGTCTCGGCACGACAAACTTTGGCAATGGTGCATACTCAGGGAAAACACTTATACCTTGAAATTTAGTGAGAGATCATCTTATAAAGCTACCGTTGAACTAAGCAAAATAAGATGTATAAAAGATAAACATCACATGCAATCAAAATATGTGACATGATATGGCCATCATCATCTTGTGCCTTTGATCTCCATCTCCAAAGCATCATCATGATCTCCATCATCACCGGCATGACACCATGATCTCCATCATCTTAATCTATATCAATGTGTCGTCACATGGTCGTCTCACCAACTATTGCTCTTGCAACTATTGCTATCGCATAACGATAAAGTAAAGCAATTATTTGGCACGTGCATCTTATGCAATAAAGAGACAACCATAAGGCTTCTGCCAGTTGCTGATAACTTCAACAAAACATGATCATCTCATACAACAACTTATATCTCATCACGTCTTGACCATATCACATCACAACATTCTCTGCAAAAACAAGTTAGACGTCCTCTACTTTGTTGTTGCAAGTTTTATGTGGCTGCTACGGGCTTAGCAAGAACCGGTCTTACCTACGCATCAAAACCACAACGATATTTAGTGTTGTTTTACCCTTCAACAAGGACCGAGCGTAGCCACACTCGATTCAACTAAAGTTGGAGAAACTGACACCCGCCAGCCACCTGTGTGCAAAGCACGTCGGTAGAACCAGTCTCGCATAAGCGTACGTGTAATGTCGATCCGGGCCGCTTCATCCAACAATACCGCCGAATCAAAGTATGAAATGCTGGTAAGCAGTATGACTTGTATCGCCCACAACTCACTTATGTTCTACTCGTGCATATAACATCTATGCATAAACCTGGCTTGGATGCCACTGTTGGGTAACGTAGTAATTTAAAAAACTTTCCTACGCACACGCAAGATCATGGTGATGCATAGCAACGAGAGCGGAGAGTGTCGTCCACATACCCTCGTAGACCGTAAGCGGAAGCGCTATGACAACGCGGTTGATGTAGTCGTACGTCTTCATGATCGACCGATCCAAGTACCAAACATATGGCACCTCCGCGATCTGCACACGTTCAGCTCGGTCATGTCCCACGAACTCACGATCCAGTAGAACTTCGAGGGAGAGTTCCGTCAGCACGACGGAGTGATGACGATGTTGATGAAGCTACCGACGCAGGGCTTCGCCTAAGCACCGCTACGATATGACCGAGGTGGATTATGGTGGAGGGGGGCACCGCACATGGCTAAAGATCAATGATCAACTTGTGTGTTCATGAGGTGCCCCCTCCCCCGTATATAGAGTAGAGGAGGGGGAGGGCCGGCCCTCTCTTGGGCGCGCCATAGGGGAGTCCTACTCCCACCGGGAGTAGGACCCCTCCCCCTTCCAAGTTGGAGTAGGAGAGGTAGGAAAGAGGAGGGAGAGAAGAAGGAAAGGGGGGCCGGCCCCCTCACCCAATTCGGATTGGGCTGGGGGGGAGCCCCCTCCTAGGCTTCCTCCTCCTCTATCCCACTAAGGCCCATACACTCCCCGGCGAATTCCCGTAACTCTCGGTACTCCGATAAATACCCGAATCACTCGGAACCTTTCTGATGTCCGAATATAGTCGTCCAATATATCGATCTTTACGTCTCGATCATTTCGAGACTCCTCGTCATGTCCCCGATCTCATCCGGGACTCTGAACTACCTTCGGTACATCAAAACACATAACTCATAATATAAATCATCACCGAACATTAAGCGTGCGGACCCTACGGGTTCAAGAACTATGTAGACATGACCGAGACACATCTCCGATCAATAACTAATAGAGGAACCTGGATGCTCATATTGGCTCCTACATATTCTACGAAGATCTTTATTGGTCAAACTGCATAACAACATACGTTGTTCCCTTTGTCATCGGTATGTTACTTGCCCGAGATTCGATCGTCGGTATCTCAATACCTAGTTCAATCTCGTTACCGGCAAGTCTCTTTACTCGTTCCGTAATGCATCATCCCATAACTAAATCATTAGTCACATTGCTTGCAAGGCTTATAGTGATGTGCATTACTGAGAGGGTCCAAAGATACCTCTTCGACAATCGGAGTGACAAATTCTAATCTCGATCTATGCCAACTCAACAAACACCATCGGAGACACCTGTAGAGCACCTTTATAATCACCCAGTTACGTTGAGACATTTGGTAGCACACAAAGTGTTCCTTCGGTATTCGGGAGTTGCATAATCTCATAGTCATAGGAACATGTATAAGTCATGAAGAAAGCAATAGCAACATACTAAACGATCAAGTGCTAAGCTAATGGAATGGGTCAAGTCAATCACATCATTCTCTAATGATGTGATTCCGTTCATCAAATGACAACTCATGTCTATGGCTAGGAAACTTAACCATCTTTGATTAACGAGCTAGTCAAGTAGAGGCATACTAGTGACACTTTGTTTGTCTATGTATTCACACATGAACTAAGTTTCCGGTTAATAAAATTCTAGCATAAATAATAAACATTTATCATGATATAAGGAAATATATAAATAACAACTTTATTATTGCCTCTAGGGCATATTTCCTTCAAACGCAACCTAGAATCGCCTTTTGTTGCTAGTAGTATATTGTTCCTTACAATAAACCACTAATAATGCCAAGAAACCACTAATAATGCCAAGAAACTACTACCACTTGCATACGTGGCAGACTTAAGATAAGACTACCTTATCAACCATTGTACATGCCCTTACCAACCAGCCCTACCTAGAAACGACTACTATACAAAGTGCCGTTATAGGCACGTATCAATCCATGTCGCCCCTTAAGTCAACGCCTTCTATTCGACCGGCAAGTTAGGTGTTATGACTTGTGGGACCTACATGTCAGTCTGCACAAAAATCCTCGAGTGACCTCCTACCTCCGGCCCGTCCACCTAGTCATCCTCGGCCATGAACGCAGCTACCACCGCCGGCAGAAGGCAAGGTCAAAACCAACAGCGGTGTGGAGCCCATCTTGCGGCAGCCCGGATGCCAGCTCTGTCTGGTGCTCGCGGCCGCTAGCTAGCCAAGATAGCTTCGTCTAACTGCTTGTCTGCAAGGTTTGCTAGCTAGATTGCCACGGCGGTGCGGCGGCTCGCTCGCATGCGCCGCGCTAAGGCCATCCATCCAGCTCGAGAGAAGGCCGGCGCGGCGGTTTGCTCGCTCGTGGGTCAAGCTCGGGCCAGCCTGCCAACCCGTGCGGAGACCAGCGCGGTGTCCGGCCCGTCCGGTGAAGCGGCGGCCAAATCGCTCATCACTGGTGCCATCGATGAACACGCATCAGTACTATTTGAAGTAATGTTCAGGAAAAATAATGACTTGAGGGGGAATAATAGGATAGAAGGTCAGATGTGGGTCCCTCGTGTCAACGGTCAAATAAAATGTGTTGGTTTAAGTTGCCTCGTCAGCACGGATGTGTGGGCCAACCCTGTCATAAACGGGTTTAAACGAGCCTAATCGGCACTATGTAGTAGTTTTTGGCATGGATTAAGAAATCTGGGTATGTTTTTGCTATTTTTTGCACAATAGTTTCTTCCTAGGGCTAGTTGAAAGTGGTAGTTTTTTGTTAAATACTCTACATATTGTAAGTAGGAGTGAAAGTTAAGCTTTGGAAGCCAATAAGCAAGGCTAGTTACATAGTGCATATGTGTACGTGATTGAAAGTAAATATCGACCATGAGTGACTAATATCTTGATGGAAAACTCGAAACTATGGAAATACTAGGATTTTTTTTGCATGGTTGGAAATACTAGCAATGTTCATGTGTGTTTCAAAGGATCATAATTAGAATAATACTTATTCACAAACTTGATACAAAACACTCTAATTTTGATATACATATATCTCTAAAGATATATTATGTTTCAATCAGAATATATTCCTTGGGCTGTTTTGGTGAGGTGAGGGAGGGATATGGTTGGTTTTAAGATACTAATTATGGGTTTTTCGGCAAATTGGTATAGAAGTGGGATGTTGGTGAGAAAAGGCAACAACTTACCTCACAGTCGTTAGATGTAGATCTAATGATCAGAAATGACGGATGGCAGACACACCATCATCACCAACTTAGTCTTCTGTAGGAGTACTAGCAACATGTCTATGCATTGCACGGAACATCAAGATGCATTTTTTATAAAACACTTGTTGTGATTGACCCATGTGGGAGAGATCCCATGTGTAAAAACTAATGATATCTCGAGAAATAGGAGATAAGGTGAAGAGGAGTGGGGCGTGGTGGTGATTGGTGGTTGGACTGAGTGGAGGCGGGGGATGGACGACGCTGGCAGCGGCCACATGCCAGTTTGTTCCAGAGGCTTCCCTTTTTAATTTCTCAACAATGAGGTTGTTGGAGATAAGGATGAACGAGGAAAGGCCTTGTCTGCAAATGTGGAGAGAGGTGCGGGTATCTTTTAGTTTAATTCCATCCATCAGATATAGATCAGACGGCCTATATTGCACGATGGCACGCATACCATCATCACCAACTTGGTTTTTTATAAGAGAAGAAATATAAGTATGGCGATACAAACGTATTATCGATACTTGTTTCCGTAAACTAGGATCTACATTCTATTCAACGCCTCAGCATGTGGGGCCTTAGCACAATGACTTCTCGACTGTGTAAAACAAAGGTTTTCCCGTTGCTGATAAGGAGGGGGTGACGGCGGCGCGCTTTCGGCTTGCTCTAGTCCTAGTAGTCGTACTAGGTGGTCTAAGCATGTGTAGATTAATTCTTTTTCACGTCTCGTGTTCACCGTACTGCCACTACTGTTGATGAATAGACGGTAAGTTATTCACGCGGGAACCCTTGTTGAGCGTGTTTGCGAGAGAGAGAGAGAGAGAGAGAGAGAGAGAGAGAGAGAGAGAGAGAGAGAGAGAGAGAGAGAGAGAGAGACTATGTGTGTGTCGGATATCGGGTTCCGGCAAAACCCTTAAGGTTTGAACTCTGGGGTGCGCACGAAGATCTTCTCCCTACCAATACACGCCCACAACCTCGCCGTGATTCTAAGCTAGCACGATGAACAACACAAGAGATGCAAGGTTTATACTGGTTCGGGCCACTGTTGTGGTGTAATACCCTAATCGAGTGTGTGGTGTGGTGGATTGCCTCTTGGGCTGATGATGAACAGTACAGAGGAAGAACAGCCTCGCGAGGAGAGGTGTTCTTGTGGTGGTGTGTTTCGAGAGGAGTCGATCCGTCTCTGTTATCTCTCGATGAGATGCCTTCTACTGTGGTGACTAGCCCTATTTATAGAGGCCCTAGTCCTCTTCCCAAATATCGAGTGGGAAGGGAGCCAACAACGGCCATTTTGAAAGGGGATAGCTAGTACAAGCTATCCTGACTAAAGGTGGTCTTCGACTGCCAAAGGCACTGGTGATGACACCGTCTTGGGCTCCACAATGACCTCCGCCCTGCCGTCCTGCTGGTCTTGGTCTCGTTGCACTGATATGGAAACCTTTGCCTGATGCCTCGGTACTCCGCGCCTGCGCTTGCCCCCTTTGCACCAAAGAGGAAACGAGGACACTGTGCAGGTTGGCGCCCAGCTGGTCTTGATCGTCATGGCTTGCGTCATGAGCACCTCGCGAGGTACCCCTTGCCTTGATCTCTCCTCCTCCTCACAAGCCTGCCTGGTGAGGCCGCCCCTGAGGAGGCCTTGTGTCGTCCACCCTGCGAGGCTTGGCCCCTCGCAAGGGTCTTGAGAATTTGTTGATGAAGACGGGCCGTACTGGGCCACTGGCTGAGCCACGCTGCAGGCCACAGGCAGGCAAGTCTGGGGACCCCCGTTCCCAGAACACCGACAGTAGCCCCCGAGCCCAAGGCGCGCTCGGACTTCGCTTAGCGGCAAAGCCAAAGGGCAAGTGCGGAGCGCCGCGGGCCCCAACAGCATGCGGCCTTGGTTGCCGCGTGGCGGTTGATTGGACGTGGGCGTCTCCGCTTCCCCACACTGCCTCGTCAACTGCCCGATTTGACGAGTCCCTGCTGCATGCGAAAAGAGTCATCATTACCTATGATCGTGGAGGTCGATGGTTGGCCTCCCCTGGACTATAAATGGGGAGGGGCGAAAGCCCCCGTTGCACATCTCCCCTTGCTCCGCCTGCTTCTTCTCCCTCCTTGCTCCTGTTGCTTGCAGCGTCCCATGGAGCCCGTGAAGAGGTTCTCGGACGGAGAGAAGGGGAAGGCTCGCCGGGAAGGGCCTGGCTCTCCTCCGCCCAAGCGCGGCCGCGCTCACCTCGCAAGCATCCCGCGACCCCTGTCCTGGCTTCCCGCGGTTGCGGTGGTGGCCCATTACGCGGTGGTGGCCGCCCGTGTCGAGGCAGCCCGGTCGGGGAGGGACGGCGTGTCGTGGCTGCGCGGCCTCCATGGCCGCGCTTCCATTCGGTAGAGGTGCTGCCGGAATTCGTTGTTGGACAACCCGGCCAGCAACTGGCTCCAGCTCCCTCGCTTCTTCGTCAGCGAAATGTCGGCCGCTGGCTCCGGCGGACTCTGGTTGTAGGAGGACAGCTGCTGCAGCAGGGTATCCTGGGTCGCGGTGGAGATCTCCGTCGCTGGGAATGTGGCCCTGGCTCGGGGCTGGCAGACGCTTGCCCGCACGTGTGGCCTGGGCAGGAGGTGCACCCTCCACTTCAAGTACGACGGCGATGCGACCCTCTACATGAGGGTGTTCGGAGAAGATGGCCACCGTGCTGGCTGCTGCCCTGAAGACAATGACGACGACAAGGTGCTCGGCCTTGGCGACGGCCGTGACAAGGGCGAAGGCGAACCCACTCCCGGCGGCGACCGTAGCTCGTCGAGCTTCAGCGGCTCCTCCTCCGTCGATAGCTCGTCCAACAGTGGCTGCGATCAGCCATCATGCCACTGTGCTCGCTTCGAGGGTGGTAGCGGGTCGTCCCGTCGCCGCTCCCCGGTGAAGCGCGAGGCGGAGTCTGACTGAGCTCAGGAGGATGATGCAGATCCCTTCTCGCGAATTGTTGCAAGGCGTGCGCTATTTTTATTTTGTTTTTCTCCTTTTCCTGCATCGAGAGAGAGAGAGAAGTATGGAGCCCCGTGGGGGTGTGCAACAAACTATGATCCCCTAATTACCATGCTACATTTATTGTCTTTGTGCTGTGTTATGGTGTCATGGTTATGTGCCTGCGCGTAGGAACAACTTAGCTCGGGATGTTTGCAGTATTTTTCGTCTCGCGGGGTGCCTGCTTGGGGCCTCGCCGGGCGCCTTAAGAGCTGCAAAAATCAGTTGGGAGAATCGTTTTTGAACCTTGGTTGCGAGGGTTGTCGGCTATGGCCTGGGGCTTCACGTCGCGATGCCCAAGGGGCATGGACCGGGAGGGGTGCTCCCGCTATGAACTCGAACGAGAGAGCCTCGCGAAAGTTAGTAGAGGAAGGGCTCACCAGGGCGCCTGCGCAGCCCCCTCATGAGGTTTGCGAGAGAGAGAGCGAGCCAGGCAAAAGCCGGAAATAGAGAACAGGGGCAGAAGACGGCAAACAACACTAGAAGCAACTTTAATAAAGGTTCAAACAAGGGAGAACAAGCCAACTGCAAAAGGCAAATGAAAAGCCGCATCCGGCACCTAGTCTAGTCTTCGACGTCTTCACACCAGCGCGGAGCTAAGTGCTTCCACTAGGCGTGGGCGGGAGCCCTCGAGGCCCGAGGGTGGCACTTCGGAGACTCCGGGGCGTGTACAACCCCAACTCATTATTACGTGAGAGTGTCACGGGCGGCGAGCTTCACAGGCACTGGGCCTTCTTCATAGGCACCGGGCCTTTCTTCGGGCGGCGAGCTTCACAGACACCGGGACTTCTGCACAGGCACTGGGCCTTTCTTCAAGGTTAGAACTTCCGGAGGTGTTGAATGTTCTAGGCGTTTGGGATGGGCACCCCTTCCTGAGTCTCCAGGCGCGCGGCGCCAGACCTAGGAACATGGACAACCTTGAACGGGCCCTCCCACATGGGCGAGAGCTTATGCAGCCCTTCCCTAGAGAGCACCCGCTTGAGTACAAGGTCACCTACCTCGAGAGTCTTGGGGCAGATGTTGCGGCAATGATACCGCCGCAGCGCCTGCTAGTATCTTGCTGCTCGCAGTGTGGCTTCTCGATGGTGCTCCTCCCCTAGCACGAGGTCCATCCCCCGCATGGCGTCCTGTTGCGCTTCATAAAACGCTAGTACCCGCACGGAGCGACGCCTGACCTCGTGATGGAGGACCGCCTCTGCTCCGTAGACGAGGAAGAACGGGGTCTCGCCAGTTGGCTTGGTGGCGGTAGTGCGGATGGACCATAGCACGGACTGGACCTCGTCGTACTAGCCCCTGATGCTGGCCTCCAGCTTCTTCTTGAAGGTTCTGGTTTTGAGGCCCCTTAGGACCTCTGCGTTTGCGCGTTCGGCCTGGCCGTTACTCCGGGGGTGCGCCACCGAAGCATAGCATATCTGTGTTCCAAGGTTAGCTCAATATGTTTTGAAGAGATTGCTGGTGAACTGTGAACCATTGTCGGTGATGATGCGGTTAGGGACCCCAAACCGGTTCACGAGGCCCTTGATGAACTTGACTGTGGAACCATCTGGGATGGTGCGGACGACTTCTACCCCTGCCCACTTGGTGAACTTGTCGATGGCGACAGAAAGGTAGCAGTAGCCCCCAGGCGCTCGAGGAAACAGGCCCAAGATATCCAGCCCCCAGACCGTGAACGGCCATGGGAGCGGGATGGTCTGCAGGCCCTGAGCTGGCTGATGGATCTGCTTGGCATGGAATTGGCAGGCTTCACAGGACTTCACCAGCTCGATTGCGTCATTGAGCACCATAGGCCAGTAGAACCCGCTGTGAAACGCCTTACCGACGAGGGTACGTGATGATGAGTGGTGTTCGCAATCTCCACCGTGTATGTCGGCCAACAATTCCTTCCCCTGTTCCCTGGAGATGCAACGTAGGGAAACATCATTTGGCTTCTTTCGGTAGAGCTCTCCGTCTTGGATGCAATAGGCCGTGGCCTGCCAGGCCACGCGTTCCGCGTCCTCTTCTTTCTCTGGCAGCGTCCCTTGCATCAGGTAATCCTTGAATTCTGTGGTCCAGCATCCCTCCTGAGGCTCCTGCGCTAGGAGTAAGCGTGCTCCCGAGGCTGGGCCGCAGGACGGGGCTCCCGTGGCAGGTGGCTGAGGGAGCTCCTCCCGAGGCTGTGATGTGCTTGAAAGTGCCGGTGTCGCCGATGGCTTGAAGAGCCGTTCCTCGAAAACGCTAGGCTCCTGAGACAGCCGCCTAGATGCCCTCCTGGCAATGTCATCAGCCTCTTGGTTGGTGTCGCAGGGCACATGCTGCAACTCCAGCCCCCAAAACTGTTTTTCCATCATGCGCACCTCTGCAAGATACGCTTCCATGTGCTCGTCCTTCGGCTCGTACACCTCGTTGGAGAAGTTGACAAGGAGCTGTGAATCGCCCTTGATGGTGAGGCGTTTCACCCCCAATGCTGTTGCAACTTTCAAGCCTGCTATGAGGCCCTCATATTCTGCTATGTTGTTGGAGACCTTCTCGCCCCACTGGAAACAGAGCTGCACGGTGTAATAGAGCTTGTCCTAAGTGGGGGATATAAGCACTGCGCCAGCCCCCGCGCCATGCCGCGAGAATGCTCCATTGAAGTATATGACCCAGCCATCTGGTGCCTCACTTCCTGGGGAAACTGACTGATCCTTGCCTGCTTTGAGCCCTGGTGCCTCTGTCCATTCTGCCACAAAATCTGCAAGTGCGGCTCCCTTGACGACCCTGGTTGTGCTGAATTCCAACTGAAATGCTTGCATCACTATGTTCCATTCGGCGACCCTTCCAGCGGAGTTGGGGCTCCTGAGTACCCTTTCCAATGGGTAGGCTGAGACGACCTTGATGGGGTGACCTTGAAAGTAGTCTTGCAGCTTACGCAAGGCCACCGGCAGCACGAGCAAGAGCTTCTAAGGCATGGGGTATCGTTCCCTTGCATCCCGCAACACTGTGCTGACGAAGTACACCGGATGCTCGACGAGGGTGGGTGTGCTGACGAGGTATGTGCCCTCCGGAGGGTTAGGCGCCTCCTGAGACGTCGGATCCCCCAGTGCCTGGCTGCCTGGCGTGGCCTCTTCGGCCCTAGGGGCGTCTTCCTACTGAGGCTAGTCTCCATCTGTCGAGGTCGTGGTCTTCGCTTGGCCTTCTTGGTCTTGTGCCGCCGCGGCTAGGGTTGTGGCCGGTCGTGATGCAGCCTTGACCTGGCGCTCCTCCCGAACTGCCACTAGAGCTGCACTGGTGGAGTAGGGTGTGGCGGCGAGGTAGAGCACCAGGGCCTCAAGAGGGTGTGGTGCCACCATTACAGGAGGGCTGGTAAGATACTTCTTGAGGTCTTGAAATGCTTGGTCTGCCTCCTGTGTCCACTCAAACGGGCCCTTCTTCTTCATCAGCTTAAAGAAAGGCAGGCCGCGCTCCCCCAGCTTGGAGATGAAGCGTCCTAACGCAGTTACGCACCCGGCGAGCTTCTACATTTCTCTGAGGGCTTGCAGTGGACTCATATCTTCGATCGCCTTGACCTTCTCTGGGTTGGCCTCGATCCCTCTGTGGGACACGAGGAAGCCCAGAAGCTTGCCGGAAGGAACGCCAAACACACACTTCTCTAGGTTGAGTCGCATGTCCACTTTGCGGAGGCTCGCGAAGGTCTCCTCCAGATCCTGGATCAATGTCTTCGCCTCCCGAGACTTCACCACAATGTCGTCAATGTAAGCCTCGGCGTTTTTCCCGAGTTGCCGGCCTAAGGCGATGTGCATCAGCCGGTGAAAGGTTGCGCCCGCGTTGCACAACCCGAACGGCATGTAGGTGTAGCAGTACACCCCACATGGGGTCAGGAAGGCCGTCTTCTCCATGTATTTCACCGCCATCTTGATTTGGTGATAACCCGAAAACGCATCCAGGAAGCACAGCAGGTCGCACTCAGCGGTGGAGTCGAAAATTTGGTCGATGTGGGGGAGTGGGAACAGATCTTGAGGGAAGGCCTTGTTGAGGTTGGTGAAGTTGACGCACATGCGCTCCTTTCCCCCCTTTTTTAGCACAACAACAGGGTTCGCCAACCATTCGGGGTATCGAACCTCGCGAATAACACCTGCTACCTCTAGCTTGCGGGTTTCTTGGATGATGAAGGCCTGCTTCTCGGTAGACTGCCGCCTTGCTTTCTGCTTCACAGGGCGTACATTGGGGCACACATTCAGGTGATGGTCAATCACCTGCCTTGGGACCCCCGCTAACTGCTTGGGTTCCCACGCGAACACATCCTTGTTTGCGCGTAAGAACTTCACCAGCGCCTCCTCTTGGTCGAGGCTGAGGTTGGCGCCTATGGTGAAGGTGGCGCCTGAGGACCCGTCCTCCTCAACTGGCACCTACCTGGTCTCTGCCTTGTCCTGGGTGAACAGTTGCTTCTTCTTGGTCGGTGCAGCTTCCTTGGCCTTCGAGGTGTCCGTGCTGGCTGGCTGTGCTACTGTGGCTGTCTTGAGGGCGAGCTTGAGCGCTAGCAGAGCATCCTTGGTGTCTCCAGCTGTGATGAGGACGCTGCTGCTCCCGAGCATCTTCATGAGGTTGTAGGCCGGATGGGTCGATGCCATGAACTGAGCCAAGGCGGGGTATCCGAGGATGGCATTGTACGGGAGGCCGATGTGGGCGATGCCGAAATTGACCAGCTCTGTGCGGAAGTTGTCGTGGGTGCCGAAGGTCACAAGAAGGTGGATCTGCCCCAGGGAGCTAGAGGAACCGCCTCCAACACCCGAGAAGGGCTTGCTGGGTCGGAGCCATTCCACCGGTACATGGATGAGGCTGAAGGCCTCCACCGAGAGAAGGTTGAGGCTGGCGCTGCCGTCGACAAGGGTCTTGGTGACGGCCACTTGGCAGATGGTGGGCATGCAAAGCATTGGGAGCGCACCCGAGCAGGCGGTGTTGACGAGGTGGTCGTCCGAGTTGAACGTCAGGTTGGCCTTGGGAGCCGCCCAACCCGGAGGAGCTCCTTGCCGCGCGAGGGCGGTGATACGTCTCCAATGTATCTATAATTTTTGAGTGTTCCATGCTATTATATTACCTGTTTTGGATGTTTATGGGCTTTACTTTACACTTTTATATTATTTTTAGGACTAACCTACTAACCGGAGGCCCATCCCGAATTGCTGTTTTTTGCCTATTTCAGTGTTTCAAAGAAAAGGAATATCAAACGGAGTCCAAACGGAATGAAACCTTCGAAAGCGATCTTTTTGGAACAAACATGATCCAGGGGACTTGGAGTGGACATCAAACAACAGAGGAGGCAGCCACGAGGGTGCCTGGCACGCCCCCTACAAGTGGGTGCGCCCCCACCCTCGTGGGCCCCTCGAGCGTCCACCGACCTACTTCTTCCTCCTATATATACCCATGTACCCTGAAACCATCGAGGAGCACCATGAAAAACTATTTCCACTGCCATAACCTTTCGTATCCACGAGATCCCATCTTGGAGCCTTTGCCGGTGCTCCGTCGGAGGGGGAATCGACCATGGAGGGCCTCTACATCATCTCCAAGGCCCTTCCGATGAGTTGTGAGTAGTTTACCACAGACCTTCGGGCCCATAGTTATTAGCTAGATGGCTTCTTCTCTCTCTTTGTATCTCAACACAAAGTTCTCCTTGATCTTCTTGGAGATCTATTCGATGTAACTCTTTTTGCAGCGTGTTTGTCGAGATCCGATGAATTGTGGGTTTATGATCAAGTTTATCTATGAGAAATATTTGAATCTCCTCTGAATTCTTTTATGTGTGATTAAGTTCTCTTTGAAAGTCTCTTCGAATTATTAGTTTGGTTTGCCCTACTAGATTGATCTTTCTTGCAATGGGAGAAGTACTTAGCTTTGGGTTCAATCTTGCGGTGTCCTTTCCTAGTGACAGCAGGGGCAGCAAGGCACGTATTGTATTGTTTCCATCGAGGATAAAAAGATGGGGTTTATATCATATTGCATGATTTTCTCCATCTACATCATGTCATCTTTCTTAATGCGTTACTTTGTTCTTTATGAACTTTATACTCTAGATGCATGCTGGATAGCGGTCGATGTGTGGAGTAATAGTAGTAGATGCAGGCAGAAGTCGGTCTACTTGTCACGGACGTGATGCCTATATACATGATCATGCCTAGATAATCTCATAATTATTCGCTTTTCTATCAATTGCTTGACAGTAATTTGTTCACCCACCGTAATACTTATGCTATCTTGAGAGAAGCCGCTAGTGAAACCTATGGCCCCGGGTCTATCTTTTATCATATAAGTTTACCATCTACTTTTATTTGCATCTTTTACTTTCCAATCTATATCATAAAAATACCAAAAATATTTATCTTATCATATTATCTCTATCAGATCTCACTTTCACAAGTGGCCGTGAAGGGATTGGCAAC
This sequence comes from Triticum timopheevii, assembly GCA_963921465.1. Lineage (NCBI taxonomy): Eukaryota > Viridiplantae > Streptophyta > Magnoliopsida > Poales > Poaceae > Triticum > Triticum timopheevii. The sequence goes on along the minus strand of OY997272.1, from coordinate 463,124,737 downwards.
CCCTTTATTGCGTTGGTTGCGAGGTTCTTGTTTGTTTGTGTAGGTGCGTGGGACTTTTGAGGAGCCTCCTACTGGATTGATACTTTGGTTCTCAAAAACTAAGGGAAATACTTACGCTACTTTGCTGCATCACCCTTTCCTCTTCAAGGAAAACCAACACAAGCTCAGGACGTAGCAAGAAGGATTTTTGGCGCCGTTGCCGGGGAGGTCTTCGCACAAGTCAAGACATACCAAGTACCCATCACAAACTCTTATCCCTCACATTACATTATTTGCCATTTGCCTCTCGTTTTCCTCTCCCCCACTTCACCTTTGCCTTTTCTTCGCCTTCTTCCCGTATGTCTGTTTGTTTGTGTTTCCACGTGCCTTCTATTTGCTTGCATCTTTGCTTGCTAAAAATCTATTGATATGGATCCACTTAAAGTGTACTACTTGGATCATCTTCGATCCTTATGCGCTCGTGCTGAAACCCCAACTAGCCTAGTTGATGGGAAATCTTTAGATGAGCATGCTCATTTTGTGCGTCACCGTTTGTCAAATAAATAGATTGTTGTGTTATGCTTGGAATCTTTGTGAAATTTATGATTTTTCTTGTTACTCTAAGAACCCTAAAGCACCTTCCCTACCTATGTGAGTTTAATTATAATGAAATCTTATCTTCTTATGCAAAGGGTGTTTATAGTTACTATGATATCGAACAAATTGAGGAATTTGTTGCTTTTAAGGGTGCTTATGAAGTTGCTTCTCTGATTGAAAAGTATGATATTACTCTCTACGAATCCGAAAATTTTGACATACTTAAATATTGCTATGCAAACTATGCTCATAATGTCTATGTCAAAGAATTTATTGAGAGAATGACCGTTGCTTTGGCAGAAAATAATGATATGCATGAATCTATAGATAATGATGATTCCGATGATTTGATTGAAATTTCCCTTGATGAACATGATGCTTGCTATTCTTGTGGCCATGATGCCAATATCTTTGAAGACGAATTTGCTATAGTTCCTTATGTTAAACATGAGATCGTTGCTATTGCGCCCATACTTGATAGTTCCTTTGATGAAAAGCATGATTGCAATGATGTTATTATAAATTCTATTAATGTCAGTTGTGTTAATGATATTCAAAACCCTAAGCTTGGGGATGCTAGTTTTGCTATGTCCACTACTTGTTGCAATGATCATGATTGGGGTGATTTTTCTTATAATCTTGAAATATTATTTAAGCCCCATGATGAATATGAGATTGATAATAATATTTGCAATAATACTGAAAATGGGTTTGGAAGAGTGTCAACTTTAGATCCCACATATTTGGATAATGTTCAATCTTATGAAGTTTTTGATAAAAGTGGGTTTGGAGAGGTCATGACTTTAGTTAATGATAATCCCACTATTTTGGAAGAGTCTCAACTATTGTGGATCGTGTTGAAAATATTTTATGTGATAGCTATTTTGTTGAATTTGATTATGATCCCACATTTAATTATTACGAGAGAGGAAAATATGATTGTAGAAATTTTCATGTTACAAAATTTCCTCTCGTTATGTTGAGATTGCTATTGTTTCTTTCTTCTTCCTTGCATATGTTAGTTTTTGTTTGCCTTGATAATTTGTTTGCTTATAAAATACCTATGCATAGGAAGTATGTTAGACTTAAGTGTGTTTGTAACATGTTTTATGATGCTCTCTTTGTGCTTCAATTCTTGTCTTTCATGTGAGCATCATTGAAATCTTAATGCCTAGCTAAAAAAAGGCTTTAAAGAAAAGCGCTTGTTGGAAGGCAACCCAACTTTATTTTTTTGTTTTTTCTTATGTTTAGTAATAAATATTTCATCTAACTTCTGTTTAGATGTGTTTTTATGTTTTAATTAGTGTTTGTGCCATGTAGAACCTATAGGATAACCTATGGTGATAGTTAATTTGACTCTGCTGAAAAACAGAAACTTTGCACGCACGAAAATAATTTTAGTAATTCACACAAATGTGATTTTTCGTTGATTCTTTTTTCTGTAGGTCAATAGACAAATTTCCCAGGACTTCCTATTTCGGTAGTAATTTTATAGTTCCATAAGTATTCGAGAGTTACAGATTGCTACAGACTGTTCTGTTTTTGACAGATTCTATTTTTCGTGTGTTGTTTGCTTTTTTGATGCATCTATGGCTAGTATGTAGGGTATGAACCATAGAGAAGTTGGAATACAGTAGGTTAAACACCAATATAAATAAATAATGAGTTCATTACAGTAACTTATGTGGTGGTTTTTCTTTCTTGCACTAACGGAGCTTATGAGATTTCATGTTGAGTTTTGTGTTGTGAAGTTTTCAAGTTTTGGGTAAAGATTTGATGGACTATGGAATAAGGAGTGGCAAGAGCCTAAGCTTGGGGATGCACATGGAACCCCAAGATATTCAAGGATAACCAAAAGCCTAAGCTTGGGGATGCCCCGGAAGGCATCCCCTCTTTCGTCTTCGTTCATCGGTAACTTTACTTGGAGCTATATTTTTATTCGCCACATGATATGTGTTTTGCTTGGAGCGTCTTGTATGATATTAGTCTTTGATTTTTAGTTTACCACAATCATCCTTGCTGTACACACCTTTTGGTAGAAACCCACTTGTTTGGAATTTATTAGAATACTCTATGTGCTTCACTTATATCTTTTGAGCTAGATAGTCTTGCTCTAGTGCTTCACTTATATCTTTTAGAGCACGGCGGTGGCTTGATTTTGTAGAAATTGTTAATCTCTCATGCTTCACTTATATTATTTTGAGAGTCTCTTAGAACGGCATGGTATTTTCTATGGTTATAAAATTGCTCCTACAATGATGGGCATCCAAGTTGGGTGTAATAAAAACTATCATAGGAAGTGAATTGGATGCTATGATCAATTTGATACTTGATAATTATTTTGAGATATGGAGGTGGTGATATTAGAGTCATGCTAGTTGGGTAACTGTGAATTTAAAGAATGCTTGTGTTGAAGTTGGCAAGTCCCGTAGCATGCACGTATGGTAAAAGTTGTGTAACAAATTTGAAACATGAGGTGTTCTTACATTGTCATCCTTATGAGTGGCGGTCGGGGACGAGCGATGGTCTTTTCCAACCAATCTACCCCCCTAGGAGCATGCGCGTAGTGCTTAGTTTTTGATAACTTGTAGATTTTTTGCAATAAGTATACGAGTTCTTTATGACTAATGTTGAGTCCATGGATTATACGCACTCTTACCCTTCCATCATTGCTAGCCTCTTCGGTACCGTGCATTGCCCTTTCTCACCTTGAGAGTTGGTGCAAACTTCGCCGGTGCATCCAAACCTCATGATACGATACGCTCTATCACACATAAACCTCCTTATATCTTCCTCAAAACAGCCACCATACCTACCTATTATGGCATTTCCATAGCCATTCCGAGATATATTGCCATGCAAATTTCCACCATTCCGTTCATCATCATGACACGCATCATCATTGTCATATTGCCTTGCATGATCATGTAGTTGACATCGTATTTGTGGCAAAGCCACCATGCATAACTTTTATGCATGTCACTCTTGATTCATTGCCCATCCCGGTACACTGCCGGAGGCATTCATATAGAGTCATATCTTGTTCTAGTTTTGAGTTGTAATTCATGAGTTGTAAATAAATAGAAGTGTGACGATCATCATTATTAGAGCATTGTCCCCAAATAAAAAAAGAAAAAAAAGAAAAAAAAGAAAGGCCAAAGAAAAAAAAGAAAATGGAAAAAAGAAAGGCCAAAAGAAAAAAAGCCAAAAAAGGGGGCAATGTTACTATCCTTTTCCACACTTGTGCTTCAAAGTAGCACCATGTTCTTCATATAAGAAAGTCTTTTATGTTTTTACTTTCATATACTAGTGGGAATTTTTCATTATAGAACTTGGCTTGTATATTCCTATGATGGGCTTCCTCAAAATGCCTAAGGTCTTCGTGAGCAAGCAAGTTCAATGCACAGGCACTAGCCCATTGATTATCCTTGTCAATATGAGACTTTCTCCTTTTTTGTCTTCTCCACACAACCTCCATCATCATATTCTATTCCACCCATAGTGCTATATCCATGGCTCACGCTCATGTATTGCGTGAAAGTTGATTTTTTTTAGATTATTGAAGTACGAAAAAATTGCTTGGCTTGTCATCGGGGGTGTGCAAGATGAGAGTATTTTTGTGTGACGAAAATGAAGCATAGCCTAACTATATGATTTTGTAGGGATGAACTTTCTTTAGCCATGTTTTTTTAGAAGACATGATTGCTTTGATTAGTATGCTTGAAGTATTACTATTTTTTATGTCAATATGAACTTTTATTTTGGATCATTTGGATCTGAACATTCATGCCACAATGAAGAAAATTGCATTGAGAATTATGCTAGGTAGCATTCCACATCAAAAATTCTGTTTTTATCATTTACCTACTCGAGGACGAGCAGGAATTAAGCTTGGGGATGCTTGATACGTCTCCAACATATCTATATTTTTTGATTGTTCCATGCTATTATATTACCTGTTTGGGATGTCTATGGGCTTTACTTTACACTTTTATATCATTTTGGGGACTAACCTACTAACCGGAGGCCCAGCCCGAATTGCTATTTTTTTTGCCTATTTCAGTGTTTCGAAGAAAAGGAATATCAAACGGAGTCCAAATGGAATGAAACCTTTGGAAGCAATCTTTTTGGAACAAACGTGATCCAGGGGACTTGGAGTGGACGTCAAGCAACAGAGGAGGCGGCCACGAGGGTGCTCGGCACGCCCCTACAGGTGGGAAAGCCCCCACCCGCATGGGCTCCTCGAGCGTCCAAGGACCTACTTCTTCCTCCTATATATACCCATGTACCCTGAAACCATCGTGGAGCACCACGAAAAACTATTTCCACCGTCGTAATCTTCTGTATCCACGAGATTCCATCTTGGAGCCTTCACCGGTGCTCCTCCGGAGGGGGAATCAACCACGGAGGGCCTCTACATCATCTCCAAGGCCCTTCCGATGAGTTGTGAGTAGTTTACCACAGACCTTCGAGTCCATAGTTATTAGCTAGATGGCTTCTTCTCTCTCTTTGAATCTCCATACAAAGTTCTTCTCGATCTTCTTGGAGATCTATTCGATGTAACTCTTTTTGCCGCGTGTTTGTTCAGATCCAATGAATTGTGGGTTTATGATCAAGTTTATCTATGAGGAATATTTGAATATCCTCTGAATTCTTTTATGTGTGATTAAGTTATCTTTGCAAGTCTCTTCGAATTATCAGTTTGGTTTGGCCTACTAGATTGATCTTTCTTGCAATGCGAGAAGTGCTTAGCTTTAGGTTCAATCTTGCGGTGTCCTTTCCCAGTGATAGCAGGGGCAGCAAGGCACGTATTGTATTGTTGCCATCGAGGATAAAAAGATGGGGTTTATATCATATTGCATGAGTTTATCCCTCTACATCATGTCATCTTTCTTAATGCGTTACTCTGTTCTTTATGAACTTAATACTCTAGATGCATGCTGGATAGCGGTTGATGTGTGGAGTAATAGTAGTAGATGCAGGCAGAAGTCGGTCTACTTGTCACGGACGTGATGCCTATATACATGGTCATGCCTAGATAATCTCATAATTATTCGCTTTTCTATCAATTGCTCGACAGTAATTTGTTCACCCACCGTAATACTTATGCTATCTTGAGAGAAGCTACTAGTGAAACCTATGGCCTCCAGGTCTATCTTTTATCATATAAGTTTACCATCTACTTTTATTCCATCTTTTACTTTCCAATCTATAACATAAAAATACCAAAAATATTTATCTTATCATATTATCTCTATCAGATCTCACTTTCGCAAGTGGCCGTGAAGGGATTGACAACCCTTTATTGTGTTGGTTGCGAGGTTCTTATTTGTTTGTGTAGGTGCGTGGGACTTTTGAGGAGCCTCCTACTGGATTGATACCTTGGTTCTCAAAAACTGAGGGAAATACTTACGCTACTTTGCTGCATCACCATTTCCTCTTCAAGGAAAACCAATGCAAGCTCAAGACGTAGCAGGCGGTGCCGATCTGGCGGAAGAACGGCTTGGCATGATGTCTGAGGGTGGCGCATGCGAGCCGCCCAGGAGAGCTGCGACAGCCGGGGGCGCCGGCCCCGCGTAGTGGGTGAGGAAGAGGTTGCGCAGCTCCTCCCAGGAGGCCACAGAAGATGTTGGCATGTTGAGCAGCCAAATGCGCGGGACGCCGGTGAGGGCCACGGGAAACCAGTTCTCCATGACCTTGTCGTCGCCTCCTGCTTGAGGACGGCCTCCTCGTATGCCAGCAGGAAAACCAGCGGGTCCGCCGCGCCATCATAGCGCAGCGGCATCTCTGGCTTGAACATGTGCGGCCACTGCACCTGCCACAAGGCGGGGACCAAGGCTAGGAGCCCCTGGCCCCAGCGCTGGCATCGGCTGCCGGAGCCGGAGGCGCGTTGTCCGCCACAAGGGCGAAGCGTGGTGTTGGTGGAGAGCGAGTCGATGGGAGGGAGAGCTCCGACGCACCCCTACCCGGCGCGCCACATGTCGGATATCGGGTTCCGGCAAAACCCTTAAGGTTCGAACTCTGGGGTGCGCACGAAGATCTTCTCCCTACCGATACACGCCCACAACCTCGCCGTGATTCTAAGCTAGCACAATGAACAACACAAGAGACGCAAGGTTTATACTGGTTCGGGCCACCGTTGTGGTGTAATACCCTAATCGAGTGTGTGGTGTGGTGGATTTCCTCTTGGGCTGATGATGAACAGTACAGAGGAAGAACATCCTTGCGAGGAGAGGTGTTCTTGTGGTGGTGTGTTTGGCGAGGAGTCGATCCGTCTCTGTTGGCTCTCGATGAGATGCCTTCTACTGTGGTGACTAGCCCTATTTATAGAGGCCCTGGTCCTCCTCCCAAATATCGAGTGGGAAGGGAGCCAACAACGGCCATTTTGAAAGGGGACAGCTAGTACAAGCTATCCTGACTGAAGGTGGTCTTCGACTACCAAAGGCACTGATGATGACATCGTCTTGGGCTCCACGGTGACCTCCGCCCTGCCGTCCTGCTGGTCTTGGTCTCGTTGCACTGATATGGAAGCCTTTGCCTGATACCTCGGTACTCCACGCCTGCGCTTGCCCCCTTTGCACCAAAGAGGAAACGAGGACACTGTGCAGGCTGGCGCCCACCTGGTCTTGATCGTCATGGCTTGCATCATGAGCACCTCGCGAGGTACCCCTTGCCTTGATCTCTCTGCCTCCTCACGAGCCTGCCTGGTGAGGCCGCCCATGAGGAGGCCTTGCGTCATCCGCCCCGCGAGGCTTGGCCCCTCGCGAGGGTCTTGAGCGTTTGTTGATGAAGACGGGCCGTACTGGGCCACTGGCTGAGCCACGCTGCAGGCCGCAGGCAGGCAAGTCTGGGGACCCCCATTCCCAGAATGCTGACAGTGTGTGATATGTCTAGAGACTGAGGCAATGATAAGAGATTCTTTGTGTCTATGTATGTGGAGGATAGAGAGAGACATGTACATGGGGCTTTGTGTTGTGTAATGTGGAGACACATATACATAATCAGAGAGTGAGTGTGTGAGATACACATGCGGACATGGGGAGAGATGAGGATCTAGATAAATGGGTGTTTGTGCGTGTCTGTGTGTGTTTGTGCGCGCGTTTGTGTGTGAGAGAGAGTGAGTGTATGTGGAGTAGAGAGACCACTAATGATGTAAACCTAGTATAAGGGAAGGGGGAATGGTGTGACATGTGTAGTAACGGGATAGCATGGGTGCAGGAGGGGGGAGCAGACTATTTGGAAGAGACATCGAGTGTGTGTGGGAGAGGGGTGTGAGAGCGAGTGAGAGAGAGAGAGAGAGCTAGTGACAGAGAGAGAGAGAGAGAGAGAGAGAGAGAGAGAGGAAGATAGGGGGAGAGAGAGGGGTCGTTTGTGTCCATAAATGGCGTATAGATAGGGAGACAATGTTGATGTTGTTTGAAATTGGCCTATGTATGGAGATGCAAGGGAAGCGAGTCATCGTGTGTGTGATAGGGACTTCATGAGAGACCTAGAATAGATGGTGTAGAGAACAACGTGCGAGATTGAGAATGATGATACGTTAGCACTACAAAAAAAGACACATCCGTGACATTTTGGGCCGAACGAAAAAAAATTCTATCATACATATGACACTTCTATGACGATAATTGTGAAAAAACCCGGTATCATCATAGATGTGGTGGGCTCCTACTTCTATGACAAAACATCATGATAGAAAATGGGCTTTCGTCCTGGGCGGGCCGGAGACGCTGTTGCATGACATTCTTTAGGCCGTCCATGACGGAAAAAACCGTGGTAGAAGCAAGGGGGAGCAAACTTTCGGGGAGTTGCCAGTTACGGTGGGAGAGCGATGCGCGTTTCTCTCCTACAGGTACACGTGTGTGTGCGAGGCGTTGGCTCTAACTGAACCCGAGCGAGGTGTTGGGCTGTAACTAAACCCGAGCGATTGCACTGCAGGCTACGCGTTATTGAACCCGAGCGATCGATCGATGGCTATTAACTGAACCCGATGGAGCGATTCCTTCGCTACTGCTGCTAACTGAAGCCGATCGATTGGATGAACAGTGAGCGTTGTGGGGGGGGGGGGGGGGGGTTGGATGAACAGTGAGCGGTGGTGTTGCCTCTGGATGAACAGGACCCCGTGGTGTCGAGGGCTGGATGAACAGTAGATGGTGGAGGGGTGGCCGTGGAGGGGTGGTTGAACAGGACCCCGTGGTGTGGAGGGCTGGATGAACAGTAGACGGTGGAGGGCTGGATGAACAGTAGATGGTGGACGGGTGGTTGAACAGTAGCCGGTGGAGTAGCGCGCGGTGGAGGCTGGAGGAGGTCGACGGTAGCCCGTGGAGGCTGGAGGAGGTTGACGGTGGAGATGAACAGTATCCCGTGGAGTCCTGTTTTGCGGTACGCCACACCCCTCCCCCCATTTCGACCGTAGCGCTCCAACACAATTCCGTTTCGTCCGTTTTGCGGTACACCATACCCCTCCCAATCAATAGGACCCCCGTTTCGACCGTAGGAGGTCCGTTTCCTCCGTTTTGCGGTACGCCACACCCCTCCCGATCAACAGGACCCCCATTTCGACCGTAGGAGGTCCGTTTCCTCCGTTTTGCGGTACGCCACACCCCTCTCGATCAACAGGACCCCATTCTGAACGTAGGATGTCCGTTTCCTCCGTTGAGCGGTATGCCAGGCCTCGTTTCCATTGCCTGTTCCGTCCAAGCCGGTTGGCTCCCACGCGCTCTGTTGCCTCCCGATGAACACGACGCATTCCGTTGCCTCCCCATGAACATGACGCACTCCGTTGCCTCCCCATGAACACGACGCATTCCATTGCCTCCCCATGAACACGACGACGACTCTGTTTCTCCGTTCCGACCCAGCCATGTACGTATGCCGGGATTCGACTCCATCAGTAGCTTTTGTAATTCATTAAAATGGAGGTACATTTTTAAGCCGGGATTTCGTGATTTCAAATTCATATATCAAACCTAGAGATATACACATACGGGCATGTTCAAACTTTATAATCATCCACTTTATTCATACACATACACATTTTTGCTTGTGTCATCATATTTAGGATAAACACATTTGGAATTTCATTTGAATTGGACTGTATGATGGTATTTGCTTGTACTAGCTCAATGATCCATATTTGAATTGAATGGACAATCTAAGTTTCGAGTTGGAGACGTTGATTTTCAAAACTTGTGTCGGGGGTTGGATGCGACATATGCCAACAGGTGGCTTATCATGGTGGGGGCGAGTAGAACGTTGCCGGTGCCTGGAAACGGGATGAGGCGCAGACATGCACGCCGACGAATCTTACCCAGCTTCGGGGCTCTCCGGGGAGATAACACCCCTACTGCTGCTCTGCGGGGTCTCCGCATGATCACTATGGGATGATAATACAAAGGTGCTCCTTGAGCTGTTTCGGGTGGTGGGAGGGAGCAAGGCTAGCTCCTTCCTTTGCTTGCTATGTGTCTAAAAACCTATCCAGGGCCGAACCCTTTGCATGGGTGCCCCGGGGGGTTTATATAGGCCTACCCCCCGAGGGTACAATGGTAAACTGACTGGGGGTGGCCCCCAGCTGTCTGTCTCTCATGCTGCGCCCCCCCCCCCCCCCCCCCCCGCCGGCTTCTGGGGCCCGCCGACTGGCGGGCCCCGCGGACAGGCCGGGCACTGTGCAACACTCCTGATGACGCAGGCTCGGTCATGGGGTCGTGGGAACAGTGCCGCTGTCTGTCGGGCGATCACTGTCGCCACTCCCCGTCCAATCAGGTTTATGGCTCGTGGGGCCCTGGCTGAGAGGCGGCCGACTCTGGGAAGGCCGACTCCCGCAGGGCCGTCTTCGGACTCTCCGGCCATCTTCTTCTCCCTCACTGACGGGGGGCCCAGCGGTCTTCGGGCCGTACAGGCCGCCGTCGTGGGCACAGTGCCTTGCGCACTGTGGCTGAGGTCAGGGGAGGCATGGCAACAGTGCCGCGCCTTACCGGAGATCTCCTGGTGGTACGGCTCACTGTAGCCATGCCTACCTCCCGTAGGTTTGAGGGGACGGCCACGTCGGGACCGTACCCTGCGTCGGTCTTCGTGAAAAGGTTGCGGGCCGACTCTCATAGTCGGCCCCTTGAAAGGTCGCAAGCCTGGAGTCGGCTTGCTTCAAAGTCGCCAGCTGGGACTCGGCCTTCTTTGGAGGTCGCCAGCCGGGACTCGGCCTTCTTCGAAGGTCGCCGTCTGGGACTCGGCTGAGGGGCACGGCCTGTCCCGATGTCTTGAAAGATCTTGGGACCCGGGTCAGCCTACCCGTGGCCCATTACTCCGACAGTAGTCCCCGAAGCTGGTGAAGCCTGGCGGGTGCCACCTCGAGGGGCTTCAGCAGTTTCATTTCATCTAGTGCCGACTCTGAGACTCGGCTGCTGTTGCTTTGGGCCGCCTCGCCGAAGTCGGACTCGTTCGGCGAGGGGCCGCCATCCGCAAGTCGTCGCGGGAAAACGGGAGGTGTATCGGTCACGCCTCCCTGCCATTATCGAGATGGTCCTGTCGCGCGGCGCCACGTGGAGGCGATAGTCTGTCCACCCACGCGCGTGACGGGACGGGCCGTCAGGTGGGGCCCGCCATTACCGCGCCTCGGGCCCCGAGCGGATCCGCTGTGGCTGAGGGCGGTTGGCATCCCCACGTCGTTACTGCGCGCAGTAACTTCGTGGGGGTTGATCGTGGGCGGCGTGGGGCCGCGGGCGCAGTTAATCCCCCTGTCGCCCCCTCGGCTTCTCAGCCCGTAGGGCTATAAGTAGGCGGGGAGGAGCGGGGCGGCACTGCACACGCACTCTCTCGCCCGCTCTCCCGCCCTTCTCCTTCCTTCGCCGCGAGCCACGACATTCTTCCTCTGCCGCGAGCCAAAACCTTCTTCCTCGCCGGCGATGAGTTCTTCTTCCGCCGCGCCGCCCGCCTCGCGCTCCGGCGAGTGGGATGGCTCGGACGTGGAGGCGGAGGACATTGAGTTCCTTCGCCGGACTCGCCGTCTCCCCAGCGCGGACCTGGTGCACGCCCGTCCCGCGCCGGCGGGAGAGATCCGGCCCGCGCCGGAGGAGGGCGAGCGGGTCATCTTCCGCTCGCATCTTATGCGCGGGCTGGGGCTTCCGGCGAGCGGATTCTTCCGCTCATTTCTCGAGTTCCACAAATTGCAGCCGCACCACCTCACCCCCAATGCGGTGGTGCTTCTCTCCGCCTTCGCCACCCTATGCGAAGGCTACATCGGTGTTCTCCCCACCCTCGAGCTGTGGGGGGAGTTCTTCTCCGCCAAACTCGGCACTCAGGCCGCCGGCACGCCGGCTCAGTGCGGCACCTACATCGCGGTGCGGCGCTCGACGGCCGACAATCCTTTTCCGCCCATCCCGCTGGTGAAGTCGGCGAAGATGTGGCAGAAGTCCTACTTCTACGTGAAGAACATCTCCACTGACGGCGACTGGGTCAACCTGCCGCCTTTCGACCCAGAGCCGCTGACTGGCCGGCTGGCCAGTTGGTTCCCATCGATCCAAGTCTCTCTCGACCTCCGGAAACGGCGCCGTGGCGCGGCTCCGAGTCATGCTGCAGTCGGAGGGGCTCGTCACCTCCGATCTTCTGGCCGCCTTTGTGGCGCGCCGGGTTCTTCCACTCCAAGGCCGGCCTCACCTCATCTGCCAGATGAGCGGCCGACACGATCCGAGCCGGCTGTGCACCAGGGACATGCCGCGTGGGGAGGTGGCGAACTTGGTGAACCACATCGCCCACTGCGGGTTCACGGAGGAGTGGCAGTTCGGCAAGGAGCCGTACTCGCGCGACAACCCCCCTCCAATGGTAAGTCGAATCTATCTGCAGCTCGATCTTATTTCCGTCAGACCTCGAGCTCTGATCTTTGTTGGCGTCTTCTGGGCAGAATCCCCTTACGGCGCCCTCAGCCGGCGCCACAAGAGAGCCTCGCGAATACGTCCCAGATCGCGAGGTCAGCGACGCTGACGACCCCGACCTGGGAGCGGCGGCACTGGAGGCCGACGCCGAAGGCGGCGGAGAGGGGGCAGATGGCGGCCTCAGACCGTCGGCGACCTTCGCCGACTGGCCCGAGGGCGACGCCGACGCGGAAGTCGCCCCGCGCCGCCAGCCGAAAGCCAGCTCCTCCAGCCAAGCCGGCGCGAAGAGGCGTCACGCCGGGCCGATTGTGCCCGGCGGCAAGTCGAAGAAGTTCAAGGGAGCCGCCGCCGCGACCAAGCGGGAGGAGGCGGCCGCGAAGGCCAACCGCTTCTGAAAGGAAGTGAGAAGGCCGCCGCTAGTTTCTTCATGAGTCTTCTTACTCTGTCGTTTCTTTCCTGGATCTCGCTTGGAGTTTTTTCTGATTTTCCCTCCGACCTTCTCCAGAGCTCCCCTCTCTCTTGAGAGAGCCGCCGTCCCCTCCGTCATGGGGTCGGTGGAGACGTCTACCAACACACGGCGGATTGATCCCGCCGCCGACCTTCGGGAGGCGACGGAACAGAACGCGCGAGAGAAGCGCGAGGAGGAGGAGGCCAACCGCCTGGAGAAGGCGGAGGCCGAGAAGGCGGCCGCCAACGCCCAGCGGCACCTGGAGGAGGCCGTGGCTGCGGCCGCGGCGAAGCGGCATGCCGAGGAGGTCGCGCGTCGTCGATCGGCGATGCTCGTCCCCCCACTATCGTCGGCGTCGCCGGCAACTGAGTTCACGGGGCAGACCGGGGAGGTCGGCACCGCAAACCCTCTCGCGGAGGAGGGCGGCGACGTCTCAGGCTCGGATACTCACGCGCCGCCCCCGCCGCCCTCGCCGCCTCCGTCTTCAAGGCCGCACGGCAAACAGCCGGTGGACCCGCAGGATCCTCCGACTGCGGACGACACCGATGCGCAGCTACTTCTTCAGGTCGCCGTGCCAGCGCGCCGCCGGATTGAGAGGATGAACTCACGCCGCGAGCTCGGGAAACCGGCGCTGCGAGCTCGGCGAACTTGGACGTCGAGGCCTCAAGTGCCGCGCCCACTGGCTGGCTGCGTGAAGGCGGCACCGGCCCGCTGAACCAGGCCCTTCTGGACGTCCAATCGAAGCTGCGCAAAGAGGGCGACGCCCTCCAACTCTACACCAAAGCGCATCTGGCCCTGCGGACCTCCGTCCGGGTATGTTTCGTTTTTCCTTTTTTAGTTTCTGTCTTTTCCCGTGGGGGCGCGCCAGCGCACCCACTGGGTGTAGTCCCCGAGTTCGGGGTCGGCTGCTGAGCAGGCGACTCGGAACTCCTTCTGGCGAGCTCCTAAGGCTAACTTTGCTTTGCCGGCTTTGCAGGAATACCACAATCTCCGCGCCACTGCCTTCAACCGCAACGTTGAAGAGCTGCGGAAGCGGACCGCCGATCTGACGGAAAGCCGAGGTGGGCTAATTCTTTCTTCTTTGCGGGGGCGCGCTGGCGCACCCGCGGGCTGTAGTCCCCGAGATTCGGGCCGACTGCTGAGCAGTCGGGCCGGATCTCCCCGGCGATCTATCTTCCTTCTTCTCCGCGGGGGCGCGCTGGCGCGCCCGCGGGCTGTAGTCCCCGAGATTCGGGCCGACTGCTGAGCAGTCGGGCCGGATCTCCCCGGCGACCTTTCTTACTGATAACGTCTCTCGATCTTCAAATGCCAATGCCGCCCTCCAGGAGCAGCTGAACGAGGCCAACACCACTCGCCGCGCCAAGGAGGAGGAGTGCGACAAGCTCGTCCAAGAGCGCGACCTGCTGGCGACGCAGCTGGCCGAGCAGAAAGAGCTGCTCCGGAAGGCGCAGGAAGACGCCAAGTCGCGGGAGGATGCCCTCATAGCCAAGTTCGAGGTCGAGCGCTCCGCCTGGACCGACCGGGAGGCGATGCTGACCTCCGGCTACCACACGCTTGAGGACATCGTCGACGGTAATTCTTTTTTCTCTTCTTTGGTCTTCCGACTCTTGTGTCGGGCTGATTTCTGATTTTTCTGACTGTCTTCTTTTCTGTCTTGGCAGACTTCTTTCCTGGCCACTCGCAGGCCGTTCCTCTGGTCATCGAGGCGGCTCGGGAGGAGCGAAGGGCGAAGGGCGAAGTGATTTCCGCCAACGCCCCCCGAACCATCGACGAGCAGCTCCTGAGCATCGGGGTTCGCCTTCGTCCTGCTCATCGTCTGCTGCCCCATCTTCAACGCGCCGGCGCTGAAGTCGTTGCCGCTCTGTGGCCGGAGGTGCCAGCTCTTCGCACCGCCAGCCGGACGGCCGACTGGCTGGAGGTCGCCGCCGGTCGCTTCGAGGCTTGGAGGGGCTCCTCGGCCCGTGCCGGAGCACGCCGGGCCTTGGAGTTCGTCAAAGGGTGGTATCCAGGGCTGGACCTGGACCGTCTGGCCGCGTTCCGGTCAGAGGCCCAGGTCGAGCTGGAGGCCGTGGAAGGCGCCCTTGTCGAGCGCGCGGCGGCCATCGCCGAGTACACGGACACTAGTGTCTTCGTGCCCGAGCGGACCGAAGGCGGCGAGGAGGTCCCGCCGGAATGGTTCGGGATGCACCCGGAGTACGAGGAGGACTCGGCGGAGGTGATCGGCTCCAGCGTCGAGGAGGAGGACGAGTCGGAGGACGGAAGCGAGGAGGAGGAGCCAGAGGACGAAGCGGGTGGCCAGCCTCAGCCTAATCGCGCCTCCAGCAACGAGCCTCAGAAGAACAAGGCGACTGTCGCTGGAGGCGGCCAAGCCGAGACCGCCCAGCCGACTGCCCCGACGTCCGACACCTCCGCCACCTCCGACCCTCCGGCTCCGGAGGCAGCCCCCTAGAGTGCTTCAGTTTTACCTGTCTCTTTTGTTCTTTTTTTAAAAAAACTTGTTAGTTTCGAACAATTCCACCCGCGGGGTGTATTCGGCCAAGGGCCTTATGTAAATATTTATCAAATTTCCGCCTTTTCTTGCTTTGGTTCTTTAGACTTTTTCCTTTGCCGCCTTCCTTCAGTTGCCGCCTTGCCGACTGGGCAGCCGCTCTGCGGACTGCCGCTGGGTCAAGTGCTCAGCTACTTTAGGGAGGCAAGTACTTAGTCGTTTAGAATACCTTAGCAAGTTGGCTGAAAATCGACAGGCCGACTTTCGAGAGTCGGCTATTCTTGATGAAAATTGAGACTGCGAGCCGACTCCTCGCGAGTCGGCTCGGTAAGGGGAGGCTGGCAGCCGGCTTGGGCTATGCGTAGCTCTTAAGTCCTTAGCCGTTTTTCATGTGTGCACTCGTTCTTTCCCGTCCTCTGCTTACCGACAGTCGCTCTGCGAGCTGCGGCTTTCGGCAGGAGACGGCTTTGAGCGCGGCACATTACTTGTCTGACTTCAGGGAGCATTTCATAGCGCAAGACGGCGAGTCCCCGGGCCGACTAGTCGGACCCGGTGCCAGATAGTATGATAAAAGGGGAAAGCATACTCGGAAGCGTAATCCATATCATACAGATAATCAAAAAGGCAGTCCCCGAGCTCGTCCCGGGGGGCCTAAGGTCTTAGTACTTTAATACAAAAGAGGGTAGTGTGATACATACTGCATCAACTGTAAAATCTTCGCAGAAGATTTGCGTTCCACGGGCGCTCTGTTTCTTTGCCGGAGTCGTCCCTCTTGCGCGCTCGAGGCTTCTGAGCGTCGATCAGATAGTAGGCGTCGTTCCCTAGCACCTTGCTGATGATGAAGGGACCTTCCCAAGGCGCCGACAACTTGTGTTGGCCGGCTGTTCTCTGAATCAGCCGGAGCACAAGGTCGCCCTCTTGGAATGATCTTGGCCTGACCTTGCGGTTGTAGTATCGGCGCAGACTCTGCTGGTAGATGCCGGACCGATTGAGTGCCAACAGTCGGCCCTCTTCCAGCAGATCGACGCCGTCTTGGCGTGCTTCCTCAGCCTCCTCTTTGGTGTACATGGAGACTCGCGGAGAGTCGAACTGTATGTCCGTCGGGATGACGGCTTCGGCACCGTAGACGAGGAAGAACGGCGTGAAGCCGGTTGACTTGTTTGGGGTTGTGCGCAGGCTCCAGAGGACGGCAGGCAGCTCTTCGACCCAACAGCCGGCCGAGCACTCGAGTGGTTCGACCAATCGAGGCTTGATGCCGGACAAGATGAGGCCGTTGGTTCGTTCTACCTGGCCATTTGACTGCGGGTGGGCAACGGACGCTAAGTCTAGTCGGATGCCCTGCGTCGCGCAGAAACGTGCCAGGGCGCCCTTGGCGAAGTTGGTGCCGTTGTCTGTGATAATGCTGTGCGGTATGCCATACCGCACTGTGATGTCGGCAATGAAGGTCACAGCTGTGGGCCCGTTTAATCTCTTGATGGGCTTTGCTTCTATCCACTTGGTGAACTTGTCCACCGCGACAAGCAAATGAGTTAGGCCGCCTCGGGCCGTCTTGAATGGTCCCACCATGTCCAAGCCCCAGACTGCGAAGGGCCAGGCAATGGGGATTGTCTTCAGTGTGGAAGCCGGCTGGAGGGGCTTGGAGCGGAACACCTGGCACCCCTTGCATTTCTTGACTAGTTCTTTAGCTTCTTCCAGGGCGGTCGGCCAAAAGAAACCGTGACGAAAGGCTTTGGCCACGAGCGCCCTTGAAGCCGCATGGTGGCCGCACTCGCCCTGATGGATGTCTCTGAGGATCGCTTGGCCTTGCTCTGACTCTACACAGCGCTGGTGGACACCAGTGACACTGCGCCTGACTAGCTCTCTGTTGACTATGGTGTAGGCTGCTGCTCGGCGTTGTACTTGCCGAGCCAGGGTCTCGTCTGCTGGTAACTCCTTGTTTACTAGGAACTTGAGGATGGGTTGCGCCCATGAAGGTGCTGCTATCTCTTCAACTGCTACCACAGCGACTTGGACAAGGGTGGCTGGGCTGGGAGGCGGTGGGTTGGAGTCTGCCGCCGCTTGCTGGATTGAGGGAATCTCTGGGCCGACTGGCGCAGCTTTCGGGCCGACTGGCGCAGTCCCCGGGCTGGGCTTGGAAGTCCCCGAGCCGACTGGCGCAGTCCCCGGGCCGACTGTGGCTTTCTTGAGGTCGCTTGCCGGGGCCTTGGAGTCGGATCCGACTATCTCTGGCGGAGCCGGCGCGAAGATGGAGTCGGATTCTGGTGAAGGCTTGATAGACGGCTTGAGGAGGTGCTGAAGGGCGACGCCGGAAGGTATCGCTTGGCGAGTAGAGCCGACTCGTGCCAAGGCGTTTGCTTGATCGTTGTCGTTTCTCGGTACGTGAAGGAATTCGCACCCCTCGAAGTATCCGCTGAGTTGCTGCACCAGGAAGCGGTAGCTTGCCATGTTTGCGTCTTTGGCATCCCAGTCGCCGGATGATTGCTGAACCACCAAGTCGGAGTCGCCGTAGCACAGGATCCGGCGAATGCCGAGTTCTTTGGCAAGCCGGAGTCCGTGGATGAGCGCTTCATATTCAGCGACGCTGTTGGAGGCGGCGAAGTGGATTTGCAGCACGTATTTGAGCTTGTTGCCCTTGGGGGAGGTGAGGACGACGCCGGCTCCAAGGCCGGTGCGCATCTTGGAGCCGTCGAAGTGCAGCCGCCAATGAGTAGAGTCGGGCGCTGGTGGCAGGTACTGAGTCTCGGCCCAGTCGACGAGGAAGTCGGCCAGCGCCTGCGACTTGATGGTGGTGCGAGGTTGATAGTAGATGGTGTAAGGAGCTAGATCGATAGCCCACTTGGCCACTCGGCCGGAGGCATCTCGGCTTCCAATGATCTCGGCGAGTGGGGCGGTGCAAACCACCGTGATTGGATGCTCTTGGACGTAGGGCTTCAGCTTCTTGGCGGCAAAATGCACGCCGTAGCACATCTTCTGATAGTGATGGTAGTTCTGCTTAGAGGTCGACAGTACCTCGCTCAGGTAATACACCGGTCTCTGGACCGGAAGCGCTTTGCCTTCCTCCTTGCGTTCGACTACAATAACCGTGCTGACTACCCGGCTGGTGGCGGCGATGTACAAGAGCATGGGCTCTTTGGGAGTCGGAGCCGCCAGCACAGGGGGAGTCGCCAGCATCTTCTTTAGTTGGAGAAATGCCTCGTCTGCCTTGTGGTTCCACTCGAAAAAGGTGGTCTTTTTCATCAGTTGATACAAAGGCAGAGCTTTCTCGCCCAGCCGACTGATGAATCGGCTGATTGATGCCAAGCAGCCGGTGAACTTCTGCACATCCAACAGTCGGCTGGGTACCTCCATTCTCTCAATGGCCTTGATCTTCACGGGGTCGCACTCTATGCCGCGTTTGGAGACCAAAAAGCCGAGGAGTTGGCCGGCCGGGACTCCGAACATGCACTTCTCAGGGTTGAGCTTGATCTGGAATCGGCGCAGATTGTCAAAGGTCTCTTTGAGGTCTTCCAGTAGCGTCCCACGCTTTTCCGTCTTCACCACCACATCATCCACGTAAACGTGGGCGTTTCTGTCGAGTTGCTTGAGGAGGCACTTCTGCATGCAACGCTGAAAGGTGGCGCCGGCATTCCTCAAGCCGAACATCATTGTCAGGTAGCAGAAGGCTCCAAACGGCGTGATGAATGCGGTCTTTAGTCTGTCTGCTGGATTCAGCTTCATCTGGTGATATCCTGAGTATGCATCTAGGAAACTCAACAGCTCGCATCCGGCTGTGGAGTCTATCACCTGATCGATCCTTGGCAGAGCAAATGGATCCTTCGGGCAGGCTTTATTGAGGCTGGTGTAGTCTATGCACATCCGCCACTGCTTATTCTTCTTCAATACCAGCACAGGGTTGGCTAACCACTCCGGAAAAAACACCTCCATGATGAATCCGGCTGCCAGGAGCCGGGCTATCTCTTCTCCCACAACTCTTCTCTTCTCTTCTGATAGGCGGCGCAAGGGCTGTCTGGAGCATGAGGGGAACATACTTCACGGCGACTCGCTTGTTGCCGTTGGCTATGTTGACGGCTGTGGAGTAGTCTGTCAGCCAATCCTCCGGCTTCACAGAGCCGGTGTACTTGGGCGTGTCTCGGGGGAGCGTGAACCCTTTGGGGAAGGGCTCATCTCTGATGCGGGGCCCGAAGCAAGGCGGACCCAACTCATCTTCTTCTTCTAACGCCAGGGATCTGTGGAGTCGGTCGATCCGGTGGCGGGCGTCATTCTCTCCGACTCCCTCTCGGCGGCCAAGGCGACCTCCGAGAGTCGGATGCTCAACAGGCGGCGGAGAAACTCGCCGCTCTCTTTGGGGTGGGGGAGGCAGATAATCATCTCGCCGTTCCACTGCTCTGGGGCGGCCGTCTTGGTCGCGCTCGATGGTGATGCGAGTCCGGCTGTGACTGGCAGCCGGCTCCTTCTCTTTCCTCCCGCGGACTCCGCCAGTCGGCGTCCGGGAGGTCGCGCCTTGATCTCGGCGAGGGGGTAAGTCGTCGTTCGGCTGCTGCAGCGCGTCTGCGCGGCCGCCTACCGCGTTTTGTGCTGCAACCGCATCGAGGAGCTGCTGGACTCGCTCCGTTATTACACGGCGCTCTTCGCCTTTGAGGTTCTTCAGTTCTTCGGTCGCCGCTTGGGCGGCGCGGATGTTCTCCGCAGGGGTGGCGTACACGGGGCGTTTCGCCCCAAGCAAGTCGGCGATGGCCGCGCCGCGCTCTCGGACCGCACCTAGACGGCTCGGCCTAGTCGGAGCCGGCGAGCCGCCTACAGCACGATCCATCTCGCGCTGGTATGCTTCTGACAAGAGTCTCATGCTCGCCAACTTCTTGGCGCCTTCGATGATCTGAAGGCGGCGTTCTTCCAGCATCTCCGCGTCCGCGTCCTCTGGGATGGGCGCGGCCAGGTCTTGCAGGGCCGCTGGCAGCGGGTCCTGGGCGTTTTCGCCGGAGTGCTCGCCGTGGCCGATGACGAGCACCTGCGCGACGGCGCTTCCGCCACTCTCCTCGTACGGAAGCGGCTCGTCGTAGAACACCACGTTGGTGGGGAAGATGTCGAGCGATACGGCGTCGGAGTCGACCAGCATCGGGTCGGAGGAGCCTACAGACTCCAAATCTACGGCGGGCTCGCCGGCGACGTGGAGTTGGTCGAGGAGGCCCGCGAGGAGGCTCTCGGGGCCACCCGCCCCCGCACTCGGTGTGGGCTCGTCGGAGAGGCGCACCTCGCCAATGAGTTCGGCGAGGCCGCTCGCAGCGCAGGCGGCTTCAGCGCTGCGCAGCGTGTCGATGCAGACTCCATCTGGCAAGCCGGGCTGGCTGCGCTCGCCAGGGAGGAAGAGGGTTCCCGTCCAGAACAGATCTCCGGACGACGGTGCACCTCGCCCCACGGTGGGCGCCAAATGTCGGGGGTTGGATGCGACATATGCCAACGGGTGGCTTATCATGGTGGGGGCGAGTAGAACGTCGCCGGTGCCTGGAAACGGGATGAGGCGCAGACATGCACGCCGACGAATCTTACCCAGCTTCGGGGCTCTCCGGGGAGATAACACCCCTACTGCTGCTCTGCGGGGTCTCCGCATGATCACTATGGGATGATAATACAAAGGTGCTCCTTGAGCTGTTTCGGGTGGCGGGAGGGAGCAAGGCTAGCTCCTTCCTTTGCTTGCTATGTGTCTAAAAACCTATCCAGGGCCGAACCCTTTGCATGGGTGCCCCGGGGGGTTTATATAGGCCTACCCCCCGAGGGTACAATGGTAAACTGACTGGGGGTGGCCCCCAGCTGTCTGTCTCTCATGCCGTCGCCCCCCCTGCCGGCTTCTGGGGCCCGCCGACTGGCGGGCCCCGCGGACAGGCCGGGCACTGTGCAACACTCCTGATGACGCAGGCTCGGTCATGGGGTCGTGGGAACAGTGCCGCTGTCTGTCGGGCGATCACTGTCGCCACTCCCCGTCCAATCGGGTTTATGGCTCGTGGGGCCCTGGCTGAGAGGCGGCCGACTCTGGGAAGGCCGACTCCCGCAGGGCTGTCTTCGGACTCTCCGGCCATCTTCTTCTCCCTCATTGACGGGGGGCCCGGCGGTCTTCGGGCCGTACAGGCCGCCGTCGTGGGCACAGTGCCTTGCGCACTATGGCTGAGGTCAGGGGAGGCATGGCAACAGTGCCGCGCCTTACCGGAGATCTCCTGGTGGTACGGCTCACTGTAGCCATGCCTACCTCCCGTAGGTTTGAGGGGACGGCCACGTCGGGACCGTACCCTGCGTCGGTCTTCGTGAAAAGGTTGCGGGCCGACTCTCATAGTCGGCCGCTTGAAAGGTCGCAAGCCCGGAGTCGGCTTGCTTCAGAGTCGCCAGCTGGGACTCGGCCTTCTTTGGAGGTCGCGAGCCGGGACTCGGCCTTCTTCGAAGGTCGCCGTCTGGGACTCGGCTGAGGGGCACGGCCTGCCCCGATGTCTTGAAAGATCTTGGGACCCGGGTCAGCCTACCCGTGGCCCATTACTTCGACAACTTGCACTTTTTTTGCGTGCAAAACAAACAAATTCTCAGCCATGATATCATAGTCGGCCATACAAGAGCAAAATATAATTTCAGGCGCCGAAAGCTTTCAAACTTCCCGCTCACATCGAAATATCTTGCGCCCGAAAGTTTAGCCCTGCGATATTCCTGTTTTACCCCTGCCACATGAACGGAAAAGGGCTGCGTTGGTAACTCTCATTGTTTTCCCCTCTTTGCCCCCAACGTTCTTCCCCAGAGCCCCTCCCCTTCCCCTTCCTGACCCCCCATCCACGGAAAGCCGCCGAATCTAGTCCTCCTCCGCAGTGGTGGACCTCACACCCCACCGGATCTACCTTCCACACCTTGGAACCCCCAACTGCCAACTCACGACTTCACCGGAGCCACTTCAGCGACTGGCTTGTCCATCGCTCCAGATCTCCTTGACCGCCATCATGGTCCACCGCACCGGATCTACTTAACTGGCGACCTCGTCCACCACACTGTAGGCCCTTCACTGACTCCCTCGTCTGCCCCATCGCTGGCCCTTCATACAAGCCCTCGTCTGCCGCAACAGATCCGCCTCACCGAAAGCACTATACACCGCGCCCGCCGAAGCCTTCGTCCACTACATCGGACACGCTCCACGGACGCCATATTCAACTCCACCAGCCCTGCTTTACCAACATTGCAACCTCATTAGGTTATTTCGATATGAACTCCTTCGGTTTTTCTCTTCTTTATCGTGCAACTGTTCACTTATCACCGATGAGCTTTCTTGTATGTCAATAGGCGCCGCAACTGAAGCACCGGAGCCGCGTCAACGACGGTGACAGTCGGCCCAAACTCAACCGCAACACAAGCACCATCGACGATCCTTAGCTATCAAGTATGACAAGGATACCCATACGCCGCCGAGAATCAGGTACTATTATCCAACGGCCGGCGCATACATTCACTTTCTTAGCATAAGCACCGCACCTTTGAATTTCTTCAGGGCATCATTCAATTTTTAATGAGATGGGTTATTCTACTTGCACCTGTAGGGCCATACTTCTAGCAGTGAACATGTTACGTGTGCTAAATTACATACCAGTGCACATATAGTTAATGTGCTTTAGTTTTGTCCTAAGTATTATTGTACTTCCTAGATATCACTGCCTACTATTTTACTTCTTGCATGCTATATTTATGGTAATGGTGTTATTTTGATGCCACCTGTTGGTTCCATCAAACTGCTTCATGTTCTCTATGCTAAATTACACATCAACAAACTAGCATGTGGTTTTGCTGGTTTTTGTTCGTTTTACCCTACATTTTCTGATGCTAGCTATTACATCACTGCTCCGAGCCTCTGTTCATTACTTTTTTTGTTTTCTTGATCTTCCCAAGTTGCATGGCTAATTTGATCCTTCTATTAATTATGGAGTTGCCAACCCTATCAAGCAAAATATTTGTTCATTTGGGGCTGGCACCTCGAACAAGCATAAAAATAGAGGGAAGCAGATATATTGTCGTGTATGCACACACCCTTCTTTCATTAGTTTAGATGAACCATTGATGATCAATTCGAGCCAGTGCATGCGATTAAAATTAATTTTACCTAAACAGAGGTTGCAAAATAAACTACAACAACTAGATTTGCAACCACGGGATGTTGAGGATATCTTCAAAGAACATTGCAATAGCAGCGAGGCTTCACAGCAACATATGGTAAGCCAGTGTGTTTTAGTACATGTGAAATGTAATGCGAGTGGCTGCTTTGTTGGCTTGTGCCCTCAACCTGTAATCCTACAGAATTACAAATAGTTTAGTTGTCTGCTTTGCTGTATTGCTTGATTCGAATGCTTGTTTGTTACTTGTTACGCTATATCTGAGTTGGCCAATATGTCAGCAGTGCCTGTTGTACTATCGTAAAGAAATGCATGCCTAGTACATTTGAGTCCTTAACTTTTCCTCTGAACTTCATCACAAGACTGTCTTCGTAGTTTATATGAGGCCACACTGTTAAGTGCTTTCTCAGATTATTTAAATTGCTTAGATGCCTTGGCAACTTAAATATAGCGGTGGTACACTCCCTTTCAACTAGGGATTTCAACTGGGTCCCGTTTAATCCCGATTAAAGTCCACTACTGGTATGATAGTTCAAAATAGTTTTTGTTTCTTGAGGAAAATGAACTAGGGAGCTAGCAAAAACTAACTAGATGGGACTCACGGATGTCGTTTATTTGCCACTTGCATCCCTAGTTTCATCTTACCATTTTAATTTCTTTTTGGCTGATGCTCGGCAATAATTCGTATGTCGTTTACCATGTGAGCTTACTGCTTCAATCATGCGATAACTATCTCTTACCTATGTCCAGCAGAAACCTTTCTGAATGCTATTCACACTAGGACACAATGTACAACCCCAGAATCTATTTGTGGAAGCAGTGCGCCATCCATGTTACCAGATGGTAGCAGTTCAGAGGCAACACCGTTGGAGAGCAGTCTGAGCACAAATATTATAGTTCTTGAGGCTCTACTAGAGGCAGAAAGAGATTGTGTGGTTGCCATGAATGAAGTAATCTTGATCTTGAGGCTGGAAATTATGCAATTAGCGACACGCATTATGCAAGCAACCCAAGAATTGGAGGAAGTAAGAATGTTGCATTTGAAGACGAAGGAGGTCCTGCTGTTTCTGCTATCAGAAGCCCAAGGTAATCCCGGTTCTTATTTAGATACCAGTTGAAATTGTCATTAGATTATTGTACTTGCATGTTGTGTCATGTCTCTGAATGGATTATGTTCTAAGACTCCCTATGTTGTCCATGTGTTGTAATGATCCAAATTTTTTAGGCGAGGTAATCCTCAGTACTTGTATGATTGACATAAGGTGAACTATTTTTCGTGTGAGCATATTGTATTGGATGAAATAACTGTTTGACTCAAAGTGTATCCAACCAACTGAATTTGAAGATCACGACATTTCTAAATCATAATCATATATAAAGGTGGAATAAATCTTTGTTGTGCTTTTGAAGAAATAAATAACAAAACTGTAGGACCTTGAAGTATGTCTAGAGGGGGGTGATTAGACTACTTGACCAATTAAAAACTTAACCTTTTCCCAATTTTAGACTTTGGCAGATTTTAGCTATCTTTGGACAAGTCAAGCAATCTTCACACAATTCAAGCAAGCATGCAAAGAGTATATGAGCAGCGGAAATTAAAGCATGCAACTTGCAAGAATGTAAAGGGAAGGGTTTGGAGGATTCAAACGCAATTGGAGACACAGATGTTTTTGTCGTGCTTCCGGTAGGTGGTGCTATCGTACATCCGCGTTGATGGAGACTTCCACCCACGAAGGGTAACGGTTGCGCGAGTCCACGGAGGGCTCCACCCATGAAGGGTCCACGAAGAAGCAGCCTTGTCTATCCCACCATGGCCGTCACCCACGAAGGACTTGCCTCACTAGCAGTAGATCTTCATGAAGTAGGCGATCTCCTTGCCCTTACAAACTCCTTGGTTCAACTCCACAATCTTGTCGGAGGCTCCCAAGTGACACCTAGCCTATCTAGGAGACACCACTCTCCAAGAAGTAACAAATGGTGCGTTGATGGTGAACTCCTTGCTCTTGTGCTTCAAATGATAGTCTCCCCAACACTCAACTCTCTCTCATAGGATTTGGATCTGGTGGAAAGAGGATTTGAGTGGAAAGCAACTTGGGGAAGGCTAGAGATCAAGAATCATTTGGTAGGAATGGAATATCTTGGCCTCAACACATGAGTAGGTAGTTCTCTCTTAGAACTGGTAAGTTGGAAGTGTAGGTTTGTTCTGATGGCTCTCTCCACGAATGAAGAGGAGGTGGAGGGGTATATATAGCCTCCACACAAAATCTAACTGTTACACACAACTTGCCAAACTCGGTGGGACCGAATTGGTAAACTCGGTCGGACCGATTTAGCAAATCTAGTGACCGTTAGGATTTTCGGTGGGACCGACATGCAACTCAGTAGGACCGATATGGTTAGGGTTAGGGCATAACGTAATCTCGGTGAGACCGATTACACAAACTCGGTGAGACCGATTTTGGTAATTAGCTAACCAGAGAGTTGGTCAGGTAAACTCGGTGGGACCGATTCGCTCATTTCGGTGAGACCGAAATGTTACGAAAGGGAAACAGGGAGTTTACATTGCAATCTCGGTGGGACCGATCCCTCACTTCGGTTAGACCGAAACGTTACAAAGGGAAACAGAGAGATTATAATCCCATCTCGGTGAGACCGAGATCCCTATCGGTGAGACCGATTTGCCTAGGGTTTGTGGCAGTGGCTATGACATTTGAACTCGGTGGCGCCGGATAGAAAGAATCGGTATGGCCAAGTTTGACTTTGGGTATAGGTCATATGTGGATGTAAGAAAGTAGTTGAGGGTTTTTGGAGAATATCACTAAGCACTTGAAGCAAGAGGCTCATTAAGCAACACCTCATCCCTCCTTGATAGTATTGGCTTTTCCTATAGACTCAGTGTGATCTTGGATCACTAAAATGTAAAATGAAGAGTCTTGAGCTTTTGAGCTTGAGCCAATCCTTTGTGCTTGATATTTTGAGAGATCCACTTTCATCATCCATGCCATGCCATTCATTGAGCTTTCCTGGAATAATAGTCTTGGAATAGCATTAGCTCAATGAGCTATATGTTGTTATGAATTACCAAAACCACCTAGGGATAGTTGCACTTTCAATCTCCCCCTTTTTGGTAATTGATGACAACATATAGATCAAAGCTTCGACAAATGATAATAAGATTGAAAAACATCATCGCTTTGAGAAGTATGTGATAAGCAAGAGCTCCCCCTAAATTTGTGCATAGTTTAAGATTTGCTTTGGATTGCAAATGCACAAGGAATTAGGCTCATGGGTTACTCTTCCATGTCACATACATCTTGGTGGAGCGCTCAGAATAATAAAGATTGAATACATGCACTCATCAGCAAGCAAAGTGAATGATCATGTAAGGATAGGTAAGATAATATCATCTAACAAGCATAAGTGTAGCTTATGATCAAACACATGATCATCAATGTCTGACAGATAATAGCATAGTATCTCAAGCAATCAAAAGCAAACAAGTTTAACCACCAAAGCAAGAGAGAACAAAAAGCAACACTCTCTCTCTCTCAAAGCCTATGATCTATACATTTTTCTCCCCCTTTGGCAACAAGTTACCAAAAAGTTCATAGAAAATGCATAGTACTATATCGTCTCTCAGGCTTGATCTTCAGGTGGTGGTGTAGAGATGGCTCCTTGGACGAAGGCTTCAATTGATGTGGATGGAGCTGGAGGAGTTGGTGCTGGAGCTGGTTGCACTGGAGCTGTAGGAGCTGTAGCTGGTGTAGATGAAGTGGCTCTGGTGTCTGTCACAGGCACTGCAGCTGATCTCTAAGCTCTAGGCACTCTGGCAAATGCATCAGTGGTTGTCTTGCCCTTCCTCTCATGCATGTCATCCTGTAGCTGCTCCACAACAGACTGAATCTCAGTTACTTTGACATCTAGATCATAGAATTTTTGTTCCATGATTCTTTCCAGGCTCTCCTGGTTTTGAGTTAGGGTGGCCAACCCCTTCTCAATCCTCGGAGTTGATGCTATCAAGTAACCAAGTTGCTCCTGCTTGTTCTTCAAAAAGTACTCAGATGCCTCCTCTTGAGTTGGCATCTTGGCAGCCTTCTCTTTCTTTGCTTTCTCCTTCTTCTCTTGGGCTTGTACTGATGATGGTTCATTCTCATTCATCACAACTTGATTATCCTCAAATTCTGGATAGATAGCAAAATGTTCCTTGTCCAGCAAGTATGTGCCTATGCCCATCTTTGAGTTAATCAACTCCTAAATTTGTGGGGCATATCCACAACTCCTCTTTTGGTCTGCTGCTGTCCTCTTGATAGTCTCAATCATGAGGCTCATGACCTTGAATTTCTATGGCACATCAAACAAGTGTAGCAAGTTTATAGCATGGCCTCTTATCATGTTGTGGTCACCTGACTTGGGCAATAGAGTATGCCTTAGGATCCAGTTGATCGTTGAGAGTCCTGGCAGAAGATAATGAACTGACCCAAACTTATGTGTCTCAACTGCAGCATCTAGGATTTCCTTGTACATATGAGCCATGGTATTGTGATCCATCTTCTTCTTAGCACAGACATCCAAGTCATCTTCCTGCTCCTTGGGTGCATTGATCATATTTGCCCATTCCTCAATGGTTGTTTGGTACCTTGTACCTTCAGACATCCAAACTATCCTGCCATCTGGATAGAAATGTGTTGTGGAGTGGAATTGCATAATGAGCTCATCATTCCACTTTGTGAGCTTCTGCCCAACAAAGTCTGCAACTCCACAAGCAAGAAACTGTCTTGCAATCCAGGATAGTGTTCCTCATTCTCTTTCATGTAGGTCCAGTCGACCCACCTCATATCACACACTATAGGCTTCTTGTCCAACAGCACTGTCTCATAGAAATCCTGCTGTTCCTTAGTGTGGAACCTGTAATCAACAGCAGTCCTTCTCCTGATAGCACATGGATCTGACAACCTCCACAGTCTGAGTCTTGCATCCTTTATTAACTTCATGTTCTCAGCCACAGGATGAGCATCATTGTGGTCAGGAATCTTTGGCTTTAGCTTTCTAAGACTTGTCCTTCATCATCTTCCTCATCAGCAACTTCAGGCACTGGGGCCTTGTTCTTCTCAATAGTTGGTTTACTCCTGGTATTCCTCTTTGGTGCATTCTTGGGCTTGGGGGCAGCTTTGGGTGCTTCTTTGGGCTTTGATGTTGCAGCCCCTGACTTTATAGCATCACCCATCATCTTTTGTGCCTTGGGTGCTGGTGCAGCAACCTCTTCTTCCTCTTCTTCTTCCATCATGGAAGGCTTTCCAATCACTCTGCCATGGTCTTCTTGAACCTTTCCTTCCTTTTCTTTCCTTCTGCAGCTGGCTCTTTGGGATCAGGTTTTTCAGGTATTTGTGTTGATCCTCTGACCTTCAGCATAGGTTTCCTCTTGGCAGGGACCTTCCTATTGAGTCCAGGCTTTGTGTTCTTTGTTGAGCCATACTCCTTTTTGAGCACTACCTTCTTGGAAGTAGCCTCATCTTCAGCTGCCACATAGTCCTCATCCTCAGAGTCTGAGGTTCTCTTCCTTCTGGCTCTTGTGGCTGCTTTAGGAAAATTGCTAGGAGTGCTTCTGCTGCCATCATCTGAACAACTTGAGGGACTAGTGCCCTCACTCATGTGAATCTGCTCTTCTTCCTTGTTCTGACTATCACTTTGGTCAGACATGCTGCAAACACTGATTGCTGACCCTATGAATAGTTATAGATGAGATAGAGTGGATGAGCATCACAAAATGTAGAGATTTTTGCAAAAGAATGATTCAAAAACTTGGTTTTAGTTTTCCACAGAAAGCATTTCGGATCAACCGATTTTCAAACTTGGTGATACCGAAGCAGTTTTGGAACCTAAGCTAGTGAACTCGGTCAGACCGAGTCATAGTTCGGTGGCACCGAGACTGCTAGGGTTTCACAAAGTTCTAAAATTGGTCACACCGATTAGCAATTCTCGGTCAGACCGAGAGTTACTAGTGCAATGGCGTTAGCCGAATCGGTGGGACCGAGTTTTTCAACTCGGTGGGTCCGAGATGGTTTTGGCGGAAACCTAACCCTAAATTTTCAAATCGCATCTATTCTAAGGATTGTTTTGACTCGATAAGAGTGTTTCAATCATGGCAAGAATCATAATGAACACAATGTGCTGAGAATCAGACGAGGATAGCACTGTGATCGAGTTCATACCCTAGTTTGGCGATGAACTCGCTACGGCGGCAACGGCAGAGAAGAAATCCGTTGACGGCGGCAGAGACCAGCGACAGGAGGTGGCTGGCGACGAAGTCGACGATCCGGAGACCTAGTAGGCAGAGCGAGCTATGCACGGGCGAAGAGGTTTGGAGAAAGTTTTCCAAATTTTGCCCATGTGTATATATAGCCCGACACTGTCGGTGTGACCGAGTGGAACGACTCGGTGGCACTGAGATGCATAACTGTTGATAGTTATGACAACTCGGTGTGACCAAAAAGTTCAAATCAGTTGCACCGAGATTGAAAACCTAGATCGACTTAGTGATCTCGGTAGGACCGAAATGGAGGAATCGGTCAGACCGAGAATCACAAAGAAGTTTTGGAAGTTTAAGTCTATGACGAATCGGGGACTCCGAGTGCTCCTCACACAGAGTGGTTCGAATCTGACTTGATCAAATTTTGTGATGTAGCATGAATAGAGTTTGAGACGAGAAAAGCATAGATAGCTAGAGAAGGTTCTTAGGCATTCTTGTCCATCCACTTGGCCAAAGAAAAAGAAGCCAATCAATCAAAGCAACAAGTGGATGTCCTCGAATGAGTAATATATGCATCCAACATGCTCACACAATAAAATGGCAAATGAAATATGTGGCAAAGCATGCACAACCAATTCTAGCATCTATCAAACAATTGGCGATGACTAGGTCATCTATATATGAGTATATTGACTTAGGAGTCAAATGAGAACATTTGATCATAGGTCATACTCATCGTTTAAGCTCAAGTGGGGTTACCACTTTTACATAATGCATTGATGTGTTCACATCATTAGAGTTGCTTTGACTCAATTCTTAGAGTTAAGCTCCCCCTAGATGTGAGATCCCCCCTTAGAGGGATGAACTAACCTTGGGTTTTGTCGATGATGACTTCATGTAGGTGTTGAAGATGTGGATGCTCAATGTTGATGTAGATCATTTGGAGCAATTCTTTGGAGTGAGTTGCACTTTCAATACCTACATGGGTTAGTCCCACAAGGAACAAACAAGAGTATCCATAGACATAGAGTGATGCACACACAAGATGATGTCCACGAAATCATTAGGTTACCTTGTCCCTTGCCTTACCAACATGAGGGTTTGTGACTCCTTGAACTAGTGCAAGATGTGGAAGTTGATTGCACTTGTCCTTGCCATAATGATATGAGTGAAGAATGCTGGCGGAGTCACCCTCAAGAACTCTCTAGTTCTTCTTCTTCGGGATCCACATCATCTTGATGGGAATCCTTGGAGTTGTAGTTATACTTGATGAAGTAGAACTTGACGTAGTCTTGGGAACCCACTTGACCAAGGCCTTAGGTGCTTCTTCAAATGCATCAATCTCCACTTGAAGCTTGTCCTTGCCTTTGTTCTTGTGGTCTTGTGGTGGAAGATCATCTTGTGCTTGTGTTCCCTTGAAGGAAGTGTTACATTTGGACCTTTGGCCATGAAGCATCTTCCAATTCCTTCATTTGGTGAATCAAATATGTCGTAGGAGTTGGTTGACACAAGTGCTAGACCGGCAACACCTTCATCTTGAGTATATTCGGAGTCGGAGTGATAGCTTCTCTCGGAGTGATTGTCGGAGTCGGAGCCGGATACCCATTCACCAACATGAGCTTGATGTCTTCATTTTGTGTAGCTCCTTGATGACTTGTCCTTCCTTTCCGAATCCTTGCTTCTCCGTGAGGGTCTTCGTTCATAACGACCATCTCTACTCCTCTCTCTTGGCGGTGATTCTTCTCTTCTACTTCTTCTTTTTGGAGAATCTTCTCTTCTTTTGTAGGGTGCCGTACACTCATTGGAAAAGTGTCCGGGTCTCCCACAATTGTAGCAATTGCGCTCTCGACTAGAAGATCTTTTGTCATTGTAGGACCTTGACTTAGAGCTTCTTTCTTTGCTTCTACTCTTGTAGAATTTGTTGAAGTTCTTCACCATTAAGCTCAATTCTTCATTGAAGGCTTGTTTCTCACTTGATGATGTGGGGGCTTCACATGAGGCTTTGTAAGCACCACTTGACTTGTTGTGAAGTTCCTCCTTATCCTTGAGTGACATCTCATGAGCAACAATTCTTCCAATGACTTCCGTTGGCTTGAGATCTTTGTAATTTGGCATCATTTGGATCAATGTGCACACGGTGTCATACTTTCCCAATGCTCTTAGGATCTTCTTGATGATCAATCTGTCGGTCATCTCTTCACTCCCTAAGCCGGCAATCTCATTTGTGATAAGAGCAAGCCTAGAGTACATTTCAGCGACACCTTCACCATCCTTCATTTTGAACTTGTCAAGCTGACTTTGGAGCACATCCAACTTGGATTCCTTGATGGAGTCAGTACCTTCATGCATATCAATCAAAGTATCCCAAATTTCCTTTGCATTCTCAAGACGACTGATTTTGTTGAATTCTTCGGGGCACAAGCCATTGAAGAGGATACCACAAGCTTGAGCGTTGTATTGCAGCATCTTCAATTCATCCGCGCTAGCTTCACGGTTTGGCTCTCTCCCATAAAGGAATTCACCTTGCAAGCCAATACACACAATAGCCCAAACGGCGGGGTTATGTCCGAGAATATGCATTTTCCTCTTATGCTTCCAACTAGAAAAATTAGTACCATCAAAGTAAGGACCTCTACGGTGATAATTTCCCTTGCTAGACGCCATACTCTCCTAGGTTGTGAAACCAAGGCTATGACCACCAAAGGCTATGGAAATCAAAGCAAATGGAGACCAAAGTTCTGATACCACTTGTAGGACCTTGAAGTATGTCTAGAGGGGGGTGATTAGACTATTTGACCAATTAAAAACTTAACCTTTTCCCAATTTTAGACTTTGGCAGATTTTAGCTATCTTTGGACAAGTCAAGCAATCTTCACACAATTCAAGCAAGCATGCAAAGAGTATATGAGCAGCGGAAATTAAAG
Organism: Triticum timopheevii; assembly: GCA_963921465.1. Lineage (NCBI taxonomy): Eukaryota > Viridiplantae > Streptophyta > Magnoliopsida > Poales > Poaceae > Triticum > Triticum timopheevii. The sequence continues at coordinate 463,092,064 of OY997272.1, read as the reverse complement.
CATGCAACTTGCAAGAATGTAAAGGGGAGGGTTTGGAGGATTCAAACGCAATTGGAGACACGGATGTTTTTGTTGTGGTTCCGATAGGTGATGCTATCGTACATCCACGTTGATGGAGACTTCAACCCACGAAGGGTAACGGTTGCGCGAGTCCACGGAGGGCTCCACCCACGAAGGGTCCACAAAGAAGCAACCTTGTCTATCCCACCATGGCTGTCTCCCACGAAGGACTTGCCTCACTAGCGGTAGATCTTCACCAAGTAGGCGATCTCCTTGCCCTTACAAACTCCTTGGTTCAACTCCACAATCTTGTCGGAGGCTCCCAAGTGACACCTAGCCAATCTAGGAGACACCACTCTCCAAGAAGTAACAAATGGTGCGTTGATGATGAACTCCTTGCTCTTGTGCTTCAAATGATAGTCTCCCCAACACTCAACTCTCTCTCATAGGATTTGGATCTACTGTGTCGGTGTACTAAAGTAAGGGTACCTTAGTACCCCGAACTTGTGCACGGGCAGTCGCAGCGTCCCACGGCAAGGCTTGCCGGGCGTCCGCCAAGACCCTTCGCTATTCATATAACTGCCATTCAAGAACAAAGTGTTAACCGAGAAGACAAGGCCCCGGCAAGAGGAGCTTGCCGGGAAGGACAAGACCCCGGCAAGAGGAGCTTGCCGGGAAGGCCAACCAAAACCCAGCGAACGGCAAGCTTGCGGGTGCGACAAGACAACGGCCGCGGCAAGGCTGCCACTCTGCACCCGAGCTCCAGCGCATCCGATGACGTGTCGCCCCAGGACCATCCCAGGAGCACGTGGCGACGCGCTGTGCAGCCAAGCGGTGCGAGGTGGCAAGAGGAGATGACGAGAAGGCCATCGTGGCAGACGGTGGCGCTCCTAACGGTCGCTTCCTTGCACTATTTTGGCGACCGAACGGGCATTAAATGCCCTTGTCCCCTGTCGTCAGAGTTAGGTAGGGGGCACTGTTGGTAGCGGTTGTACCAACCCCCGTTTTTACTTTTTTACCCCTCTTTCTATGCTGCCATATGTCGGTGACCCCTTTAGACTATAAAAAGGAGGCCCATGCGCACGTAGAAGGGGTTCGGTTCGACTCATTCGAAACTACAACACACCTACGCTCTGGAGCAAGAACAGAATAGAAACACAAAGCAGCAGTAGGAGTTTTATCTCTCCAGAGAGCTCCGAAGCTGGGTAAAATCCCCCGCGTGCTTTCGCCTCGATCTGCTCTACGCGCGCCCTCCGCTCCCTTGCCGGACCGAAAAGGGGCCCTGCCCCATAGGTGTTCGTTCCCCACGACATCTTTGGCGCGCCAGGTAGGGGGGCGTCGAGGTCGTGCGTATCTGATCCGGCGTCTGCGCGTGCTACATCAACATCTTCATCGACATGCCACCTAAGAAGACTTTGGAGGTGGCCGCTCCGTCTGCGACTATCCTGCCGCCACCGGAGCAAACGGGCGGTGGGGTGGACGCCGGCGGAGGAGCGGGCGCCGACGGTGGGACTCACGTCGTCACCAGGTCCAAGGACAAGGCCCCGCAAGCTTCAACGTCTATACATCCACCGCTCCCCTCCCAGGGGGTGCAGGATCGACAACTCCACGGTGCTCCTAGTACCGTGCTCGCGTTGGAACAAGGCCAAGCTGGTGGGTCGCGGGACGCTCAAGGCCGACGTACGCGTCAACACGCTGGCACGAGTGCAGTGCGGTCGCCTGGACGAGATGTCGCACCTTCTAACACTGTTAGAAGTTTGAGCGTATCCCGCACCTCGCGTCGCTCGCCACCGCCACCCAACACTCCATAGGAAGCGCTGGCCCGAGCCCAGCTGCTTCTAGATTACCCTCCAGCGCCAGACAAGATCGACGACTGGAGGGCCACCATTCAGAGCCTCATCGGCTTCGCCAACGGCGACAAGCCCCGGCAGCCGAGCACCTCGAAGCCCCGGCAAGACGCCCAGGCGCAAGCCGACGCCGACAAGACCGCTGGGGGTGCCACCACCGTGCACTCCCCGCCCCGAAGGACAAGATCGCCGACTCGCTGGGCCAACCTCGACACCAACTCCACCGCGTCGTCGGACCCGCGAGCTCGCCGCGATCAATGCCAAGTTCTCCAAGAACGACGACACGAAGACGCTCGCACTTGCATCGAGCGCCGAAGAGAAGCGCGGCGTCAATCTAACCAGCGCGCTGGGCCCACTGTCGATATGCATGCGCCAGGGGAACCTGGCGACTTACCGTACGCGGTAGGTTGCCCTGCGTTCACCCGTGAGCTGCGGCAGGTCCAGTGGCCCAGTACCAAGAACTTCAAGCCAGACGTGCTCGAGAAGTATGATGGCAGGATACATCCGTCAGAGTTCCTCAGCGTCTACACCATCGCGGTGCAGGCTGCCGGAGGGCGCGACGAGAAGATCCTCGCCAACTACTTCCCGCTGGTGCTCAAGCCCAACATCAGATCTTGGCTCATGCACTTGCCGGACAACTCCATCTCTTCGTGGGCGGACCTATGCCATCAGTTTGTCGGCGCCTTCACAGGCGGCCACAAACCCCATGGCCAGGAGAGCGATCTTCATCTGCTCGCCCAGAAGGAAGGAGAACCCCTGCGCAAGTATATACAGAGATTCAGTCAGGTGCAGCGCAACATCCCAGACGTCCACCCTACCGCGGTTATCAGTGCGTTCCATCATAACGTGCGTAACCGCAGGATGAGGGAGGAGATGGCGATGTGCAAAATTAGAGATGTCAGCGAGCTATATGCTCTGGCCGACAAGTGTGCACGGGCTGAAGAGGGGAGGAGACTCCCCGGAGAGAACGCAGGAGCAGAAGGATCTGACAGTGAGGACACCCCTCCGGCAAACAAGAACCGGAGGCAGAATAACAGAAAGAGGAAGGCTAAAGATGTGCTAGTTGTTGAGCAGTCCGGCAACGGAGGCGGTTCCGAGAAGGCCAAAGCTGGTGACTCCGGCGAGGCTGGGGTAGCCGCCGACAAGCAGGACGGCTCCGGCAAGCAGTACTGCAAGATCCACCGCACCAAGGGCCACGACCTCCAAGCTTGCAAGAAGGTTGAGCAGATGGCAGAGCTACAGAAAGCTGAATACGAGCGCCGCGACAAGGAGAAGGCCCAGGAAGGTGGCAGAGGATCCGGCAAGAAGCGTCCCGCCCGGGGAGGGCGCCGCGGCAAGGCCAAGCAGCGGCAAGGAGATAGGCCTCCCCGTGGCCGCGACAAAGACGAAGACGAAGATGAAGATGATGAGATGGAGGAGGATGAGACTGACGAGCAGGAGTTCCAGAAGGCAACAGAGGTGTTGTGCATCGACGGCGGTGCTTCTGCGCACACCTCGCACCGCCAACTCAAACAGTGGGTACGGGAAGTGAACGCAGCAGAACCATCCGTCGAGTCGCGCAAGCCCCTGAAGTGGTCCAGCACACCCATCATCTTCGACGTTGAGGATAACCCTGATCGCATCACTGCGGTCGGGTGCTTGCCGATGTTGGTTTCGCCAACAATCCGCAACCTCAAGGTCACGAAGATGCTGGTTGACGGCGGGGCCGGCCTAAATCTGATCTCCTCCATAGTGCTCAAGAAGCTCCAGATCCCCGACAGTGAGCTCGAAGAGACTGGCACTTTCCAAGGAATCAACCCAGGAAGGAGCAAGCCGAAGGGGAAGATCACGCTGCCAGTGACGTTTGGCAGCGAGCTGAATTTCAGGACAGAGAGAGTTACATTTGACGTTGCTGATTTCCCATTGCCCTACAATGGGATACTCGGCTGTCCAGTGCTCGCCAAGTTCATGGCAGCCTCTCATTACGCCTACAACGTGCTCAAGATGCCTGGTCCGATAAGTGTTATTTCTGTCCATGGCGACAAGAAAGATGCACTTATTTGTACCGACAAGATCTACCGGGAAGCAGCAGCCGCAGCAGAATGCAAACCACTTGCCACTGAAGCTCCCGGGGGGAAGAAGAAGACCAAGTCCGGCAAGAGTAGCTCTGATGCCCACTCCGGCAAGCGCACCTCTTCGGAGTGCTGCGCTACCGTCGAGGACGCACCATCGAGCTCCACCAGCAAGTGCAAGAAGGCAAGGACAGCTTCACCAGAGACCAAGAAAGTGGCCGCCAAGGAGGACGGCACTGGTGGTACCTTCACCATCAGTGCCACGCTTGACCCTAAATAGGAAAGCGCGCTCGTTGCTTTCCTGCGGGCGAATGTCGATGTGTTTGCATGGCAACCATCTGACATCCCCGGTGTTCCCAGGAAAGTAATTGAGCACCACCTTGCCGTCTGCCCTCACGCGCGGCCCGTCAAGCAGAGAGTTAGGAAGGAAGCAGTGGAGAGACAAGAGTTCATTGCAGAGGAGATCAAGAAATTGGAAGCAGCAGGCCTGGTCCGAGGAGTACTCCATCCAACGTGCTTAGCCAATCCGGTAGTCGTGCGCAAAGCAAACGGGAAATGGAGGCTTTGTATTGACTTCACTGATGTTAATAAAGCTTGTCCCAAGGATCCATTTCCCTTGCCGCGCATTGACCAGATTGTCGACTCCACGGCAGGATGTGATCTGCTTTCATTCCTTGATGCATACTCAGGATATCACCAGATCTTCATCGCTGAAGAGGATGAAGAGAAAACCGCATTCATTACTCCATGTGGCACGTACTGCTTTGTACGGATGCCTTTCGGACTAAAGAATGCTGGTTCAACATTTGCAAGGGTAGTCAGTCATGCTTTTGAGCCATAGCTGCACAGAAATGTAGAAGCTTACATGGATAACATAGTGGTCAAGAGCAAGGACAAAGAAACTTTGATCCAAGATTTGGACGAGACTTTTGCAAATCTGCGCAAGATCAATCTCAAGTTGAACCCTGAGAAGTGCGTGTTTGGAGTTCCTTCCGGCAAGCTTCTCGGGTTCTTTGTATCCCAGAGGGGGATTGAAGCCAATCCCGACAAGATCAAGTCCATCGAGCAAATCGAAGCACCGAAGCGAGTCAAGGACGTACGAAGGCTTGCCGGCTGCGTTGCTGCTCTTAGTAGGTTCATCTCTAAGTCTGCTGAGCGCGCCCTGCCGTTTTTCAAAATTTTGAAAAAGGCAGGTCCAATGAAATGGACTCTGGAGGCGGAGGCTGCGCTGCAAGACTTGAAGAAATATTTGTCCTCCACTCCAACACTTGTCGCACCTAAGCCACAAGAGAAGTTGCTGCTGTATCTGGCGGCAACCAATCAAGTGGTTAGTGCTGCGTTAGTGGCAGAGAGGGAGGCGGATGATGAGATAGCGACCGCGGCAAGCGAATCCGGCGACAAGCAGGGGGCTTCCCCGACAAGCTCTGGTCCCGACAAGGATGGATCTGCGCAGCCACAAGAAGAGAAGCAGAAGAAAATGATGCAGCCCCCAGTTTACTTTGTCAGTTCCCTTCTGCAGGGGGCTAGATCAAGGTACTCTGGTGTGCAGAAGTTGCTTTTCGGCCTTCTCATGGCCTCGAGGAAGCTGCGCCATTACTTCCAAGCGCATGAGATCACAGTTGTCACTCGCTTTCCGTTGAAGAGGATATTGCAGAATCCAGAGGCAACAGGCAGGATTGTCGAGTGGGCACTGGAATTGTCAAGCTTTGGCCTCAAGTTTGAAAGTAATTCAACTATTTAGAGCCCAGCATTGGCAGAATTCATAGCAGAATGGACGCCAACACCCGATGAAGAAACTCCGGAGAGGAGCATCCCCGTCAAGGAAGCGAGCAAAGAATGGATCATGTACTTTGACGGTGCCTTCTCGCTGCAAGGCGCCGGTGCGGGCGTACTACTTGTTGCACCCACCGGAGAGCACCTCAAGTACGTGGTCCAAATGCACTTTCCCAAGGAGCAAGCAACAAACAACACTGCAGAGTATGAAGGCTTGCTTGCCGGACTCAGGATCGCGGCAGACCTTGGGATCAGGAAGCTTATTGTCAGGGGTGACTCATAGCTTGTCGTCCATCAAGTAAACAAAGATTATCAGAGTCCGTTGATGGAAGCATACATTGATGAAGTGAGGAAGTTGGAAGAGCATTTTGAAGGCCTGCAGATGGAACATGTTCCAAGAGCCCAGAACGACATTGCAGACAGCCTGTCAAAATGCGCCGCACTCAAGTTACCTGTGGAACCAGGAATTTTTGTGCTCAAGCTGACTCAACCATCTGTAACACCATCAACTGGACAGAGCAAGAAGAGGAAATTGGTTACTGGCGACTACTTTCCGGCAGAGCTCCCCGAAGCCGCCGTCAAGAAGGTCGCCAAGATCAACACAAAGAGTGTTGAGGAGCAGTCTGCTCCGACAAGCTCTAGGGTTTGTTTCGTTGAAGCAGACGCTCCCGACAAGCTGTGTCCCGACACGCTTGCCGGGGAACATCACGCTCCGGCAGGATCCCAGATTCTTGCCGTAGAAGTAGATGTTCCCGCAGCAGCATTTGCGCCTTTAGTCCTTGTCGTTGAGCCACAAGCTCCGGCATGGGCACAGCAGATCGTCCATTTCCTTCAGACAGGAGAACTTCCCGAGGAACAAGAAGAAGCAGAAAAAGTAGCCCGGCAATCAAGTATGTACCAGTTTGTCGACGACATACTATACAGAAGAAGATTCAACGGAGTGAAATTGAAGTGCATTTCCCGGGAAGATGGACAGGAGCTGTTGGCGGAGATACATGGAGGCATATGTGGTCACCACATTGGCGCAAGAGCACTTGCCGGCAAAGCTTTCCGGCAAGGTTTCTTCTGGCCGACAGCCCTCCAGGATGCAACTGCACAAGTAACCAAGTGTGAAGCGTGCCAGTTCCACTCCAAGCAGATACATCAACCAGCTCAAGCTCTCCAAACAATCCCTTTATCCTGGCCATTTTCGGTCTGGGGGCTCGACATCCTCGGCCCCTTCCCCCGAGCTGTCGGGGGCTTCGAGTTCTTGTACGTGGCAATTGACAAGTTCACGAAGTGGCCGGAAGTGGAGGCAGTGAGGAAGGTGACAGCACAGTCAGCAGTCAAGTTCTTCAGGTCAATTGTTTGCCGTTTCGAAGTCCCTAACAGGATCATCACCGACAACGGCACACAATTCACGAGCCACACCTTCATGCAGTATGTCCAAGATCTTGGCGCCAAGATCTGCTTCGCTTCTGTTGCTCACCCGAGAAGCAACGTTCAAGCGGAGAGGGCGAACGCTGAAGTGCTGCGCGGGCTCAAGACCAGAACTTTCGACAGGCTCCGCAAGTGCGGAAGAAATTGGATCGAGGAGCTGCCGGTGGTTCTTTGGTCGATCAGGACGACGCCAAATCGAGCCACTGGCCAGACACCTTTTGCTCTTGTCTATGGAGCAGAAGCAGTTCTCCCCACGGAACTCGTATACGGATCGCCTCGAGTGCTCGCTTATGATGAGCTTGAGCAAGAGCAGCTGCGGCAAGATGACGCGCTGCTCCTCGAGGAAGATCGTCTTCAGGCTGCTGTACGAGCTGCTCGTTACCAGCAAGCTTTGCGTCGCTACCATAGCCGCAAAGTTAATGCCAGAAGCTTCGAGGAAGGCGACCTTGTTCTTCGGCGCATTCAATCCGCCAAGAATTCCAACAAGTTGATGCCAAAGTGGGAAGGCCCTTATCGGATGAAACGAGTCACTAGGCCCGGCGCTGTCCGCCTTGAGACCGAAGATGGCTTTCCGTGAGCAATTCCTGGAACATAGAGCATCTTCGCAAGTTTTACCCATAAGGCGCGGTTGCTGGAATCTGTTCCGGCAACCACTTTTGTACAAGCCTTGCCGTTGTTGCATGTAACCCTTTGTACAAAGCCGGGCGCAGATCCCGTGCATAAATAAAGTTCATGTGTGTTTCGCACATCTTGTCTAATTTCATGCATTCTTTCTTTTTTGCATGTTTTATCTGACACTTTGTGCAGCACTTACCCCCGGTAAGCAATAACGAGCCTTAAGGCCCCATACCATTATTTTCTCTTCTTTCTTTTTCTCAAAAAGAAGGTTCCTTCGCCCACAAGTTCACGGGGGGCAGGAGAGGATAAAGGTGTGGACCGGGCGTCGTTCAAAAAAGTATGGCCTTGCCGGGACAAAGACGACAGAAAAGCTAAGTTGCCAAAGTTTGAGCACAGTCAGTTTTAAATTTTTAAGTTATATTCCTTGAACGACCGTGCCTTGTATGGAAAACCTGTGCGCGGAGGAACCGGTTCGTGGCTAAGTTGCGCCCTTACTTTGTTTCGAGTCCGCTCAACAATGAAAGCGTGCTGCAACTAGTCCCGACAAGGTTTCTTGCCGGAGGCAACATCGCCAGCGGGCTGCTGATGTTCCGCACTCAGCGCTCGCGGCAAGCGTGCTTGCGCCGGCAAGTTCCCTAAAAGCGTAGGGTAAAAACATACAAGGGATGGAATCGAATAAAGGAAGTAACATAGCAGATAGTACCCAGAATAAAGTTATATTACAATAAACAACTTGTCGCGCTCTAAATAGATTGTTTCCATGACATATCTAGCAGCGGCAAGAAGAAGAAAAGGGGAAGAAGAGTGGCCCAATCCGCACGCTCGCCATCGATCCTCCTGACTTCGTTCACCTTGTCCACGATGGGTGCGACGATGGCTTTGAGCTCCTCAAGATCAGCACCCGCCGGCAGCTTCTTGAGGACGCGGGAGAGGTCGAGGCCTGGATTGCGGAAGAGGATCTTCACCAGCACCTTCTCCAAGACCTTGGCGCAGATCGCGCGTGACTCGTCCACCAGCTTCTTCGGGATCCTTTCCCGGAGTTGCTGGAGGGCCGTCACCACATCCTTAAAGAAAAGAGTAAGCTTGGCGCTGGGCTGGAGGTTCTCGTCGGTGGAGTACCCGAAGCCCGCCAAGTCCAGCTCCGCCAACTCCTCGTCGATGGCTGCAGCAATGTTGACGAGGCCCTCCGTCCAGAGCTCCACCGTGGCCTTGAAAGTGTTCTGAGTCTCGGCGGCCCTCGTCAGCAGCTCTTCGTTGCCCTTGACCTCTTTCTTCAAGTCATCTTCTCGCGTCCAGCGTCTCCGTCAAGGTGGCCAGCTTCATCTCCAGATCAGCGCTCGAGTCCTTGGCGGCGTTCAGTTCCTTGATCTTGTCGGCGAGCTGAACTTGCAGATTGCCATGGGCGCGGGCATCCTTCTCGCGTTCGCGCTGGAGTGCGGCAAGCTCTTCGTTCTTCCCTTTCATGCCCTCCTCCAGCAGTGTCACCCTCACCCCTAACTCCTTCTTGGCGGCCTCAGCAGCCGCGGCGGCATCCTTCGCCTCCTTGAGTGCCCCGCCAAGTGATTGCTCCCGGACGATGAGCTCCTCCTCGTGGCTGTCCAAGACCACCTTCTTCTGTATCAGCTCACCTTCCCACTTGGACTGCTCCTCGACGGCGAGCCTCTGCTGCTCCTCGGCTTCAGCCTTTTCCAGGATGAACGCCTTCTTCGCCTCGTCGAGCTGTGCCCTCTCCTCGGCAATGGACCGGAGGGCCTCCTGGTTGCGGTTCCGGAGCTCCTGCGCGTGTTTCCCTATATCAACTCCCGCCTGCGCAACAAGCGCTTCCCGGGACTCAAGCTTCGCTTGCCGGGCGCGGTAGAGTGACACCAACTTCCGGAGTAGCTGCTCCTCTTCGGACTCGCCGCTGCTGCTGCTTGGCGCATCAACCACTGCCAGCCCAGCCGAGGCGAGTACTTCTCCATCAAACTCCTCTCCTTCAACCGGCGCCCTGGAGCTCGATGCCCAGGGAAGCTTGATGTATACGCCCTCGCCGGCCTTCAAGTATGCACCTGGCTGGGGCTCCTCGGAGCCCGGCGCTGCATCAGCGGCGGAGGGGTCGGCAGACGGTGTAGCGCCTTGCGCTCCTACACTCTCCGGGTCGTCAGTACGATCGCCGGACCCCTCGCCGGCTCCTGCGCCAGCAGCCTTGGCGGCTTCCTCGTCGGCGGGTTCATCAGTGCCGGCCTCTTCCTCGCCACCGGCGGCATCTTCAGTATTGCCGCGTGCGCCTTCCCCACCGGCGGGCTCAGCCTCCATCGGGTCTGCGAGAGGGGGATCTAAGGATAGGAAGAGGAAAGAAAAGTCAAGCAAATATCCAAAAAAGAAGAAAGAAGATCAGAAGAAGAACCCAAGGGAAGATTTCTGACAAGGAAGGTTACCTGTGCTGGGCTCTGTGACCATGGGCTCCTCCACCAAGGGCTCACTGGTTCCGTCCCTTGACGGGGACCCCTCCCTTGCCGGAGAGCGCTCCCTTGTCGGGGAATCACCCCTTGGTGGCGTAGTCGAAGCAGAAAGCACCTCCGGGGCGGTTTCTGATTGCCCCTGATGGGCCTGCTCTGCTCCTACACGAATGAATCAGCAATCAAGATGTCAGCAAAAGAAGAAGCACCCATGCACGCCCCACAACAGGAAGTGAACCAAACACTTACGCTGGGGGCTGTGCTGGGGGCTGCTGCGAGGAGAAGGAGCCGGGTCCGTCAAGGTGGTCTCGGACATGTCTTCTGCCGTCACAACAGGATCATCCTCGATGACAACCACGGGGACCTTGGCCCTCTTCGCCGCTCTCTCGGCCAAAGTCCTGAAATAGAGTAGGGATTCAGAGAGAAGCAAATCAGATGCAAAACAACCAACAACAAAGATTGAAGAAATACAAGTACAGTGAGAAGAAAGCCTTACTCCTCCTCCTCTTCTTCCTCCTCGTCGGAGCTCAGCGCAGAGAGGTCGAAGTCTGGTACCCTTTCTGCGCGGCGAGGCGGAGGAGTGGGCTCCCTTGGACGTTTGCCGGGAGCTGTGGCAGGATCGGGTGTGGCAGCCCGGGAAGACCCCGCCTCGGTTGCCGGCGCGGCCTGAGATGCTCCTGCGGCAACCGTACTTGCCGCGGTGGAGCGCGTCCCACGATGCTGCGGCTGTTGGCCTGATTGCCGACCTGCTGGATCTCCAACTCGATGGAGGCGCCTTCTTGGTTGGAATTGGGGCTGCGCTGGGGGCTCCGCCTGCGGCAAGCTGCTTGAGGACGGCTGGCCGCTCGCACCCCCGGCGGGCTTGCTCGCTTCGGCCTCGGGCTCCCCCTCGCCAACGACCTCTCCGGCAAGATCTTCCCGGTCGGCAAGGCTTGCCGCCTCGGCCACCTCCGCCTCCTCCAGCGTGAAGCCAAACTCGCCCGCGGCGGCGGCTGCCGCCGCCTCTTCGGCCCTGGTGGCGATGTACCTCATCTCGTCGTCGGTGGTGTCGCGGGTGAGGAGCCTCTGCTCGTCGGAGTTGACTGCTACCTCCGTCAAGCTATCGAAGAATTGCCGCACGACGTCGTCGGCGGGCTCTATCCAAGTTGCACTTATCCCGTGCGAGTCGCATTCTGGCATCATTGCGCAGATGCGATCGTGCTGGGAATTGTTGCACAACGGGATGAAGCCCTGCGGCAACCTGAACCACTCTGGATGGTTGGCGTCGTGCTTGAACAGCTCCCTCAGCATCCCGTCAAGCTCCAGAACCGTGAAGTTGAAGTTGAGGCCTGGACGCAGCCTCATGATATCCGCCGGGCCGCCAAACATCCAGGCGGGCCTCCCCCTCTTCTGCAGAGGGGCGATACGACGGCGAAGGAAATCCGCGCCAACTGCCCCTGATGTGAGCCCGGCAAGCCTGAGCCGGAGGATTCGGGTAGTGGCAATCTTCAGCTTGGCGTCGTCCGGCGACAGAGCGCTCCAGTCGCCGCCGCGCACTACCCGGGTCTGGCGCAGGTTGGTGAATGGCTGCGGGTTGGCGTCAACGATCCAGCACCACTCCACCCTCCACTCATCCCACTTGCTGCGGAGCTCGCCCGTCAAGTACACCTCCTTCATGCCGATCCGTGAGGTCCAGGCGATTCCGCCGGCCAGTGGCTCCCCTTTCTCAGCCCGGGGGGTGAAATAATGACGAAAAAGAGCGACATTCGGGAGGATGCCAACGAAGTTCTCGCAGAGGTGTGCGAAAACCGCCATTGTCAGAACGGGGTTGGGGGTGAAATCAAGAAGATGAAACCCGTAGGTATTCATGATGTCGCAGAGGACGGAAAAAGGTGGGCAGAGCCCGCAATAGAAGAACACAGGAAAGAAATGGTACCCTTTTGGGCACCGCTTCGATTTGGAAGCCTCAGCGGAAAGCACCGGCGTGCGCGGATGCGCCCGCGTCTGCGTCGACCAGAAGAGGTAAAATTCCTCCCGCAGCGCCTTCGGGGTGAGCTCGGGGGTGAAAAGCACTCGCTCCTTGCGCAGCGCCTCGAGCCGCAACGCCTCGGCCGACTTGGTGCTCGACTTTGAGCCCTTGCTGGTCTTCGGAGCCATGGCGGAAGCGGCAGGGGAGCGCGGAGGTGTTGAGGGCGACGGCGGCGACGGGCGGCGGAGCGCTGCTCTCTTTCGGCTTGTGACGCGGAGGGGAGCGGCGGAGCTTTCGGAGGAAGGAACTGCAAGTGGCGAAGGTGGGGGAACGGCCCTGTTCCCTCTGCTTATAAACAGGGAAGGCGAACGTTACGCATTTCCTGGATTTAAGTATTGCCCACGATCTCTCCCACGACGCCGCGATTGATGCATGCCGTTACGGGGGGACGCGGTGGATACGGAGTCAGATTTAATGTGGACCCAGGCCGCGCGTGCCCGTGCCCTGTTTTGGGCCAGGCCCAACAGCGCTCGGCACCGTGTATGGCCCAGGCCTGGGGGCTCCTGTCGGTGTACTAAAGTAAGGGTACCTTAGTACCCCGAACTTGTGCATGGGCAGTCGCAGCGTCCCACGGCAAGGCTTGCCGGGCGTCCGCCAAGACCCTTCGCTATTCATATTACTGCCATTCAAGAACAAAGTGTTAACCGAGAAGACAAGGCCCCGGCAAGAGGAGCTTGCCGGGAAGGACAAGACCCCGGCAAGAGGAGCTTGCCGGGAAGGCCAACCAAAACCCAGCGAGCGGCAAGCTTGCGGGTGCGACAAGACAACGGCCGCGGCAAGGCTGCCACTCTGCACCCGAGCTCCAGCACATCCGACGACGTGTCGCCCCAGGACCATCCCAGGAGCACGTGGCGAGGCGCTGTGCAGCCAAGCGGTGCGAGGTGGCAAGAGGAGATGACGAGAAGGCCATCGTGGCAGACGGTGGCACTCCTAACGGTCGCTTCCTTGCACTGTTTTGGCGACCAGACGGGCATTAAATGCCCTTGTCCCCTGCCGTCAGAGTTAGGTAGGGGGCACTATTGGTAGCGGTTGTACCAACCCCCGTTTTTACTTTTTTACCCCTCTTTCTATGCTGCCATCTGTCGGTGACCCCTTTAGACTATAAAAAGGAGGCCCATTCGCACGTAGAAGGGGTTCGGTTCGACTCATTCGAAACTACAACACACCTATGCTCTGGAGCAAGAATAGAATAGAAACACAAAGCAGCAGTAGGAGTTTTATCTCTCCGGAGAGCTCCGAAGCTGGGTAAAATCCCCCGCGTGCTTTCGCCTCGATCTGCTCTACGCGCGCCCTCCGCTCCCTTGCCGGACCGAAAAGGGGCCCTGCCCCATAGGTGTTCATTCCCCACGACATACTGGAAAGAGGATTTGAGTGGAAAGCAACTTGGGGAAGGCTAGAGATCAAGATTCATATGGTAGGAATGGAATATCTTGGCCTCAACACATGAGTAGGTAGTTCTCTCTCAAAACTGGTAAGTTGGAAGTGTAGGTTTGTTCTGATAGCTCTCTCCATGAATGAAGAGGAGGTGGAGGGGTATATATAGCCTCCACACAAAATCTAACCGTTACACACAACTTGCCAAACTCGGTGGGACCGAATTGGTAAACTCGGTCGGACCGATTTAGCAAATTTAGTGACCGTTAGGATTTTCGGTGGGACCGACATGCTACTCGGTAGGACCGATATGGTTAGGGTTAGGGCATAACGTAATCTCGGTGAGACCGATTACACAAAATCGGTGAGACCGATTTTGGTAATTAGCTAACTAGAGAGTTGGTCAGGTAAACTCGGTGGGACCGATTCTCTCATTTCGGTGAGACCGAAATGTTACGAAAGGGAAATAGGGAGTTTACATTGCAATCTCGGTGGGACCGATCGCTCACTTCGGTTAGACCGAAACGTTATGAAGGGAAACAGAGAGATTACAATCCCATCTCGGTGAGACCGAGATCCTTATCGGTGAGACCAATTTGCCTAGGGTTTGTGGCAGTGGCTATGACATTTGAACTCGGTGGCGCCGGATAGAAAGAATCGGTATGGCCGATTTTGACTTTGGGTATAGGTCATATGTGGATGTAAGAAAGTATTTGAGGGTTTTTGTAGCATATCACTAAGCACTTGAAGCAAGAGGCTCATTAAGCAACACCTCATCCCTCCTTGATAGTATTGGCTTTTCCTATAGACTCAATGTGACCTTGGATCACTAAAATGTAAAATGAAGAGTCTTGAGATTTTGAGCTTGAGCGAATCCTTTGTCCTTGATATTTTGAGGGATCCACTTTCATCATCCATGCCATGCCATTCATTGAGCTTTCCTGAAATAATAGTCTTGGAATATCATTAGCTCAATGAGCTATATGTTGTTATGAATTACCAAAACCACCTAGGGATAGTTGCACTTTCAAAAATGTAGAATTATCTGTGGATATTCGTAATCGAATACAAATTGGATTTGAATTTAGTTGCTAGGGCCCAGGGCAAATGTGAATGCTAACTCTCCCAAGTTTTGAACAAAGAGGCTAAGCACCCACTATAATTGGTGGGCTACCCGAAGCAAGTGTTTGTGAGATGGAAATTACTGTCTACCCCTGACACTTGACATCCTTATCAACCGGATTTAGACTACTGTCGATAGGGGTAGACTAGTAACTTCAATCAGACGTGACACGACGGCCTCTAAGCCCATTCAGACACGGTGGGTGCCAAACATGGGCGGCAAAACTAATTTGATTCAAGCTCGTCCAAAAGACATGTGTCTCTCCCTCCATTTCCCCATTCATACACGATGGGTGGCAAAACAAACTCTCCTCGTCCGAAATTGATGTAGGCTAATATTTTAAATAGGGGCAGATGTGTAACTTCCCTCAGATGTGACACAACCACCCTACCTGTCAGCCCCATTCATACACCGTAGGTGCCAACCATGGGCGGTAAAACACCCTCTCCTCGCCCGAAATCGTTACCGGCAAATATTTGGGGGATGCGAGATTACCGTCCTATCCCCAACCAACGTGATGTCTGAAATTTTAAACGGGAGATAAGTTCGTAACTTTCCCACATTTTAGACAAGCGTGTCCCAAAGTTTGAGATCCCCCATCCCCCTCCATTTCCCCATTCATACACCGTCGGTGCCACGATAACCTCCCCACTCCGGCCAGCCTCCTCCGTCTGCCACCCCATCCTCCACCTTGCCGGAGCCGCTACCCCTACCCAGTGATACGTCTCCGTTGTATCTATAATTTTTTATTGTTCCATGCCAATATTCTACAACTTTCATATACTTTTGGCAACTTTTTATACTATTTTTGGGGACTAACATATTAATCCAGTGCCCAGTACCAGTTCATGTCTGTTGCATGTTTTATGTTTCACAGAAACCCCATATCAAACGGAGTCCAAGCAGGATAAAACGGACCAAGAATTATTTTGGAATATTTGTGATTTTTGGGAAGTAAAATCAACGCGAGACGGTGCCCGAGGTGGCCACGAGACAGGGGCCCACGCCCACTCCAGGTGGGCGCGCCCCCACCCTCCTGGGCCCCTCGTAAGGCGGTTGATGCCCTTCTTTGGCCGCAAGAAAGATAATTTTTGGAAAAAGATCTGGGCAAAAGTTTCAATCCAATCGGAGTTACGGATCTCCGGATATAAAAGAAACGGTGCCAGGGCAGAATTCTAGAACCCGGAAATAGAGAGAGACAGAGAGATAGATCCAATCTCGGAGGGGCTCTCGCCCCTCCCAAGCCATGGGAGCCAAGGACCAGAGGGAAAACCCTTCTCCCATATAGGGAGAAGGTCAAGGAAGAAGAAGAAGAAGGGGGGCTCTCTCCCCCTTGCTTCCGGTGGCGCCGGAGCGCCGCCGGGGGCCATCATCATCACCGCGATCTTCACCAACACTGTTGGGGATATTACCACTGGGCGTGAACCGGCCTACTTGGGCCGGGTTAACTTCATTAGTAGTATAAGCAGATGAAGGCCCAAGGCCTGTAGTCGGTTTAGAACTTGTAGCCGTAAACCGGCATGATATGTAAACTTGTATTGTAAGTTAGGAATAGAGAGATACCAACCGGGATACGAGTATGAACCGGTTGGGACTCTATGGACCGACGGGCGTCACCCGTGTATATAAGGGGACGACCGGACGGCGGTTCAAGGACAGACAACCACAACTCGAGCCTAGGCGAAGCTTGTTTGCTCCCTAGCCATCGAGACCACTTCAATTCCATCACAACTAGACATAGGCTTTTACCTTCATCGAAGGGGCCGAACTAGTATAAACCCTCGTGTCTTTGTGTCCGCTTTAACCCCTTCAAGTTAACCCGTAGCGATGGCTCCACGACTAAGTCCTTTCACTAGGACATCTGCCGTGACAAATCCACGACAGTTGGCGCCCACCGTGGGGCTATCGCACGATGGTTTGATGATCTTGGAGGGCATGCTCAAAGGACTCGAAGGCTATGCTGTGGGCCGGATGACCAAGAGTCGTCGCGGCAAGCTCTACATCGATGATTCAGGATGGGGTCCCGAAGCCAGCTCGATCGAGTACGGATATCGGGTCCCCTTTGGTGGCATACACGTTTTTATCGGCAAGATTGGTGAGCCTGGGCCTGAGCCGGACATCTGCACCGACCTCGTCGAGACGGCTCAGCGTGCGAGATCTACCCAGGTTAAACCGGCCGTGAAGTGTGCCTTCGTGGGAGTCATCCATGGAGGGGAGCATGAGGACGAGTGAGAACACGGTAGCGAGACTGTCGTCTATTCCGGCGACGAGTCCTCGACCGGAGAGACCGAATCGCTAATACCAGTTGCAAGATGACCAGATTAGGGACTGTTCCGATGGCGACAGTATTCCGGACCCCCCAGATTAGATCAATCGGGTTGGAATATTCATGGCCGGCACGCAGGTGGCGAATCACTCTTCGACCGCCGCAGCAATGCTCTCCGGATCAGCAGCGGTAGCGGCAGCAGGGGCAGGAGGCCTTGTGCGCCCACCGGTTCAAGTTCTGTCTGACCTGTTTGATGCACTAGCCGCGCTTATGGCAGAGGCCAATCCGGCGGATCAGGAGGCCCATGATGCAGAGGTTGCAAAGGTGAGAGAGCAGACCGTACAGGCCAAAGCCGACCTGGCAGCAGAGAAGGACAGGATGGCCGTAGAGCGGGCCGCTTTGGACGCCCAGGCCTATAAGCTCATGCTCGACCACAACGCATCACAGGAGGTCTTGAAGCGGAAGCACAGATCACGCTTGCCGTTAGGGTTCAACCCTCGAAATCTCTTTCACACTCCGAGAGCTGGAACTAGTAATCCGCCGGGGCACCTGGAGGCAAACCGGGTTGAGGCACCAGGGCCAGGAGCGACGGTCCAACCTCGCCTGATGGAACCTCCTCGATAGAACATTGTGATTCCTCCGCCGGTTCAGACACCTCCGGGTCATTATTCTAATCCAATGGACAATCTTGTTGCAGCTGCTGCGCGATTAGAAGCTATCCCGGTGGAAGGAGACTCTCCGCAAGCAATAGAGATGCGCCGGGTTAAGGAACTTCTCCGGACTGCTTTGATTCAACAGGAGGCATATTCATATAGCCGCGATCGGATTCACTCCACACCTCGTCCAAGCCGGAGCTATAGCAGGTGCCTGGATGAACCGGCCATATCGAGCAACGCGCGAGGCTGTGAAGCGGCCCGTGGTAATAACCCGGCAGGTGGTGTTCGCGATGCTCAGGATGTGGTGGACCGGGCCCGGGCACGAAGGGAGGCCGAGTTAGCGGCGCAGAACGAGGCGGGTCAGCTTACACCGGTTCGTCCTACCACCTCTGCCGGGCCAGGGGTCGCATCCGCTTTGGGAGTGCCTTGTTTAGTCCCCGCTTTACGCAATGTATGCCTGCCCGAAGATTTCAAGGGTCCGCGCAAGGTGCCGAATTACACCGCTGATTTATCTCCAGAAGCGTGGGTAGAGAGTTATGAGATGGCCATGGAGATGCTGGATGTGGATGAGACCGCATGTGCAAAGTACTTCACCATGATGCTTGAAGGCACAGCCCGTACTTGGTTGAAGAGCCTGCCGCCTAATTCTATCAGTTCATGGGCCCAGCTGCAGGCCCGGTTTATCCAGAATTTCAAAGACATGTGTAAGTAGCCCAAATCCATAGTAGACTTGGCGGCTTGTGTTCAGGAGGACGGAGAGTCAACAACCCATTGGGTACGCCACGTTTCTGAAGTCTTGCACTCGTCTGACAGGATCAATGCTGATTCTGCGATCTTAACCCTGGAGGGCACCTGCCGGTTTATGCCTTTAAAGCTGAAATTGGGGCGTATGAAGCGGTTCTGTAATGACATGGGAACTCTCATGGCCGCTTTGGTAAAGTATGCTGATTCTGATAGTACCAAGGATCCCGAGACTGATGATGATGAAGCAGGGAAGGGAAAGAAGAATAGCAATTCCAAGGGGCATCAGTACAGACCGGCGGGCCATGGAAACGGAGGCAAGCGTAAGGCGGACAGCAGCATGGACTTTGTGGCTAACACTAATGCGCAGACAAGGGTCAGCGGCACAGAGGTAAAGCGGCGAATCGTAATGGGGCTCCAAATCCTAACCCGGATCGCTTAAACTATTTGTTGAATCAGCCTTGCCCAAAGCACGGGACGAAGGAGACGCCGGCTAACCACCTTTGGAAGGATTGCTACATTATGCAGGAATTTAAAAATTCTAATGCCTTCCGGTATGACCGTGGGTCAGGTGGTGGCTCAGGATCTGGTTTCCATGGGCCGGGTCACGATGGAGCTTCCGGTTCAGGTTTCAATCAGGGCGGTCACAACAACCAGAATAATCAGAACGGCCAACAGCAGCAGCAGCAGCAGTCGGGTTATCAGAGCCAGCCAAAACAGTTGAACAGTGGGCAGTATCACGTTTTCACAACTAGCTTGGATAAGCGCGACCGGAAGCTTCACAAGCGAGCGGTGAACTCTGTTGAACCGGTCGTACCACGTTACTTACGCTGGTCAGAGCAGCCTATTGTGTGGAGCAGAGAGGATCACCCCCCCCCCCCCGGGTTGACAATCCGGGCCAGTTGGCATTAGTGGTAGACCCTCAGGTGGGAGGTTATAAATTCACCAAGGTACTCATGGATGGAGGGAGCAGTATTAACATCCTATACTATGAGACATTCCGCCGCATGGGGCTAACAGACAAAGATCTCAAACCGTCTAATACAGTGTTTCATGGTGTGGTGCCAGGCAAATCAGCATATCCTGTTGGTAAGATAGCCCTGGAGGTGGCTTTTGGGGACAAGCATGATTCCCGATCCGAAAAACTAACCTTTGAGGTGGTGAAGATCCGGAGCCCGTATCACACCTTGTTTGGGCGGCCGGCTTATGCCAAGTTCATGGCACGGCCTTGTTATATCTACTTGCAGCTCAAGATGCCGGGTTACAAAGGGACAATAACGGTTCATGGGAGCCGTAAGATTGCTTTGGAATGTGAGGAAGGTGATGCGGCTTATGCAGAGTCGGTTTGTGCCACGGAGGAGTTGAAGTATTATAAGGACAATGTTGATCCGGCGGACATGACCCCTTTGAAGAAGCCAACCACGAAGCATGATTCAGATCTGAAGTTCAAATCGGCAGCTGAGACCAAGCTTGTTGACTTCGTGCCCGGCGATTCGTCCAAGCAGTTCACTATCAGTGCCAACTTGGATCCTAAATAGGAAAGCGCGCTCATCGAGTTCATCCATGAGAATCGGGACATTTTTGCATGGAAGCCTTCTGACATGCCAGGTGTACCGAGGGAACTCGCTGAGCACACTCTTAATGTTGATCCCAAGTATAAACCGGTAAAGCAGTTTCTCCGCCGGTTTAACGAAGAAAGGCGCAAAGCCATTGGAGAGGAAGTGGTCAGACTCTTAGCGGCTGGCTTTATTATTGAGGTGTTCCATCCAGAGTGGCTTGCTAATCCGGTGCTGGTCCATAAGAAAAACGGCACTTGGCGTATGTGTGTGGATTACACGGATCTTAACAAAGCTTGTCCAGCGGATCCTTTTGCCCTCCTCCGCATTGACCAGATTATTGATGCCACAGCGGGTTGTGAGCGTTTGAGTTTTTTGGATGCATACTCTGGGTATCAGATTAAAATGGCGGTTAAGGACCAGGAGAAGACGGCGTTTATTACTCCCTTTGGAGCCTTCTGCTATGTATCTATGCCTTTTGGGCTCAAGAGCGCCCAAGCCACTTATCAACGGTGTGTACAGAACTGCTTGCATAAATAGATCGGCTGTAATGTGCACGCTTATGTGGATGATATTGTAGTCAAGTCAAGGCAGAAGGAGACACTGGTGGACGATTTGAAGGAAACCTTTGACAACTTGCAAGTTTACAAGATGATGCTTAACCCGGCCAAGTGTGTCTTTGGTGTTCCGGCAGGCAAGTTATTGGGTTTTCTTGTGTCCAACAGAGGAATCGAGGCTAATCCGGAGAAGATTACGGCTATCACCTCCCTGGCTAAACCGAAGTGTATCAATGATGTTCAGCGTTTGGCAGGTCGGATCGCCGCACTGAGCCGGTTTATCAGCCGCCTCGGAGAGAAGGCCATCCCTTTATACCAGATGCTGAGAAAGACAGATCAATTCATCTGGAGTCCGGTTGCTGATGAAGCGTTGGAGGACTTGAAGCGGCAATTAGCCAATCCGCCCGTTCTTGCGGCTCCGGTCGACAAAGAGCTGTTATTGTTATACGTAGCGGCCAATGCTCGTGCAGTTAGCATGGCTATTGTGGTGGAACGCAAGGAGGCAGGCAAGGAATATCCGGTTCAGCGGTCGGTTTATTATATCAGCGAGGTGCTTATTGAATCCAAGCAAAGGTATCCGCATTGGCAGAAGCTGGTATATGGAGTTTTCATGGCAAGCCGGAAGTTGAAGCAGTATTTTCAAGGGGACCCCATCACAGTGGTCAGTTCAGCTCCCTTGGGTGATATCATGCAGAACCGGGAGGCGACTGGCCAGATTGCCAAGTGGGCTATAGAACTTGGGCCACACAGATTGAAGTACGTGCCTCGAACGGCGGTGAAGTCTCAAGCACTTGTTGATTTCATCAATGATTGGACGGAGTTGCAAGCACCAGAGGAGAAGCCGGATCACACACATTGGACTATCCATTTTGATGGATCCAGGCAATTGGAAGGCTCGGGGGCTGGAGTCGTATTAACTTCCCCACGAGGTGATAGGTTTTGTTATGTTCTCTGCTTAATGTTCCCTTGTACTAATAATGCAGCTGAGTACGAAGCTTTGCTCCATGGTCTCCGGATGGCTAAAGAGATGAACTTAAGCCGGGTTAAGTGCTTCGGTGACTCGGACCTCGTGGCTCAATAGGTGTCTGGCACTTGGGATTCTAAGGACCCGCTCATGGCCGCATATCGTCGTGAGGTGGATAATATTGCGGGTCACTTCAAGGGTTATCAGGTGGATCACGTGGACCATCGAAAAAATGAAGCGGCGGACACTTTAAGCCGGTTGGGCTCTCAGTGTAAACCGTCCCGCCTAATGTCTTTCTTGATGTGTTGCACAACCCGTCAGTCAAGCTCCCAGGTGAAGCGGATTTGGCTATTCCTGATCCGGAGGCTCAATTGGTGGCAGCCCTTCATGTCATACCGGATTGGACAGTTCCTTATCTTGCGTACATGTACCGGGGAGAGTTGCCAGAGGATGAGATTCTAGCCAGGCAGATAGTCTGGCGATCCAAGTCTATGACGATTGTCAGTGGCGAATTGCATCATTGCAGTGTATCAGGGGCGTTTCAATGTTGTGTCTCTCCTGAGGAAGGCTGTGAAATCTTACTAGAAATCCATGAAGGGGATTGTGGTCACCACACCGGTTCAAAGTCTCTGGTGGCAAAGGCGTTTCGTCACGAGTTCTACTGGTTGACAGCGCATGCTGATGCGGAGGACTTGGTTAAACGGTGTGATGGCTGTCAGAAATTTTCAAGGCGTGCTCATGTGCCGGCTCAAGAATTGAGGATGATTCCAATCACTTGGCCGTTTGCAACTTGGGGGCTGGATATGGTCGGACCTTTTAAAAGATCCAAGGATAAGAAAACCCACCTTTTGGTGGCAGTTGACAAGTTTACCAAGTGGGTTGAAGCGGAGCCTGTCAACAAGTGTGATGCAGCGACAGCGGTGCAGTTCATCAAAAAGGTGATTTTCCGGTTTGGCTTTCCACACAGTATCATTACTGACAATGCTACCAATTTATCCAAGGGTACTATGAAGGAGTTCTGTGAACGTGAGCACATCCGACTTGACGTATCATCAGTGGCTCATCCCCAGTCCAACGGGCAGGCGGAACGGGCTAATCAAGAGATCTTGCGAGGCATCAAACCCCGGCTTATGGTTCCATTGCAAAGAATGCCAGGATGTTGGGTTGAAGAACTACCATCTGTGCTATGGAGTATCAATACTGCACCCAACCGCTCCATAGGATACACGCCCTTTTTCATGGTCTAAGGAGCGGAGGCGGTTCTCCATAGTGATATCCGGCACGATTCGCCTCGTGTGGCAGCTTATGTTGAAGCAGACAATGAGACAGCACGACAAGACGATTTGGACCTATTGGACGAGGAGCGCGATATAGCGGCTGCTCGCTCGGCGATTTATCAACAAGATCTTCGTCGCTATCACAGCCGCCGAGTCAGAACCAGAACTTTTCAAGAAGGATATTTGGTGCTTCGGCTCATCCAAGACCAGACGGATATGCACAAGTTATCCCCACCTTGGGAGGGACCTTTCGTGGTCAGCAAGAATCTGCACAACGGGTCGTACTATCTGATTGATATTCGAGAGCATAAAGACTCACGCACATCAGAGGAGGAGACCAACAGGCCATGGAACATAGCTCATCTTCGGCCTTACTACACCTGAGCCATTGGCTCTATCTATGTACATATTATGACAGTGTATATATTATCTTTGATATAATAAAACCGGAGCCTCAGCTAAAGCGGGGTCTCTGTCTTTTCATATCATGCGTGGTTACATGGAGTGGTTCTGTTTTAAAGCGGCCTCCGGTTTACCCCTTGAAATTTGCTTTTTTATATCACTTGGGGCCTTGGTCGTGTCCGAACCAACGCGACACCTTTTGATAGGCGAAAGCCACCAGATCACTTGGGGACATGGTCAAGTCTGAACCAGTCACGCCTCTTGATCGGCCTAAGGCCACAAAATCACTTGGGGGCTTGGTCAAACCCGAACCATTGCCACGCCTTTTGATTGGCATATATGCCACGGTTTCATTTGGGGACCTGGCTGACTTGAACCATTGTCACTCCTATTGGGGGCTTGGTCCTGTCCGACCATGGTAATACCATCTGATCAGCTCAGTATAGCATGTTTTTTGCAAACGGTTTTTATCATTGCCTTTGCTTCCATATTTATTTTATGGCTATTTCTTAATTTTTGTTATGTTTCATTTAAACCAACAACAATTTTTACCGGTTCAGCTGACGGATTTGGTTCATTTTTAATACGGAGAAGTATGCCCGGTTTACCTTTCCTGTTAACATCATGGAGTAACAGGGGGGCTCGTAATGACCCAGCACGGTTTACATGGGAGCTGTTTTCTCCCCTTTGACGGTAATGGTTTATAAAACCTCCGCTTCAAGCCTGGCTAAGCCAACTTCATGCCCAGTGATGGCAGGTACTTTGTATCGCTTAATTTGGTTATATGTTCTAAATACATTAATGATATATATATATCAAGATCATAAACCGGCTGGCGGTATAACTGCCACCGAAGTTCAAGATTTTCTGATTGCAGGAAATATAAATTGAGGTTTTTCAAGCAAAAACATCAGTACTTATGCACGAAGGCATATTTAAGGCAGAAGTATTAACTATCCTATTACAAGGCAACACGGTGCCCAAATTTCTGGCGGGTCATAATAAAGTAACTATTTAAACCGGCTTCCGGTTCAAGCCTGCTCATCGTCCAGCGCCGCTTCAGCTTCCTCGTCTCTATCCATTGGCTGGAAATCAACAGTGGTCCAGTCGATTCCCATTAAAGCTTGAAAGACAGCTCTTCATGGATCAGAGAAGACAGTTCAATATCAGGAGCGTAAGTATGCTTACGGATTGGAGGAATCAGATTCTCCGCTTCAAGAGTTGGTGTGGGCACTCGTTTGTTCTGATCGTTGTATTGGGCTTGATAATGCGACAAGTCTGCCTCTTCAGCCAATTGACAAGCCAGAGGGTGCACTGCACGGTTTATCGCCCTCAAATCATCTTCATTGAACTCGGAGCCATCTTCCTTCAGGCTGGGATAGCCTTGAGCTGCCTCAACAGATCGAAATCCGGCACCCATGCTTTTGCCCGGATCAGGGCATTTATGGGTCCGGTTCGAGCAGCAGATTTTTTCAGCTCTTCAATCCGGGCAGGAAGCATTGACAACCTATTAAGAGTGTCCTGGATTAAAGAGGGTGCCAGATTGTTATGAGAGGCTATGGTGATGATCCGCTGTGCTCCGGTATATAGTTGTTCAACTAAAGTGTAGGCAGCCTTCAGCTTCTTCCGCACATCTGACCCTAAGTGCCCAATGCGTGTACCTACAACAATACAGGGACGATCTCAAACCGGATCTATTATAAGCAAGCCAGAGTTGTCACAGAAACCAAAAGGAGCTTACCAAAGATAGCAGCGGTCATGGAGTGTATTTGCCGCTTTACGGCGGTCAGCTCATCTACCACCGGTTTAAGGGCAGCTTCAGCGTTTTCAGCTCTTTTTGTTAAAGCGGCCTTTTCAGTGGCCCAATCAGCCCGCTCCTTCTTGAAGCCCTCCTTCAGCTGTTCTGTGATGCTCAAGGCGCTGGTTAATTCTTCCCTTGCCTTGTCCGTTTCAGCTTGTTGGGTTTTCAAGGTTTCCTGCAGATCCGTAATCCGGTCCTCTTTGATCCTCACCTCAGCCTGCATACAGACAGTACTTGGCTTTAAACAAACGGTACAAGAATTTGAAGTACCAACCACATAACAAGTTATACGCTTGATACTTGGGGGCTAATGCACCTTCAATTTTCATCTATTATTAAATCGCAAAGTCCCAAGCTCAATACAGGTATTCAACTTGGCACTTGGGGGCTAATGGCTATTTGCTCAATTATGTTGTGATGTTAGAGTCTTTATTGGAGTCCCGGTTTAACTATGCTAAGTTTAACCGGCCCTTGGGGGCTATATTGACGGATTTCAAAGTGTTGAGGATTATATTCAAGTCCCGGTTTGAAGAAGGTTACAAACCGGCCCTTGGGGGCTAGGAGGATTAATACAGTGGCAGTAAGTAAAGAAAGAAGAAGTGCAAGGAAGTTACCTCAAATTTGTCTCTCATCATCTTTACCAGGCCAGCTTCACAGTCACGACTAGTATATAGCCGGTTCAAGTAGCCAGAATGAAGATCTTGGGCACTCAGAGCAGCATATGTTTCCAGTTCAATATCCCATTGGCCTTTGTTCTTGGCAGAAAAATCTTCTTTCACTGTATGATTGGCTAAAGCGACAGGATTCCCCGGTTCAAAGCGGCCTACGCCGGTAATCACAACATCATCGTCCTTGGGCTCACCGGTTTACGTTGGCGCGGTCGGTTTATCAGCAGGTTTAGAAGGACTGCAGGATCTTTCAATCCAGATGGAGCTGGCAGGCGGGTCAGCAGGGACTGAAGTATTTATAGGCCTTTCCTCAGGAATAGCATCATCTTGTAAAGGAGGATCACTGGGAATATCCTCAGAAACGAACGCTTCAAGATCTGGTGCTTTATCCTGTTCAGGGGCGACATCTTCCTCAGCCGCTTTGTCCAGGTGGGCTTTCTTGCTCGGTTTGGGTTTAGCCCTGAAAGAGAAACAAGGAGTCAAGGAACAGCATAAGTTATAACATAGTATGCCAGAAGTATATGTTCAGTATAGCTTACCCAAGAACTGTCTTCAGTGGTGGCAGCTGAGTGACCGACGATTCACCAGAGGATGAATGAGAAGTAACCTAATAATCGGAGTCGGACGGATTAATAGGTTGATGGATGAAACCCGCTTTAGGATATAAATCAATAAAAAAGGTCGGAGACCTCGGAGCGGCGTTTTCGAACCGGACTGTTTGGTAAACCGGCGGAGGTAACTACCTGGCCGCTGTGCCGGGTTGTGCGGCGAGCTTCATGTTGCTGAGTCTTCATAAGAAATTTGGGATCCAAGTAAGCAAGAGGATGAGAAAATTTAACTTTCCGGATTGCCTGGCGAAGTTTTGGCAAAGGCAAAGAATCTGAATCGGAAGAAAGAATAGTTACCTCGGCGACATTAGCATTACTGGCTTCAGCGTCGTCCTGACAAGTATCATCATCAATAAGGCGTGTAAAAAGTAAGCCTAGTGAATCAAGTTCTACCTCAAGGTCCGGGTTACCCACATCATCATCAATAGCTGGATCAGATGAAGCGATGGTCTTCCTTTTGTGAGCTGGCTTCTTGATAACCTTGGTCTTGGGCCGGGTTGACCGTTCTGCTTTCTCCGGTTTGTCTTGCGGAAGCTTCTTTCTCCAAAACGGATTATCCCCCTGGTTAAGCGGTAGTTGATGTTAGACAGAAATAGCAGTAACAGGTTCAGTAAAAAATACAAGCAAAATCTTACAGCTGGCGGTTTGTTGGTAGTGCAGAAGGGGAGCAGGCCGGTTTGAGCGCAGAGGTGCTCCGGTTCATTCAACATCTTCTTCACAGCATCAGTGACTTCCTCGTCTGACAGCTGGATTTTAGTGTGTCGGAGTGGGTCATCGACGCTATCAGTATACTTGCACATTAAACTGGAGCGCCGACTGAGAGGCAGTACGCTCCATGATATCCAACAGCGTGCAAGGTCTATTCTTGTTAAGCCGTTGGCCATGAAGGCTCGGAGCTTGGACAGTTGCGGAGCATATTTGCTTCTCTCCTTGGCACTTAATCGTTGTGGAAAGGGGTGAGTGTTGCTGAGCCCCTCCAGACGAAAGCCAGGCAAGGGATTTTCATTGTCCGGGGAGGTGTCTTTGCAGTAGAACCATGTTCCATTCCACTCCTTGGGGTGACTGTGTAGTTTGACGTGAGGATAAGTGATCTCTTTCCTTTTCTGAATGGACATACCGCCCAATTCTGTATAGGGGCCATCAGTGAATTCTGTGCGGCAGTTTAAGTGAAAGCAGTCTCTAAACAATTCAAC
Source organism: Triticum timopheevii (assembly GCA_963921465.1). NCBI lineage: Eukaryota > Viridiplantae > Streptophyta > Magnoliopsida > Poales > Poaceae > Triticum > Triticum timopheevii. Next base: position 463,064,724 of record OY997272.1, on the reverse strand, counting down.
TGAAGGCTCCTCTTGAAGGTATACCTCAGAGAGTACTTGGAAGTGACATAGGTTGGTAACAGAATTGGGGCCAATGTCTTGCGGACGGAGCTGAAAATTGGCTAACGCATCCCGGTAAAATTTAGAACCGGGCGGTTTGAAGCCCCGGGCTAAATGATCTACAAAAATCACAACCTCTCCCTCTTGAGGTGTGGGAGGACATTCATTTCCAGGAACCCTCCAGTGGATCGTATCTTTGCTGTCTAAAGCGCCGATCAGGACTAAATCATCCAACTGAGTTTCTGTGACGCAAGAAGGAACCCAATTGCACTCATATACTTGTTTGGCCATGGTGAGATCTACAAGAGATAGGTGATTCCGGTTCAAGAATATGTTGGATAAAAGAAGGTGCTGATCTGAACAATGTTAAACCGGAGGCAGTACATATAAACCGGATTTCTACGAGGTGGCATCATATGGATTCTGGCGGTTCAACAAGGGGACTAATGGTGTATACCGGTTTACTAACTTTTTCTATATTAAGTTAAACCGCCTGATCTAAACATCGGAAGCAATCGAAATTGTGAATGGCTAAGTATGCAGAAACAGGTTTCACAAGGTCCTATTGTAGCAGTGGATCTGAAGCAAGTTCAGAAAAACAGAAAATACTCAAAAGAGTAAAGCAGAACGGAAGTGAACCAATGAGAGGATATGTAAATGAGATCTATGGACTTAGGCATGAAATTACAGGCGGATGCTAAAAGATTACTGCTAAACAGAGCAGGGGTTCACAGATTTATTCAGGAGTCAGGGTACGAGTATGAACAAGCGACGAACACGGCGCGAACAGGAAACCCTAGAACAGATCTATATTAAGAAGAACAGAAGGTTTACCAGAACTGAGGAAGACGCGGAAGGCTACCGCGGTGCTCTGGTGCGTTCAGGTTGCTGCAGCGGCCCAAGACGATGCAGAGGACAACGGCGGCGGCGGAGCTCCGAGGCTGGCGACGCAAGGAAGACGAAGAGGAAGAGACGAAGGGGAGAAAAGGAAATGACCCTTCGGTCCTATTTATAAGGCAACAGACGTGGGTCAAGCGCGCGAATCCAGGAGCCGAAATCTTGGAAGTGGAGCTGATGACTTGGGTATCGCAGATCTATTAATAAAAGAAGGCGTTATAAATGCTAACTTCGTGATGACGTCATGCCGGTTTACAGCAGCCAGAGATGATGACGACATGGCGGTTTATCAATTACCAGAAGATGTCGAAGACAAAGATTTTGTGAAGGATTGACATGAACCAGTTCAAATCAATCTGGGGCCTAATGTTGGGGATATTACCACTGGGCGTGAACCGGCCTACTTGGGCCGGGTTAACTTCATTAGTAGTATAAGCAGATGAAGGCCCAAGGCATGTAGTCGGTTTAGAACTTGTAGCCGTAAACCGGCATGATATGTAAACTTGTATTGTAAGTTAGGAATAGAGAGATACCAACCGGGATACGAGTATGAACCGGTTGGGACTCTATGGACCGACGGGCGTCACCCATGTATATAAGGGGACGACCCGGCGGCGGTTCAAGGACAGACAACCACAACTCGAGCCTAGGCGAAGCTTGTTTGCTCCCTAGCCATCAAGACCACATCAATTCCATCACAACTAGACATAGGCTTTTACCTTCATCGAAGGGGACGAACTAGTATAAACCCTCGTGTCTTTGTGTCCTCTTTAACCCCTTCAAGTTAACCCGTAGCGATGACTCCACGACTAAGTCCTTTCACTAGGACATCTGCCGTGACAAATCCACGACAAACACCTCCGCCATCTTCACCAACATCTCCATCACCTTCCCCCTCTATCTACAGTGGTCCACTCTCCCGCAACCCGCTGTAACCTCTACTTGAACATGGTGCTTTATGCTTCATATTATTATCCAATGATGTGTTGCCATCCTATGATGTTTGAGTAGATTTTCGCTGTCCTATTGGTGGTTGATGAATTTATATGATTGATTTAATTTTCTTGTGGTTATGTTGCTGTCCTTTGGTGCCCATCATATGAGCGCGCGCGTGGATCACACCATAGGGTTAGTTGTATGTTGATAGGACTATGTATTGGAGGGCAAGAGTGACAGAAGCTTCAACCTAGCATAGAAATTGATGCATACGGGATTGAATGGGGACCAATATATCTTAATGCTATGGTTGGGTTTTACCTTAATGAACGTTAGTAGTTGCGGATGCTTGCTAATAGTTCCAATCATAAGTGCATAGAATTCCAAGTAAGGGATGACATGCTAGCAGTGGCCTCTCCCACATAAAACTTGCTATCGGTCTAGTAAAGTAGTCAATTGCTTAGGGACAATTTCACAACTCCTACCACCACTTTTCCACACTTGCTATATTTACTTTATTGCTTATTTATCTAAACAGCCCCTACTTTTTATTTACGTGTTCTTTATTATCTTGCAACCCTTTCCAACAACACCTACAAAGTACCTCTACTTTCATACTTGTGCTAGGTAAAGCGAACGTCAACCGTGCGTAGAGTCGTATCAGTGGCATATAGGACTTGAGAGAGTATTTGTTCTACCTTTAGCTCCTCATTGGGTTCGACACTCTTACTTATCGAAAGAGGCTACAACTATCACGTATACTTGCGGGTCATCAAGACATTTTTTCTGGCGCCGTTGCCGGGGAGTCATAGCATGGGGTGAATATTCTCGTGTGTGCTTGTTTGCTTTATCACTAAATAATTTTTATTTGCTGTTCTTAGTTGTTTTCTATCTTTAGTTATGGGTAGGAAATGTAAAATACCAAAAACATTAGTTGTACCTACTACACCAATGGTTGAAGAACCACTCAAAATCTATCACACTCCTAAAGCTTTTTACTTGGATCATCTTCGATCCCTTTGTGCTCGTGCTAAAACCCCAACTAGCTTAGTTGAGGGTAAATCTTTAGATGAGCATGCTTGTTATGTGCGACACCGTATATCTAAAAAAGGGAAACTTTTACTGGATCAAATTCATCGTTTGCAATGCTATACTTGGACTTTATGTGAAATATATGATGTTACTTGTTGTTCTAAAAACCCCACCTTCCCTACCAATGTGAGTTTATTGATAATGGAATCGTATCTTCGTACTCTAAGGGTGTTTATAATTACTATGATGTTCAACAAATTGAAGAATTTGTTGCTTTTAAGGGTGCTTATGAAATTGCTTCTTTGATTGAAAAGTATGATGCTACTCTCTACAAATCTGAAAATTTTTCCATACTTGAATATTGTTATGATAATTATGCTTCTAATGCCTATGTTAAACTATATATTGAGGACTTCTCCGCTGTCCAAGAAGATACTAATATTTTGCAGGAGTCTATGGAAGAAGAAATTGATGAAACTATGAGCTCAATTGATGAAAAAAATGATGAGGAGAGCGAAGAACAAAAGGAGGAAGAGAAGATTAGCTACCCGTGCCCACCTTCTAATGAGAGTAACTCTTCAACTCATACATTGTTTAATTTCCCTTCGTGCTTACCGAAGGATGATTGCTATGATGATTGTTATGATCCCGTTGATTCTCTTGAATTACCCCTTTTTGATGATGCTTGCTATGCTTGTGGCCAAGATGCCAATATAAATTATGCTTATGGAGATGAACTTGCTATAGTTCCTTATGTTAAACATGAAATTGTTGCTATTGCACCCACACATGATAGTTCTATTATCTTTTTGAATTCTCCCAACTACACTATATCGGAGAAGTTTGTGCTTACTAAGGATTATATTGATGGGTTGCCTTTTACCGTTGCACATGATGATTTTGATGAATATAATATGCATGTGCTTGCTGCTCCTACTTGCAATTATTATGAGAGAGGAACTACATCTCCGCCTCTTTATGTTTCCAACACGATAGAGTTGCAAGAAACTGCTTACACTATGCATTGGCCTTTACTTGGTGTGCACGAATTGTTCTTTTATGACATACCGATGCATAGGAAGAGAGTTAGACTTCATTGCTGCATGATATATGTTACTTTGTGCTCACTACTAAATTACAAATCATTGTTAATTAAAATTGGCTTTGATATACCTTGGGATCCGGGTGGATCCATTACTTGAGCACTATATGCCTAGCTTAATGGCTTTAAAGAAAGCGCTGCCAGGGAGACAACCCAGAAGTTTTAGAGAGTCATTTATTTCTGTTGAGTGCTTTTATATAGTATAAAAACAAAAAAATAAAGAGGGGAACCTAAAAAATTTTCAAAAAGGAAAGTGGAAGTGAGAAAGACAAGCATTGTTGAAGTGGGAGCTAGCACTAAGAAAGATAGGGGCTTATTGTGTTGCCCCCCAACGTATTCACCTTTGGGTGATGGCAACAATAATAGCCCATGCTAACTTACATCCAATTGGATATATATATATATATATATATATATATATATATATATATATATATATATATATATATATATATATATATCATGATCTTTCAAACACAAGGAGCTTGCCAAAGGATAAAATGAAAAAGGGAAAGGTGAGGATCACCTTGACTCAAGCATAAAGTAAAAACATAAAGTAAAAGATAGGCCCTTCCCAGTGGGAAGCAGAGGTTGTCATGTGCATTTAGGGTTGGATGCACAAAATCTTAATGCAAAATAATGTCACTTTATATTGCCCCTTGTATGTGGACCTTTATTATGCAGTCCATCGCTTTTATTACTTCCACAACAATATCGTATAAAGATTATTTTCTCTGCACTAATAAGTCATACATATTTAGATAGCAATTTTTATTTCCTGGAACATGACAACTTACTTGAAGGATCTTACTCAATCCATAGGTAGGTATGGTGGACTCTCATGGCAAAACTGGGTTTAAGCATAGTTGGAAGCACAAGTAGTATCTCTACTTGGTGCAAGGAATTTGGATAGCATGAGGGGGAAAGGCAAGCTCAACATGTTTGGAAGGTCAATGACAATATACTTTAACTGAGATGTGAGAAAACATAAACCATTACATTGTCTTCCTTGTCCAACGTCAACTCTTTTAGCATGTCATACTTAATGAGTGCTCCCAATCATAAAAGGTGTCCAAGATAATATATTTGTATGTGAGCCTCTCTTTCCTTATCACTTCCTATTAATTGCAACAATGACCAAGACTACGTTTATAAACTCTCAACAACTTTTATGCCTCATACTTTCTATGTGTGAAGTCATCACTAACCATAAGATCAATATGAACTGTTTTATTCTTTCTACTTCCTTAGGATCATAGTAACATAGCAAAGCCCTTGACTCAACACTAATCTTTATTATAGATAGCTCACAGACTTGATTACAAAAAGAGGTCACAAAGCAAAACTCAAAACTACTTAATATCAAAAGTTCAATCTACTAGATCAAGATACTACTAAAAGGATCGAACTAAATAAAACGGTAAAGATAGGAGTGTGATGGTGATACGATACCAGGGCACCTCCCCCAAGCTTGGCAGTTGCCAAGGGGAGTGCCCATACCCATGTGATTATGTCCTCGGAGGTGGTGAAGTAGAAGTTGTTGATGATGTAGGCTTGTCGTCCGTCTTCCAAGGCATAGGCTCACTGTCGGTGTCAAAACCGGCGGATCTCGGGTAGGGGGTCCCGAACTGTGCGTCTAGGCGGATGGTAACAGGATACAAGGGACACGATGTTTTACCCAAGTTCGGGCCCTCTCGATGGAGGTAAAACCCTACGTTCTACTTGATTAATATTGATGATATGGGTAGTACAAGAGTAGATCTACCACGAGATCAAGGAGGCTAAACCCTAAAGCTAGCCTATGGTATGATTGTTGTAATGTATGTTGTCCTACGGACTAAAGCCCTCCGATTTATATAAACACCGGAGGAGGCTAGGGTTACACAGAGTCGGTTACAATGGTAGGAGATCTACATATCCGTATCGCCAAGCTTGCCTTCCACGCCAAGGAAAGTCCCATCCGGACACGGGACGGAGTCTTCAATCTTGTAGCTTCGTAGTCTTGGAGTCCAGCGGACGATGATAGTCCGGCTGTCCGGACACCCCCTAGTCCAGGACTCCCTCAGTAGCCCCTGAACCAGGCTTCAATGACGATAAGTCCGGCGCGCATAATGTTCGGCATTGCAAGGCGGGTTCCTCCCTTGAATAATCCAGAGAAGATCATGAACACCAGGATAGTGTCCGGCTCTGCAAAATAAATTCCACATTCCACCGTAGAGAGAATAAAATGTACACAAGTCCAATCTCCGGACGTATTATGCGGCATGACATCACACCGCTACCAAGCCTTTATTTGAATCGTTTATTATACCACCTCGGCACATTTAGCGAAGCGGTTTCCTTGGCACGTCCTGTCGAAGCAGAGATCGTGTTCCCCTTATTCCGGGATTCTCATCAATACGGACGTGGGTAACCCAACCGCGCCGTTGATGGTGGCGCTTGGGAGATAAGCGAGTTTTACCAGGCTGGTGGGGGGCGCATAGTCTCCGTCCTCCTATATATAAGGGATAAGGATTTACCTTCTCACCTACGCCTTCTTCCTCCTTTGCTTATCCATCTCCGCGCACTCAAGCTCCAACGCTCAAGCTCGCGCATCTCGCCTCGACCCTCTCCGACTATGTCCGGAGCGGGAGGCAAATGGTTGGCCTCCATCGTTAAGGAGGAGCACATCACCAAGCTGCGCAGCGCCGGATACCTTTCCAGCGACATCGCGCATCGGCTGCCCGATAAGGGGCAGCTCATCCCCACCCCCGGGCCCCATGAGAGGGTTGTTTTCCTCACCACTTCCTCCGCGGACTAGGTTTTCCTCTTCACCCTTTTGTCTGGGGGCTCATGTTTTACTACGGCCTGGATTTCCACGATCTGGCGCCGAACTTCATCCTCAACATCTCGGCGTTCATTGTCGTGTGCGAGGCCTTCCTCTGCATCCGGCCCCATTTCGGCATGTGGCTCAAGACCTTCAACGTCAAGCCGAAGGTTGTGAAGGGCACGCAAGCGGAATGCGGAGGCGCCATGTTGGGCAAGTTGCCCAACGTCCTTTGGCTTGAAGGGGCCTTCGTGGACTCCGTCAAGGGATGGCAATCGGGGTGGTTCTACATCACCGAGCCGCGCGAACCCACGTGGGCGGCGGCCCCCGAGTTTAGATCTGGCATCCCCATGCAGCTCACCTCCTGGAAAGAGAAGGGCTTGTTGTGGGGCAATCCGAAGGAGCTGACGGGACTCCGAGCCTGTATCCAGAAGCTGGTGAGCAATAAGCTCAGGCTCGTCGACGTGGTCCAAGTCATGCTCATCCGCCGGATTCTCCCATGCCAAGAACGGGCATTCAATCTGTGGGAGTTTAATCCTGAACAGCACCGGGTGCTAAGCGGGATCTTCGACACGACGTACGAAGGCGCCTGGAGGGTGCTGTTTAAGGGCGCCGAAGCCCCTGCATCCGCGACGGAAGATCGCGGATTTTGCTCGCAGCATCCAGCTGACGAGGTAAGTGATTCAACCCCTTTACGGGACACTTGTGGTAAATAGATTGACTCTAGGAGGGTCTCAATCTTTCCTTTCCTTTGGCAGGAATGGATGGGGAAGGCCGAGCAGCTCATCTATCCGGCTCCCATGCCAGAAGACCCAGTGAACGCCCGTCTAGCAGGGCTGCTGGTTCCGGCACCGCACGTGGTGCCGGAGAAGAAGGCCAAGAAGGTGGCCACGGGGACTCGAAAGAGTTCCCGTAATCAGGTGTCCGATGACGAGGCGGACTCCTCCCCCGAAGACGAGGAGGAGGAAGAAGACTCTCTCCCGGAGGAGGGAGAGAGGAAGAGGAAGGCTTCCCCAACAGGGGAGGCCGAAGGGTCCAAGAGGGGGAGAACTATCCCCCCGGACAGCTCCGCCAACACCAACGTTGGCGAGGAGGAGTGGCCTTTAAGGGCCAGGCGTCCGGCAAGATCGTAAGTATCCGGATCCCTGATATGCAATTTCTTTCGTGTCACGTAGTGTCCTACTAATGCCGCATACTGTCCGCAGTCTGGCCGATGATGATCTCCCCGCTTCATCGAGCGGGTCGTTGGCCCCGTCGGATGTGGATTCACTTCCGACTGCCTCCACCCCCCGTGCTGACGAGAACGCCGAGGTGGGATCCCAGAGAGGGACCCATCAGGAGGAGGCTCCGGAGGCGCCGCAAGGCAGCCTCCCGGACTTTGCGCCGGACTCTACGTCGGAACCTGCAGTGGTTCCAGAGTCCGACCAGCAGCCCCTTCAGAAGAAGGGCAAGACCGTGACCAGCGGCCCCCGTCCAACCGGAGGCGCCGGACAACTTGTTGGAGGCGCTCAAAGGCGCTTCCATCGAGGAAGAACACCGCACTATCATGAGTGTGGTGATTCAGAAGGTTCAGCTCGCCAAGAGCGGGCTGACCGAAGCCTACAGCAGCCTTCTAACAGGCTTTGAGGTAAGAAGTTGAATTTATGTAATGTAATACCGCATAGACAGTAGCCCCTGATGCTTAGTCCGGTGTTCGGAAAGAAAAGCCGGACTGAGGATCTAAAAAGATATACGCAGGGTTGCTTAAAATATGTCAATATGGGTTTGCAGGCTGCGCTGCTGACCTCTGCCGCACGGACTGCGGAGGTCGGTGCGTTGAAGCAGGATCTCGAGCGGTCCGAGCAAGAGCTCGGCCATGCCAAGAAGCAGCTCGAGGACAAAGAAGGTGAGTAACACCACTTTGAACAGTTACCTTACAGAAAAGGATTTTGGTTGCAATGAAATTAACAAGGATAATATGGGTGTTGCAAGGGCCACGAACGAGGTGGCAGCCCTGAAGGAAGCTGTGTCTGCGGCCAAACGCAGTGCGGCCGCGGAACGGGCAGAGCGAGAAAAGCAGGAGGCACAGGTGGCGGAAGTATGGCAAGAGCTTCGGGCTCTCATGGAGAAGCATGAGAGCTTGGAGCGTGACTCCAAGACTCGAGAGTCCGAGCTTGCCTCGGCTCTCGAAAGTGCCAAGTCCGCCAAGCCCGAGGCCCGTAAGGCCCTTTAGGAGGTTGAAGATGTAAAGAAGGTAGCGGCGGGTAAGGCATTTTTCATGCAAAGCAAGCATGTTAATGTAAACTACCTTACACTTACCCGCATTCGGAGCTCTCCAGGGGCGTTTGCATATCTGCCGCGTAGTGTGTCCGATGCCGCCGCATTCTATCGTGGCGAGGAGGGGAGCTCGACGGAGAAGGTCTTCTGGTCTCAGTACGCTGAGGCCGGCCATCCGGTGCCCCCAAGCGACCAGCTGAAGCAGCTGGTCGAACTCCACAAGGTAGCTGAGGAGGCCATGAAGGGCCTTATAGTCCGGCTGTGGCCTGGACAGGCCATGCCGGGGAGCTACTTCGGCCTCATGCAGCGGCTGGTGGATGCGTGCCCCTGGGTGGAGGTCATCAAGCGCTCCGCCTATATTGAAGGAGCTCGTCGGGCCCTTGCCCGCACAAAGGTGCACTGGGGCAGGCTGGATGCGGAGAAGCTTCTCACTGACCCACCGCCACCGGGCAAGGAGTATCGTACGCCCGAGATGTATTATAAAACTGTCCTGAAGGGAGCCCGCAATATTGCGGATGAGTGCCCCAGAGATGTAATTTTTGAGTAAACTCGCTATGTATTATCCTGTGCGCTGAAAACTTCGTTCATATGCGCCATGAGCAACGCTTGTTTAATTTAAAATATTACCTTCTGTGTGACCGTTTTATAAAATCTGAGAGATGGCAAGTCGTTGGCTTCAGCCCCCGAGCCGCGAGTGCTGGGGTGTTCGGGATAAACTTGAGCACTCTTGTTCCCATTTTTGGGTCCATCTAGGGAGGCGCTCAACACAACGAACAAGGCAACCGGACTTATAATGCTTGAACACTCTCACTTAGCCATAGAATTCTATAATTTTAAATTTCAACGAAGCCCCTGGTATTCGGAAGACCGAATCCGGGGCGCTATCCACGCCTTCGTCGGACATTATCCGGAACTTCGCTCGAAGCGGCATGAGTCTTTAAGGACCCGAAAAGACCTCTCGAACAGCGATCAGTCTCTCGCCTTATCATGCCGGTCAGTTTTAGCTTTCTCCACTAAGGCGCTCGCCCGGCTCAACCGGGGCGCAATCGCAGTGGTTCTCCCAGTGCCACCTTAGCCGACAGAACGGAACGTAAGGCACCAAAACGTGGGAGCCGGGCAAACCCAACTATTGACCCAAGACATGATTCGGAGCCGATTCATATAATGCTATAAGTTCGGGGTGCCGTACTTATGAAAGTGTTCGGACTTATCACACCATAATGTGGGGAACATAAGCCCCTGGTGTATTGGGCCGTACCAAAATGTACGGGTGCAAGATGTCATGTAATGAACATATATATATAAAAAGTAATGCAATTGCCGTCGAAAAGTGCTGCATTATTTATTAAAGGAAGTCTGCTATGAGTGCGGACTGATACAAATAGTGTGGTAAGCAAGGGATTTGGACTAATTAAACATGTCCCCCTCCAGGGGTGAGCTGCGGACTTGGTGTATATAATCAAATTTAATGCTCGTAATTGAGACCACCTGAGTGTTCGTCGCAGCCTTCTTTCTTCCCTGGCTGTTGCATCATGAGTTCGGCAGGTTCACCGCTGGACAGGGCCTCTGGTTAACGGAGTCATGTGTACACAAAGAGGGAAAATAATAATAATAAAAAAAGGGGCACACTTGCGAGCCCCTGGTGTGGTCGAGCCGCACTCTGGGTCCATTGTGGTCGTGCCCCTTTCCCTGCGCCCATGGTATCTCCAAAGTGTAATGATGTACGCGGAGGGTTGTTCTTGCAATCATGCGAGGGCAGGGGTTAGGGCCGCATTGCTACGCGTGCTCTGATCGTCCCAGGTGGTCTTCGTTGGTATTGCTTCGGGCGCGTTTTGCTGTATCCGGCCGTTTAACGGCCGGACTCGGAAATTGCCTTAAGAGGCTGCTCTGTACTTCTGCCGCGAGAGCCGCTGTATGTTCCTCCGTTCGGAGGGAGCGATCCGTATTCCCATTGACCGTGATGACTCCACGGGGTCCTGGCATCTTGAGCTTGAGGTATGCATAATGCGGCACCGCGTTGAACTTTGCAAACGCGGTTCGCCCGAGCAGAGCGTGATAGCCGCTGCGGAACGGGACTATGTCGAAGATTAACTCCTCGCTCCGGAAATTGTCCGGGGATCCGAAGACCACTTCTAGTGTGACTGAGCCTGTACAATTGGCTTCCACACCTGGTATGACACCTTTAAAGGTTGTCTTTGTAGGTTTAATCCTTGAAGGGTCTATGCCCATCTTGCGCACTGTATCCTGATAAAGCAGGTTCAGGCTACTGCCGCCGTCCATCGGGACTCTCGTGAGGTGGAATCCATCGACGATTGGGTCTAAGACCAATGCGGCGAATCCGCCATGGCGTATGCTGGTCGGGTGGTCTCTTCGATCGAAAGTGATCGGACAAGAGGACCATGGGTTGAACTTCGGGGCGACTGGCTCCATCGCATAGACGTCCCTTAGTGCACGCTTCCGCTCCCTCTTGGGTATATGGGTTGCGTAAATCATGTTCACCGTCCGCACTTGTGGGGGGAAACCCTTTTGTCCTCTATTGTTCGGCGGTCGGGTCTCCTCCTCGTCGTCGCTGTTTAGCCCCTTGTCATTGTTTTTGGCAATTAACTTGCCTGCCTGCTTGAACACCCAGCAATCTCTGTTGGTGTGATTAGCTGGCTTTTCAGGGGTGCCATGTATCTGGCATAAGCGGTCGAGTATTCGGTCCAAATTGGATGGACCCGGAGTGGTTCTTTTGAATGGCTTCTTCCGCTGACCGGGTTTAGAGCCTCGGAATCCAGCATTGACTGCCGTATCCTCCTTGTCGTCGCCGTTAATGCGGCGCTTATTTTTGTTTCGACGTGACCTGCCATTGTTGTCCTTAGTATCCGGACTGCCAGAATTTTTACGGAGATTGTTGCTGCGAGCTAGCCAGCTATCCTCTCCCACGCAAAAGCGGGTCATTAATGATGTGAGGGCTGCCATGGATTTCGGCTTTTCCTGTCCCAGGTGCCGGGCTAGCCACTCGTCGCGGATGTTATGTTTGAAGGCTGCAAGGGCCTCTGCATCCGGACAGTCAACGATTTGGTTTTTCTTCGTCAAGAACCGTGTCCAGAATTGTCTGGCCGATTCGTCTGGCTGCTGAATGATGTGGCTTAGGTCATCGGCGTCTGGTGGCCGCACATACGTGCCCTGGAAGTTGTCGAGGAATGCAGCTTCCAGTTCTTCCCAACACCCAATTGACTCTGCGGGCAAGCTGTTGAGCCAATGCCGAGCTGGTCCTTTAAGCTTGATTGGGAGATACTTGATGGCATGGAGATCGTCGCCGCGGGCCATATGGATGTGGAGAAGATAATCTTCGATCCAAACCGCGGGGTCTGTTGTGCCATCGTAGGATTCGATGTTTACGGGTTTAAACCCTTCAGGGATTTGATGATCCATTACTTCGTCAGTGAAGCATAGTGGGTGTGCGGCGCCTCTGTATTGAGCAATATCACGACGCAGCTCGAGAGAGCGTTGTCTGCTATGTTTGGCCCGGCCGGGGTTATTGTATCCGGAGCGACGGTATTCGTCGCGGGTCGTGGGGCGCCCTCGTGATCCGTAGATGGATCTGGATTGCCTTGCTTTGTCCTCCAATACGTCTCGCAAGTCCGGCGCGTTCCCTTTTGGCTTCGAACTTTTGGAGCGATGCCGGGGTACGGTCTTGGTTGAGGGCCTGGATGCCTCTCTGTCACGACCACGGGGTGGTCGGTCAGCCGTATCGTGCGCTGGTGATGAAGGTATGTATGCTTCCTCCTCTAATCGGGGGAGCAACTTGCGTCTGGGGTAGCTTTTGGAGGGGCGTTCGAGTTTAAACTCTTCGGCCGCGAGGACTCGGTCCATTGATCGGCCAGCAGGTCCTGATCAGCTTGAAGTTGCTGCTGCTTTTTCTTTAGGATATTTGTCGTGGCGATAAGCCTGCGTTTGAAACGCTCTTGTTCGACGGGATCCTCGGGCACGACGAATTCGTCGTCGTTGAGGCTTGCCTCGTCTTCGGAGGGAGGCATATAGTTATAATCCTCGACCTCTTTGTCTGCCGCCCTCTCGTGAGGGCTTGCTTCTGCGTCCTCCTGCGCTGAGTCTTGCTGGAGGGTATTATCTTCGGCACTCTCTGGGGTATTATTATCTCCTGTGCCGGAATCTCCATTCTTGTTGTGGCGGGATTTAGAGCGGCGCCGCTGACGCCGGCGCTTGGGCTGCTTCTTTAAAGAATCTGCCTCCGCTGCTTCTTCGCCGTCCCCGTCTTTTGGGGTGTCCACCATGTATATGTCATATGACGAGGTGGTCTTCCAGTGCCCTGTAGGCGTTGGTTCCTGTTCGTCTCCGGCATCGCCGTCCATAGCGTCGATGTCTTCAGAGTCGTAGTCTAGCATGTCGGTTAGATCGTCGACAGTGGCTACAAAGTGGGTGGTGGGTGGGTTCTGAATTTCTTCGTCGTCCGTATCCCAACCATCCTGGCCATAGTCCGGCCAGGACTCTCCTGATAGCGAGAGATGCTTTAGAGAATTTAGGATGTCGCCAAAGGGCGAGTGTTGGAAGATGTCCGTGGCGGTGAATTCCATAACCGGCGCCCAATCAGATTCGATTGGTAGGGGCGGGGGAGGTCCGGAGTCCGGCAAGGAGTCCGGCACCTCGGAATCACGAGTTTCGCGAGGGACAAGGTTAGTGTTCGGCTCCACCGCCGTGGAAGTTGAAGCCCCAGAGGTGGCGTCCATCCACCGATCCTTGATCTGGGCGATCGGCTCCGGACTAAGGGCCGAAGCGGATTCGAGTGCGGCCACCAAGGCACTGTTCGGCGGCAGAGCTAGTTCATGCCCATCGTAACAGTGCGGCACGCTTGGCTGTGGCTCGAGCCCGTCGAAGATCAAGTCTCCGCGGACGTCGGCCGTGAAGTTTAGACTTCCGAATCTGACCTGACGGCCAGGGGCGTAGCTTTCGATCTGCTCCAGATGGCCAAGCGAATTAGCCCGCAGTGCGAAGCCGCCGAATACGAAGATCTGTCCGGGGAGAAAAGTCTCACCCTGGACAGCGTTGTTGGTTGAAGATGCCATCGAGCCTATCGGTGACGACACAGAGGAACTCTCAATGAAAGCACCAATGTCGGTGTCAAAACTGGCGGATCTCGGGTAGGGGGTCCCGAACTGTGCGTCTAGGCGGATGGTAACAGGAGACAAGGGACACGATGTTTTACCCAGGTTCGGGCCCTCTCGATGGAGGTAAAACCTTACGTCCTGCTTGATTAATATTGATGATATGGGTACTACAAGAGTAGATCTACCACGAGATCAAGGAGGCTAAACCCTAAAGCTAGCCTATGGTATGATTGTTGTAATGTATGTTGTCCTACGGACTAAAGCCCTCCGATTTATATAGACACCGGAGGAGGCTAGGGTTACACAGAGTTGGTTACAATGGTAGGAGATCTACATATCCGTATCGCCAAGCTTGCCTTCCACGCCAAGGAAAGTCCCATCCGGACACGGGACGGAGTCTTCAATATTGTATCTTCGTAGTCTTGGAGTCCGGCGGACGATGATAGTCCGGCTGTCCGGATACCCCCTAGTCCAGGACTCCCTCACTCACCATCATAGAAGGATGATCGAGTCTCCGGGATCCTTAAATCTGCAGCCAAACTCATCCTCTTGAATCTATATTCATACTCACAGTTCTGGTTTTGCAGGTCATAGATCTGGGCTTGGAGGTGCTCGATTTTCTCTTGAAGCTTGAAGATGGTCTCCCCAATGACCTTGGCATCTAGCTTGTGGTTGTTGGTGAACTCCGTGATCATCATATGGTTGGCGTTGAGTCCACGCTCCACCATCCCTTGGCACTTGAAAACTTGCTGCTCCACGGCTTCAAGCTTTGTCTCCACGCTTCCGGTACGCCTTGGTCCCTCCACATTGCAGATGTGCAGCGCGCCCTCATGCATCTCAATGGTTTGAGGGTGTTGCAGCACCTCCGCAAGATAGGGGTTGATAACCCTCTCGAAAAACTTGTCCTTGGGAGCGCTTGGAGACGACATGATGCTCTAGATCTGAAACAGAAACAGCTCGAAACGAAAACAAAGGATATTTGCGTGATACGGTGGTCAAAACCTTCGGGCGTTTATATAATGAATTTTTACCAACCAAAATACATAACGTGCAAGAAAACGGAGTCCAAGAGGCACATGAGGTGTCCACGAGACAGGGGGTGCGACCAGTAAGGGTGGGCGCACCCTCCACTCTCGTGGGGGCCTCGTGTCCCTTTCGGACTACTTCTTTCTTCCTAAAATTCTTAAATATTCCAAAACTGATAAAAATTGCCATTGGAGTTGTTTTGGAGTCGATTTACTTACCGTACCACATACCTATTCCTTTTCGGAGTCTGGAACGTTCTGGAAAGTGTCCCTTATGTATTCCTCCGGGTTTACGATTTCAATAATATTAGTTTCAACATTGATAAGATTACCTGAAATATAATGTTTAATTCTTTGATCGTTTACCAACCTCGGACTTGTGCCTTCGAAGTTGTTGATTTTTATGGCACCAGAATGATAGACCTCCTCGATAACGTAAGGACCTTCCCATTTAGAGAGAAGTTTTCCTGCAAAAAATCTTAAACGAGAGTTGAATAATAACACATAATCTCCTACGTTAAACTCACGCTTCTGAATTCTTTTATCATGCCAGCGTTTGACTTTTTCTTTGAATAGCTTGGCATTCTCATAGGCTTGGGTTCTCCATTCATCAAGTGATCTAATATCAAACAACCTCTTCTCACCAGCAAGTTTGAAGTCATAGTTGAGCTCTTTAATAGCCCAATATGCTTTATGTTCAAGTTCAAGAGGTAAGTGACAAGCTTTTCCATAAACCATCTTATATGGAGACATACCCATAGGATTTTTGTATGCAGTTCTATAGGCCCATAATGCATCATCAAGTTTTTTGGACCAATTCTTTCTAGATCTATTGACAGTCTTTTGCAAAATAAATTTGAGCTCTCTATTGCTCAACTCTACTTGACCACTGGAATGCGGATGATAAGGAGATGTGATTCTATGATTGACACCATACTTAGCAAGCATCTTACATAAAGCACCATGAATAAAATGTGAACCACATCAGTCATAAGATATCTAGGAACTCCAAACCTCAGAAAAATAACTTCTTTAAGCATTTTAATAGAAGTGTTATGATCAGCACTACTAGTTGGAATAGCTTCTACCCACTTAGTAACGTAATCAACAGCGACTAAAATATGTGTATAACCATTAGAGGCAGGAAAAGGTCCCATATAATCAAAGCCCCAAACATCAAATGGTTCAATAACAAGAGAATAATTCATAGGCATTTCTTGACGTCTACTAATATTACCTATTATTTGACATTCATCGCAAGATAAGACAAACTTACGAGCATCTTTGAAGAGAGTAGGCCAATAAAAACCAGATTGTAGTACCTTGTGTGCAGTTCTATCTCCAGCGTGGTGTCCTCCATAGGATTCAGAGTGACACTTGCGTAGGATCTATTCTTGTTCATGCTCAGGCACACAACGTCTAATGACACCATCTACTCCTTTATAAAGGTGTGGGTCATCCCAGAAGTAATGTCTTAAATCATAAAAGAACTTTTTCTTTTGCTGGTATGTGAAACTAGGCGGTATAAATTTAGCAACAATGTAATTAGCATAATCAACATACCAAGGAGCAGTATAGGAAGCATTAATAACCGCTAATTGTTCATCAGGAAAGCTATCATCAATAGGCAGTGGGTCATCAAGAACATTCTCTAACCTAGACAAGTTGTCTGCAACGGGGTTCTCAGCTCCCTTTCTATCAATAATATGTAAATCAAATTCTTGGAGAAGGAGAACCCATCTAATGAGCCTAGGCTTAGCATCTTTCTTTTCCATAAGATATTTAATAGCAGCATGATTAGTGTGAATAGTAACTTTGGAATCAACAATATAAGGTCTAAACTTATCACATGCAAATACAACAGCTAAGAATTCTTTTTCAGTAGTAGCATAATTTCTGTAGGCAGTATCAAGAATCTTACTAGCATACTGGATAACATTCAATTTCTTATCAACTCTTTGCCCTGGAACAGCACCTACAGCATAATCACTTGCATCACACATAATTTCAAAAGGTAAATTCCAATCAGGTGGCTGAACAATAGGTGCAGTGATCAAAGCTTTCTTAAGTACTTCAAATGCTTCTACACAATCATCATCAAAGACAAAAGGAATATCTTTTTGCAATAAATTAGTCAGAGGCCTAGAGATTTTAGAAAAGTCCTTAATGAACCTCCTATAAAAACTGGCATGACCAAGGAAACTTCTTATACCTTTTATGTCCTTGGGACATGGCATCTTTTCAATAGCATCAATTTTGGCTTTGTCAACTTCAATACCTCTCTCGGAAATTGCCCCAAGACAATGCCTTCATTAACCATAAAGTGTGTGACGCCCCCGATTCGACCGTACACTAATCATACACGCAAATGTGTACGATCAAGATCAGGGACTCACGGGAAGATATCACAACACAACTCTAGACACAAATAAAATAATACAAGCTTTATATTACAAGCCAGGGGCCTCGAGGGCTCGAATACATAGCTCGATACACAAGAGAGTCAGCGGAAGCAACAATATCTGAGTACAGACATAAGTTAGACAAGACTGCCTTAAGAAGGCTAGCACAAAAGCAACACGATCAAAGAGGCAAGGCCTCCTGCCTGGGACCTCCTAACTACTCCTGGTCTTCGGTGGCCTCCATGTAGTAGTATCCGTCGGCGGTGGCATCTAGCTCCAAGGATCCACCATCTGGTTGCATCAACCGGAAAGAAGAAAGAAGGGGGAAAGGGGGTAGCAAAGCAACCGTGAGTACTCATCCAAAGTACTTGCAAGCATCAGATCTATACAAATTATGCATTTGTATCAAATGGAAGGGTTCTATCCATGGACTGAACTGCAGAATGCCAGAATAGAGGGGGAAATCCTAGCCTATCAAAGACTAGCATCTTCACGCAGCTCCGAGCATCTTGCAGCATGTAGAAGAGTAAAGGATAGCAGTTTATATTTAACAAGCATGTTGTAACATTAATGCCCAGAGATCCTTCCTCGACTCCCTGCGAGAAAGCAATCCCGGAGCCACATATCTCAAGTATCCATTTGTAGTTGTATAAGGTCAGGATATAAGTCTGAACGTCCATTACCGTGGACACGGTATTCGAATAAAGATCTTCCCTACAGGGGTGCACCACGTTACCCAACACGCTCGATCACTCTGGCCGGACACACCTTTCTAGGGTCAATGCCCGCCCTCGGAAGATCAACACGTCGCAGCCCAACCTAGGCTCAGCAGAGAGGTCCCCGCCGGTCTACATCCTAAGCACTCCGGGGTCTGGGCCCATCGCTCGTTGCACTCCGGATCATTGCGCGCAGGGTGAATACCAGTACCGCCTCGGATGGCCAGCACGATCCGACC
Organism: Triticum timopheevii; assembly: GCA_963921465.1. Taxonomy (NCBI): domain Eukaryota; kingdom Viridiplantae; phylum Streptophyta; class Magnoliopsida; order Poales; family Poaceae; genus Triticum; species Triticum timopheevii. Next base: position 463,046,166 of record OY997272.1, on the reverse strand, counting down.
GTGCCGCACTGCTGAACTGGACGTCTGACAAAGCTTCGGCTGATGCCACGACGCCGAGGCCCATAACTATTCTCGCGTGGTGGTTGGTGCGAAAAGGCCAAAGGCCAATTCAGAACAAATACCCAAACCATAGTGTATTATTAGCTTGCGGAGAGGAGCAAAGACTCACGATAAGGTGACCCCGTCGCCCTGTCTCAAGGAAATACGGCAAGGGCAAGCCCATCCCACTCGAGGGCTGCCAGACTTCCCGGCCGTGCCACGTAACCATCTTGCGGGTGCTCTCTAGGACCGCCCGACTTTCCCAAAGGTCTCAAGTAATGTCAAGGTAACCATGTGTCCAAACATCAGGGGGAAAACCCAAGGAATCACCCTCGGAGGATTCCACTCGATGTAATCATCAAGGTGAACGTAAGAGGAACCACCCTCGAGGTTCACACTTGAGGGGTTGCACGACAGAGCTATATCGGGAATGGTGAAGGAGGAAATCACCCTCGATGACCACGACCGAATAGCTACACTACAGAATTATCATCAGGAGTGCGTTATGAGGGATCACCCTCGGCACTCGATAGTAGCTCTGCAGAGTCGAACAACTAAAGGGGCATGATGTGATGTGCGGTGTTGGGCTCTGGTCGTCGATCATGTAGCTCGAGTCGTCGATGATGAAGCAGGGGCAATAAGGACAAGGTGGAGGTCACTGATGGAGCACTATCCAACCTATACTAAGCAGTTTAGGATAAGCAGGTAAGGTACAACAGCAGGTACAAAAGCAGGCTATGCATCAGAATAGGAGCAAACAATAACAGTAGCAAAATCTAATGCAAGCATGAGAGTATAAAATGGGCGATATCGGGATGATCAAAGGGGGGGCTTGCCTGGTTGCTCAGACAAGAAGAAGGGGTCGTCGTCAACGTAGTTGATCACAGCGGCATCAGCGGCAGTCTCGGGGTCTACCAAAGAGAAGAGGGGGAAGAAACAGTAAATACATGCAAACATATGCACAACATGATTATAAGTGGGGCTAGAGGTGTTCTAACGCAGTGCTAGGCATTACCGGCGAAGGGGGAAACATCCGGGAAAGTATTCCCGGTTCTGGGCGTCTGTTAGACAGATGAACCGAAGGAGAAAGTTTGCAGGTTCGCTACGCTAGGGACGTGTGGCAGACGAACGGACCACGTATCTGGATTCTTCTTGAAATTCTGAGCAACTTTCATATAGAAAACATTTTCGTCCGAGTTACGGTTTATTTTCTATGAATTTTCAAAGTTTTAAACATTTTCTGGAATTACTTTAGATATCTAAATCGACAGAAAAGGAAATATGACGTCATCATGGCGTCATTGCTGCATCAGCGGTCAACAGACTAGTTGACTAGTCAACAGGGCCCACGAGGGACCCACTGGCAGTGACTGGGCGATGCCCAGTCAGCCGTTGACTGGGTCAACAAGGACAACCGGGCCCCTGGGGCCACGGAGCAGTGTCCTAGGTGGTGGCCCGGGGCTGGCCCACACGGCGCCAGCTCAGTGGAGCTGCCGGAGTGGCTCCGGCGAGCTCGTGCGCGGCGGCCGAACGCCGACGAGGTCGGAAATCGTCTACGGTTCACCATTTCGCGTGCCACGACTTGTGTTCGAAAGCTAGGAGGGAGCCGCATCGAGTAGTGCTGCTAGACTACGCCGGGGAGTCCGGAAACATCGCCGGTGTCGAGCTTGGCGGCGGTGGCTTTCGGGCGTGCTCGCGCTCGTCGCTGCGGGGCACGGCAAGGACCGTGGAAGGTGACGTTGGACTGCTGTGAGCGTGCTGAGCACAATGTCGTGCTCGTCTGAGCTGGACGGAGAGTGTGGACACGGCGATGAGTATGGCGGTGGAGGCGCGCTACGGCCAGTATGGTAGCTACGTCTAGGGGCGCAGTGAGGCGAGGAAGGAGAGGGGAGAGGACGGAGTGGAGCTCACCGAGCAGTCAAGAAAGACCCTTGGTGGCTTAGGAGCAGCAGAGGTGTTGGTGGAGCAACGGCGATGTCGCGGTGGCCGGAGATGGGGACGAGGACGAACGGCGGCTGTGGTGCCTCCCAGCTCTAGCTGAGGCCACCAGTCGACATCGTCGACCCCTGCGAAGCTCTCCGACAGGGTCAGCGGGCGCGGGGCCACCGGTCGCCGCGTCAACGACGGAGGGCGGCGGCGACTGCGGTCGGGCCGCGGATCTCAAGGAGTGGAGGGGCGGAGCGAGCGCGTGGGCGAGAGAGAGAGAGGGGGGCAAGTGGGCGAGTGGGGCAGGGGGAGGACCGAGGCGCCGGAAGGACGCCCTTATCCCCTCACGCGTCGTTGTCGGCAACGGGGTCCGGCGGGAGCACGCGCCCGCTCGGTCGGCTTCCCCTGTAGCGAGGTGGAAGGTGACCGAGGGGGAGCTGGGTCGGCTGCTTTCGTGTGGGCCGAGGCCCACTGGGACAGGGGGCTTCCCCCCTCTTTTTTTCTGGTATTCGTTTTTCCTTTTTTTCATAAAGAAACTTTTTTTATTTTCAAGCAGTTAACCATTTTATAAAAATGTTGGCTCCTCACCAATATTATTCAAAGATTAAATGCAACAACTTGAACATTTTAGTTTTCATGCTTGACAAAAATTTAGATCTTGACTTTAGACTTTGTTTTGAATTTGAATTGTAACATGGATCAAATGAGAATTGGCAACAGTAATGTGATGACATGGCACCATTAACTTGGGATTACTGTAGCATAATTATCCGGGCGTTACAATTCTCCCCCACTACAAGAAATCTCGTCCCGAGATTTAGGAGGTAGAAGGAAACAAAGCGGGGTATTCTTCACGAAGACGATCCTCGCGTTCCCAAGTGGCTTCATCTTCAGACTGATGCGACCACTGGACCTTGAGGAACTTGATCGCCTTCTGACGTGTGTGGCATTCAGCTTGGTCGAGAATGCGGACCGGATGCTCTTTATAGGAGAGGTCCTGTTGCAACTCGAGCACTTCATGATCCACTGCTCGGATTGGGTCCTTGAAGCAGCGGCGGAGTTGTGACACGTGGAACACATCGTGAACCTGAGAAAGGTTCGACGGAAGCTCCAACTGGTATGCCACTTTTCCACGCCTTTCGAGAATAGTGAATGGACCAATATAGCGAGGAGCTAGCTTGCCCTTGATCCCAAAGCGGTGTGCACCCTTCATTGGTGTGACCCGAAGATAAGCCTTTTCACCAGGTTGATAGACCATGCCTTTATGATGATGGTCATAATTACTCTTTTGACGTGAATGAGCAGTCGTGAGATTCTTGCGAATGACGCAGACTTGTTCTTTAGCATGTTGGATAATATCCAGACCAAAGAGTGGACGTTCCCCAGTTTCTGACCAGTTCAGAGGGGTTCGGCACTTTCGTCCATATAACACTTCGAAGGGGGCCATCTTCAGACTAGCTTGATAGCTATTGTTGTAAGAGAACTCAGCATATGGGAGAGATTCCTCCCATTTCTTGCCGAAGGAAATGACACAAGCTCGAAGCATGTCTTCGAGAACTTGATTGACGCGTTCAACTTGTCCCTGAGACTGAGGGTGAAAAGAAGTGCTGAAAGACAGATGAGCTCCCATAGCTTCTTGGAAACTTGCCCAGAATCTTGAAGTGAAGAAGCTGCCACGGTCTGAGCTGATAACCAATGGAATACCATGGAGTGAAACAATTCTGGACATGTAAAGGGTTGCCAGCTGACTAGCAGTGATCGTTTCTCTGACGGCCAGAAAGTGTGCAACTTTGGAAAGCCGGTCAATGACGACAAGTATAGCATCATTACCTTTCTGCGATTTGGGAAATCCAGTGACGAAGTCCATTTCAACATGGTCCCATTTCCATTCCGGAATAGAGATAGGTTGCAGAATTCTAGCAGGCCTTTGATGTTCTACTTTGATAAGACGGCAAACGTCACATTCAGCAACATAACGAGCAATGTCTTGCTACATATTAGACCACCAGAATCTCTGACGAATGTCTTGGTACATCTTGGTACTACCGGGATGAATAGACAACGGAATGTCATGAGCTTCTTCCATAACTTCCTTAGTCAAATCCAGGTTTTTCTCCTTACACGGAACCACTAGGCGGCCTTTGGAGTACAAAGTGCCATCATCAGTAACAGTGAAGAATGAGGGCTTTCCTTCTGAGAGGTAGCGCTTAATCTTCTCAACTTGAGAGTCATAATTTTGCAATTCCTTGATGCTATCCACGAGATCTGGTTTAGCAACTAGGGTATTGAGAGAACCCTGGGAAACAACATGGAGGTTCACTTTGCGGTACCCTGGAGGAGGGGGAGCGAGTGCACCCGGAGGAACAATATGGAGGTTCAGCTTCCTGAATTCTTCAACAAGCGAGGGCTGAACTTTTCGAACCTCGAGATGGTTGCAATATGACTTGCGGCTCAAAGCATCAGCCATTACATTAGCCTTGCCTGGTGTATAAGAAATGCCCATGTCAAAGTCTGCTACAATCTCCATCCACCTCTGCTGACGAAGGTTCAAATCTGGCTGAGTAAACAGGTACTTCAGGCTTTGGTGGTCGGTGAAGATCTCGCAATGATTACCAAGAAGGTAATGTCGCCACTATTTCAGTGCATGTATGACAGCAGCAAGCTCGAGATCGTGAACTGGGTAGTTCTCTTCATGAGGGTGCAATTGACGAGAGGCATAGGCAATCACTCTGCGCTCTTGCATTAGGACACAGCCTAATCCTTGTCGTGAAGCGTCGCAGTAAATGATGAAATCCTTCTTAGTATCGGGAGGAGCAAGCACTGGGGCAGAAGTCAGTTTGTCTTTGAGTGCTTGGAAACTTTCCTGACACTTTTCTGTCCAATCGAACTTGACGCCTTTGTGAAGCAGACTAGTCGGGGGCTTCGCAATCTTGGAGAAGTTCTCGACAAATCGACGGTAATAGCTGGCGAGTCCGAGAAAACTTCTGACTTGTTTGACATTCTTTGGAGGAGTCCAATCGAGAATAGCCTGAACTCGCTCTGGGTTGACGGCAATACCATCCTTGGAGATGACATGCCCAAGGTAGGTCACTTCGGGTAGCCAGAATTCACACTTGGAATACTTAGCATATAGTTGATGTTTTCGAAGCTTTTCTAGAACAAGTCGAAGGTGTTCGGCATGTTCTTCCTTATTCTTGGAATATACAAGGATATCATCCAGATAAACCACGACGAACTTGTCGAGGTATTCCATGAATATGTAGTTCATCAGACGAGAAAATGTAGCTGGAGCATTTGTCAAACCAAAGGACATGACGGTGTACTCGTATGAACCATAGCGAGTAACGAAGGCGGTCTTGGGAATATCCTCTTCACGAACTCGAATCTGGTGGTAACCCAACCTCAAATCAAGTTTTGAGAATACTGAGGAACCAGCAAGCTAATCATACAGATCATTGATTCTGGGAAGCGGATACTTGTTCTGAATTGTTGCTTGGTTGATAGGTCGGTAATCTTGGACCAAACGATTAGTTCCATCCTTCTTCTTGACAAAGAGAGAAGGTTCTCCCCAAGCAGAGGAACTTGGACGGATAAAACCCTGACGAAGTGAAGTGTCAATTTCCTCCTTGAGCTCAAGGAGTTCATGCGGCGGCATCTTGTAGGGTCGCTTGGCAATAGGAGTTGTGCCCGGTTTCAAGTCTATGATGAATTCAACAGCTCTAGCAGGGGGTATTCCTGGAAGTTCTTCTGGAAAGACATCTTCAAAATCACGAACAATTGGAATGTTCTCTATTCCCTCAAGAGGTGAAGCATTCAATGTATTCAGAACATATATCTGATTCTCGGCATCCTGAGCTGCTCGGGCTGAGTATTGGACTGTCTGGCCAGAAGGGTGAGTGAGTTGCACTGTCTTGGTAGCACATTCAATCAAAGCATTATGGGCGCTCAACCATTCCATACCAAGAATTATGTCTATGTTGGAAGGTCCGAGTACAAGGAGAGAAGCCGAAAAAGTAGACCTCCAATCTCGATTTGGTTGCGAGGGCATAACATTGTGGTTTGCCACTTGGATCCCGGAGATTGGATCGCTAAAGGAGTGGGAAAATTTTCCATATCTAACCCATGCAACTTAGCAAATTGTTGGGACACAAAAGCGTGTGATGCTCCTGAATCAAAGAGAACAGAAGCTGGCACTGAATTAACGTAGAGGGTACCCATCACGATCTTTGGGGACTCCCGAGCTTCTTCAATCTTGATATGGGTGACTTGACCACAACTCATGGCAGGCGTCCTGGCACTACCTCTTCTGGAATGACGGTTTCGGCTGCTCTTCTTACAACCAAAAGGAGGACTTGATGCATTCTGCGGCTGACCCTGGTGATAATCGGGGGTAAGGTGTCCTGACTATCCACCCTGAATCGTTAGTTGTCTCGGCGACGGAGGAAAACGAGGTGCAACATAAGACGGCCTTGGTGTCGGAGCAGGTTGGTGATGGACATTGTGTGGGATCCAGACTCGGCGTTTCTGAGCAAGCTGACTCAAGGATGAGCCAACATCTCGAATACGTTTGAGCGACTCTTGGTACTCAGTAAGACCAGTTTCAGTTCGAAAAGCTTGGCTGACAAGCGTCGCAAAGTCTGCACAATCATGAGCAACAAGTGCGAGCTTTATATTGGGATGCAGTCCTTCACGAAATTTCTCCTGCTTGCGAGCATAGGTGCAGACGTCATCCGCAGCGTAGCGAGATAATTCAAGGAATTTCCTTTGATATTCATCCACAGCCATTGTGCCTTGTGAGAGTCTGCGGAACTCCTTCTTCTACTGGTCCATCAAACCTTGAGGAATGTGCCGTGCACGGAAGGCTAACTGAAATTCCTGCCAAGTGGTTACAGTCTCTGCAGGCAGCATACCGCTATGGCTTTCCCACCATTGAGCAGCTGGACCTTTCAAGTGGAATGTCGCAAAGGTGACATAACTGGCAGGGGCAACATTAGCTGACTCCATCTCAAACAAGATGTCACGAAGCCAATCATCTGCATCCATAGGATTAGTGGAGTTGCAGAAAATGGACGGGTTGAGGTGCACGAATTCTTGAAGTGTTATTAGGGCAGGCCACTGATGAGCATTCTGGTTTGGAAGCTGAGCCATTACTCCAGCCATAAACTGACGATTCAACTCAAACTGCTGCATCATTGCGGCAATATAGGGTGGAGGTGGAGGATCGTCAGCCATCCTACTAAAACATCAGGAAGCAATTTAACAGGGGTGGAGCAGGTGTATGGAGTCATTCATGATGTAACTTGAACAATGAGCAAAGGCGCAGTATGTACAAAGCAGTAGTCATTAAAGACTTACGTATACATATACAGAGCCAATTACACGTTGTTAGTAGGAGTTCGGACAAGTGAATCATCCTAGACATACTACGCGGCACGCATGCACGCGATGGAAGGATACAACAACGAGACATAGCAAAGGCTACATCACCATCGGAGAAAACCAGTAGAGCGAGGAATCTGCAGGGGATGATGCAGGGTGCCCTTGATAGAAGGATTTCTGCGGCCCGTGGACAAAGTGAAGCAGATCCTGGCTCCCAATTCAAGAGAGGCATGATACAAATCTCCGGGTGGATGTGATCACGAGAACCTAGGGTAGAGATAGCAAAACCATTTAACCCGAATAGAAGAGAGATCAGATTCCCAGAGTATAGACAAGGAATAAAAAGATCCTAATACCACCCAATTGGCGACGTGGGCCCGTAAGCCACACAGCCATGTTAGTAAAACCGTTTTTCAAAACAAGACTCAACTTCGGCCAAGGAGTTGGAAAGGGGGATCCTACAGGCAGTCGGCTCTGATACCAACTTGTGACGCCCCCGATTTGACCGTACACTAATCATACACGCAAATGTGTACGATCAAGATCAGGGACTCACGGTAAGAGATCACAACACAACTCTAGACACAAATAAAATAATACAAGCTTTATATTACAAGCCAGGGGCCTCGAGGGCTCGAATACATAGCTCGATACACAAGAGAGTCAGCGAAAGCAACAATATCTGAGTATAGACATAAGTTAGACAAGACTGCCTTAAGAAGGCTAGCACAAAAGCAAAACAATCGAAGAGGCAAGGCCTCCTGCCTGGGACCTCCTAACTACTCCTGGTCTTCGGTGGCCTCCATGTAGTAGTATCCGTCGGCGGTGGCATCTAGCTCCAAGGATCCACCATCTGGTTGCATCAACCGAAAAGAAGAAATAAGGGGGAAAAGGGGTAGCAAAGCAACCGTGAGTACTCATCCAAAGTACTCGCAAGCATCAGATCTATACTAATTATGCATTTGTATCAAATGGAAGGGTTGTATCCATGGACTGAACTACAGAATGCCAGAATAGAGGGGGAAAGCCAAGCCTATCGAAGACTAGCATCTTCACGCAGCTCCGAGCATCTTGCAGCATGTAAAAGAGTAAAGAATAGCAGTTTATATTTAACAAGCATGTTGTAACATTAATGCCCAGAGATCCTTCCTCGACTCCCTGCGAGAAAGCAATCCCGGAGCCACATATCTGAAGTATCCATTTGTAGTTGTATAAGATCAGGATATAAGTCTGAACGCCCATTACCTTGGACACGATATTCGAATAAAGATCTTCCCTGCAGGGGTGCACCACGTTACCCAACACACTCGATCACTCTGGCCGGACACACCTTTCTGGGGTCAATGCCCGCCCTCGGAAGATCAACACGTCGCAGCCCGACCTAGGCTCAGCAGAGAGGTCCCCGCCGGTCTACATCCTAAGCACTCCGGGGTCTGGGACCATCGCCCGTTGCACTCCGGATCGTTGCGTGCAGGGTGAATACCAGCACCGCCTCGGATGGCCAGCATGATCCGACTGTGCCACACTACTGAACTGGACGTATGACAAAGCTTCGGCTGATACCACGACGCCGAGGCCCATAACTATTCTCGAGTAGTGGTTGGTGCGAAAAGGCCAAAGGCCAATTCAGAACAAATAACCAAACCATAGTGTATTATTAGCTCGCGGAGACGAGCAGAGACTCACGATAAGGTGACCCCGTCGCCCCGTCTCGAGGAAATACGGCAAGGGCAAGCCCAGCCCACTTGAGGGCTGCCACACTTCCCGGCCGTGCCTCATAACCATCTTGCGGGTGCTCTCCGGGCCCGCCCGACTTTCCCAAAGGTCTCAAGTAATGTCAAGGTAACCGTGTGTCCAAACATCGAGGGGAAAACCCAAGGAATCACCCTCGGAGGATTCCACTCGATGTAATCATCAAGGTGAACATAAGAGGAACCACCCTCGAGGTTCACACTTGAGGGGTTGCACGACAAATCCATATCGGGAATGGTGAAGGAGGAAATCACCCTCGATGACCACGACCGAATAGCTGCACTACAGAATTATCATCAGGAGTGCGTTATGAGGGATCACCCTCGGCACTCGATAGTAGCTCTGCAGAGTCGAACAACTAAAGGGGCGTGATGTGATGTGCGGTGTCGGGCTCTGGTCGTCGATCATGTAGCTCGAGTCGTCGAGATGAAGCAGGGGCAATAAGGACAAGGTGGAGGACACTGATGGAGCACTATCCAACCTATACTAAGCAATTTAGGATAAGCAGGTAAGGTACAACAACAGGTACAAAAGCAGGCTATGCATCAGAATAGGAGCAAACAATAACAGTAGCAAAATCTAATGCAATCATGAGAGTATAAAATGGGCGATATCGGGATGATCAAAGGGGGGGCTTGCCTGGTTGCTCAGACAAGAAGAAGGGGTCATCGTCGACGTAGTTGATCACAGCGGCATCAGCGGCAGTCTCGGGGTCTACCGAAGAGAAGAGGGGGAAGAAACAGTAAATACATGCAAACATATGCACAACATGATTATAAGCGGGGCTAGAGGTGTTCTAATGCAGTGCTAGGCATTACTGGCGAAGAGGGAAACATTCGGGAAAGTATTCCCGGTTCCGGGCGTCTGTCAGACAGATGAACCGGAGGAGAAAGTTTGCAGGTTCGCTATGCTAGGGACGTGTGGCAGACGAATGGACAGCGTATCTAGATTCTTCTCGAAATTCTGAGCAACTTTCATATAGAAAACATTTTCGTCCGAGTTACGGTTTATTTTCTATGAATTTTCAAAGTTTTAAACATTTTCTGGAATTACTTTAGATATCTAAATCGACAGAAAATGAAATATGATGTCATCATGGCGTCATTGTTGCATCAGCGGTCAACAAACTAGTTGACTAGTCAACAGGGCCCACGGGGGACCCACTGGCAGTGACTGGGCGATGCCCAGTCAGCCGTTGACTGGGTCAACAAGGCCAACCGGGCCCCTGGGGCCACGGGGCAGTGTCCTAGGTGGTTGCCCGGGGCTGGCCCACACGGCGCCAGCTCAGCGGAGCTGCCGAAGTGGCTTCGGCGAGCTCGTGCGCGGCGGCCGAATGCCGACGAGGTCAGAAATCGTCTACGGTTCACCATTTCGTGTGCCACGACTTGCGTTCGAAAGCTAGGAGGGAGCCGCGTCGAGTGGTGCTGCTAGACTACACCGGGGAGGCCGGAAACGTCGCCGGTGTCGAGCTTGGTGGCGGTGGCTTTCGGGCGTGCTCGCCCTCGTCGCTGCAGGGCACGGCAAGGACCGTCGAAGGTGGCGTTGGACTGCTGGGAGCGTGCTGAGCACGATGCCGTGCTCGTCCGAGCTGGACGGAGAGTGTGGACACGGCGACGAGTACGGCGGCAGAGGCGCGCTACGGCCAGTACGGTAGCTACGGCTAGGGGCGCGGTGAGGCGAGGAAGGAGAGGGGAGAGGACAGAGTGGGGCTCACCGAGCGGTCAAGAAAGACCCTTGGTGGCTTAGGAGCAGCAGAGGTGTTGGTGGAGCAACGGCGACGTCGCGGTGGCCGGAGATGGGGACGAGGACGAATGGCGGCTGCAGTGCCTCCCAGCTCCAGCTGAGGCCACCAGTCGACGTCGTCGACCCCGGCGGAGCTCTCCGACAGGGTCAGCGGGCGCGGGGCCGCCGGTGGCCGCGTCAACGATGCAGGGCGGCGGCGACTGCGGTCGGGCCGCGGATCTGGAGGAGTGGAGGGGCGGAGCAAGCGCGTGGGCGAGAGAGAGAGAGAGGGGGGCAAGTGGGCAAGTGGGGCAGGGGGAGGACCGAGGCACCGGAGGGACGCCCTTATCCCCTCACGCGTCGTTGCCGGCAACGGGGTCTGGCGGGAGCACGCGCCCGCTCGGTTGGCTTCCCCTGTAGCAAGGTGGAAGGCGACCGAGGGGGAGCTGGGTCGGCTACTTTCGTGTGGGCCAAGGCCCACTCGGACAGGGGGCTTCCCCCCTTTTTTTGGTATTCGCTTTTCCTTTATTTTCATAAAGAAACTTTTTTTATTTTCAAGCAGTTAACCATTTTATAAAAATGTTGGCTCCTCACCAATATTATTCAAAGATTAAATGCAACAACTTGAACATTTTAGTTTTCATGCTTGACAAAAAATTAGGTCTTGACTTTAGACTTTGTTTTGAATTTGAATTGTAACATGGATCAAATGAGGATTAGCAACAGTAATGTGATGACATGGCACCATTAACTTGGGATTACTGTAGCATAATTATCCGGGCGTTACAAAGTGACACTTTTCCCAATTCAAGACGAGACTAGTGTCTTCGCATCTCCGCAAAACTTGATCAAGGTTGCTCAAACAATCATCAAAAGAGGATCCATAAATAGAGAAGTCATCCATGAATACCTCACAAATCTTTTCACAAAAATCAGAGAATATAGCCATCATGCATCTTTGAAAGGTAGCAGGTGCATTACATAAACCAAAAGGCATACGTCTATAAGCAAAAGTACCGAAAGGGCAAGTAAAAGTAGTTTTTGATTGATCCCCCGCTGACACAGGTATTTGAGAGAAACCAGAGTAAACATCTAGAAAGCAGAAATGTGTGTGTTTGGATAGTCTTTCTAGCATTTGATCAATAAAAGGTAAAGGGTAATGATCTTTCTTAGTAGCTTTATTTAATTTCCGAAAATCAATTACCATCCTATAACCTGTAATAATTCTTTGCGGGATCAATTCATCTTTATCATTAGGAACAACGGTAATACCTCCCTTTTTAGGAACACAATGGACAGGGCTTACCCAATCACTATCAGCAACGGGATAAATTATACCTGCCTCAAGGAGCTTTAGTATCTCCTTTCTTACCACTTCTTTCATCTTGGGATTTAGTCGTCATTGAGGATCTCTAACTGGTTTGGCATCTTTCTCCACTATAATTTTGTGTTGGCATAACGTGGGACTAATGCCCTTAAGATCATCCAGAGTATATCCAATAGCAGCTCGGTGCTTCTTCAGAGTTTTCAATAATCTTTCTTCTTCTTGCTCTGGAAGGTTAGCACTAATAATAACAGGATATATTTTCTTTTCATCAAGATAAGCATACTTAAGATTATTAGGTAATGGTTTGAGTTCAAACACGGGATCACCCTTGGGTGGAGGGGGATCCCCAAGAATTTACACAGGAAGGTTATGTTTCAGCACAGGTTCCTGTTTAAGGAACACTTCGTCTATTTCCCTTCTTTCCTTCATAAACATATCATTTTCATGGTCTAGCAAATATTGTTCAAACGGATCAGTAGGAGGCACGGCAATGGAAGCCAGACCAATAATCTCATCTTTACTAGGTGGTTCCCTATCACGAGGTTGTCTACAAAACTTAGCAAAATTAAACTCATGAGACATACCATCTAAGCCAATGGTGACAGTATCTTTTTCGCAATCAATCTTAGCACTAGCTGTATTCAAGAAGGGTCTACCAAAAATAATGGGACAAAAATCATCTTGTGGGGAACCAAGAACAAGAAAATCAGCAGGGTATTTAACCTTCCCACAAAAGACTTCAACATCTCGAAGTATCCCAACTGGTTTAATGGTATCCCTATTAGCAAGCTTAATAGTAACATCAATGTCTTCCAATTCAACGGGTGCAATGTCGTGCATAATTTCTTTATATAAGGTATAAGCTATTGCGCTAGCACTAGCACCCATATCACATAAACCATGATAACAATGATCTCCTATTTTAGCAGAAATAACAGGCATGCCTACGACAGGTCTATGTATCTTAGTATCTGGTCTAGCAATATTAGCAGTCTCATCATAGAAATAAATAACATGCCCATGTAAATCATCATCCAAGAGATCTTTAACCATAGCAATACTAGGTTCACTTTGATTTGCTCAGGAGGTGTATAAGTCCTAGTATTACTCTTACAAACAACAGCCGAAGTTTTAGCATGATCCTTTATCCTAACAGGAAATGGGGGTTTCTCAACATAAGTAGTAGGAACAATAGGATCACTATAGGTGATAGTCTTTTCTTCAACTGTAATAGGTGAAACTACTTTCACTTCAACAGCAGGATTATATTTAAACCACTTCTCCTTAGGGAGATCAACGTGAGTAGCAAAAGATTCACAGAAAGAAGCTACTATCTCAGAGTCAAGTCCATACTTAGTGCTACAAAAAGCATCGGTATCCATAAAAGATTTAACACAATCGAACTTAGGTGTCATACCTGACTCCTTACCATCGTCGGAACCCCAATCTTCAGAGTTGCGTTTAATTTTTTCCAATAAGTCCCATTTGAAATCAATAGTCTTCAGCATATAAGAACCAACACAGGAAGTATCGAGCAGGTTGCGATCATTGAGAGAAAGCCGAGCATAAATTTTTTGAATAATCATTTCCCAGGAGAGCTCATGATTGGGGCATGAATATAACATTGATTTAAGCCTCCCCCAAGCTTGAGCGATGCTTTCTCCTTTGCGAGGCCAGAAATTATATATGTAATTACGATCACGATGAACAAGATGCATAGGATAGAACTTCTGGTGAAATTCCACTTAAATCATTTATAATTCCAAGATCTCGTATCATTACATAGCCTATACCATGTCAATGCATCTCCCTTCAAAGATAAATGGAAGACCTTCCTTTTGACAACATCATCGGGAATACCTGCAAGCTTAAATAATCCACAAACTTCATCCACAAAGATAAGGTGTAAATCGGGATGCAATGTTCCATCTCCTGCAAATGGATTAGCTAGCAGTTTCTCTATCATACCCGAAGGAATCTCAAAGTAAATATTTTCAAAAAGTTCAGTAGATAGAGGAGCAACTCTTTGCTCTTCTGGTCGGGGTGAAGATACCCCGAACAAGCCCCTCAAAGGATTAGTTTCCATAGTGACAAGTAAAAGAAAATTTCAGCACACTATATAAATGTTTCCTTACCAAATTCCACTCACCAAAAGCGCTGCACTCCCCGGCAATGGTGCCAGAAAAGAGTCTTGATGACCCACAAGTGTAGGGGATCTATCGTAGTCCTTTCGATAAGTAAGAGTGTCGAACCCAACGAGGAGCAGAAGGAAATGATAAGCGGTTTTCAGTAAGGTTTTCTCTGCAAGCACTGAAATTGTAGGTAATAGATAGTTTTGTGATAAGATAAATAGTAACGAGTAACAAGTAAATAAAGTGCTGCAAGGTGGCCCAATCCTTTTGTAGCAAAGGATAAGCCTAGAAAATTTCTTATAATGAGAAAGGAGCTCCCGAGGACACATGGCGATTATCGTCAAGCTAGTTTTCATCACGCTCATATGATTTGCGTTCAGTACTTTGATAATTTGGTATGTGGGTGGACCGGTGCTTGGGTACTGCCCTTACTTGGACAAGCATCCCAATTATGATTAACCCCTATTGCAAGCATCCACAACTACAAAAGAAGTATTAAGGTAAACCTAACCACAGCATTAAACATATGGATCCAAATCAGCCCCTAATGAAGCAACGCATAAACTAGGGTTTAAGCTTCTGTCACTCTAGCAACCCATCATCTACTTATTACATCCCCATTCCTTCCTCTAGGCCCAAATAATGGTGAAGTGTCATGTAGTCGACGTTCACATAACACCACCAGAAGAAAAGACAACATACATCTCATCAAAATATCAAACGAATACCAAATTCACATGACTACTAATAGCAAGACTTCACCCATGTCCTCGGGAACAAACGTAACTACTCACAAAGCATATTCATGTTCATAATCAAAGGAGTAATAATATGCATTAAGGATCTGAACATATGATCTTCCACCAAGTAAACCAATTAGCATCAACTACAAGGAGTAATCAACACTACTAGCAACCCACATGTACCAATTTGTGGTCTGGATACAAGATTGGATACAAGAGATGAACTAGGGTTTTGAGAGGAGATGGTGCTGGTGAAGATGTTGATGGAGATTGACCCCCTCCCAATGAGAGGATCGTTGGTGATGACGTTGGTGATGATTTCCCCCTCCCGGAGGGAAGTGTCCCCGGCAGAACAGCTCCGTCGGAGCCCTAGATTGAATCCGCCAAGGTTCCGCCTCGTGGCGGCGGAGTTTCATCCCGTAAGCTTGCCCACGATTTTTTTCAGGGTAAAAGCCCTCATATAGCGGAAGATGGACACCGAGGGGCCACTAGGGGGCCCAGGAGACAGGGGCGCGCCCAGTAGGGGTGGGCGCGCTCCCCACCCTCCTGGCCAGGGTGTGGGCCCCCTGATGTATTTCTTCCGCTCAATAATTCTTATTAATTCCAAAAGTATGTTTCGTGGAGTTTCAGGATTTTTGGAGCAGTGCAAAATAGGTTTCCAATGTTTGCTCCTTTTCCAGCGAGAATTCCAGCTGCCGGCATTCCCCCTCTTCATGGTAAACCTTGTAAAATAAGAGAGAATAGCCATAAGTATTGAGATATAATGTGTAATAACAGCCCATAATGCAATAAATATGGATATAAAAGCACGATGCAAAATGGACGTATCATTATGTTGCTGTCCTTTGGTGCCCATCATATGAGCGCGCGCGTGGATCACACAATAAGGTTAGTTGTATGTTGATAGGACTATGTATTGGAGGGCAAGAGTGATAGAAGCTTCAACCTAGCATAGAAACTGATGCATACGGTATTGAAGGGGGACCAATATATCTTAATGCTATGGTTGGGTTTTACCTTCATGAACGTTAGTAGTTGCGGATGCTTGCTAATAGTTCCAATCATAAGTGCATAGAATTCCAAGTCAGGGATGACATGCTAGTAGTGGCCTCTCCCACATAAAACTTGCTATCGGTCTAGTAAAGTAGTCAATTGCTTAGGGACAATTTCACAACTCCTACCACCACTTTTCCACACTCGCTATATTTACTTTATTGATTATTTATCTAAACAGCCCTACTTTTTATTTACGTGTTCTTTATTATCTTGCAACCCTTTCCAACAACACCTAAAAAGTACCTCTAGTTTCATACTTGTTCTAGGTAAAACGAACATCAAGCGTGCGTAGAGTCGTATCAGTGGCAGATAGGACTTGAGAGAGTATTTGTTCTACCTTTGGCTCCTCATTGGGTTTGACACTCTTACTTATTGAAAGAGGCTACAACTATCCCGTATACTTGCGGGTCATCACCCTGTCATCCACTTCAAGAGATGGGCGTCTCTCATCCACGGCACCGGACCAGGAACCTTTCATCGCATCCTCTCGCTTCATTGGCGCCGTCATCCACCTTGTCGTTGTCGCTCCTGCGACCACCTCGTCCATGGCAACATGATTTATCCCCCAACCCGGCCGTCTGCCGTCTGAAATCTTCTTCCCTACCGCTGACAGCCATCGCACCCGCAACACCCTCAACATATTAGCAGAGGCCTACACGGCATCGCAAGAGAGGTGGTACTCTTCCATGTGTGCTTAAGTTATTGATCTCACCCGAAAAGTAGATCGTAAATTGTTTACTGTACTTTTCTTGTCCGTACCAAATCATAGTGGCTAGTTGAAAGCAAACATTGGTTGCGAAGTAGCTTTGTCCGGTTTGCACCTTCAGATCCGCCACGGCACGTTCACTATACTCGTAAAGCTTGTGGTTTCCCCCTTTATATTCACTACCATCATTGTAGATGCTTCGTGTCGTGCTAGCACTACTCCTCAAGACCTCAACCCAAAGCTTACGTGTTGAAATACGAATCTGATATGATACTCATATCACTAAAACAGAGAACGATTAATTGGTCACCTAATGTTCCTGTATTCGTTTCGAAAAGCATGTGTGCCACCCACTGGTCCAGCTAGTTCCACTTTCCTGATTTTACTCTTGATGCTTAGGGTTTTCCCCTTTTATCTACTCTACTATGATCTACGTAGGTACTTTCTGTCGTACTAGCATTACTCCACCCTTCAAGCTAAACAACACAACACTCAAAATTCCAAATCTTAGTTGTTCAAATATGATTGTGATATGATATTGACATTAGTTAACACACACATTTAACTGGTTAGCTAAAGGCCCCACTTGAGTTTCCAAATGCATGTCGCGACATATAGAGAGACAACAGAATTGCATTTCTTTGTCACTTGTTGACTGTACTTTCTTGTCCATACTAAATCTTAGTTGTTATTTCAAAGCAAACATCGGTTGCTAACTACCCTTTATGCGGTTTGCAGCTTCAAATCTGCCATCCCACTACCACGGTCAACACTATACTCATCATGCTTACGGTTTCCCCATTTTATGATGACCACGATTAGCTTATGTGGTTCGTGTCGTAATAGCACTACTCCACCCATCGAGCTAAACAAGCTTAGTTGTACAAATTCAAATCTGATATTATGCTGATATTAGTAAAACTGGGAGATGTTTAATTGGTCAGCTAAATGTCCTACTTTAGTTTCAAAATGCATGTGAGCCACATATGGAGAGATCGGAAGGAATAGTATTTCTCTGTGTGCCCTGGTTCATCATGGGTGGCCAACCGACATTGTATAGAAAGACTTATAATATCTTCAATCTGCTTGCTCTTCTGCTCTTCTTTAAGATGATCCTCTTCTCTTGCGGTCGACTGGTCAGGTCAAGTTGTTCTCCCTTAGTATATTTTGAATCTGTTAGGTCAGGTCGACTTGTTCTTCTTTACTATGTGTTGAAGCTGTCATCTGTGAAGTGTCATCACTTCTAGAGCTCTCATATTTTGAGTAGTATGCCACATTATATTAATGCACACACCAAATTACAGCATGCATGGCATCTCTTAGAAGAATTGCAGAGATAGCACAAAGGGGTTTACAAGGAGGCAGTATTGGATCAGAATCACTTCTGCATTACAAAGATAATCTCACTTGTTTTTATGCTTTCATGCACGTCAGATATTGAACATTGTCAAAATGAATATGAGAATGGGCGCACAAAAGGAATATTGCGGAACAATCCACTGGCTAACAAACTTGGCATGGTGGAGGATGGCCTATCTTATTCACCCACCAAGGTGCTTGCTCTAACTTGGCAAGGTTGTATTGGTCGCACATATTTTGCATCTGACCTCTTGCATTACTTCTACTTTGTTACACCATCTGCTTAGTTTAAGCATCATATATGAGTATATGCCTTACCTATCCATTTTCTGTACCTATTCCATGTGTCGTCATACTATGTTTTTCCAGTCAAATGTTGTTCTTTCGTAATAGATGTCCAAAAGGAAGAGGGTGAGTGCAGATCCTCAAGGAGTACAAACTAGGTATTTGGAAAAGGTAGTGATACCTGTTAAATCAGATAGATCAGCAGCCACAGAAAACACAGGACTAAGTGTACCACACTTTACCCCTACTCCGGTGGCCAAACCCCTATTAGAACTGCTGAGAGCCCAGCGTCAGGTACTGTCTATGATATCAATTCAAAATTTGAACTCCTAAATTTCTGCATGTGCCTTACCTTCTCTCTTGTATGAAAACTAATTTCAGATGAATCTCCTTGCTCAAAGGATCATACGATCTCACAACAATACTGGGCTCTGCATTGCTCTTGTCAGTACCTCTTGCCCTTTTGCCTTGTCACGCTGTACTTAATTAATTGCCATTAGATTATGTATCATCAGTCTACACCTGAGCTTCATTATCCTCTGTTTCTTCCAATATTATTTGATCTATATTTACTCTTTGCAAAATGTAGAATAATGGCAACGCTTATAAAGAATTTTCTTTGGGGAATTTATTGAATTATCCTTCCATCAACATGGAGTAGGGCTTTGTCCAGCCCATGTTAACATGTAATGTAAGTTCATCCTTCTCAAGCCTTCAAACTTTGTTCTAGTATAGATTTGGATAGGCATCATTTCCTCCATTGCTATTTACTTTGTTTTTTACATCTGATTGGATGTTTGCAACAACTACCAGTTTTAAATTGTAGTTGTAAAAACATGTTCCTTATGCATAATAGATCCATTTATTTGCTTATATAATTGTGAAACCTGTTACGTGTCTCCTTGTTCTCTTTCAGAGTTATATCTCTTATGCCAGGTAGAACTTTAGGGAAGATAATGAGCCAAACCATCTTGAGGACAGCGAGATGACCCCAAGGTCCTGTCTTGATGAAGACAGTGAGTTGAAGCTACTCACCAGAGACAACCTCTGTGCAGCCACTGACTCAATCAGTTCGACTTCTTTAGTCTCAACTTAAAGCGGAAAGGCTTGCTTCAGCTCAGCTCCGACTTGAAGTCAAAGATGTAATGAAGATGTCAGAGGACTGCCTTGCGCACTATCGTGCCATACATCTAGGGATGAAGCATCTATCATTGACACATCTGAGGTCTCATCAGCTTGTTCTGCTGCTTGCGGGGCCCGTCCTGGCCAGGCCTTGCGCACTATCGTGCCATACAATGAAGTGCTCTCAGTTTTGTATATTCTTTTGTCGGCGCGTTTATTTGCACTGGTGGCGAACTTTGATGCCCAGTGGATGTAATATGTGTAATAGCCGTGATAGCCTAGCATAAGTTGCTTGCTTATTTATTTCCTTGTTGTCTTGTTTATTTCTTTGCTTGTAGTGAGTGCAGTTCTTTTTCCGCGGTTTGCTAGTGGCCGCAATAACCTATTTTTTAAAACTAGGCCACAATAACCATGGGCTACATATTTAATGTAGTGACACTGGGCCTCCTATGGGTCGTAGAAAGAATGGGCCTTCTACGGGTCGTAGAAACAATGGGCCTTCTACGGGCCGTAGACACAATGGGCCTTCTACAGGTCATATCATCAATGGGCCTTATACGGGTCGTATAATCGATTGGCCAAACATGGGCCAATAACAGACCGCATTATGGTCGTAAATGGGCTAGAGTTGGAATCGTCCGTTCATGGGCCGACCATAACGGGCCGTCGTTAATAGGCCATATTTGCTGACGCTATGAAAATGGCCCAACGTATTAACGGGCCACAAATGGGCCGACCGTAACCACGGGCTAAATTTGGCCCACAAACAGAAAATGACAGTAACGGGCCATAAATAACTGAATGCTGGAAATGAGCCCAAGAATAAATGGGACCTGAGTAGGCCGAAAGATAACATGGGCTAGAAACGGTCCAATGGAATAATGGCCCGTTAATGGGTATAAAGTGATACATTGTTCATTACGGGCCAGTTTCACCACGGGCTGTTAATGGGCCAAGAGTTACAAAGGGCCTCATATGGGCCGAAAGACGTCATGGACCACATACATGGGCCGGAAGTTAAAACGGGCTGGAATCATATTGGACGGCCCAGATGACGCTACTGGGCCTAATTCGGATAGGTCGTAACGGGCCCTGGGTTAGCGGGCTGTAAATGGGCGATATGCGAATAGGCCGTTAACAGGATTTCCGTGGGCCGGCCCGCCACCTTTTGACCAAGTCAAACGGGCCGGCCTTTTCACAGGAATTGGCCTCTGCTGGGCCGTGCCATGTGTTGACGTATCATAGGCGCCTTCGGTCCAATGAGTGGATGACATCTGTCCCAACGGCGAGCCGACATGTGTTTCCTCCAGCCAATCATGATTTTACACATGGAAAATCCCCATTGGTCGGGGCTTTTAATGAGTTATCGGATCCAAACCAGACCCGATAGCTTAAAGGCGAGCCGTTACGGTGGATGCCACGTGTCAGTCACCCTTGACGAAAGCACTTCTATGACGCGCGATTTATCGTCCTGGAAGTGGACACTTCCGTGATGATAATTTTGGTAATGTCATGGAACACTTCTACGACAGCACATGTATGACTATCTTGATTCTGTCATAAAATCGTCATGGATGTACATGCATGACAGAAAACGTGACCTACTATGACAAACACGTATCATCACGGAAGTGTATTTTTTTGTAGTGTAAATTCCAATCAAGTGGCTGAACAATAGGTGCAGAAATCAAGGCTTTCTTAAGTATTTCAAATGCTTCTACACAATCATCATCAAAAACAAAAGGAACATCCTTTTGCAAGAGATTAGTGAGAGGCCTAGAAATTTTAGAGAAGTCTTCAATAAACCTCCTATAGAAACTAGCATGACCAAGGAAACTTCTTATACCTTTGATATCTTTAGGACACTGCATCTTTTCAATAGCATCTACTTTAGCTTTATCAACTTCAATACCTCTTTCAGAGATTTTATGCCCCAAGAAAATACCTTCATTAACCATAAAGTGGCACTTCTCCCAATTCAAGACAACATTAGTTTCTTCGCATCTCTGCAAAACTCGATCAAGGATGCTTGAGCAATCATCAAAAGAAGTTCTGCAAAACAAAGAAATCATCCATGAAAACCTCAACAATCTTTTCAAAATAAGTCAGAGAATATAGCAGTCATACATCTTTGAAAGGTAGCAGGTGCATTTCATAAACAAAAAGGCATACGTCTATAAGCAAAAGTACCGAAAGGGCACGTAAAAGTGGTCTTTTCCTGATCCTCTTTTGACACAGGTATTTGAGAGAACCCAGAATAACCATCTAGAAAGCAAAAGTGTGTATGTTTGGATAGTCTTTCTAGCATTTGATCAAAAAAGGTAGAGGGTAATGATCCTTTCTAGTAACTTTATTTAATTTATGGAAATCAATTACCATTCTATAACATGTAACAATTCTTTGTGGAATCAATTCATCCTTATCATTAGGAACAACAGTAATAGCTCCCTTTTTGGGGACACAATGAACGGGACTTACCCACTGACTATCAGCAATAGGATAAATTGTACCTACCTCCAGAAGCTTTAGTATTTCATTTCTTACCACTTCTTTCATCTTAGGATTTAACCGTCATTGATGATCAACAACTGGTTTAACATCTTTCTCCAGTTTTATTTTGTGCTGACATAGAGTGGGACTAATGCTCTTAAGATCATCAAGAATATATCCAATAGCAGCATGGTGCTTCTTTAGAGTTTTCAATAATTTCTCTTCTTCATGCTCTGAAAGGTTAGCAATAATAATAACAGGATATATCTTCTTTTCATCAAGATAAGCATATTTAAAAGTATCAGGTAATTGTTTAAGCTCAAACACGGGATCACCCTTGGGTGGAGGGGGATCCCCAAGGATTTCAACATGCAAGTTGTGTTTCAAAACAGGTCCTTTCTTAAAGAATACTTCATCTATTTCCCTTCTTTCATTCATAAACATATCGTCTTCATGGTCGAGCAAATATTGTTCTAAAGGATCATTAGGAGGCATGGAAATAGAAGCAAGACCAATAATTTCATCTTTACTACGAAATTATTTATCATAGGGTTGTCTATGAAATTTAGCAAAGTTAAAATCATGAGACATATCCCCTAAACCAATAGTATCAATATCCTTTTCGCAGTCTATCTTAGCATTAACAGTATTCAAGAAGGGGCTACCAAATATAATGGGACAAATGTCATCATGTGGGGAACCAAGAACAAGAAAATCAGTAGGATATTTAATTTTTCCCACACAAGACTTCAACATCTCTAACAATCCCAACTGGTGAAATAGTATCTCTATTTGCAAGCTTAATAGTAACATCAATATCTTCTATCTTAGCAGGTGCAATATCATGCATAATTTCTTTATATAAGGTATAAGGTATTGCACTTACACTAGCACCCATATCACATAAGCCATGATAACAATGATCTCCTATATTAACAGAAACAACAGGCATGCCAACAACAGGTCTATGTTTATCTTTAGTATCGGATTTAGCAATTCTAGCAGCTTCATCACATAAATAAATAACATGTCCATCAATATTATCGACCAAGAGATCTTTAACCATAGAAATACTAGGTTCAACTTTAATTTGTTCAGGGAGTGTAGGCGTTCTAGTATTACTCTTACGAACCACAGTTGAAGTTTTAGCATGTTCCTTTATTCTAACAAGGAAAGGTGGTTTCTCAATATAAGCAGTAGGAACAATAGGATCTACATTATAAGTGATAATTTCTTCTTCAACTTTAGTAGGTTCTACCACCTTTACTTCAATGGGAGGATGATATTTAAACCACTTCTCCTTAGGGAGATCAACATGAGTAGCAAATGAATTCACAGAAATAAGCTACTATCTGAGAGTCAAGTCCATATTTAGTGCTAAATTCACAAAAAGCATCGACATCCATAAAAGATTTGACACAATCAAACTTAGGGGTTATACCTGACTCCTTACCTTCGTCGAGTTCCCAATCTTCAGAGTTGCGTTTAATTCTTTCTAATAAATCCCATTTGAATTCAATAGTCCTCATCATAAAAGAACCAGTACAAGAAGTATTGAGCATGGAGCGATCATTATGAGAAAGCTGAGCATAAAATTTTTGAATAATAATTTCTCTTGAGAGCTCATGATTGGGGCATGAATATTACATTGACTTAAGCCTCCCGCAAGCTTGAGTGATACTTTCTCCTTCACGAGGCCAAAAATTATATATATAATTCCGATCACGAAGAACCAGATGCATAGGATAAAACTTCTGATGAAATTCCAATTTCAATCGGTTGTAGTTCCATGATCCAATATCATCACATAGCCTATACAATGTCAATGCCTTTCCCTTCAAAGGTAAAGGGAAGACCTTCTTCTTGACAACATCCTCGGGCATACCTACAAGCTTAAATAATCCACAAACTTCATCCACATAGATTAAGTGCATATCGGGATGTAATGTTCCATCTCTTTTATAGGGATTAGCTAGCAGTTTCTCTATCATACCTGAAGGAATTTTAAAGTAAATATTTTCAGTAGGTTCAGTAGGTTGAGGAGCAACTCTTTGCACTTCTGTTCAGGGTGAAGATACCCCGAATAAGCCCCTCAAAGGCTTACTTCCATAGTAACAAGTGACACTAAATTTCAGCACACTATATAAATGTTTCCTTACCAAATTCCACTTACCAAAGGCGCTTTACTCCCCGGCAACGGCGCCAGAAAAGAGTCTTGATGACCCACAAGTATAAGGGATCTATCATAGTCCTTTTGATAAGTAAGAGTGTCGAACCCAACGAGGAGCAGAAGGAAATGACAAGCGGTTTTCAGTAAGGTATTCTCTGCAAGCACTGAAATTATCGGTAACAGATAGTTTTGTGATAAGGTAATTCGTAACGGGTAACAAGTAACAAAAGTAACTAAGGTGCAGCAAGGTGGCCCAATCCTTTTTGTAGCAAAGGACAAGCCTGTACAAACTCTTATATAAAGCAAAGCGCTCCCGAAGACACATGGGAATTACTGTCAAGCTAGTTTTCATCATGCTCATATGATTTGCGTTCGTTACTTTGATAATTTGATATGTGGGTGGACCGGTGCTTGGGTACTGCCCTTCCTTGGACAAGCATCCCACTTATGATTGATACATCCATTTTGCATCATGCTTTTATATTGATATTTATTGCATTATGGGTTGTTATTACCCGTTATGTCACAATACTTATGGCTATTCTCTCTTATTTTACAAGGTTTATCATGAAGAGGGAGAATGCCGACAGCTGGAATTCTGGCTGGAAAAGGAGAAAATATTGGAAACCTATTCTGCATAGCTCCAAAAGTCCTAAAACTCCACGAAAGTCATTTTTGGAATTAATAAGAATTATTGAGCAAAGAAAGTACCAGAGGGAGCCCACACCCTGGCCACGAGGGTGGGGGCGCCCCCCCCCCCCCCTACTGAGCGCGCCCCCTTGTCTCGTGGGCCCCCTGGTGGCCCTCCGGTGCCCATCTTCTGCTATATGAAGGATTTTACCCTGGAAATAATCATAAGCAAGCTTACAGGACGAAACTCCGTCGCCACAAGGCGGAACCTTGGCGGAACCAATCTAGGGCTCCGGCGGAGCTGTTCTGCCGGGGAAACTTCCCTCCGGGAGGGGGAAATCATCATCGTCGTCATCACCAACGATCCTCTCATCAGGAGGGGGTCAATATCCATCAACATCTTCACCAGCACCATCTCCTCTTAAAACCCTAGTTCATCTCTTGTATCCAATCTTGTATCAAAACCAAAAATTGGTACCGGTGGGTTGCTAGTAGTGTTGATTACTTCTTGTAGTTTATGCTAATTGGTTTACTTGGTGGAAGATCATATGTTCAGATCCTTAATGCATATTAATACTCCTCTGATCATGAACATGAATATGCTTTGTGAGTAGTTACGTTTGTTCCTGAGGACATGGGTGAAGTCTTGCTATTAGTAGTCATGTGAATTTGGTATTCGTTTGATATTTTGATGAGATGTATGTTGTCTCTCCTCTAGTGGTGTTATGTGAACGTCGACTACATGACACTTCACCATTATTTGGGCCTAGAGGAATGCATTGGGAAGTAATAAGTAGATGATGGGTTGCTAGAGTGACAGAAGCTTAAACCCTAGTTTATGTGTTGCTTCGTAAGGGGCTGATTTGGATCCACTAGTTTCATGCTATGGTTAGGTTTACCCTAATACTTCTTTTGTAGTTGCGGATGCTTGCAATAGGGGTTAATCATAAGTGAGATTCTTGTCCAAGAAAGGGCAGTACCCAAGCACCGGTCCACCCACATATCAAATTATCAAAGTACCGAACGCGAATCATATGAGCGTGATGAAAACTAGCTTGACGATAATTCCCATGTGTCCTCGGGAGCGTTTTTCTCATTATAAGGAATTGTCCAGGCTTGTCCTTTGCTACCAAAAGGATTGGGCCACCTTGCTGCACCTTATTTACTTTCATTGCTTGTTACCCATTACAAATTATCTTATCACAAAACTATCTGTTACCTACAATTTCAGTGCTTGCAGAGAATACCTTACTGAAAACCGCTTGTCATTTCCTTCTGCTCCTTGTTGGGTTCGACACTCTTACTTATCGAAAGGACTACGATAGATCCCCTATACTTGTGGGTCATCAAGAATCTTTTTTGGCGCTGTTGCCGGGGAGTGAAGCGCCTTTGGTGAGTGGAACTTGGTAAGGAAACGTTTTTATAGTGTGATGAAATTTTCTGTCACTTGTTACTATGGAAACTAATCCTTTGAGGGGCTTGTTCGAGGCATCTTCGCCCCGACCAGTAGAGCAAAGAGTTGCTCCTCAACCTACTGAACCTACTGAAAATGTTTACTTTGAGATTCCTTCGGGTATGATAGAGAAACTGCTAGCTAATCCCTTTGCAGGAGATGGAACATTGCATCCCAATTTACACCTTATCTTTGTGGATGAAGTTTGTGGATCATTTCAGCTTGCAGGTATACCCGATGATGTTGTTAACAGAGGTCTTCCCTTTATCTTTGAAGGGAGATTCATTGACATGGTATAGGCTATGTGATGATACGGGATCTTGGAACTATAAACGATTGAAGTTGGAATTTCACCAGAAGTTCTATCCTATGCATCTTGTTCATCGTGATCGTAATTACATATATAATTTCTGGCCTCGCGAAGGAGAAAGCATCACTCAAGCTTGGGGGAGGCTTAAGTCAATGTTATATTCATGCCCCAATCACGAGCTCTTAAGAGAAATGATTATTCAGAAATTTTATGCTCGGCTTTCTCTCAATGATCGCACCATGCTTGATACTTCCTGTGCTGGTTCCTATATGATGAAGATACTGAATTCAAGTGGGATTTATTGGAAAGAATTAAACGCAACTCTGAAGATTGGGGTTCTAACGATGGTAAGGAGTCAGGTATGACACCTAAGTTTGATTGTGTTAAATCTTTTATGGAAACCGATGCTTTTCATGGATTTAGCGCTAAATATGGACTTGACTCTGAGATAGTAGCTTCTTTTTGTGAATCTTTTTCTACTCACGTTGATCTCCCTAAGGAGAAGTGGTTTAAATATAATCCTCCCACTGAAGTAAAAGTAGTTGCACCTATTATAGTTGAAGAAAACACTATCACTTATAATTATCCTATTGTTCCTACTACTTATGTTGAGAAACCACCTTTCCCTGTTAGAATAAAGGATCATGCTAAAGCTTCAACTGTGGTTCGTAAGAGTAATACTAGAACATATACACCTCCTGCGCAAATTAAAGTTGAACCTAGTATTTCTATGGTTAAAGATCTCTTGGATGATAATATAGATTGGCATGTTATTTACTTCTGTGAACAGGCTGCTAATATTGCTAGACCAGATGCTAAGATACATAGACCTGTTGTAGGCATGCCTGTTATTTCTGTTAAAATAGGAGATCATTGTTATCATGGCTTATGTGATATGGGTGCTAGTGCTAGTGCAATACCTCGTTCCTTATATGAAGAAATTATGCATGATATCGCACCTGCTGAAATAGAAGGTATTGATGTTACTATTAAGCTTGCCAATAGAGATACTATTTCACCAGTTGGGATTGTTAGAGATGTTGAAGTCTTGTGTGGGAAAGTTAAATATCCTGCTGATTTTCTTGTTCTTGGTTCCCCACAAGATGACTTTTGTCCCATTATATTTGGTAGACCCTTCTTGAATACCTTTAATGCTAGGATTGATTGCAAAAAGGATGTTGTTACAATTGGCTTAGGGGATATGTCTCATGAGTTTAATTTTGCTAAGTTTCGTAGACAACCCCATGATAAAGAATTGCCTAGTAAGGATGAAATTATTGGTCTTGCTTCTATTGCCGTACCTCCTACTAATCCGTTAGAACAATATTTGCTAGACCATGAAAATGATATGTTTATGAATGAAAGAAGGGAAATAGATGAAGTATTCCTTCAACAGGGTCCTATTCTGAAACACAACTTGCCTGTTGAAATCCTAGGGATTCCCCTCCACCCAAGGGTGATCCCGTGTTTAAGCTCAAACCTTTGCCTGATAATCTTAAATATGCTTATCTTGATGAAAAGAAGATATATCCTGTTATTATTAGTGCTAACCTTTCAGAGCAGGAAGAGGAAAGATTATTGAAAACTCTGAAGAAGCACCGTGCTGCTATTGGATATACTCTGGATGCTCTTAAGGGCATTAGTCCCACTCTATGCCAACATAAAATTAAATTGAACGAAGGCTCCAAACCAGTTAGAGATCCTCAACGACGGTTAAATCCTAAGATGAAAGAAGTGGCAAGAAAGTAGATACTAAAGCTCCTTGAGGCAGGTATAATTTATCCCGTCGCCGATAGTGATTGGGTAAGTCTTGTCCATTGCATCCCTAAGAAGGGAGGTATTACTGTCATTCCTAATGATAAAGATGAATTGATCCCGCAAAGAATTATTACAGTTATAGGATGGTAATTGATTTCCTTAAATTAAATAAAGCTACTAAGAAAGATCATTACCCTTTACCTTTTATTGATCAAATGCTAGAAAGACTATCCAAACACACACATTTCTGCTTTCTAGATGGTTATTCTGGTTTCTCTCAAATACCTGTGCCAGCGGAGGATCAATCAAAAACTACTTTTACTTGCCCTTTCGGTACTTTTGCTTATAGACATATGCCTTTTGGTTTATGTAATGCACCTGCTACCTTTCAAAGATGCATGATGGCTATATTCTCTGATTTTTGTGAAAAGATTTGTGAGGCATTCATGGATGACTTCTCCGTTTATGGATCCTCTTTTGATGATTTCTTGACCAACCTTGATCAAGTTTTGCAGAGATGTGAAGACACTAGTCTCGTCTTGAATTGGGAAAAGTGCCACTTTATGGTTAATGAAGGCATTGTTTTGGGGCATAAAATTTCTGAAAGAGGTATTGAAGTTGATAGAGCTAAAGTTGATGCTATCGAAAAGATGCCATGTCCCAAGGACATTAAAGGTATAAGAAGTTTCCTTGGTCATGCCGGGTTTTATAGGAGGTTCATTAAGGACTTTTCTAAAATCTCTAGGCCTCTGACTAACTTATTGCAAAAAGATATTCCTTTTGTCTTTGATGATGATTGTGTAGAAGCATTTGAAATACTTAAGAAAGCTTTGATCATTGCACCTATTGTTCAGCCACCTGATTGGAATTTACCCTTTGAAATTATGTGTGATGCTAGTGATTATGCTGTAGGTGTTGTTCTAGGGCAAAGAGTTGATAAGAAATTAAATGTTATCCAGTATGTTAGTAAAACTCTTGATACTGCCTAGAGAAATTATGCTACTACTGAAAAAGAATTCTTAGCAGTTGTATTTGCATGTGATAAGTTCAGACCTTATATTGTCTATTCTAAAGTTACTATTCACACTGATCATGCTGCTATTAAATATCTTATGGAAAAGAAAGATGCTAAGCCTAGGCTCATTAGATGGGTTCTCCTGCTCCAAGAATTTGATGTACATATTATTGATAGAAAGGGAGCTGAGAACCCCGTTGCAGACAACTTGTCTAAGTTAGAGAATGTTCTTGATGACCCACTGCCTATTGATGATAGCTTTCCTGATGAACAATTAGCGGTTATTAATGCTTCCTATACTGCTCCTTGGTATGCTGATTATGCTAATTACATTGTTGCTAAATTTATACCGCCTAGTTTCACATACCAGCAAAAAAAAGTTCTTTTATGATTTAAGACATTACTTCTGGGATGACCCACACCTTTATAAAGGAGTAGATGGTGTCATTAGACGTTGTGTGCCTAAGCATGAATAGGAATAGATCCTACGCAAGTGTCACTCTGAATCCTATGGAGGACACCACGCTGGAGATAGAACTGCACACAAGGTACTGCAATCTGGTTTTTATTGGCCTACTCTCTTCAAAGATGCTCTTAAGTTTGTCTTATCTTGCGATGAATGTCAAATAATAGGTAATATTAGTAGACGTCAAGAAATGCCTATGAATTATTCTCTTGCTATTGAACCATTTGATGTTTGGGGCTTTGATTATATGGGACCTTTTCCTGCCTCTAATGGTTATACACATATTTTAGTCGCTGTTGATTACGTTACTAAGTGGGTAGAAGCTATTCCAACTAGTAGTGCTGATAATAACACCTCTATTAAGATGCTTAAAGAAGTTATTTTTCTGAGGTTTGGAGTCTCTAGATATCTCATGACTAATGGTGGTTCACATTTTATTCATGGTGCTTTTCGTAAAATGCTTGCTAAGTATGATGTTAATCATAGAATTGCATCTCCGTATCACCCACAGTCTAGCGGTCAAGTAGAATTGAGCAATAGAGAGCTCAAATTAATTTTGCAAAAGACTGTCAATAGATCTAGAAAGAATTGGTCCAAGAAACTTGATGATGCATTATGGGCCTATAGAACTGCATATAAAAATCCTATGGGTATGTCTCCGTATAAGATGGTTTATGGAAAAGAATGTCACTTACCTCTCGAACTTGAACATAAGGCATATTGGAATAATAAAGAGCTCAACTATGACTTCAAACTTGCTGGTGAGAAGAGTTTATTTGATATTAGCTCACTTGATGAATGGAGAACCCAAGCATATGAGAATGCCAAGCTGTTCAAAGAAAAAGTTAAAAGATGGCATGATAAAAGAATACAAAAGCGTGAGTTTAACGTAGGTGATTATGTGTTGCTATTCAACTCTCGTTTAAGATTTTTTGCAGGAAAACTTCTCTCTAAGTGGGAAGGTCCTTACATTATTGAGGAGGTCTATCGTTCCGGTGCCATAAAAATCAACAACTTCGAAGGCGCAAGTCCGAGGGTGGTGAATGGTCAAAGAATCAAACATTATATCTCAGGTAATCCTATAAATGTTGAAACCAATATTATTGAAACCGTAACCCCGGAGGAATACATAAGGGACACTTTCCAGAACGTTTCAGACTCCGAAAAGGAATAGGTATGTGGTACGGTAAGTAAACCGACTCCAAAACAATTCTAATGGAAATTTTTCTCCGTTTTGGAATATTTAAGAATTTTGGAAAGCAAGAAGTAATCCATGAAGGACACGAGGCCTCCACAAGGGTGGAGGGCGCACCCCCTGTCTCATGGGCACCTTGTGTGCCTCCCAGACTCCGTTTTCTTGCACGTTACTTCTATTGGTCGCTAAAAATTCATGATATAATCCCCCGAAGGTTTTGACCATAGTATCACGCAATTATCTCCTGTTTTCGTTTCGAGCCATTTTTCTGACAGATCTAGAGCACCATGACGTCTCCAAGCGCTCCCAAGGACAAGTTTTTTGATAGGGTTATCAACCCCTATCTCGCGGAGGTGCTGCAACACCCTCAAACCATTGAGATGCGTGAGGGGGTGCTGCACATCCGCGATGTGGAGGGACCAAGGCGTACTGAAAGCGTGGAGACAAAGCTCGAAGCCATGGAGCAGCAAGTTTTCAAGTGCCAAGGGATGGTGGAGCGTGGACTCAACACCAACCAGATGATGATCGCGGAATTCACCAACAACCACAAGCTAGACGCCAAGAACATTGGGGATACCATCTTCAAGCTTCATGAGAAAATCGAGCACCTCCAAGCCCAAATCTATGACCTGCAAAACCAAAACTGTGAGTATGAATATAGATTCAAGAGGATGAGTTTGGCTGCAGATTTGAGGATCCCGGAGACTCGATCATCCTTCTATGATGGTGAGCCTATGCCTTGGAAGATGGACGATAAGCCTACATCATCAACAACTTCTTCTTCACCACCTCCAAGGACATAATCACATGGGTATGGGCACTCCCCTTGGCAACTGCCAAGCTTGGGGAGGTGCCCCGGTATCGTATCACTATCAAACTCCTATCTTTACCGTTTTACTTAGTTCGATCCTTTTAGTAATATCTTGATCTAGTAGAATAAATTTTTGGTATGAATTAGTTTTGAGTTTTGCTTTGTGATCCTTTATGTAATAGAGTCCGTGAGCTATCTATAATAAAGATTAGTGTTGAGTCAAGGCTTTACTATCTTGTTATGCTCTTTAGAAAATAGAAAGAATAAAAGAGTTCATATTGATCTTATGGATAATAATGACTTCACATATAAAGAGTATGATGCTTAAAAGTTGTTGAGAGTTGACAAACATAGTTTTGGTCATCATTGCAATTAATAGGAAGTAATAAAGAAAGAGAGGTTCTCACATATAAATATACTATCTTGGACATCTTTTATAATTGTGAGCACTCATTAAAGTATGACATGCTAAAGAGTTGATGTTGGACAAGGAAGACAACGTAATGGGTTATGTTTTCTCACATCTCAATTAAAGTATATTTTCATGGATCATCCAACATGTTGAGCTTGCCTTTCCCCCTCATGCTAGCCAAAAATTCCTTACACCAAGTAGAAATACTACTTGTGCTTCCAAACATCCTTAAACCCAGTTTTTGCCATGAGAGTCCAGCATACCTATCTATGGATTGAGTAAGATCCTTCAAGTAAGTTGTCATGTTGCAAGCAATAAAAATTGCTCTCTAAATATGTATGACCTATTAGTGCGGAGAAAATAAGCTTTATACGATCGTGTGATATGTAAGTAATAAAAGCGACGGACTGCATAATAAAGGTTCATATCACAAGTGGCAATATAAAGTGTCGTTCTTTTGCATTAAGATTTTGTGCATCCAACCCTAAAAGCACATGACAACCTCTGCTTCCCTCTGTGAAGGGCCTATCTTTTACTTTATGTCTTTTACTTTATGCAAGAGTCAAGGTGATCTTCACCTTTCCCTTTTTTTCATTTTATCCTTTGGAAAGCACCTCGTGTTGGAAAGATCCTGATATATATCTCCAATTGGATGTAAGTTAGGATGAACTATTATTGTTGACATCACCCAAAGGTGAATACATTGGGAGGCGAAATTATAAGCCCCTATCTTTCTCAGTGTCCAATTAAAACTCCATATCCATAATTATTGCGTGAGTGTTAGCAACTGTAGAAGACTATATGATAGTTGAGTATGTGGACTTGCTAAAAAGCTCTATTCTTGACTCTTTCCGATGTTATGATAAATTGCAATTGCTTCAATGACTGAGATTATAGTTTGCTAGCTCTCAATGAAGTTTCTGAACCATACTTGACATTGTGAATAGTTTGTTACTTGAGCATAAGAAATCATATGACAAAATCTATATATGTTGCTGTTATAAGAATGATCATGATGCCCTCATGTCCGTATTTTATTTTTATCGACACCTCTATCATGTGGACATATTTTCCGATATCGGCTTCCGCTTGAGGACAAGCGAGGTCTAAGCTTGGGGGAGTTGATACGTCCATTTTGCATCATGCTTTTATATTGATATTTATTGCATTATGGGTTGTTATTACACGTTATGTCACAATACTTATGGCTATTCTCTCTTATTTTACAAGGGTTATCATGAAGAGGGAGAATGCCGGCAGCTGGAATTCTAGCTGGAAAAGGAGCAAATATTGGAAACCTATTCTGCACAACTCCAAAAGTCCTGAAACTCCAGGAAAGTCTTTTTTGGAATTAATAAGAATTATTGAGCAAAGAAAGTACCAGAGGGGCCCAACACCCTAGCCACGAGGGTGGGCGGCGCCCCCCTACTGGGCGCGCCCCCTGTCTCGTGGGCTCCCTGGTGGCCCTCCGGTGCCCATCTTCTGCTATATGAAGGCTTTTACCCTAGAAAAAAATCATAAGCAAGCTTACGGGACGAAACTCCGCCGCCACAAGGCGGAACCTTGGCAGAACCAATCTAGTGCTCCGGCGGAGCTGTTCTGCCGGGGAAACTTCCCTCCGGGAGGGGGAAATCATCATCATCGTCATCACCAACGATCCTCTCATCGGGAGGGTGTCAATCTCCATCAACATCTTCACCAGCACCATCTCCTCTCAAAACCCTAGTTCATCTCCTATATCCAATCTTGTATCAAAACCACAAATTGGTACCTGTGGGTTGCTAGTAGTGTTGATTACTCCTTGTAGTTGATGCTAATTGGTTTACTTGGTGGAAGATCATATGTTCAGATCCTTAATGCATATTAATACTCCTCTGATCATGAACATGAATATGCTTTGTGAGTAGTTACGTTTGTTCCTGAGTACATGGGTGAAGTCTTGCTATTAGTAGTCATGTGAATTTGGTATTCGTTCGATATTTTGATGAGATGTATGTTATCTCTCCTCTAGTGGTGTTATGTGAACGTCGACTACATGACACTTCACCATTATTTGGGCCTAGAGGAAGGCATTGGGAAGTAATAAGTAGATGATGGGTTGCTAGAGTGACAGATGATTAAACCCTAGTTTATGTGTTGCTTCGTAAGGGGCTGATTTGGATCCACTAGTTTCATGCTATGGTTAGGTTTACCTTAATACTTCTTTTGTAGTTGCAGATGCTTGCAATAGGGGTTAATGATAAGTGGGATGCTTGTCCAAGAAAGGGCAGTACCCAAGCACCGGTCCACCCACATATCAAATTATCAAAGTACCGAACACGAATCATATGAGCATGATGAAAACTAGCTTGACGATAATTCCCATGTGTCCTCGGGAGCGCTTTTCTCATTATAAAATTTTTTCCAGGCTTTTCCTTTGCTACAAAAAGGATTGGGCCACCTTGCTGCACCTTATTTACTTTCATTGCTTGTTACCCGTTGCAAATTATCTTATCACAAAACTATCTGTTACCTACAATTTCAGTGCTTGCAGAGAATACCTTACTGAAAACCGCTCGTCATTTCCTTCTGCTCCTCGTTGGGTTCGACATTCTTACTTATCGAAAGGACTAAAATAGATCCCCTATACTTGTGGGTCATCAATGATTAACCCCTCTCGCAAGCATCCGCGACTACAAAAGAAGAATTAAGGTAAACCTAACCATAGCATTAAACTTATGGATCCAAATCAGCCCCTTACAAAGCAACACATAAACTAGGGTTTAAGATTCTGTCACTCTAGCAATCCATCATCTACTTATTACTTCCCAATGCCTTCCCCTAGGCGCAAATCATGGTGAAGTGTCATGTAGTTGACGTTCACATAACACCATTAGAGGAGAGACAACATACATCTCATCAAAATATCGAACGGGTACCAAATTCACATGATTACTTATAACAAGACTTCTCCCATGTCCTCAGGAACAAACGTAACTACTCACAAATCATATTCATGTTCATAATAAGAGGGGTATTTAATAGCATTAAGGATCTGAACATATGATCTTCCACCGGATAAACCAACTAGCATCAACTACAAGGAGTTATCAACACTACTAGCAACCCACAGGTACCAATCTAAGGTTTTGAGACAAAGATCGGATACAAGAGATGAACTAGGGTTTGAGAGAAGATGGTGCTGGTGAAGATGTTGATGGAGATTGACCCCCTCCCGATGAGAGGATCGATGGTGATGACGATGGCGGTGATTTCCCCCTCCCGGAGGGATGTTTCCCCGGCAGAACGGCTCCGCCGGAGCCCTAGATTGGTCCTGCCCAGGTTCCGCCTCGAGACGGCGGCGCTTCGTCCCAAAAGCTTCCTTATGATTTTTCCCGGGCAAAAGACACCCTATAGCAGAAGATGGATGTCGGGGGCCTGTCAGGTGGCCCACGAGGCAGGGGGCGCGCCCAGGGGGGTAGGGCGCGCCCTCCACCCTCGTGGCTAGAGGGTGGCCCCCTCTAGTCCTTTCTTCACCCAATATTTTTAATATATTCAAAAACTGATTTCCGTGGAGTTTCAGGACTTCTGAAGTTGTGCAGAATAGGTCTCTAATATTTGCTCCTTTCCAGTCCAGAATTCCAGCTGCCGGCATTCTCCCTCTTCATGTAAACCTTATAAAATAAGAGAGAAAAGGCATGAGTATTGTGACATAACGTGTAATAACAGCCCATAATGCAATAAATATTTATATAAAAGCCCAAAATGGACGTATCATGGAGCATAGCCAGACTATATGATTTTGTAGGGATAGGCTTTCTTTGTCCATGTTATTTTGAGAAGACATAATTGCCTTGTTAGTATGCTTGAAGTATTATTGTTTTTATGTCAATATTAAACTTTTGTTTTGAATCTTTTGGATCTGAACATTCATGTCACAATAAAGAGAATTACATGGATAAATATGTTAGGTAGCATTCCACATCAAAAATTCTGTTTTATCATTTACCAACTTGAGGACGAGCGGGAATTAAGCTTGGGGATGCTTGATACGTCTCCAACGTATCTATAATGTTTTATTGTTCCATGCTATTATATTATCTGTTTTGGATGTTTTATATGCTATTTTATATTATTTTTGGGACTAACCTATTAACCTAGAGCCCAGTGCCAGTTTCTGTTTTCTGCCTATTTTAGAGTTTCACGGAAAAGGAATACCAAACGGAGTCCAAACGGAATGAAACTTTCGCGATGATCTTTCTTGGACCAGTAGCAGACCATGAGACTTGGAGATGAAGTCGGAGACGCAACGAGGCGGCCACGAGGGTGGAGGGCGCGCCCACGGGGGTAGGGTGCGCCCCCTACCTCGTGGGCCCCTCGGAGCTCTCTTGACCTAGTTCTTTCGCCTATATATACTCTTATACCCCAAATACATCAGGGGGAGCCACGAAAAAACTTTTCCACCGCCACAACCTTCTATACCCGTGAGATCCCATCTAGGGGCCTTTTCCGACGTCCTGTCGGAGGGGGATTCGATCATGGAGGGCTTCTACATCAACACCATTACCCTTCCAATGAAGCGTGAGTAGTTTACCACAGACCTACGGGTCCATAGCTAGTAGCTAGATGGCTTCTTCTCTCTCTTTGATTCTCAATACCATGTTGTCCTCGATGTTCTTGGAGATCTATTTGATGTAATACTCTTTTGTTGTGTGTTTGCCGAGATCCGATGAACTGTGGATTTATCATCAGATTATCTATTAATATTTTTTGAGTCTTCTCTGAATTCTTATATGCATGATTTGATATCTTTGCAAGTATCTTCGAATTATCGGTTTAGTTTGGCCTACTATATTGGTTTTTCTTGCAATGGGAGAAGTGCTTAGCTTTGGGTTCAATCTTGCGATCTCCTTCCCAGTAACAGTAGGGGCAGCAAGGCACGTAATGTATTGTTGCCATCGAGGATAAAAAGATGGGGTTTTCATCATATTGCTTGAGTTAATTCCTCTACATCAGGTCATCTTACTTAATGTGTTACTCTATTCTTTATGAACTTAATACTCTAGATGCAGGCAAGAGTCGGTCGATGTGTGGAGTAATAGTAGTAGATGCAGAATCGTTTCGGTCTACTTGACACGGACGTGATGCCTATGTTCATGATCATTGCCTTAGATATCGTCATAACTATGTGCTCTTGTATCAGTTGCTCGGCAGTAATTTGTTCACCCACCATATTATTTGCTATCTTGAGAGAAGCCACTAGTGAAACCTATGGCCCCCGGGTCTCTTTTCCATCATATAAGTTCTCTTTTCCATCATACTAGTTTTTGATCTACTATTTTGCAATCTTTTACTTTCCGATCTATAAACCAAAAATACCAAAAATATTTACTTTACCGTTTATCTATCTCTCAGATCTCACTTTTGCAAGTAACCGTGAAGGGATTGAAAACCCCTTTATCGCGTTGGGTGCAAGTTTGTTGATTGTTTGTGCAGGTATTCGGTGACTTGTGTGTTATCTCATACTGGATTGATACCTTGGTTCTCCAACTGAGGGAAATACTTACTCTACTTTGCTGCATCACCCTTTCCTCTTCAAGGGAAAAACCAACGCAAGCTCAAGAAGTAGCAGAGACCAAAGCTCTGATACCATTTTTAGGATCGAAAGTATGTCTAGAGGGGGGTGATTAGACTACTTGACCAAATAAAATCTAGCCTTTTCCCAATTTAGTTGTGGGTAGATTTTAGCAACTAACACAAGTCAAGCAATCAACCTACACATGCAATTCTAAGAGTGTAGCAACGGAAAGTAGAATATTGCATATGAAGGTAAAGGGAATGGTTTGGAGAGTGCAAACGCAATGAAGACACGAAGATTTTTGGCCTGGTTCTGATAGGTGGTGCTATCATACAACCACGTTGATGGAGATTTCAACCCACGAAGGGTAACGGTTGCGCGAGTCCACGGAGGGCTCCACTCACAAGGGTCCACGAAGAAGTAACCTTGTCTATCCCACCATTCCCATCGCCCACGAAGGACTTGCCTCACTCGGGTAGATCTTCACGAAGTAGGCGATCTCCTTGCCCTTACAAACTTCTTGGTTCAACTCCACAACTTGACGGAGGATCCCAAGCGACACCTAACCAATCTAGGAGACACCACTCTCCAAAAGGTAACAAATGGTGTGTTGATGATGAACTCCTTGCTCTTGTGCTTCAAATGATAGTCTCCCCAACACTCAACTCTCTCTGACATATTTGGATATGGTGGAAAGATGATTTTAGTGGGAAGCAACTTGGGGAAGACTAGAAATCAAGATTCTTGTGGTAGGATTGGAATATCTTGATCTCAACACATGAGTAGGTGGTTCTCTCACAGAAAATGTATGGTGGAAGTGTAGGCACGTTCTGATGGCTCTCTCACATATGGAGAAGGGGTTGGAGGGGTATATATAGCCTCCACACAAAATCCAACCGATACACACATTTGACCCATATTGGTAAGACTGAATAGCTAAACTCGGTGGGACCTATTATTCAAAATGTGAACGTTAGGAATCTCGGTGGGACCGACTAGAACAACTCGGTGGGCCCGATGTGCTAGGGCTTAGGGCAAACCTCATCTCGGTGGCGCCGATTGCATCAACTCGGTGAGACCGAAGTGAAGCAATAGGGCAACAGAGAATTGGTCAAGCCATCTCGGTGAGACCGATTGTAATTCGGTGAGACCGAAATAAATGCAACTGATAACAGGGAGTTGGCAAGGCCATCTCGGTGAGACCAAGATCTGTATCGGTGTGGCCGAATTGTTAGGGTTTCTGGCTATGGCTATGTCATATGAACTCGGTGGCGACGGATAGAAAGAATCGGTGGGGCCGAGTTGGAGTTTAGGTTTTTGACATATTTGGATGGAGAAAATGGTTGAGGGTTTACGAGCAATATCACTAAGCATTTGAGCAAGCAAGCCATTAAGCAACACCTCATCCCCTTTTAATAGTATTGGCTTTCCTATGGACTCAGTGTGATCTTGGATCACTAAAACAAAAAAGAAGAGTCTCGATCTTTTGCCAATATGTGTCCTTAGCATTTTGAGGGGTCCACATTTCTAGTCTATGCCATACCATTCATTGAACTTCCTGAAATATTCATCTTGAATGGATATTAGTTCAATGAGTTATATGTTGTTATGAATTACCAAAACCACCCGAGGATTAGTTGCACTTTCAGATCTAATGATATTTGGCAATGTAGATATTGATATATTTTTCTAAAAAACTTGATAAAAAATGCACATATTTGAGTTTTCAAAAAACTAATGCACCTTATATTTTAAAATGGAGGGAGTACCAAAAAACCACTCCCACGATTATAGGGAGGCTACCACCGATTTATTACCCAAAAATCAATCCCACGCTTAGGAACGCTAAAATGTGGCTCGCTGAGGCCATCTTCTTTCTGAACCGCCAAGCCAAGGATTCCCCATGCTGGTCCTTTGCCTCTCCTATTATTCCACTTTCCATGCAGATGTATGAAAGCACGGGCGACTTAGGGCATGTGTAGTGGTTGATAAAATAGTTTTATTTTAAGTTTTGCATGTAATTTAGAGATGACAAAAAAAATGTCTACAATGGGTCATCTTTTAGCCTATCTTCAATAACTAGCCATTCATAAAAATATGGTGAGACATATTGTGCTAAGAGATCATCCCTTGTCTTCTCTTAAATAAAAGAAGACAAGCCTTTTCTTATGAGTTATCTCTCCTTCCCCTCATCATTTATCCTACGTGGCACTCCTAAGATAGGACCATTGTACATGCCCTTAGGCAGCACGGTGAACTTCTTTGGTTGGTGGCTCGACGTCGCTGAATCCGCCCCGTCCGGGCTGCGGAAGGGCGTCAACTCCCTCATCTCCCTCGTCGGCAGGGACGATTTTACCATAGGGGCACCCTAGGCACGTGCCCGGGCTCGCCACCATCGCTTATTTGAACTCTGGCGAGCTGTCGAGGCTATTAATATCGAAAAAATCATTGAAATACGTTGTAAAATCACGAAAATATGCTAAAAATCAATAAACAACTCTGGTTGGGCCTTTTCTTAGCAGTTCTTTGCCTTTTGGGCCTTGGTCACTGCAACCAGCCAGAGTTATTTGGTATTGTATCTCATGATTTTTACTTCTATATGATCTAATATTAGTGTGTATATTACATGACGTTTATCCAAATATATATACTAGTGGTGTTTGTGATAGACCAAAGTAAACTTTAATTTACAGCGTGCCCGGGCTTTAGCAATCCTTTAGCTCCACAACTGCTCGTCGGTTGGTCAGTTTGGAAGCATCGCAACGCTGTTGTCTTTGATAACGTGCAGCCCTTACCGATGAACTCTCTCTGCATCAAGGAGGAGGCGCATCTCTGGGCTCACGCTTGCGATAATTCCTGTAACATGATCAGTATGTACCGAGGCTGAACATCCTTCCTCCCCTGCTCAAACTGCTATACCCTAAACACCAATAGGCCCAAAAGCCAATAGGCGAGCAGACAACTATTATATTCTTTTCTACACTATCAATGCAATGATATGCCCATGAGCGTATTCGCGAAAAAAAGCACGGGCGACATCATTGGAGCCGACGAAAAAGGGAACGTTGAGCGCTTGCCGCCACCACGGTCGCGCTTATGCTTGGCGTCCATCCGTGGCCCGGCGCATCGCCCGCTGCCGCGCTGGTCATGTTCAGTACGTCGCCCATGTTGAGGGACTCTGCGACATGTAGGCTGGGCGAAAGGGTTCTGTACTGGAGACCACGAAAAAGAATGGCTATGGTGGGTACGTCTCGCCTGCCGTTGATGAACGCAGCACGAACGGGCAAAGCTCCACGCAGTTTCCACTCACCGATCATCTTCGGGAAGCCCAACGTGAGATGAAGACGGCGCGGTGCTGGATGGTGCCATGCAGGTGCTCCAGCCCGCGGGAGATCATCGCGCTCCTTGTAACTTTTTGCAGTTCTTCACCGATGGGGCAGCTTTAAAATATTTGATTTCACGTCAATTAAAGTAGTTCTTACATCTGTTGGCAGTGGCACACAAAGCTGGAACTAAAAGCTTCTTCCGTAAGCGTGAGTGAAGGGATTATTCCATATTGAATTTAATTCCTTACCCTCACCACGATCAACTTGCACTTGTGATAATTTGGTTTCCATCCGCCTTTGTGCCTGTACTAAAAGCTCCTCTTATTGTGCTAAAAAGCTTGACTCCCGTGACAACGCACGTGCACATACCTAGTAGTAGCAGTAGAGAAGAAGGGATTAGCATGAACTATGTAAGGTTTGGTTTAGTGTTCCCCAAATTGTATCCTAAATGTAATTTGGATGCATATCCCGAACTCTTTCGAATAAATGAAAGTGATTGAATCTTAAAAAAACAAAAGAAAAACAGGGAGGCAAAGAAGCCCAGGTGCGGAACAGCAGGTGGCCGTGGGAATGGTCCATGGCCGCCTCGACCGTCCATGAATCCACCACGAGGCAAAACTTACCGAAATATACTAGTGGGAGAATAATAACACGGGATCCCCACATCACTCAACCCACCTGGTTCCCCTCACGTCGTCGTGCTTCGTTTGCGTGACCACAGCCCTCGAGCCAGCGCGACGAAGCCGGGGGGCGATCCCTCCACCGTCGCCAGCGACCCAATCCCCCGAAGCCGCCAGCGGTACCCGCCCACGCCGCCCTAACGTGACGCCTGACGTCCCATCGTGGTGGGTAGCAGGACCACGAAGCATGACCTCATAGACCAATATCACCGAATAGCGACCTGACGCCTCCAGTTCCCGAGAAATCATATCAATGTCCCCACTGAAGGAAATGGAGGCCAACTCTGCACGACCCTGACGCTATGCCTCGAAGTTATGTTGACCTGGTTATCCCGCGACACCACACTAATGCAAATCGCAGGCTCGGAGGCAGGGACAAAAGCGGCAGGGTACTTCTCATGTAGGGGTGCTGCCCCAAGCCATTTGGCAAGCCAAAATATGGAGCGCGCGGTTGTTCGCCACTGAAAATTTACCGCCCAAACTAAACACCTATTTTACTCTCTGGGTCCCTTTTCCAAAAGTGAGATCCTCTAGAACCAACCAAGAAAAGGGATGAATTGGGGACGTATTTGGCTTTTAGGATCCGCACCCACAATCTCGTGGGATTTTGAGAACGCTTGGAATAACATTTCGTAAGAAGCGCGATGTTCATTTTCTTGAGTATCCCAAGCCCCATAACATATGAAGGAATAGCCGATAGACACACATTCATAGGAATAAGCCTGTCTCCCAACGACATAAGCTTACCTTGCTAGGTATCAACTCTTTTGGTGGCCTTATGAGCTACCGGTTTTCAATCCAAACTGTAAACATGCTTATTGGAAGTGTGGAAACTGAAGTAGGAAAGCGGTGAGAGTTCAATAGATTAGCAACCCTAAATCCCCCGTCCTGGTTCATCCCATGGCCATGACTTGATGTTTCTCGAAGTTGATCTTCACTCCCGACATAACTTCAAAGCACAACCGAAGTCGTTTGATGATGACTATGCTATGTTGGCCAGGCTCGAACACGAGCATGGTATCATCAGCATACTGAAGATGCGAGACCCCCCCTCCCACAAGGATAAGGTGCAACACTGTGCTGGAAAGATGACCCGCTTGCTGAGCCTTGCCCAACAAAGTAGATAAGGCGTCAACAACAATGGCAGGCATCAAAAGGGGATATATGATCCCCTTGCCTAATGCCGCATTTATTCCATGTTGATGCATATAATAGTCTGTCCCCCCCCCCCCCCCCTCGATATACTTGTCCATGGAAAATCCGACCCGGTCTTGCCCATTGGGCGGGCCTGTGCCTAAGTTTTGAGCTTGAAGGCCAGTGCGGGCCGGGCTTGGGCTTTGCATATGTGTGTTTTAAGGAATAGGCCTGACACACTTTTCCACTGATGGGTCGGGCTTGGACATGAAATCTAGGCCCGAAGGCCGGGCCTGGGACTGGTTTTCCGCTGCAAGATTTTTTAGGCCTGGCCCGGCTCGACTTATGGCCAGGCATATCCTCATACCATCTGCATAATGCGGTGAGTAAACCGGCTTGGAAAACTTTGCGAAGCATAACCTCTCTCAACTTCGTGTATGATTTCGTGGCGAAATAAAATGCCCATAAGGATATGATGAATGACGTTTGGCACTGGTCAACGATTTTGCTAGCAATAGGGCCAAGTCTAAGAGCATATGGCCTGACCACTAACTTGAAAATCACATTGATGACGACAATTGGCCTATATTGGGTAATGCCCAAGGATAGTGAAATTCGGACGCGCAATCTCCACCGCCAAGTGATGATATCCATGATCAGAGATTTCAAAAAGAAAATCCAACAACGCTTATAGCAACAAACCGAGAAGCCATCCATTACGAGAGCAGTGGAAAACCATTCATATCCTCGTTGAAATCCCTCACAAGTGATGGAGAAACTAGACGGTCTATTCATAATAGTTTAATTATATCTACCAAGTTCAATTATCCTCTTGGACCTTCTGATTTATTGGAAGATCTAACATGTGACCGCTCATGCGTTTTCTTGTAATTTTTACATGTTTGAACTTTCGGCATATACCGTACCAAAAAGAAAACTTTCGGCATACCAATTGTTTTGTTCATGTTTTGTTTTGAAATAACTTCTAACAACATGATAATAATAATGTGAGAAATTGGTTTTTGAATACCCATCATTTTCATCATTTTTTCACTCTCTGTCCTTTTCAGAGGTGAGAAAAATATTAGCGCAGGAGCGTTTCAACCAGGGCACCTGGCAAAAGAAGCTCAGGTGGCCGTGGGAATGGCCAATGGGCCGCCTTGACCGTCCACTAATCCACCGCGAGACAAAACTACAGAAATATACTACTGGGAGAATAATAATAACACGGGATCCCCACATCACCCAACCTCACGTCGCCGTGCTTCG
Organism: Triticum timopheevii; assembly: GCA_963921465.1. Taxonomy (NCBI): domain Eukaryota; kingdom Viridiplantae; phylum Streptophyta; class Magnoliopsida; order Poales; family Poaceae; genus Triticum; species Triticum timopheevii. The sequence goes on along the minus strand of OY997272.1, from coordinate 463,001,942 downwards.
TTTGCGCGACCACAGGCCCGCGAGCCAGCGCGACGAAGCCGGGGGGCGATCCCTCCACCGCCGCCGGCGACCCCATCCCCCGAAGCCGCCGGCGGTACCGGCCCACGCCGCCCTCCGCGATCCCCCACCCGGTTCGTCCTCCCTTCATTTCTAGCCGATGAATGATTGGTGCCGCTTGTTTGGGCTGTTCTGGAATCCCCAGATGCGATTCGCCTCTTGATCCGCGAGGTAGAGAATGTGGCGCGGCGCCGTCGGGCCGATGCGGTTCGATTTGGTAGGCTTATTTGATGGCATGGCTCGTTTGATTGCTCGATCCGATTTGGTAGGCTTATTTGATGGCATGGCTCGTTTGATTTGGGTCCCGTTCGGTGGCGTGGTCGCTTGATTGCGTTTGACTTATTGTTTCCTCTGCTGGATTGGAATGCAACCATGAATTTGGTGCCCCGTTTGATGTGGAGTTCGAGGCGATAGATTACGAAGATCTCAGCTCCAAATTATCTGGAATCTGGGACCATCGATGAACCTAGCGATTTCTGAAGGCGAATCCCCCATTCATCTCGTTGCGGGAATTCCACCCTGCCCATTTTCGTTTCCCCGGGCACAAGGGAGATCTATACGCGTGGCGCACCACTACGCTTGCAAACCACACGCACACGACCAGAATTGACAAGAGGCCGGTGACAAATCAGCTTATCTCACAAGATCTGCTACTAATGTGAGTATCAGAGTTCGAACCATGGTTGGAGTTTCCCACCGACAACTTCAGCGCCTCGTTGAAATGGTGTCTCTCTGTCCTGTGCATACCACAGGTTGTCAGTATTTCATCTTACCTGATCTAAAACCGACGTGTATGTTTTGAGCCTGATATCACATGTCTTTCTGTGCGCTGGCCAGTCAGGTTTCATTGGGGTGGCATGGCCGAGCCAAGCCAAACCAAGTGTTAAGTCTGTATTGTGGAAGATCGAGGCTGCATTTGGCATTTCGATGGATTATAATAATCCAGCTTAACCAACCAGCTTTTATCGTGGAAGATGAGGTTGCATTTGGCATTTCGATGGATTATGATAAGCCAGCTTATCCAACCAGCTTTTGTCTATTTTGTTGTTTCTGTAACCAACATATCTCTAGTTTTGTGGATGCTTTCCGCAGCAGATTATAAAATAAACTCAGGTCTACTACTGTTCAGTAACCACAATCTGAGCCTGAGTTGGCTTATTACGTTCTGCTGGTCTTTTCATGCACCTGTAGAATGTTTCCTGCCAGGGTGAAAACACTATGGAATGTTTCTGCCTCAGCTCCATTCTGAGCAAAAAGGGAATCAGCGAGTTTTTTCATAAACAGAAACTGAGACGGCTTGAACATATATGTGTGTGGTATTTTGTTGTTATGATGCAGAAGGTAGAAATGTATGCACAATTTTATACTACTTTGTAGTGAATCCCTGCCAATTGAACTACAGTTTTTTTTGTTTGCACAGTTGAAGGGTTTTTTGCTGTCTGACTAACATTTGCTTTCATATATTTGTCTCCTACACAATTTGACACTATCTGCTTCTGTATCTGTTTCTAGCATTTCCGTATGTGTTTCCACTAACGCTAAAAATAATAAGCAAATGAGACTAGGCAGATGGGCACTATGGATCCATTGTCTATATGCCAGCTGACATATGTGTTTTATCTTGAGTTACATATGTGTGCAAATTTTGCGCAAGTTTAGTTTTTGCCAAAAATGAGAATGCATGGAAGCTATTTGATGAATGAAATTTCTGATCTTGGCATCTTAAACTCCCAAACTGTTACGGGCTTACGGCCCAAAACTAGCTATCTTGTATGCTTTAAATTTTATTATAATAACTAGGCTACCTGATGTTGTGCTGAGGGCCTGGAGTCTGACTTGTCATGCGTCGTGAAGATGCATTCTCGTGAGAGAAAAATAAAAAATATTATCATGTTTGCAACTTGAAAATGGTTACAGACGTTTTACTGTGGCCTTTTATTTTGATTTTAAATTCGATTATTGACTCCTCCTTCTATGTTTTGTGCAGGCACAGAAATCTTTTTTGTTGTTGTGAGTTATCCGAAGTTCGCTTCAAACATGAGTGCTGCTAATCGTTCCCAACCCATCAAGTTGAACAGGCCTGTCGTAGGTGCGTAACATATTCTAGCTACTACATTATATGCCATATCTCATATTATTATTCTAGAACCATAGGAGGTCCTGATAACTGATATATCAGATGCAAGTTCTTCAAGAATTTTTACTATTTTTTTCCAGGCAAAGCACGAAAGTTGAAGGATCTCATGCTGAAAAGTGACAATCGAGTGTGTGCTGATTGTAGTGCACCTGACCCCAAATGGGCGTAAGTTCCTTTGTTGCACAGATTAAGGCATCAATTATATACATACACTTGTCTTGTTTTCCATGTCAAAAGAGAGATGTGTTGTACTCCCTCTGTTTCTTTTAAGACAAAACTTATATGCGGAGTAAAAAGAAACGTTGGGAGTTATATATTTTCTACAGAATGATTATTCATTTTACATAGATAAATTGTACAGTAGGTTTGTTATGTGACATACACATAGTTCTTAAATCATACTCGTGGTGCATAATACAGTGCCAGCACACTGAAGCTAGGAACCTTCGTTTGATCTTGCATTGCTTCTATCTTAACCTTACCTCCGTGCATTTCAGGTCTTCTAATATCGGAGTATTTCTTTGCTTAAAATGTGGAGACGTCCACAGGGCCCTTGGACAAGACATTTCAAACGTAATTTATCACATCAATAAATTTCTTCTCACTTTTGTCTCTCCCGACTAATTCCACTAATAGGCCTATGTGGATCTTATTTCATTATTTTCCTGGTTGTACCTAATATGTAAGGACACATTCAATTTATCTTTATTCTTCACCTGTTCTTTGTGTCAGGTTTTGTCTTTAACTTTGGATGATTGGTCTGATAGTGATATTGACTCCATGATTGAGGTTGGTGGAAACTCATATGCAAATTCAATTTATGAGGCTTTTCTTCCAAAAGATCACCCAAAACCTAAACCAGACTCATCAATGGAATATCGTACCAAATTTATAAGGTGGTAATTGCTCCACTTCACACTCTCTGATGTCATCAGGATTTCAGTATTAATCTTTTATCTTTCTTAATTAATATACAGGGCCAAGTATGAAACACAAGATTTTCTGAAGCCAAGTTTGCGCATTAGCTCAAAGGCAGGTTTAGAATCTACCAATTCTCTGAACAGTGTGGATAATAGTTTCTCTAGCACTTCAAGGAAGCATGCCCCAGTAAGTTTTCGTGCTGAATCATAGATGATACAGTTGTACTGATTTATGCAACTCTTTCTTTCTTGTGCTGGAAAGATTGAGCATATCTGATTGAAGCTGCATTACTGTAATCAATCTTACCCTTACAAATGGTCACAGGAAGATACAAGAGAATTTGTTGGACAACTGAACATTACAGTGGTAAAAGGTTCTGGGTTGGCGGTCAGAGATATGCTTACAAGTGATCCTTATGTTGTTTTAAGTCTTGGAGAGCAGGTAAAGTTTCATTTCCTTGTTACTTGCTAGGATTAATGCCCATGGCATCATCTTTTGGTCAAAAAGTAATCTGTGTTTGTTACGGTGACCTGTTCTGAAAACATCAACTATTGGGTTCTAAATGCAGAAGGCTCAAACAACAGTTAAAGCGAGTGACCTGAACCCGGTATGGAATGAGGTTCTTAATCTATCAGTTCCTCGAAATTATGGACCTTTAAAACTTGTAAGTTTGATGGAACTATTTGCTCTAGATATTATTATTTTTTTGCTTCTCTTCACATGCAACTGATGTAATAGTGAAGCACATACGAGGTATCAATGATTGAAGTTATGTAAAACAGCAGTAAAACTTACTGTATTTGCCCTGATTTCAATTATATAGAGTGAAGTGCTTCCTAGGTCCTCGAACTATTTTGAAGGTGTCATATAGGTCCTCAAAAATCCTTGAAGTGCAATAAGTGTGTATATATGTGACGCCTCTAACATAGATCAAGGACCTATGTGACACTTTTGAAATAGTTTGAGGACCTGGATGACACACATATTGCACTTTGAGGACCTAGATGGTGATTTTCATAGTTTGAGGACCTACATGACACTTCTGAAATAGTTTGAGGACCTGGATGACACACATATTGCACTTTGAGGACCTAGATGGCGATTTTCATAGTTCGAGGACCTACATGGCACTTCTGAAATAGTTTGAGGACCTATGATGCACTTCAGTCAGTTATATATAAGCAGATTTTAACTATTGCAAACCTAGTTAACTATTAGTACTTGATTAATGCCAAAATAAAGAGTTTAATAAATAGCTGGCTCGATCACATTAACATTCCCATATTTCAACTGCAACATACCCTGTCGATAAGTTTTTGTTGCATCAATATCAGTTATGGACATGTGCCTTAGTTAGTGAACCAACTACGAGACGAAGGGATGATTCCATGATGAAGAGCACCTTATGAACATCATCATTTTTGTCAAGATTTCTGTGCAGTGGAAGCGCAAAGATTCATATATTTGCTTCCTTATTACTCAGATGCATTTAACTGTAGTCCACTTGTCCGACTGGAAAACTTTGTGTCCAATGGGCTGGTATGGTATGGTAGGGTACACATGTTTGAATATCTTATGATGTTACCAAATTGTAGTTCTCGACAGAGATTTCATGATGTCTCAAATGATAGCTCATCATTGAAGCACACACATATGTGAGAAAAGAAACTCTTCAATAAATTCATGTAGTCCTTGCGAACAGTAACAAATCAGGCAAGACAATGTTTTTTTTCCTCACTCCCTGATACAATCTTACTGTTTCCAGGAAGTGTATGATCACGACACTTTCTCTGCTGACGATATCATGGGGGAAGCAGAGATAGATCTTAAGCCAATGATCACAGCTGCTATGGCCTTTGGAGACCCGTCACGTCACGCGGACATGCAAATTGGGAGGTGGTTCATGACCAGAGACAATTGCCTGTTGAGCGACAGCATTGTCAATATTTCGTCGGGAAAGGTAAAACAAGAAGTTTACCTAAAGTTGCAGAACGTAGAATCAGGTGAGATGGAGTTAGAACTGGAATGGGCTCGTCTAGATTAAATAAGCCTTGTTGTATCCCTGTCAAAGTTAACTCAGAAAGCATAAATGTTTTGTAATTTATGCTGGATGGCTTCGAAACCTATCTAGTTCCCGAAGCTTAGCTTTTCCTCATGGCCGAAATGTGTAAAAATGAAGGCTGTACAATGTCTTGTAATTTGCCCATGTGATTCGGCATGTTGTATTGTCACATTAAAAGGACACATGTATCGTGCAGAGATGAAGCTAAAACTCTTGTGTTTGCTTATGTCACATTGGTGCTTAAAATATCTCTGGCGTGTTCCCCTTTGAATTATATCTTTCCCATTTATACATATCCTAGCTAAGTAGAGATTGTTAATTTTGGCTCAGTTGGTCGCAGCTAGCTTCTCTCGGGGCCGAACACCCCCATGGCAGAGCCAACCGAGGCGAAGCAGCAGGCGACCAGGCAGCCGGCGCTGAAGGCCTGGATGGCGAGCCACCGCCCCGTCCACGGCGCCACCTTGCCCTGCGCGAGGTACATCTGGACGGGGAAGTGGATGGCCAGCGGCCAGAAGGTGAAGGCGCCGATCAGCCCCACCACCTGGTTGAAGTAGGGGAACCACACGGCCACCGCGGTCGCCGCCGCCACGTTCGCCGTGCGGAAGCCCAGCCTGGACACGCTCACGCGCCCGACCAGCGGCATCTCCGCGTCGCCGGCGCCGAACCGCCGCTCCACGAGCGCGAACATGGGCTGCGCGTACACCTGGTAGCCGCCGAGGAGGTCCTGCCGCCGAGGAGGTGGAGGACGACGCAGAGGTTGGCGAGGCCGACCAGCTAGTAGGGCCCCCCGAAGCCGGTGAGGAGGTTCCCCGGGGTGCCGTCCCCGAACGCCGCGTAGCCGAAGCACCCGCACCCGAGGTAGAAGAACGTGGTGACCGCGATGCTCGCCCTCGACGCCCTCTTCATCGTCTGGCTCTCCGCCGGCGGCGACCTCAGCGTGTCCTCGATCTCCAGCAGCACCAGGGAGAACGGGTAGGCGAAGGCGATGTCGCCCAGGGCCTGCGCCACGCGCCACACCTTCTGCGTCGGTGACACCAGGGAGACGCCTCCGATCGTCCCCTTGATCACTCCGTTCTCTGAAAGAAACCGATGAGCCGTCGTCAGAATCCTTTGCCTTTTGCAAGCCTCATTGTACCTACGCACGTGTGGCGGGAGCATTGCGCTATGGTTTCTGCACCGATCACTTTGGCGGCGCCGAGGCCGAAGCCGATGAAGGAGTAGGAGAAGGACATGACGGCGGCGAAGACGGAGAGCCACGCCATGCTGTGGAAGTCCGGTATCTGCGACAGCGCCACCTGCGCGAGGCCGAACAGGAGCATGTAGTAGGCGTCCGACGACCCGCCGGCGGTGGCGGCGCAGCATGGCGCGCCGTGGCCTTCCCTGTGGTAGCAGTTGGCTCTCTCAATCGCCCTGCAAAATAATGGCCAAGTGTTTACCCGCTCAAAAAAGAAAAAGAAGAAGTAACCACAAGTTTATTACTACCTCATGCTAGCGGCCGCGGTGAGAGTGTACACCACGCTGTTCCCAAACAAGCTGAAGCCGAGGAAAAACCCGCTCAACATCTGGCTCTTCTCCCCTGCAATTGCACGCACATTAAAAATGTTTTTTTTTTGTAAACAGTACTAAGGTACTCCCTCCGGTCCTTTTTACTCTGCACATTGGATTTGCCGAAAGTCAAACTTAGCTAAATTTGACCAAATTTATATTAGAAATTATTAGCATCTATAATATCTAATAAATATAATATGAAAATATATTCCGAGATGAATCTAATGATGTTGGTGTTGTTATGTAAATGTCAATAATTTTTTATATAAACTTGGTCAAAGTTGGATGAGATTGACTTCAGAAAAACCTAATATGCAGAGTAAAAAGGACCGGAGGGAGTACGAATATAATGATATGATGATCACCTAGGTAGAGCCTGACGGCGTCGACGTAGGACCTGTTCCTGACGGCGGCGCCGCGCTCCGGGTTGCGGGAGATGTAGCAGTCGGCGAGCAGCGAGGACTGCACCACGGTGACCCCGGCGAAGAGCACCATGGCCGCCGGCCCCCCGACCCAGCCGAGCTGCGCCACGCTCCACGCCAGCGACAGCACGCCGGACCCTATCACCGCTGTGATGACGTGCGCCATCGCCGTCCATACCGTGCCTGTCAAAGAAGCCTCACAGATCAAAACTCGCCGTCGGTAGGATGCACACATAGACAATTACAGTAGACATATCGTGCCTATTGTCTAGCCGTGCAAGCAAGTGACGGCTCACGCCGGGGTATGAAGTCATCTTGAGAGGGGCACGCGCAGGAGCAGTTGTGATGTGTTTGGAATTGTGGTTATGCTTTCGCGTCGCTGTTGTTGCTGGCCAGGCCCAAAGTGGAACCCACTGTCATCATTGACAGTGACTGGCAGCTTAGTTTCTCGCCGAACCTTCAGCACCATCGAGCTGGATGTGTAAATGACATGAATGTTTCTCCTCTACATGCTTTGAGCATTTCCATGGGAGATTCTTATTTTGGCTATTTACATGCATATGGATCAAGATAGTTCATGTATTATGTGGAAAAGCAAACTATATGGCTGGCTGGCTGGCTGGATGTACAGCGCGAACAACACATCAAAACCAGAAGTTTCAGACATGGGCCGGGTTTGGAACTTGGAAGCTCATGACATAGCTTGACGAATCATCTAGATTCTAGAGTAGTATAAAAACAAGGTATATAATTATAATCCTGATGCAGGGACTTACCGGTTCTTTTCACTAGATGCTCCTCCGAAGAATTGTCAGAAGAGGATTCAGAGAGCTTCCGAAGCAGCGGCTCTGCTTGGCGATCGCCTCTTCCTCTACCTGTTCCTCCTTCCCCAACTCCTCCCATGGCTTCACGATCTTCTCCACTCCCTATTTCCTCTTTGTAACGATTGTCCAAGAGACTTGGCTTGTGCATATCAGCTTCATTATATAACCAAGGAGAAAAGACATCCCTTGTACTGGTGGGTTTGGTAGTTGAAAACCACAAAACAACACAGGATTGTACAGTACGTCAGTAGTAGTGTGCTGATGGCGGGCACCTCGGGCTGTCCCAATCCGGAGTCCACCACATCAGTATGTTTTTTCATCAAAAGGCAGTGGGACCTAGCGAGCATCCTCTACCGTTTGATGAAAAACCGGTCTAGTGGACTCTTGTGCTGAAGAAACAACCTTTTCGTGCGGCTGAGAAGCAGATAAAAGAAGAACTCTGTACAGTCACCAACGTATCACTCATGCATCATCTATTTGGAAGAGCGAGCTTGGTCAGGTATCAAATATTTCAATGCTTGCTTAGGGCATCTCCCGTTGAACCCTCTAAACCGGGCACCGTATCCATCCGTGGATTGATGGATCAGTCCTTGGCCGCATACATTTCAAAATGGATTTCAACGAACCAAACAAAATTCATGCAAACCGGACGAACACATTTACATTTCAGACATATTTTAACTAAAATATGGCGGATTCTAACCTAGTCTATCGTCGGCCACGACATAGCCTGTTTCCCACGACATGTCTTCCCCATGTCCGACAACAAGCTCACTGGACCGTCGCCAGCCCCAGAGCAAAATGCTTCAGCGCGAGGGGAAGAATAGCCTCTGCCTCCGCGAAGCACGGATGAACGGTTGGTTTTTGGGCGAGGGAAGACAGTCGTGGTACTACGCCCTCGCGAAGCAGGCAAGTCACCGACTGTGACGCCCGACAAGACGATGGCGGTGGCCTTCCTAGGACACAAGAAGCGACAACCTCCCATGGTCTATTTTTCCTCGCTATCGGCGGCAGCCACGTACATGCCGGCTTCGTCGTCGTGGCGGCGGGGTGCTGCCGACGCAGAGCTAGCGATGTCGTCAGTGTGCTCCAATCAAATTCCTCCGCCTCCGCGTCAATCTTCATAAACATGGCTTCTTTCTCCGTCTGCAGGGACCTGTGCCGCGATCGCTTGTGGCGGATTTCACCGGCTGCTGCGTAGGACAGAAGCATCGCCTTATGCTCATCCACGTTCGCCACGATGGATGTGCCGATGATTTGCTCTTCTACGTGCCAGTGCTCGTCGAGGATGCGGAGGTTGTACCTCTGGCCGACGTGCGCCTGCCGGAACACAGCCTCTTGTTCTTCCAACACCAAGTCGGTGCAATGTTCCCATGCCTCGCCAATGGTGATGGCGGCCTTTGGAGAGGGCGGTGGCGCCGGCTTGTCCGTGTTGCTACCCTCTGGAGAGCTCGCTGACAAGCCAACCTGTATCATGTTGTCTCGGCGGGTCACCCGGCCAACTGCAATGCGGGAGAGTTCCTTCTTCTGCTCGCAGGAGAGGCCGTCCCATAGGGCTTTGGAACTCAAGGCCATGACGTGTTTGGTGCAAGGAGGAGATGGAGAGCGGAGGTGTGTTGTGGCAATTGCCCAGCGCCTAGCCACATTTAAATAATAGGCGGATGCTAGGCGCCAAGCGGCGGGGTGTTTAATGCCGGTCGGCATGCGGACGGACATATGGCGCTCGGGAAGCCAGTGTAGGTTCCTTGGCAGACGCACTAGTTTAATGACGGTAGGCTGGACGGACGTCGTTTCAATGCGGAGGGAAGATGCAAGTGAGCGGCGTTTTCGGTCGGTGCGCTACTTCAATGCCGGCTCCAGTGAGAGGTTGTGTCAACCTTTGGCCAACATGAATACGACGCTAATGCTCCTGAGCGACGCTGACCTTCTCAGGTGGGAAAGGGCACGGGTGAGGGAGAAGGTTTTGTGTGGGCCAGGGTTGTTGGAAGCGGGCGTGGTAGCTGTCCGAACGCCCGCGAAGCCCCCCGGGTTTGTTTTTGGTTTAGAAAAAAAGGACATCTAAATCGGTCTTTGGACGGATACATGATCACATTGGATAGCAGAACACGTCTGGACCGCGCGGTCCGGATGGATGCGGACTGTTGGAGGATTCGTGTTGGAGACACCCTTGCGTGTTGTGCATCAAATTGAACACATTAAACATCCACGGATGCGTCTTAATGTGTCCGCAGACATCGGCAGCGAGCCGGTCATCCAACCCGGTGAACCAAGTGTCTGTCCCGGATCCGACCTCTGCATTTGACATGCTTATGTCGATTAATAAGAATTTTAGCATACATAAATATAAGTGTAAACATATCAAATCACAACCACAAAGCGTCGGAGGAGCCAATTCCAAAAAACGGCTGTACGAGCGGGGTGCCCTCGTACCATGTGTTGTCATGTGCTCTGGACTGCTTCCTGCGCCTCCTGTTGATTTGCCTGTTCCACCGAACTTCGTGTTTCCTTCTACAACGATGATATTCTTCTATGTTTATGACCATTTCCCATATAAACACATTAAACAAAAGGGTGTCATGATTTCTCGCGTTCATTAGTTATTAGTGGCAACATCAAAGTGATTTCTCGGGAATTCTAGGATTATTTGAATTAAACAACGGTGTTATGAGCGCAAAAAAAATCACAATCACACTGCCACACCCGGTTGAAACATTCCGGCAAAGGGCGTGGGAGCCGGCATCCGTGAACGGACAGAAGTTGGCAACTGCGATTCCGTGAAGGTGTGCTCTGCGTTGAGATCGACATTGTATGACACGTGATGGCCGACGATGATGATGGACACGAAATGTTGCTGCGGAGCGAGATGCGGGGCAGCGTAGTAGTATGGCGGATGCAATTGTGTCGGTCAGGGCACCGGCGAATCACACGCTTTTCTGAAGGACATACGGGTGACCAACTGCCGCCAAGGCGTCCTCCCTTTGGGACAAAAGTAGGCGAGAGTCTTAGGTGTACAAAAGTTGAAACTTTAGGGAGAATACAGTTTGTGGGATCTAGTAGGGAGTCTACTCCCTCCGTTCATAAATATTTGTCTTTCTAGAGATTTCAACAACTGATCACATACAGAGCAAAAGAAGTGAATCTACACTCTAAAATATATCCATATACATTTGTATCTGGTAGTTCATTTGAAATCTTTAAAAAGACAAATATTTAGGAACGGAAGGAGTAGGTGTTAATCCTCCTAAAGCAGACAATTTCTCCTAAAATATAACTTATCGTTATCTGCTGGAGATGCTCTAGTCTGGACATGCGACTCTCACCATATTTACCCAACCACTTCACCCTCCTCAGCACTGACCCGGCCCTCGGCACCGCCGCCAAAGTTGCCTCTGTCGACTTCCTGTTGTCAGAATCAACCGACACCGCCATCCCGAAACCCCGTCGACCTCTCCCCACCCCTTCTCATCAGTCGAGGTGGCTAGAATCACCTTTTCCGCCGCCGCCGACGAGCCTGTCGTCACTAAGCTTTGCCTGGTCGCCGCTGAGGTCAGTTTTCTCCGTAATTAGACCAGCCGACCTCAGAAATACTATAGCAAGCTGGAGCGCATGCCAGAGCTGGCCGGCGCAGCCAGAACTAGAGAAGTAGCTGTCATTGGTGTCGTCGACGTTGTCGCGCTACTTCCAGATTGCATTCAACGCATCATCGCTCGTGCACCGCTTGTGCTGCCACCTTGGCAGCATTGGCGATTGCTGCCGCCGCCTTGGAGCGCAAGCCAAAGCTCTGCCGCTGGCGCTCCGACCGCCTCCGCATAGAAGATATTTGCTTTCATGGTATTTTTTCCCCAAAAAAACCATTTTACAACGAAAAGTCTCAAATTGACTATTAAATTTCATTATGTTTAGATGAAGAGGTCGTGGGAGACGATCTTCGTCAATTCGACGTCGGATAAGGACGAAGACGATGAATTTGAGTTGGTGGGTGACGTGGTTGATATGGAGGAGGATTTTAAGAGGCCATGACATGGTTCTCAATTAGGTTTAAGGATGGTCTTTCGAGACTGCCATGTGTCACGATGGTTTAGTGAGGGATTATTTTGCGGCGAATTAAATATATTACCTTTGCTATTTTTGGAGACGATTCCACGTGCATCAGTTTTTTTTCAGCACCATAGCAAAATATGTGGAGAAACTTGATCCCTAGTTTGCACGAAAGACAACACTTAAAAATCAACTAAGTTTTAGGACAGGGGATCTACTAGATGAGCAACAGTGGTTCCCTAAAAAAAGGAAAATGGGATAGGGATCTGCTACGAGATGCTCTAGAGTCTGTTAGAGCTGGGGTGATGACGGCAATGCAGCTTCGGATGAGTGTTTGTAGTTGTTGCTAGATGGCCCGCAAAAATGAACATTATTTTGTTACTTTTGTGTTCTTTGTACTGTCATGTTGTTTGATAAATACTCCCTCCGTTCGGAATTACTTGTCTCGGAAATGGATGTATCATCTAGATACATCCATTTCCGAGACAAGTAATTCCGAACGGAGGGAGTAGATCGCAAGTGTATTATTTGGGAAACTCTTACCATCACCCGGCGAATCCAATGCTGGGCGTCCACCGCCTCCAACACGTGACGCGTGTCCATGTGGACCCATTGCACCGCTACATCCTTCTTTCCTTATCTCCTTCCCAGTCGGCTCTTTTTTCCCAACTCTTGCAGCATGCCATGGCGGCCACCACCTCAAGCTTCTACAACTCCACTGCTCACACGAGCCAGTCGGCCACCGCCGCGTGCGCCGCAGCCGGTGTTCGGCGGCGAGGTAGGCTTCCTCCGTCTTACCCTTCCTGCTCTTTTCTCCGCCGCTCCCTCACTTCAAGTTGCTTGCCAGGCGAGGAACGACTCATCGTCGTGCTTCTTCAATAGCTGGAGTGGCGGCGCTACTGCTCTGTTGCGGTCGGCGTCGACGTGCTTGACGCATGCAATATGGTAGTTGTTTCCGCAACGCAGCCGTTGTTTCAGGAATTGTTTCTGCAACGCGGCTGTTGTTTTAGGAATTGTTTCTGCAATCTCTAAATTTTTGCAACATGGTAGTTTTCTGCAACGCGATCGTTGTTTTAGGAATTGTTTTTGCAACACGGCGCTGTTTTAGAAATTGTTTCTGCAATGCGACCGTTGTTTTTGCAACTGGGTTGTTGTTTCAGGAATTAATGTGTCGGGAAGGCGACGCCCGCGTGCGAGGAGTTAGATCGGACGGCTCGCGCGCGGAGATCTGATGGCTGTCGAGGTGGTGGATGTTTACTAGACATCTATAGGCGGACACGTCATAAGGCAGGATTTACGTTTTTTAGACAAATTAACACATTCGTAGCTACGCAAAAATCAGGGTTGCTGCAGTTGCCAGCTGAAGAAAATTAAGTGATCGAGCCGCATATGTACTAGGCTACTAGCTAGCTTCTGTTGGGGCCGAACACCCCCACGGCAGAGCCAACCGAGGCGAAGGCGGCGACGAGCAAGCAGGTGGCGCTGAAGGCCTGAATGGCGAGCCACCGCGTCGTCCACGGCGCCACCTTGTTCTGCGCAAGGTACATCTGGACGGGGAAGTGGATGTCCAGCGGCCAGAAGGTGAAGGCGCCGATCAGCCCCACCACCTGGTTGAAGTAGGGGTACCACACAGCCACCGCCGTCACCGCCGCCACGTAAGCCGTGCGGAAGCACAACCTGAACACGTTCACGCGCCGCCGCCAGCCGAGCAGCGGCAGCTCCACCTCGACGACCCAGGCCTCCACGCCGAACCGCCGCTCCACGACGGCGAACGCCGGCTGGCTGTACAGCTGAACACATACGAAATTTGCGAGCGGCGTCAGGTCGCGGTTGCACGCGCGCGGTACATACATACTCCCTCCGTCCATGAATAAGTGTACATCTAGTTTTTGTTCTAAGTCAAAGTTTTAAAATTTTGACTAACTTTATAGAATATAGTAGTAACATATATGGCATCAAATAGGTATATTGTCAAAGTACATTTCAAAGCGGATCTAGTGATACTAATTTAGTGTCATAAATGCTTTTATTTTTTTTCTAGAAAATTGGTCAAAGTTTTAAAACTTTGACTTAAGACAAAAACTAGATGTATACTTATTCGGAGGGAGTAGGATACTAGTAGGTGCTTGCCTGGTAACCGCCGAGGAGGTGGAGGACGACGCAGAGGTTGGCGAGGTCGATGAGCCAGTAGGGCTCGCCGAAGCCGGTGAGGAGGTTCCCCGGCGTGCCGTCACCGAATGCCGCGTAGCCGAAGCACCCGCACCCGAGGTAGAAGAAGGTGGTGATCGCGATGCTGGCCCTCGACGCCGCCTTCATCGTCTTGCTCTCCGCCGGCGGCGACCTCAGCGTGTCCTGCTTGATCATACCGTGTAAGCTCGGTACCTTACGGCTTACGCCGAGCGCATGCAATCGCACTGGCATTCTGTGCATATGCATATACTGGCCTACCTCTATTTCCAGCAGCACCAAGGTGTAAGGGTAGGCGAAGGCGATGTCCCCGAGGGACTGAGCGACGCGCCACACCTTCTGCATCGGGGATACCAGGGGAATGCCTCCGATTCCCCCCTTGATCACCCCATTTTCTGAAGAAAGGAATCGTCACATGGCCGATCATGTGTGCGATCGAGTGCGTCGTGCTATCTGAGACGCACGCACGTACCGATCACTTTGGCGGCGCCGAGGCCGAAGCCGACGAAGGAGTAGAAGAAGGACATGACGGCGGCGAAGACGGAGAGCCACGCCATGTTGTGGAAGTCCGGTATCTGCGACAGCACTGCCTGCGCGAGGCCGAACAGTAGCATGTAGTAGACGTCTGAGCCCCCGGGCGCGGCGGTGGAGAACGGAGCGCCCTGCTGGCCTTCCCGGCCGTAGCGGTTCGCTTCGTGAATCGCCCTGATAAATCAATTAGCTAGGTCACATTTAAATTGGGTCACGGAGGAGAAATATTTCATGCAAACCGTTGATTGTTGTTGGGCAGCAACTATGGGGATAATTTTGGTGGACTGAAAACTGACGCGCTCTCAGCCGCCGGCACATGTCACATGCTGGGTGCTCTTTCAGGAGTTTGCTTTTTTATTCTTCTGTACATATTTTTGGGTTTTAAATTTTTTTGGGCTTGTTGATTTTTGCCCGGTTTTTTCTAGGTAGTGAAAAAACAAAAAAAATGTACTTCTCTTGCAGGCACCGATTTGATTTCACAAGAGGCACAGTTGTGCCTCTTCGAAAAAAAGAAGAATTGCAAAAGAAAAAAAACGTGCATCCGGCTCGGTTTTTCGTCCGGTTGTTTTGTGAAAAAAGTTTCAAAACATATCAATATGGAATCTAGTTTTGAAGATCTCGACACGAGAAATCCAACGATGAAAATGGTTCGGTATTTGAATGCACGGTTTAAGAGATAAATTTTTTTAATATACGAATCTACAGAAAAGGAAAACTCTCATATTGCAACAACTTGCGCACATACCCGTCACCACTTGGTGCAACCTCTAAAGGTGGGAGTGATATTTGCAAGAGGTACCTCTTAACTAGTTATTTTGTTATTGATGTGGTTATGCCCCGCGTTGTTGTTCCAGTTGTTGAGCTGTTTTCGCGTCGGCGCTGGCCTTTTCGTGTAGGCCTCTATTTTATTTTATGTAGACTTCACACGAAGTATTGTTCTATATTAAATTTTAAAGAGCAACTAATCAAGGAGTACTCCTTGCGAGAGCCCCGCAAGGATCATTTTCGGTGGATTGAGAGCGCGTCGTTTGGCGCGCTCTCAGCCGCCGCCACGTTGTAGCATGCTGGACGCTTCCTTCAGATTTTGTTTGTTTATTTTTCTATACGCGTTTCGGATTTTATGTGATTTTTTTTGGCTTTTTGGTCTTTACTCGGTTTCCCGAGGTTTTGGAAAAATTTTACAAAAACACCCGTTTTTCATTTTTTTTCCTCTTCAACAAGAGGCACAAATTTACTTCTCATGCAGACATAGATTGCTCTGTGCCTCTCAGAAAAGAAAAAAACGCAGATTTTTTTCTTCCATGAGAGGCACAGATTTGCTTCCGCGAGGGGCTGTGCCTCTCGGAAAAGATAAAAATGCATTTTCTTCGTGAGAGACACAGATTTGCTACTCGTTCCGGCATAGATTTGCTTCTTATGCATGCACAAATTTGCTTTCGCGAACTGTGCCTCTTCAGGAAAGGAAAAAAAGTAAAAAAAAATCATGCTTTCATTTTCGATTTTCATTCAATTGTTTTCATGGAAAAAAAATGTTAATTGAAACCTATCAACATGAGATCTAGTTTCAAAGATCTCAACGTGAGGAATTCGATGGTGAAAACGGTTCAAATTTTGGACGCATGGTTAAAAACATTTTTAATCACTGAATCTATGAAAAAGGAAAAAACTCATAAAGTTGCGACAAGTGTGTGCATCACTTGTCGCAATATGATTTCGTTAATTTTGCTTCTTTTGCATTCATGTGGATAAGTGGGCTCGGACAAGTGCCCCGAAATTGCATAAGTAGGAGTAGGATGAGAACGACATTACTAGTAACCGCCCGTTGTATCTAAGAAAAAAGAACAATCACGTGTAACCTTTTTTTAGGGATAATTAGATTTATGCCCCTAGTTCTGTCCCACTCGTCTATTTTACCCCTAATTCCCAAAAGTCACCGGTTCTGTCCAAGTCACTTTGCTCCTCTTATGCTTTTGCCCTTTAACCGTTTGACCGTCAGTTTGAAAACTTCATAACTAATTCATACTAAATTCAGAAAAATGCAAATAAGATACAAAATGTTCAGAAAAAACATCACCTATATGTCAGTGTCATTTGCATTCATGAAAAAAGTGTTGGAAAGTGCCCATCTGAGTTTTAGCTCTTATGCTACCACCATGAATAGTAAAATCTAAAAAAGTTCAAAAAAAATGATGGCAAAGAATGACAAATGTTTTAAGTGCCTGCCAAGTTTCATCAGGGAATAACATTCGTGGGTATCGCGACAAAAAACAATCAGCACTCCAAAATGGATTATTTTTTGCCACGACTTTCACGAATGTCGTTCCCTAATGAAACTTGGCAAGCACTTAGAACATTTGTTGTTCTTTGCCACCATATTTTTTTGAATGTTTTTAGAGTTCACTATTCATGGTGGTATCAAAAGAGCTAAAACTTGGATGTGCACTTTCCAACACTTTTTTCATGAATGCAAATGGCACTGACATATAGGTGATGTTTTTCTGAACATTTTGGTATCTTATTTGCATTTTTCTGATTTAGTATGAATTAGTTATGAAGTTTTCAAATTGACGATCAAACGGTCAAAGGGCAAAAGCATAAGAGGAGCAAAGCGACTTGGACAGAACCGGTGACTTTTGGAAATTAGGGGTAAAACAGATGAGTGGGACACAACTAGGGGCATAAATCTAATTATCCTTTTTTTTAACACACAATGACGTGTAACTAGTTTTCCAATTTTGTGAGTGTTTGTGTTTTCTTTTTGCGAGGAGTGGGCTTGTTTCATTTTTATTTTCAAATTTCTTTTGCCTGGAATGGACCGTTGCCACGCTTGTGTTGTTTTTCTTAGTTTCTTTTTCTTTGACTTGTTGTTTTTGCCTAGCTGACCGTACGTGTTATTGTGGGCTGGTGTGTCCATTTGTTTTATGTTTTGTGTGCCTGTGGTCATCGAGAGAATTTTGTACTAATTTCTTCTTCTTTTTCCTTTCTTTTCCTTCTTTTCTTCTCCTTTTTTTTTCTTTTTCTCCATTTTCCAATCCATGGTATTGTTAGTACTCCCTCTGTCCGAAAATACTTGTAATCAAAATGGATAAAAAAAGATGTATGTAGAACTAGAATATGTCTAGATACATCCCCTTTTATCCATTTTGATGATAAGTATTTCCGGATGGAGGGAGTACGTGAAACACTTTTTCAAGTGTGTGAACACTTGCTAAAATTCATGAACTTTTTAATTTGTGAACACTTGTTTGAATTTGTGATTTTTTTAAGTTTATGAACTTTTTAAAAATAATTGAAAGTTGTTCAAATATAATTTGCTAGATCTCATCTAGACGAGATTTAACAATGTATCATCTAAGTTTTGGTCCGTCTAATCTATTTTTTATAATTTTTGTGCAAACTTGATCCCGCTTTGTTTTTTCACGTGCGTCCCTCGTCATCGCAATGTCTAGTTGTCGGCTGGCTTTTGTCAAGCACATTTTTTTCATCCTTTATTTTGTTTTTTGCTGACCATTTTCATGGTTTTTCTGTCGTTTGTTATTGGTCTGCTTTGTAGAAGCGGAAAAGACATGATGATATGTTCGTTGCCACTTTTACCACCTCCATTGTGTGGTTGATTTGACTCACATCATTCCTTCTCTCACCATTTCTCATTTTTTTTCCATTATAGTTGATGCCTTTTTGTGTGGTGCTTTAGTTTTGCCTCAATTGCAACTCCACCCTTACCTTGCAACTGGGATCAACCATTTTTTCTCGTCTCAGTTGCTAGCACACTATTACCTTGCAATTGGGTTCATTTTGTCTCGGGTTGCAAGTCCACGTTGGACTCGCAACTGGACTCGATGTTTCTTTTGTATTGTAACTGGGCCCGACTCTCTTTTTTGCATTAGCTGCGACTTGCAATTGGGCTGGCCTTTTTTGCCTTAGTTTCAAGTTCACCATCGACTCACAACTAGGGGCTAACTTTTCTTCGTCCCAGTTACAAGTCAACCATCAGCAACACAATTGGGCTCTTTGATCTTTTTTTGTCGTAGTTACAAGTCAAGTAATGACTCACAACTGGGCTCCTGATCTTTTTGTTGTCACTAGTGTAAGTCAACCAATGGCTTGCAACTCCACCAGGTCCTTTTTTCTGTCCCAATTGCAAATCCACTATTTGGCATGTAACTAGGCCCTTGATCTTTTTATGGAAGCTATTCAGGAGTAGCTCGAACGGTTTTCCCTATGGCAACAAACTCATCTTTTTCCTCTAATAGTTTTTCTCTTATTTTATTTTTAATACAAAGGTTGAAATAGAATTTATATTTACTTTCTGCGCCAAATATCCATTTTATTTTCCTAGTTCTACTTCCAAGCGCATGATAACCCGGGTTGTGTTTTTTCTCTACCAATGAGGGCTTTACCTTCACCACCCAAAAAAATCATCATTGGCCCACCGTTGATTGAATGATGTGGAAATGGGATGTAGCGCATTTTGGTAGCATACTTGTTGTGGAAACACAAAAAAACTAATAGCATATGTACCACCTAAGAACGAACTAATCTGATTTGGTGGGTGGTGAGTTGGGCTGCGAGAGACTGGCATGAGCTTTTGAATACACTAGATAAAGAGTTAAATACACTAGAGGTGCCTCAACTTGTCCTTTGCGGTCAGTTTAGTGCCTAAAGTTGCAAAATACGTGAAACTGGTGCTCGTGAGGATGTTTTTACAAAGAAAAACTCATATTTTATTTAATCAATCGAAAAGCCATCAAATACGTTGTGTGATAGCGAGAAATAACATAAAAAAAACTCCATGGAGGGGTATCGAACCTAGCACATCATGTTTAACAATGACACGATCTGGCCAACCGGTTGGACCATGCTTCGAATTGAACTCCTACCTAGAAAGCTATGCGATTTTCTTCTTTTCATTTTTTCCAAGTTCCTGTTTAGTTTCATAACACATAAATTTTTCCATATGAAAAATACAATTATCAATATGCTATTATTTTATATTTTACATTTTTTTTTACATTTTCATTCTTGTGTACTTCGAAGAGGTAGACATGAAATTTATTTATGTGGATTTAAATATTTCAACCTATATTAGAAATTATTGTCTAAATTTAGAATAAAAAATGTCAACCATGTTTGTATAACTATAAGGATAATTTACACAATAACTTTTCACACACGTTGAACTCTTTTAAAACTACATGTTGTAAACTTTTTTAACGCACGACAAACATTTTTCAAAAATGCGTTATAATTTTTTAAAACATGTGAAACATTTTCCAAAAACATGTTGAACATTTTTCAAGTGCACTAACACTTTCTTAAAGTTTATGGCAGTTCTATTTTGTTCTTGCATTTCTTTTTTGAAATGGTAAAAATAATATGAAAAATAAAAATAAAGAACTTGAAAATTAATTGTGCAGACCCATAGGAGCACCATATATATAGCAACTGAGCACCTTTGAGAGGTACATAGCAACCAAAGTGGAATTTTGGAGCATGATGGAGCACGTTTTATCTTGAAAGTTTAAAAACTGGCACCTAAAAGTTTCATACAAATTTTAAAAATTTCGAACAAAAACATATGCATGTGCTCTAAGTGACTTTCAAGTTTTGTTTGAAATTTTGTTATATTATACCCTGCAAAAAGGAGAATAATCAGGCCAAAATAATAAGCTGATTTTTGCATGTATTTTACTCTCTTTTTTGTATCTCTCACAAACAAATACAGATTTGGATAAAAGAATCACACTAATATATTGCACTTCTATGTGTGCATGTACAAAAAAGGTGAAAAAAAATTAGCTGTAAAATTCATTTATTTTACTTTTAAAAAAAGGGCACAATGTGCCGGTGCTTCAAAATTCCATTTTGCATTGCAACGCAATATAAAGTTTGACCTAGTCTAATCTACTAACCACAGTATGGCCGGCCTGGTGGACAGCATGTGCGTGCAACACAATCTGTAAATTCGTGGGGCTATCATATGTGATTAAATAAAAATACGAAGGGTTTTTTTTACAAAATTCCCCACGTCCGGGTAGGCCACCGGCACGTTGGCATGCCACGCGGGCTGGACGTACGTCTAGATACGAATGGAGGCACCGTATTTGCACAGCCGGACAAGTTCAAGCACCAGTTTCATGTATTTTGCAACTTTAGACACTAAACTGACTGCGCAAGACAAGTTGAGGCACTTCCAACGTATTTAACTCCTAGATAAAACCAAGCGCATTTCGAAAGAGCAAATCAAATAATCAAACTGTATGTAGGCAAATGTCCAACTACTGCCAGTTTCATGTCTATCAGTGATTACTATAAGCGGTGCTATTTCAATACCAAGTGCCAAGTACAACTAATTGTTAAATCCAACTTTAAATTATAATCTAAAGTTTCTATAAACATACTTGTCTAATAATACACTATAAATCACTACTACAATATTTATTTGATAGTATGCTTTGGAGATTTATACCATGATATTTATAGTAAAATATACACTTGCACATGCATACACAAGGAAATGTTGCCACAATAATTTGATTCAATAAGAATGTTGCCATAACATACAATATAAATTTAGAAGTAAAAAATATTTTAGCGCTATACATTATAACTGTATAGTAAATAAAACACAATCTATTTATCTAAATTATTGTGCGGTTAATTATGTGAACTAATTACTTTCTAAAACATAAAAAAAAGTACCTACGGAAATAAAAATAAGTTCTACGAATATAAAATTAGTGCAACACAATTATTTTAATTTCCATGGGGTCAAAAGGTTGTTGGGAAGCGGTATGACCATTAATTTTGGTCTGAAAAACCGAACATTTTGAAAGTTGATTGGAACACCGCATGACCATGCATGTCACACAGTGTGCCAATGAAAAATAATATTTTTCTGGTACTGAAACAAGTAATGAGTGGCATAGTGTAAGTTTAGATTAAATTGCATACACATTTTATCTTATGAAACGACTTTGTTTTAAAACACTTTTTTGGTTAAGCACTCATCCACCCACTACATTGTTGGTTATATTACACTAGCCACTACTGGACGACCTCTAGAGGCATGAAAAAGGCCATCACTAAGCCCTTGAAACTACTTTATCTTTTCGGCCTTGTTTGACATCAGATTTTTTAGCATATGTCATAGACGCATGAAAAAGGCCATCACTAAGCCTTGACACTAGTTTACTTTTTCAGCCTTGTTTGGGAGGCATCATTATTTCTTAGTATGTCACATACGCATGAAAAGGCCATTACTAAGGCCCTGTTTGGATACTCTAACTGAGTTGGAAGTTAGAGTTAGATGCTAACCCTGAATTAACCCTAAACTAACTCTAACCAAAGAGGTGTTTGGATGGCAGGGTTAGATTGACAATAAATGCTCTTTCTCAATCATTTGGCTACTTTGGACCCTATTTCCTGCTGGATTTGGCGGAGCGAGCCCTAGCCGATCGAGACAGACTGGGACGCGCCCGGCAAGGAGCCGCGCTGGCCTCTCGCGCGGCCTGCCAACTGAATCTGCCGTCCCTGCACAAGGAGTCACGCTGGCCGAGGCCGACGAGAACGAGCCGCGCAAGGAGCCGCGACTGCTTACCGGCGGGCGGACGGGCCGCGGGGAGACAAGGGGGTTGGAACGGAAGGATAGGGCGGGGCTGCTTACCGGCGACGGACGGGAGCGCGGATACGGCGAGGCATCTTCACGGGCGGTGCAAGAGGGAGGGAGGGAAAGGACAAGAATCTTCGAGGAAGTGGGGAGAGATCTGTTGTGGGGAGAGCGCGAGAAAAAAAAGTGTTTTTCTAATGGTCCCAAGAAGAACTAACCCAAATAAGCACTTCTTGGGTGGGTTACATTTTTTGGGTGGGTTAGATGCATCTAACCATCTAACCCAAACTAACCCTCCCGTTTGAATATTTTTGGGTTAGTTGAGTCCAAACTAACTCTAACTCGTGGAACCAAACAGGGCCTAAGCTTTGACACTAGTTTTACCTTTTCGGCCTTGTTTGGGAGGCATCATTATTTCTTAGCATGTCATAGACGCATGAAAAAGGCCATCACTAAGCCCCTGACACTAGTTTACCTTTTCGTCTTTGTTTGGGAGGCATCATTATTTCGGACTCATGGTGCTATATTACAACCAATAAACTCGAGGTTGCAACGCAAGACTGAGATCATACTAGTTGCTACTCTCTTCGTTCGGAATTACTTGTTTTGGAAATGGATATATCTAGAACTAAAATACATCTAAATACATCCATTTCTACGACAAGTAATTCCGAACGGAGGGAGTATATTACAACGCAAGACTGACAAGTACTATGTTTTGATATGCTTTACCTCATACTAGTGGCTGTGGTGAGAGTATACACCACGCCGCTCCCAAACAGGCTGATGCTAAGGAAAAATCCGCTCAACATCTGTCTCCTCTCACCTGAGCCAATGTAATATTATGCATATCAAAACTCAGTCGCTATGCGAACCTGCGCCGATGTAATATTATGCATATTAAAATTCAGTCGCTATGTACGCATAATCTCTAGTGTTCACTAATATTATGCATAACCTTTAATTTTGCCCTGGAAACTAACAACATTTATAGACAGTCGATGCCCACTAATCGCAATTCACTGCTTGGACCAATATACTCCTTTTGTCTCAGGTTTATAAATCCCCTTTGTATTTGAGGTGAAACTTTGATCATAGATTAAACTATCAAAATATAAGTTGCACACCCCTAAAATTGTATATCATTGAACTTGTATTCAAAAGAAGTATAGAACTCATATTTTATTTGTTAAATTTACAATCAAAATTTAAGATAAAATACGATGGGACTAATAAACTCGGACGAGAGGGGCAGTAAGCAGTTTATGGTTATCATCACATCACCTAGGTAAAACCTCACGGCGTTCATGTAAGACTTGTTCCTGACGACGCCGCCACGCTCCCGATCTCCCCGAGAAACGTAGCATTCGGCGAGCAGGGAGGACTGCACCACGGTTACCCCCGCGAAGAACACTATGGCCGCCGGCCCCCCGACCCAGCCAAGCTGAGCCACGCTCCACGCCAGCGACAGCACGCCGGAGCCGACCACCGCCGTGATGATGTGCGCGGACGCCGTCCATACCGTGCCTGCCCATCCAAAACTCAACCAATCAAGACGGATTAGGGGAACACGAGAGCAATTGGATGTTGGGGAACTGTGGCTGTTCATCATCCCGCGTCGGTCGTTGTTGCTGCCGGCCGGGCCCAGAGTGCAATGGCGCTGTCAAGTAAGTGCGATATTACAACAATCCTATTGAGTGGTGGTGAGCGGTGAGCCGTCTGCTGGCAGCTTGGCCAATCTGCGGTATCTCCAGCAGCGGCCCTGCGATGAGCCGTCTGCGGTGAGCCGTCTGCGAGCTAGTTCCTCTCTGAAACTTGAGCAAGATCTGGGTATGTGGCGGACATGAATGCTCTCAATGGAGCTAGCCCGGTGGATTACACATCCCACCCATGGCAGATGGTTTGCTGCATACGATTTCACATGCACAAATAAACTGGGCGCCGTCTGCCCGACTGACTGGTACCATGAACACAAGTACACAACGAAGTTCATCAACCAGAAGTTTCAGATATGGGGGTTTTCTAACGAGTTGGTGAAATCAAGATATGCAAACTCCTAATGGATGAGGTGATGAGACAGGAGGAGGAGGGCTTACCAGTTCGTTTGACCAGATGCTCCTCGGGCTCGGGTGAACTGCAAGAGGGCTCCGGGAGCTTCTCCAGCAGCGGCCCTGTTTGGGGATCGCCACCTCTTCCTCCCATGGCTTCTCTTCTCCTGTTTTCTCTTTGGATGGAATGTTTGTCCGGGACATTATTAGGCCAGTGAACGTCGGCTTCATCATATACATTTCCGAGACAAGTAATTTCGAACGAAGGGAGTACAAAGAAAAGAAAGATTCCTCTGTCACCAGATCCCTTGGCCCTTGCGATGGTTGGTTTGGTAGTACTAGTAGAATAGAATAGAATCAGAAGTTGCTCTGCTTCGGCGCCCCCAAACTCCAGATCCAGAGTCCACCACATCATTTTGTGGACCGCAGGCAGACACACAAGGCATTTGTGAGTTGTGACTACTTTTCGTTCCAAAAAAGTTGTGACTACTATGACCCTCGGTTCTGTCATCTACCGTTCCACGCACTGGTTGCTCTGTGGGCATATGTCGATCTACTGGACTATATCTACTGAAAAAACAAGAGGAAATGGTATTTCTACTTTTAAAATAAAATGGACGTTGCGTCGTGCGACACTCGTGGGCAACGTGCAGGTGTCCAAATATGGTGCTAGGTCTACCTGTACCGATCAATCATTTTTCTTAAAGAAGCCTGCAAAACGTTGATGATGTAGGCGCTCCAACAATACAACATGGGAACTCATCGGTTCCCGACACACAAAAGACGTACAATTCGTTCATACATTTTGCCTTTAGGTGTTTGTTTAGTTCAAAGCTAACTTCTCCCCCCGCCCCCTGGGATGAAAGATGCGCAGAACCAACTATCTTAAGAATTGAGGCTGCTGAAGTTATCCAATAGGTAAGGAATATATGCTAGAAAAAGGCTTTATTGATTAATGATATGATTACAATCAAATACGAGGAGATCCCCAATGCAAATCAGAGAAGCTAGAAGCCAAACCGCGGAGTGCACATTTCGTCTTGCCAACTAAACCAATTCATGAGCAATCATATCACAATATGTTCGCTACATCTTCAACTTTAAAGCTACAATTATCCTAAGTGGCACCGCAAAGATAGTACACACCAATAACCACAAAGCTCGTGGTTTCGCTAAAAAAAAGTCTTGTGGTTACCATAACGCTGACAAGAAACAATCACCGAGACGGATATAACTGGTTCAAACTTCAGAACACGTGAAGCAAATGATCAACAGCGTACCCAGATGGCAGTGTAAAACTGCCCAGCCTTTAACAGGACAGTCTGGTTACAATTTTTTCCAACATGTGTGTATCAACAGTATATCAAGCATACATCACAACACATCTCACCAGCACTAAAACGTCAAAACATATCACAAGGAGCCATAATCAAATTTGCCCATTTCATATTTCAACAAGTCCCCGATAACAAAATTTGCTGCTCACAAACGCCCAGAGCAAGCAAAACATAATACTATTACAAAAAACAGTAAGAAAACATAGCCGGAGCATTACAAACATGTCTAAGAAATAAACATTAAGCTGGAGTAACTGTCCTAAGCCATGTAAATCACCATATGTTCCAATTTTTCAGTTTGACAATTATTTGTGTTTGTGTTTCTAAGGGATAACTATCACCAGAATCGAGTGATACTACTGCAGGGGGCTTCTAGTCAATCTTAACGGACGAGAAGAGGTAGTGGACGAAGTAGAACGAGAGCAAGAAGCCAATGGAGCCAGTTGACAGCATGATGGCAAATGCCATGATCAAGGAGTAGCCCAGGTATAGTGTCGCGGAGACTGGCCCGCTCAGGCTCCTGAGGTCGAACACCAGGTAGTTGATGGAGTATAGGAAGACGAAGAAAGCAACGGAGCCAGAGGCAAAGAAGGCTTTCCACCACCACTTCCAGTCCTCCACGCAAAGATGCATGTAGGTCAGGACCAAAGAAACCTCACCACAGACTATGACCAGCAGGAAGAGGACAATGAACAGGAAGCCGAAGACATAGTAGAACCTCCCCAGCCAGATGCTAGAAAGGATGAAGAAGAGCTCAATGAAAAGGGTGCCGAAAGGCAATGTTCCCGCACCGAGCACAAGAAGCCATGAAGGGAACTTGCGCTCAGGGATCTCTCTTGGGATTTGGTTGGTACGGACAGGGAATTCTATGCTTGCAGCCCGTGTGCCTAGCAAGCCTCCAATAAGAGTGAGTGGCACGGAGATGCAGAACCACAGGGCCAAGAGGGTGAAGAAGAGTGAAATGGGTAAAGCTCCAGTGCTCTTCTTACCCCACAGGATGGAGTTCAGCACCGTCAAGATGATGAAAACAATGCCGGGGAAGAAGCAGGAGGTCAGCCAAGCAACAGATTTCCAGCCTTCTGTGGATTGTTTGATAGTCCTCCAGAGACGGACACCAACATATCCAGCAATAATTCCAAGGAAGAGGTAGAGGATGATCATTCCGGTCAAGAGCATTCCCCTGGAAGCAGGTGAGAGGAAACCCAGAGCAGCAAACACGATTGTAACGACTGCCATGCCGGTGATCTGGATACCATCAGCGACCATAACACACAGCAGCTTTGAGCAGCAGGGCTCCCTGAAGACATCACCAACAACAAGCTTCCATCCTGAAAGCTCCTCATTCATCTGAGCTTGCGCTTCTTTGTCCATCTCCTCATAACGTGTCAGATCCCTTCGGACAGTCCTCAAGAATATGACAAACACAATACCGGCCAAGAAGAAGACGACCATCATGGAGTTCATGATTGAGAACCAGTGCACCTTAGCACCATCCATCTTCAGGTATGCATCCCACCTTGACGGCCACTTGATGTTGCTCTTGACATACTCAACCTCATAGGTAAATGTAATCTGCTCCTTCTCACGGATCACCTGAGATTTCTCAAGCTCCAACGGGCAGTTCACAGAGTCAACCTTCTCATACATCTTGAGCTTGGCCATGGCTGCCGGATCCCGCTTCACACTGCAAGGAACAACCTCAAACCCAACAATCTGGAAGCCACTCTTGCGATCAGACTCAACCATAGCAACACCATCCTCACTTGTGACCACAACATCACCTTGCGCCTGGTACGGGTGAACCAAAACCCTGAACTTGAGATGGTTAATGATATAATCCTCGCTGCTCCCCATGGGGTTGTACCCGACCGGGTACCCGGTCCACTGGATCGTCATCCCATTTTGCTCAGTGAACCTCATGACCGGCAGATTGTCGAGGATCATGTTGACCTGGTACAGATTCCGCGCCCGGTTCTTCAACAGCTCGGCCTGCTCTTTGGTGAGCGGGTCGGTGGTGCAAAGGTAGAGCGACTCGTTGACGTTGACATGGAAGTGGTACGGCGAGTTGTCGATCTGGTCACCCATGAGAACCTCGCCGAGGTTCTCGGCGCTCTTCTTGACACCTTCCGGGGGCTTGCAGTAGGGGAGGCTGTAGTAGCTGAAGGGCAGCTCGGTCTCGATGGACGTGAGCGAGTTGACCTTGGCCGCGATCTCTTCACCGGCTTCGTAGGTGTGCATGAAAGTGCCCGGGAGGTAGAAGGCATCGGCGATTGGGTGCAGGCTCAGGAGAATGACCAGCAGGGAAGCCAAGATCCACCGGGCCGACGGCATCTTGGGGACCATGGCGGCACCAAATTCCTCTGACCAGTCAATCTAGAACTTCACCTGGAAGCAAATTGTAGAGAAGAAACACCGATCAATTCATTTCACAGGATCGCCATCTTTTTTTCTTCGTTGATATGATCATGAGGAGATAGCAATAAACAAAACACATAATTGAAGACGACCGCATTTGCATCGAACAGAGTACTAAATCAACCGATACAATTGTAGCACTACCAGTTTTATCTACCTTCAACATGCATGCACGAAATCAACACAGATGATCTACCAAGCAAGGACCAATACTCCTGCACCCGAAGCTGCAGGCCTAACAAGCAACAGAAACACGTAATCGACCGATCATCTGAAACCGAGAACAACAACCGCCGTTCACCGCCAACAATCTTCCCAAATCGACTACAATAACCAGCGGGAAAAAACGAACTATACCGAAAGACTGACAGACAGACAGACAGCCCGACGAGGCGACACGGATCCGGCGCCGGAGGTAGAGGATCCAGATCCGGCCGCCCGGACAATACGCAGGGAGGAAGAAGGAAATGGGGGAGGAGCGGGGGGAGAAGGGAAGGGGCGCTCACCTCAGATCTGGATCGCGGGGGCGAGGACGAGGAGGCGACCTGGGCGCCTCGCCCTCGAGATCGAGGACGCGAAAGAGAAGAATACAGCAGGCAAGTAAACGCTCGGCCGGCAAAATCGAGGCGAGGCCCAGACGCGGCACGAACCCGCCAATCTTTATACTACTCCCGCACACACGCGCAGTTTCCATTTGAATTTGGAGGATAGTTTGTATTTTTGGAGGAAATTTGGAAGTTTTCTAGTACTCCCTCCGTTCCAAATTACTCGTCGCTGAAATGGATATATCTAGAACTGTAATACATCTAGATACATCCATACGTGCGACAAGTAATTCGGAACGGAGGGAGTAGGTGGGTAGGTCGTGGACCGGTTCGGTGCTCCAGGCCAGGCCCGGGGTTTCGGTTCGATGTGGGGCCCGCCGCTGGTTTGGTCTGCGGTACGTGTGGCGATTTGGTCCCGGTTTGACCCGGGTGGGGTGGGCAGGTTGGCGGGGAGCCTAACCGGGAGGGTGACATGTGGGCCTGGCAAGACGCCAAAACGGGGCTGTGCGGCATGTGCTCCCGTTTCAGATCTGGACCGTCGGTAGGGTTGGTACGGTTCTCCTATTCTTCTTTTTTTCAAGGGTTGGTACTTGGTACGGTTCTGAGTTCTGACTCTTGGAACTTGGAAGCTGCTGCAAAACGCCAACGCGGGCGAATACTCCTACACGGCAGTAGATTCCGGAATACTGCAGCTTCCTTCCACCCAGCAGCACGCAGGCAATCGCGGTGCCTGTGCCCTGCGGTACCTTTTCTTTTCGAAAATACAGGTGGCATGAAGATGAGAGGATTTGCCACTCCAAGCAATGTACCACCGCATCTGATATCTGGCACTCCGTTTGTCTTTTTTTTTTTTTTTTTTTTTGAGCAGGCGCACCCCGTTTGTCTGATCGGTAGTATGTACTTGCGTGGCTCTAGGACCCTTGCAGTCACAATTTTTGGGTGAGACGTTGAATGACAGATCCTCCGATTTTGTAAATTGACGTCTAAACGAAACGACAACCACCCACCCAGCCAAAATGTGGGATCGATGATGAACAACCTAAAACCTGTATATAAAACTCAGATGCGCAGATGCCGTCGTGATGGCTTGCTTGCTTGCCACTCACACTCCCTTTCCCGAGCCCTGAAATAACAAATTTAAAAACGGTTCACAGCCCAGTAGCACGTCCCAACCTCGCGCGGGGTACTACTTTCTTCCCATCGACCACCTGCCGCTCATCAATAAATCCTCTGCATTTCTTAGCAGACAATCATCGTCGTGCTCGTGCGTACTCCCTCCGTTCCAAATTACTCGTCGCTGAAATGAAATGTCTGGTGGGGAAAAGGGGCCGCTCGGGTTGGTGTGAAGAAGCCGCGACATCAACCGACGAACGAACCGACGACGATCCACCAGGGAAAACGAAGTCTCGATTAGAAAAAGGGACACGTTGCCTTCGGGAAGAAAAAGGGGCACGTTCCTTGGAGAGAACACTACCTAAGTCACGCTTGTCAGAGAGACCAACAAAACTATGCATCGAACGCAAAATGTACATCCACATGCCGAATTTTGCCATGTATTTTTCTCTGCCCAAATTACTTGTCACAGAAATGAATGTATCTAGAATCAGGGAGTAGGATTTTCAGTAACCATGACCTTCCTTCTGCTCCTCAACTCTGAAGCTGCAGGGGAAGCGTAACTCTAGCACAGGAGGAGCGGGACTGCAGAGGGAGATGGACGTGTGGAACTGAATTTTATACATGCACGCATCGGCGTCAGGTTTCTGGTGCATTTAGTTTAGTTTCTTCTGATGGGTGTGACTGAGAGGAACATCACAACGTCAAAGGAGGAAAGAATATGGTGCAGCAGCAGCAGCACAAACAGCAACGAATGCGACTTCCTTACAGAGAAAAACAAGGCAAAGGTGCATTAGATCAACACCACCGGCCGCTGAATAAAGCACAACACCTTCCAGGTGAACTGAAGTTTCAACTGCTATAGGTAGAGAAAATGGTGAAGGGCGAGTGACCAATGAAGAAACGCGTGAGGTTGCCCAAGGATGCTGGATGGTGTGTGCCAAATCTCCTTGGAGCCACCCAACCATATACTCCCTCCGTCCCAAAATAAGTGTCTTGAGCTTAGTATAAATTTGTACTAGAGCTAGTACGAAGTTGAGACACTTATTTTGGGACGGAACGGAGGGAATACTCCCTCTATCTCAAAATGTTTCTGACAGCGCCTCACATGTTCTTTTTTTAAGGCAAAAAGGGATAGATCCGCCATTTCACTGCCACGGGTAAGCACAAATGGTTTACATGTCACAAAAATGGACAAAAATGGATGTATCTACAACTAAAATACATCTAGATAAATTCATTTCTTGGACGAGTAATTCCAAACGAAGGGAGTAGTAACCAACAAAGATTGCACTGCGATGCTCTAGATTCAAGCAAATAACTAGGCAATATCTGCACATCAGATTTCATTAATGCGGTACTGAGTATTGTTGTCAGGACTACCTTTGAACATTATGCAACAGCGAAAAGGGAAAGGGAAAAGAAAAAAACAGGGCGATATGGGCATGGAAGTTATGTTGCGATATGCGGAAGCAACAAGTAAAGTGAACTTCAGAATAATGGAACTGTCTCATGCAGATTTCAGAATCAACTTTAACTCAAGTAAAGTGACCGGACAGAGGAGCAAACCTAATGAAAGCTGGAGTAACTAGAAATGCAGTTGAATGGTCGCCACAGATAACCACATGCCACTGACAGTCAAAAAGGAATAATAACATAAAGCACTTCACTTATGAATCACCATGCCTAATTAGGAAAGGCCGAATTATGACATACAGAATCTTGGGCAAATAGGCAAGTCAGAAAAGCACAAACTAGCGTCCATGAGAAACACAATTTTGCACAGATCTATTACACCGCAAAGACAAAATAATTCTCGCATGACAAACCGATCTTGGAAACAAAAAAAAATGGAACCAACAGTTGCACAAGGCGCAAGGACGTGGCAAAATTCATGATTTTAAGAGAACATTTGCATCAACGAATGTTGCAGCAAAGAGAAGAGAAAATATTACAAGCTTAAAAATCACATCTACTAGAACATACCAGATGTATCGTAGTACAACAGTATCAAGACTCTCAGTAATATGCTACATTAAGAATGGCACAACCGTGTAGATGGCCTTCCGATGCCAGATCAAAGCACTGTGTACAGTCCTTGACTCCTTGGAGATTTGCCTTCAATCAATCTTGACGTTCGAGAAAAGGTAGTGAACAAAAGAGAATGATGTCAGGAACCCAACAGTCCCAGTAGCTAGCATAATGGCAAGAGAGACAATGAAGGCGTATCCAATATAGAGGGTAGCAGAAACTGGCCCACTCAAGCTTCTGAGATCAAACACCAGGTAGTTGATAGAGTAGAGGAACACATAAAATGCCACTGCTCCAGAGGCAAAGAAAGCTTTCCACCACCACCTCCAGTCCTCAGCACAGAGATGCATGTACGTAAGAACAACAGATACCTCAGCGCATACCACAACCAACAGAAGGAGCACAACAAGGAGGAACCCAAACACATAATAGAACCTTCCGAGCCAGATGCTTGAGAGAATGAAGAAGAGCTCAATGAAGAGTGTTCCGAAAGGAAGAGTTCCAGCACCAAATATGAGGAGCCATGAGTAATTCTTTGAAGGGATTTCTCTTGGTATTTGATTGGTTCGAACGGGGAATTCAATTGGCTCAGCCCTTGTTCCAAGGAAACCACCTAGAAGGGTAAGTGGCACCGAGATACAGAACCACAAGGAGAGAAGAGTGAAGAAAAGTGAAATGGGAAGGGCTCCAGTACTATTTCTTGACCACAGCATGAAGTTCAATACAGTGAGGACAATGAAGACAATGCCAGGGAAGAAACAGGCAGTTGACCAGGAGACAGACCTCCATCCCTCAGAAGTTCCTTTTACAGTCCTCCAGAGCC
The DNA here is from genome assembly GCA_963921465.1 of Triticum timopheevii. Classification (NCBI taxonomy): domain Eukaryota; kingdom Viridiplantae; phylum Streptophyta; class Magnoliopsida; order Poales; family Poaceae; genus Triticum; species Triticum timopheevii. The sequence goes on along the minus strand of OY997272.1, from coordinate 462,969,294 downwards.
TGACAGCAGCATATCCGGCCAAAATTCCAAGTAGCATATAAAGGAATATCATCCCTGTCAACAGCATCCCTCTAGACGCAGGAGACATGAATCCAAAGGTGGCAAAGAAAATGGTGACAATCGCCATACCCAGAATTTGTACTCCGTCACCAATCATAACACAGAACAGCTTTGATGAGGCTGGCTCTCTGAAAACATCTCCAACAACCAGCTTCCACCCAGAGAGCTCCTCATTCATCTGAGCTTGGGACTCCTTATCCAGCTCCTCATATCTAGTCAAGTCCCTCCTCACTGTCCGCAATAATATGACAAAAACAATGCCAGCCAAGAACAGTATTACCATCAACGAGTTCATAATTGAGAACCAGTGAATTTTCGCACCCTCCATCTTCAGGTATGCATCCCACCGTGATGGCCATCTGATGTCACTGTTCACAAATTCAACCTCATATGTAAAAGTAATCTGCTCCTTCTCCCTGATCATTTGAGATTTCTCCAACTCCACAGGGCAGCTCACAGAATCAACCTTTTCATACATCGTAAGCTTCGACATGGCTTCAGGATCACGCTTCACACTGCATGGGACAACCTCAAATCCCACTATCTCATACCCAGACTTGGCATCAGTGTCAGTGTCAGTGTCTGAGATCACTTCCATTCCTTCCCCAGTTCCAACGACCCTCACTTTACCTCCTTCATACTTATGGACCAAGACTTTAAATTTCAGGTGATTAATGATGTAGACGTCGGAGGTACCTTCTGGGGTATAACCAACTGGATAGCCTGTCCACTGAATGGTCATTCCATTCTGCTCGGTAAACCTCCTCACAGGAAGATTGTCAAGAATCATGTTCACCTGGTAGAGGTCCTGGCTTCGCTGCTTGAGGAGCTTCACATCATCCTCATCAAGTGGGCTCGTGGTACACAGGTAGAGCGATTCATTGACATTGACATGGAAACGGTAAGGGGAATTATCAATCTGGTCACCCATAAGGAGCTCCCCCAGATTTTCAGCACTCTTCTTTATCCCACCCTTAGGACGGCAGTATGGGAGGCTGTAGTAGCTGAAAGGCAGTTCTGTCTCGATGGATGTGAGCGAGTTCACCTTTGCTCCTATCTCCTCGCCTTGCCGGTACGTGTGCATGTAACTACCTGGCAAGTAGAACGCCTCACAAGCAGGAGCCATCACAAGAAACACCACTAGCAAAGCAGAGAATATCCAGCCCTTGGCCATGATTGCCAGTTCCCAGCAACCTCTGCCTAACACCTGGAACCAAAAGGAAGAACATCAACATTCAGTTCCTCTAACTATAGCCTATAGGTCATATGCCAAGCAAATACATCAGCACCAAATAAACATGAGACTACCAAAAACGGCTATTGCCCCGCTCTATTGATAAATAAAGCAAACGACCACACACAACCAAGTTCATCCGAGCACGGAAGTTCAACAGCAAAGAAAGGTTCAAACAGGGTAAAAAAACAAAGGCCATGTTGGGGCAACAGCACAAAACACGCCCAGGATAAGCTAAGCCTCAAGGAGGATCAAAGAGTAAAATGAGACTGGCAGCAAGGTCCTTGTAGCTCCTCATCAAGGTGCCGTTGGCAGGCCAATCACGGAGCTTGCTGAGGGGCTTCCATTGCTCACAAATTCATAAGACTACAATATGGCTAGTTGATAACTTGATATTTCTCTGTAAGCAGCATAACATACACCTACTTCAGAATGAAAGAATGTCTGGCCAAAGGTGCTAGATGAAATAATAAACCAATTCGTGGTCGTTCTTTTACCATCTATCATGAAACAATAAGCAAACAGACAACAAACGTATTTGGGGAAATTTCTGCCAGAGAGGATAGAAATAAAATGCCCATGCCCCAGGGAGATGCTCGCTAACAAAACCTCGGGGAACTAGGAAAAGGCGGCATCCATCAGCAGTAACGGCGCATCTTGCATTGCGCCAATCAGGCATGCGAAATGCAAAGGCTAAAACTAAGGTGCGCGAGTTAGAAGCATGGATGACTAAGCACGTGCCACCTAGATCAGCAAACGAGTTCTTGTAAGAAACTAAATCAGCGACAAATCTTGAACAGTGGCACTGGAGCTGCTCCCAGCGTCGCTCAAACATTTGCTCGGTTCGACCCTAGAATCGAAAACCACTCCCGAATCGTGGCACGGGAGCGCCTCGGGCGAACAGATCTACGCCGGCGCCGCCATGCGAGCGGGTAAACAGGAACGGCGTAGGCACGAACCCGCGAGCTAAGGCCGTCCCAGATCTAGGAGAAGCAGGCGCCGGCGCGCAGATTGAAACGGGGAGGAGAAAGGGGGGAGGGGTCGATCGATCCGAACCTGGCACCGGAGATTGAGGCGACGGTGGGAGGAGATGCTCGTCGGCGTGAGCGGCACAATTTGCAGCAGCGAACCAACTGCTCAGTCAAGAGTCCAGACCTCCCCTCCATGAAGAAAGAGGTGAGCGATTTTACTGTCACCGGATGGGCTCATTTGGGCTCAAGTCTACACGTAGGTTGGGCTGGGCTTGGCTTGGCTTGGTAAAGGAAGATGGGCCAAGATCTTTACGGGGTTGTCTTCTTTGTGGACGTGGGCTTCGGTGGTCACGTTACGTCGTCGCCTCGGCACCGGCAGCCACCGGCAGCCAGTGTCGTGAGAGAGCTCAGGGCCAGTTCTTTTGAGCCATGGCTTCACATAAGCTGCGGTGGAAATAAGCCCTTGATAAGCTGCCGTGGAAATAAGCCCATGGAATTAAGCCATCCAGTTCTTTTGTCCGAGTTTATGTTCCAAGTTTTCTGATGAAAGTCTACAATACCCCTAAAATGTCCAAAAACTAGGTGCAAATGAGCACTGCACTTCCTGAAGATATGTCAACAGAAATAGTCGATCTGGGCGGTGGCGTCGGAGGTACAGGAGGCAACAGCTGGACGAACTGCGGAACGTGAGGCAGCGGTCGGATTGGACAAGTTGCTGCCTATTCGGCCTCGAGTCCAGCTGTGCAGCGGCTTTGTGCTCGGCGGTGTGCTGTAGGTAAGGCTAGCGGCGGCGACAGAACGAGTAGAGCTGGCTGTTAGCAACGGGAGGAGCAGAAGAGCTGGCGGTTAATGGCGGCGGCGGGGGCGATTGTGGGGGACGTCTAGCGTCGACGGCGCCTGATGGGAACCGGCCTCGTCGGTGACGGTGATGGGAAACGGCGACGGCGGCTTGAATCGGGAGAGGAACTCTAGCTCTTGTGGCAGGGACGAACGCGAGGGGGCGAGGGCTCTGGTCGATTCGTTTTTTTGGTGTCTCGCTCGATTGGGTTGGGCTCGGTGGCAAAATCGCTGTAATTAAGTGTGAAAATCAGGGGCAATGGGGTATACCCCTTCGACTTTAAGTGGGCTTATGCGGGAAGCACCCCTCCCCCAGCTTTTTCTCATTGTGAAGGAGAGAGCTGTGGAAATAAGTTAAGCCCTATACTTCAAAACGAGTTATTTTGAGCTTCTGGCTTATTTTGACAATAAGCTTGTAGAAGCTACAAAAGAACTAGCCCAAGAAGCTCATAATTTAGCTAAGCATGCTTTTACTTTTCTGGGTGGTCATTATATTTGGTTAGAACACCCCGGAGATCTTCTCTCCATTTCTGTAAATACTAGTAGAATACTCGTGCGTTGCTACGGGCTATAATGCATAGAGAAATTAGAAAACAATGATTAAGGTCATCTCTAAGGTCAAAGCCTAATTCTCCTTCATAGGTCCATGCGTCTTCGGATGTTAAACAGGCTCCCTGCGGGCTCCCCAAAATTCAACCGTTTGAATAGTTTGAGCTCTTCAAACCAGACCATATGTGGAGGGGGAAAATAGTTGTCTGGACTACCTGCCATGTCATGCAGGCCCAACAAAAGGAAAACCACCCTACAATGCAGCTTTCCCTTTTTCTGCTGGACACTCCCATTCCCTTTCAGTTTCCACCATAGCGGAACATTTCATGTTGGAGCCCTGTCCTTTAAAACTGGATGACACCCATCTCACATTCGGAATGGCGCCCTCGCTCCTTTACACCGTACTTCCCCATGGAGTCCCCCGCCAACCACCCGTTATCCGCCCATATCCCCACTTCCCGTGTTCGTGCTGATTTTTCACCACCATAAAGGGGAAGGAGGCCTGCATCGCTGCTACGTCTTGAGCTTGCATTGGTTTTTCTTGAAGAGGAAAGGGTGATGCAGCAATAGTAGCGTAAGTATTTCCCTCGGTTTTTTAGAACCAAGGTATCAATCCAGTAGGAGGCTCCTCAAAAGTCCCACGCACCTACACAAACGAACAAAGAACTCGCAACCAACACAATAAAGGGGTTGTCAATCCCTTCACGGCCACTTGTGAAAGTGAGATCTGATAGAGATAATATGATAAGATAAATATATTTTTGGTATTTTGTAATATAGATGCAAAAAGTAAATATGCAAACGAAAATAGATTGAAAGCAAATATGATAAAAGATAGACCCGGGGGCCATAGGTTTCACTAGAGGCTTCTCTCAAGATAGCATAAGTATTACGGTGGGTGAACAAATTACTGTCGAGCAATTGATAGAAAAGAGAATAATTATGAGATTATCTAGGCATGATCATGTATATAGGCATCACGTCCGCAACAAGTAGACCGACTCCTGCCTGCATCTACTACTATTACTCCACACATCGACCGACTCCTGCCTGCATCTAGAGTATTAAGTTCATAAAGAACAGAGTAACGCATTAAGCAAGATGACATGATGTAGAGGGATAAACTCAAGCAATATGATATAAACCCCATCTTTTTATCCTCGATGGCAACAATACAATACGTGCCTTGCAATCCTTTCTGTCACTAGGTAAGGACACCGCAAGATTGAACCCAAAGCTAAGCGTTTCTCCCATTGCAAGAAAGATCAATCTAGTAGGCCAAACCAGACTGATAATTCGAAGAGACTTGCAGAGATAACTCAATCATACATAAAAGGATTCAGAGGAGATTCAAATATTTCTCATAGATAAACTTGATCATAAACCCACAATTCCTCGGATCTTGACAAACACACCGCAAAAAGAGTTTACATCGAATAGATCTCCACAAGAGAGGGGGAGAACATTGTATTGAGATCCAAAAAGAGAGAAGAAGCCATCTAGCTAATAACTACGGACCCGAAGGTCTGTGGTAAACTACTCACAACTCATCGGAGGGGCTATGGTGTTGATGTAGAAGCCCTCCGTGGTCGATTCCCCCTCCGGCGGAGCGCCTGCGAAGGCTCCAAGATGGGATTTCGCGGATACAGAAGGTTACGGTGGTGGAAACTGTGCTTCTTTGGCTTCCTGGATGTTTTCGGGGTACGTAGGCTTATATAGGAGTAGGAAGTACGTCGGTGGCTGAGGGAGTCCTGGATTAGGGGGTATCTGGACAGCCGGACTATTGGAGCGTGAAGATACAAGACTCAAGACTCAGTCCGGTGTCCCGATGGGACTCTCCTTTGCGTGGAAGACAAGCTTGGCGATCCGGATATTGTATTTCCTTCCTTGTAACCGACTCCGTGTAAACCCTAGCCCTCTCCAGTGTCTATATAAACCGGAGAGGTTGGTCCTTAGAAGGCCGATCACAATTACAAGCATAATCATCATAGGCTAGCTTCTAGGGTTTAGCCTCTACGATCTCGTGGTAGATCTACTCTTGTACTACTCATATCGTCAATATTAATCGAGCAGGAAGTAGGGTTTTACCTCCATCGAGAGGGCCCGAACCTGGGTAAACATAGTGTCCCTTGCTTCCTGTTACCATCAGCCTAAAACGCACAGATCGGGAGCCCCTACCCGAGATCCGCCGGTTTTGACACCGACATTGGTGCTTTCATTGAGAGTTCCTCTGTGTTGTCGCTGCAAAGGCTCGATGGCTCCTTCAATCATCGTCAACAACACGGTCCAGGGTGAAACTTTTCTTCCCGGACAGATCTTTGTGTTCGGCGGCTTCGCACTATGGGCTAATTCACTTGGCCATCTGGAGCAGATCGACAGCTACGCCCCTGGCCACCAGATCAGGTTCGGAAGCCTGAACTACACGACAGACATCCGCGGAGACTTGATCTTCGACGGATTCGGGCCTGTGCCAGGAGCACCGGACAGTCACGATGAGCACGGCTTAGACCCGCTGTTGGACAATGCTCGGGATATCACCCCGGCAGTAGCCCCGGACCTAAATCCGGAGCAGGCTGCATTGCCTAAGGACGGAGGGATGGACCCCGCCCCGCAGGCCACACACTCATCGGCGGTGGAGCCGAACACAGGTCTCACCTCTCTGGAGGCCTGTGACTCCGGACCCCCGGACTCGTATCCGGTTGTCGGTTCCAGTCCGCGCGCTCCCGAGCCAGCCGAGCCAGGTTGGGCTCCGGTAATGGAATTTACCGCTGCAGATATCTTCCAGCACTCGCCCTTTGGCGACATGCTGAACTCGTTAAAGTCTCTCTCTTTGTCAGAAGGCTCTTGGCCGAACTATGTCCGGCTCGAGTGGAAAGCAGGCGACGAAGGAATTCGCTGCCCACCCACCACCCACTTCATTGCCACGGTCGATGATCTAACCGTTCGACTCTGAAGACATCGACGGTATGGACGACGATGCAGGAGAAGTACATGAACCACCGCTCACAGGGCAGTGGCACAGCCACCTCCTCATACGATATATATATGGTGGACACTACGAGAGAAACCAATGGCAATGAGGCAATGGAGGATAACCCCTCTGGGAGAAAAACAAAGCATGGGCGTCATCGACGCCGCTCCAAGCCCCGCCACAGCGATACCGGCCCAGGAGACGAAAACAATTCGGATGGTGCCGAAGAGGAATACAACCCTGATCAGCCCGCCTTCGAGCAGGCCGAGCAGGAAGATGAGCAGGTCAGCCCAGACGAACAGGTAACCGATGGATATCCGGAGGAGGACAACTACATGCCCCCCTCCGAAGACGAGATTAGCCTCAGCGACGACGAGTTCGGCGTGCCTGAGGATCCCGTGGAGCAGGAGCGCTTCAAGCATCGGCTTATGGCCACTGCGAGGAGCCTGAAAAAGAAGCAGCAGCAACTCCAAGCTGATCAAGACCTGCTCACAGATAGATGGACTGAGGTCCTGGCAGCCGAGGAATACAGACTTGAGCGCCACTCGGCTGACCGGCCACCCCGCGACCGGGATAAAACGGCATATCATCCCGAATACCAGCCCGCACCCCCACGCCAATACACTATGGCCCGAGGAAACAGGCAAGACCTGCAAGATATACTGGAAAACAAAGCAGGACAACCAAGATCGATCTACGGATCGCGGGGGCGCGCCCCAGCACGCGACGATGACCGTCGCGACGGATACACCATAAACAAGTCCGGCCGGGCCGAACACAGCCACCCAGACCAATTCGAACTGCGTAGCCACATAGCCCGGCACAGAGGCGCCGCACACCCCCTCTGCTTCACCGATGAAGTGATGGATCACGAATTCCCAGAAGGGTTCAAACCCATAAATATCGAATCATACGATGACACAACAGACCCCGCAGTATGGATTGAAGATTTCCTTCTCCATATTCACATGGCCCATGGAGATGACCTACACGCCATCAAGTATCTTCCCCTTAAGCTCAAAGGACCCGCCCGGCACTGGCTTAATAGCCTACCCACAAATTCCATTGGCAGTTGGGAAAACCTAGAAGACGCGTTCCTCGACAACTTCCAGGGCACATACGTGCGACCACCGGACGTCGATGATTTGAGCCACATTACTCAACAGCCCGGAGAGTCAGCCAGGAAATTCTGGACTCGGTTCCTAACTAAAAAGAACCAAATAGTCGACTGTCCGGACGCTGAAGCACTGGCGGCTTTTAAGCATAATATCCGTGACGAGTGGCTCACCCGACACCTCGGCCAGGAAAAACCCAAGTCCATGGCAGCCCTCACGACACTAATGACCCGCTTTTGCGCAGGTGAGGACAGCTGGTTGGCTTGCAGCAGCACCACGCCGCATTCTGGCACTTCGGACGTCCGTGACAATAACGGCAAGCCACGATGCAACAGCCACAAGCGACGGAACAACGACGACAACACCAAAGACACGGTAGTCAATGCCGGATTCAACAGATCCAAATCCGGTCAGCGGAAGAAGCCGTTCAAAAGAAACAATCAGGGACCGTCCAGTCTGGACCGTATACTGGAACGCTCGTGCCAAATTCATGGTGACAAGCCAGCCAACCACACCAACAGAGACTGCTATTCAAATAGGCCGGCAAAATAAACGCCGAAAACAAGGACAAGGGGCTGCACAACGACGATGATGAGGAGCCCCAGCATCCGAACACGGGGGGACAGAAGAAATTTCCCCCCAGGTGAAAACGGTCAACATGTATGCCACTCACATTCCCAAGCGGGAACGGAAGCGAGCACTATGGGACGTCTATGTGATGGAGCCAGTCGCCCCCAAATTCAACCCATGGTCAGCTTGTCCGATCACCTTTGATCGTAGGGATCACCCTACTAGCATCCGTCACGGCGGCTCAGCCGCATTGGTCCTAGACCCAATCATCGACAGATTCCACCTCACGCGAGTCCTTATGGACGGCGGCAGCAGCCTGAGCCTGCTTTATCAGGACACAGTGTGCAAAATGGGCATCGACCCTTCAAGGATCAAGCCCACCAAAACCACCTTTAAAGGTGTAATTCCTGGAGTAGAGGCCCGTTGTACGGGCTCTATAACATTGGAAGTGGTCTTCGGATCTCCGGATAACTTCCGAAGCAAAGAGTTAATCCTCAATATCGTCCCTTTCCGTAGTGGTTACCACACACTGCTCGGATGAACCGCATTTGCTAGATTCAACGCGGTACCACACTATGCATACCTCAAGCTCAAGATGCCAGGACCACGCGGGGTCATAACAGTCAACGGAAATATGGACCGCTCTCTCCGTAAAGAAGAGCATACTGCAGCCCTCGCGGCGGAAGTATAGTGCGGCCTCCTTCGACAAACCACCAATCTGGCGAAGACAACCTTGAGCACCGTCAAGCGAGTCTGGAGCGCCCCGCAACAGGATCACCAGGCACGCAAAGAGTGCGACTAGCAGTCCCGCCTCCGCTTAAGGCCCATCAAAGCAGCATTTGTGCCACGCGTACACAGTTACGCACTCAAAATACCATGGGCACAGGCGGAGGCGCAACAGTGACTCAGTCAACCGTGTGGTATCACCGCAACATGCCTTCATAACCTTCCCCCTTTTTTATCTTTTAGGACATTGCTTTAGGGCAGCCTCTTCAAAAGAGCCGGATTGTCGGACTTACATAGGAGAAAACCAAGGAGGCAACAGGCTTTGCGCACAAAAGGAAATACCCAGGTGGAATCTGTTCACGATCGTTACACCTGTTTTATATACCTACATACAGCCTGCCCTTGGATAGGACATGTTAAATAGTCCTATTTACTCCCGTTTAAACGCACCCATTGTAAACATACGCTTAAACATATTATTCATCAATGGGAGATCATATATAGCGTCAGCTTCTTATCATCATTTTAGCATTTTTTCTTACAAATGTTTATTAATATTGCATCCATACACTTTGGTGCGATCAATTTTGCCAGGGTCTTCTTGTGGCACCTCATAATACGGCACAACAAGTCCGAACACTTTCAACAGTGCGGCACCCCGAACTTATAACACTATATGCATCAGCTCCGAATCACGTCTTGGGTCAATAGTTGGGTTTGCCCGGCTTCCTTGTTTTGGTACTTTACGTTCCGTTATATTGGCTAAGGTAGCGCAGGGAGAACTACTGCGATTGTGTCCCGGTTCTTCCGGACGAGCACCTTAGTAGAGAAAGCCGAAAACTGACCGGCATGATGCGGCGAGAGCTGGTCGCTGTTCGAGAGGTCTTAAAATCCTTAAAGATTTTTCCGCTTTAGGCGAGGAATCGGCTTCGTCCGATCTAGGCGTATATAGCGCCCAATTCGGCCTTCTGAATTCTAGGGGCTTCACCAAAATTTAAAATTGTAGACTTCTATGGCTAAGTGAAAGTTATAAAGCCGCATAGTCCGATTGCCTTGTTCGTTACGCCGGATACCTCCTCAAGGGGCCAAAAATTTGGGTAAAGAGTATCCGGGTTTTTCCAGGAACACCCCGGTACTAGTTACGTGAGGGCGGAAGCCGACGACTAGCGTACTTTCAGAATTTTATAAACAACCGGACGGAAGGTAATATTTTAAATTAAACAGCGCTACATAGTGCAAGTAACTTCATCTTAATATTACAACAACAACAGAGGTACATTTACTCAAGGATCATGTCCTTGGTACATTCATCGGCCACGAGACAAGCGCCCTTCATAACGACATCATAATACTTCTCGGGATACCGATGCGCCTTGCCCTCCGGTGGCCCGTCCTTCACCAGCTTCTCCGCATCCAGCTTGCCCCAATGCACCTTCGCGCGGGCAAAGGCCCGGCGGGCACCCTCAATGCAAACGGATCGCTTGATAACTTCAAGCCGCGGACAGGCATTCACCATTCGCTTGATCAGGCTGAAGTAGCTAGTGGACAGGGGCTCACCAGGCCACATCCGGACTATGAAATCTTTCATAGCCACTTCAGCCACCCTGTGGAGTTTTACCAACTGCTTCAGTTGGTCACTCAGAGGCATTGGGTGTTCGGCCCCAGCATACTGGAACCAGAACAACTTCTCCGTTGAGCTCCCTTCCTTGGCACGGTAGAACTCCGCGGCATCGGATACGCTGTGTGGCAGATCTGCGAATGCCCCTGGAGAGCTCCGAATTCGGGTAAGTAAAAGAAACGCCTCCTCCACATGTTTGCTTTGCATAAAGAATATCTTACCCGCCGCTATCTTCTTGGCCACCTGGATTTCCTGCTGTGCCTTGTCGGCTTTGGCCTTGGCGTCTCTCATACTTGCAAGGGCCTTCGCAAGCTCGGCCTCTTTCATCTTAAGATCATGCTCCACGGACTCGAACTTCTTGCCGAGCTCCTGGAGCTCTTGCTGTACCTCGCCCACTCTAGCACCTTGCTTTTCGTGCTCCTTGCATTCCAAGGCCGCCTTGTCTTCGGCCTCAGACAGCGCTTTCTTCAAAGACGCCACTTCGGTGGTGGCCCCTGTTACACAGTCATAATGCTTCGTCGTTAGAATACCCAATTTTATCTATCCATCATTACATGAGAACAGGGAATCACCCACCTTTGTTCTCTTCGAGCTTCCTCTTCGTGAGGTCGAGCTCCCCCTGCGCCTGCTCCAGGTCCCGCTTTAGTCCGGTGACCTCGGCTATGCGGACAGCAGTGGCAACCAGCACAACCTGCTTATTCACATGCACACTTATTATTAGACTCCTGCGGACTATAATTGACCCTCCGTTTGGCTTTTCTTTCCGAACACCAAACAGAGTATCAGGGGCTACTACCTATCGGGTGGTAATTTCACACATTTTTATTACTTACCTCAAAGCCTGTCAGGAGGCTGGTGCAAGCTTCGGTTAGTCCGCTCTTGGCGGACAAAACCTTCTGAATCACCACACTCATAAGAGTACGGTGCTCTTCATCCATGGAAGTGATAACCCACAAGTGTAGGGGATCGCAACAGCTTTCGAGGGTAAAGTATTCAACCCAAATTTATTGATTCGACACAAGGGGAGCCAAAGAATATTCTTGAGTATTAGCAGTTGAGTTGTCAATTCAACCACACCTGGATAACTTAGTATCTGCAGCAAAATATTTAGTAGCAAAAGTGGTATGATAATAAAGGTAACAGTAGCAAAGTAAAGATAAATGTTTTGGGTTTTTGTAGTAATTGTACCAGTAGCAACGGAAAAGTAAATAAGCGAAGAACAATATATGAAAAGCTCGTAGGCAATGGATCAGTGATGGATAATTATGCCGGATGCGATTCCTCATGCAATAGTTATAACATAGGGTGATATAGAACTAGCTCCAGTTCATCAATGTAATGTAGGCATGTATTCCGTAAATAGTCATACGTGCTTATGGAAAAGAACTTGCATGACATGTTTTGTCCTACCCTCCTGTGGAAGCGGGGTCCTAGTGGAAACTAAGGGATATTAAGGCCTCCTTTTAATAGAGAACCGGAACAAAGCATTAGCACATAGTGAATACATGAACTCCTCAAACTACGGTCATCACCGAGAAGTATCCCGATTATTGTCACTTCGGGGTTGTCAGATCATAACACATAATAGGTGACTATAGACTTGCAAGATAGGATCAAGAACACACATATATTCATGAAAACATAATAGGTTCAGATCTGAAATCATGGCACTCGGGCCCTAGTGACAAGCATTAAGCATAGCAAAGTCATAGCAACATCAATCTCAGAACATAGTGGATACTAGGGATCAAACCCTAACAAAACTAACTTGATTACATGGTAAATCTCATCCAACCCATCACCGTCCAGCAAGCCTATGATGGAATCACTCACGCACGGCGGTGAGCATCATGAAATTGGTGATGGAGGATGGTTGATGATGACGACGGCGACAAATCCCCCTCTCCAGAGCCCCGAACGGATTCCAGATCAGCCCTCCCGAGAGAGATTAGGGATTGGCGGCGGCTCCGTGTCGTAAAACGCGATGAAACTTTCTCTCTGATTTTTCTCTCCGCGAAACGGAATATATGGAGTTGGAGTTGAGGTCGGTGGAGCTCCAGGGGGCCCACGAGATAGGAGGCCGCGCCTAAGGATGGCAATTTTGTCCATGGACATGGATATCCATGGATATCCGACCTGAATGGATAGGGTTTGGATATGCTTTTGTGTCCATGGGCGGCGCCCAAACCCGACCCGATTGTTCGTGGGTAGGGGAGGGATATAATCTTGTACCCATGGATATACCCAAACCCGACCTGATAGTATGACTTAATAGGGGAAAAATCTGCTATCCCTGCCCCATGTTCACATGTCCCATTGCAATTTTACACGTTTTTATCTAAAACATGCATAAGAACTTACACAATCCCCATCATAACTTTTATAAGTTGATAGTCAACCCCCTCCGTAACATACTCCAACACCCCTTCCCTTATTTTTATCTCCTTCTTAAATGACTCGTCATTCTCATCTCTTAGAAAAATACTAAATGATCTTAGGTTGTTACTGGATGTTGATTTACCATAAATGAAGCCTAGCCTGCCACGAGTTGAAGAACGGAAAAGTTTATGTTAATATTGTGTTAAGTCTTATTTATATGTCTCGAGAGGACCAAGTGGATATCAAGTGGATATGGATATCCATCGGATTTGGACATGGACACAATTTTTCACCCATGGATTTTTTCATGGGCGGGCAAAGACTATCTTCATGGATATGGATATGGATTTGATATTGTTCAACCCGATCCAAACCCGACCCATTGCCATCCTTAGCCGCACCCTAGGGGGGGTGCGCCTCCTGTCTCGTGGACAGCCTGTGGGCCTCCTGGTATTGATTCTTTTGCCAAAAATTCTTATTAATTCCAAAAAGTGCCTCCGTGGATTTCCAGGACATTCCGAGAACTTTTCTTTTCTACACATAAAACAACATCATGGCAGATCTGCTGAAAACAGCGTCAGTCCGGGTTAGTTTCATTCAAATCATGCAAGTTAGAGTCCAAAACAAGGGCAAAAGTGTTTGGAAAAGTAGATACGTTGGAGACATATCAGGAAGCGCCGTGAAGCGCTTCCAGCAGATAATCCAACGCCTCGGGCGGAATGGAAGTTCTCGGCATGGACGGCTCGCCCTCCCTAATGAGGGGCTGCTCGCCTGAGTCCGGAACCGTTGGAGGTTCCGGAATAGTGTTCGGCTGAGAGCCCGGCCTACTGCGGCTCTCATCGACACGATCCACGGGGATCTTGAACCCGCGTGTCCGACATCTGGAATTCCGCCTTGGGGTGTCTCCAGAATCACCTCCCCCCGCTCTGGGAGCCTTCGGGACAACACCTCCGTGTCATCCGCGGGCTGAGGAGTAGTGGCCGTCGGGAGCGAGTTCATCGCTGAATCGCTCAAGGACCCATCCGAAGACGATACCTCAGGATGAACCCTGGCCGGACTGCATATATGTTCGACATTATAAAAAGACTATGAAGTAAAATCACAATAGAGTGCGGATACTTACGATCGCGCTAGGGGCTTCCTCCTGGGCAGCCACACCTCCTCGCTATGGGCGACTGTGGCGGAGTAGTCCGGAAGGGACACCTTCCCCTTCTTGGACGTCCCAGCCTCCTCCTCCAGGGCATCCTTCCTCTTTTTCTCCTCCCCAGTGCAGGGAGGTAGAGTTTCTTCTTGCTTCCCCCCGCCTCCGCGGGAGGAATCTGCCTCGTCGTCGTCGGACGACGAAGGTATGACGGCCTTGCGCCGGGGGCATTTCCCGGCCCCCTGGTCCGCCTTCTCATGCCCCTCATCCTCTCCGGATGGGGTGGCCCCTTCTTCTTCTTCCTCCCCTTCGGGGGAGGAGTGTGCCTCGTCGTCTTTGAACGAGGCTTCCGATACAATCTGACGCCGGAGACCCTTCCTGGTCCCTGGGGCCTTCTTTTAGGCCTTCTTCTCCGGTGCCTTGTGATATGTCTCCGTCATATCCATAATTTTTGATTGTTCCATGCCATTATTATTCAATTTTTATATACTTTTGGCAACTTTTTATACTATTTTTTGGGACTAACATATTGATCCAGTGCCCAGTGCCAGTTCCTATCTTTTGCATGTTTTTTGTTTCGCAGAAACCCAATATCAAACGGAGTCCAAACGGGATAAAAACGGACGGAGATTTTTTTTGGAATATTTATGATTTTTGGGAAGTAAAATCAATGCGAAACGGTGTTCGGGGTGGCCACGAGACAGGGGGGCGCGCCCTGGACTCTCGTGGGCCACCCGTAAGGCGGTTGACGCTCTTCTTTTGGCACAAGAAATCTAATTTTATGAGAAATATCTGGGCGAAAGATTCACCCCAATCGGAGTGACGGATCTCCGGATATTTAAGAAACGGTGAAGGGGTTGAATCTGAGAATGCAGAAACAGAGAAATAGATCCAATCTCGGAGGGGCTCTCGCCCCTCCCAAGCCATGGGAGCCAAGGACCAGAGGGGAAACCCTTCTCCCATGTAGGGAGAAGGTCAAGGAAGAAGAAGAAGAAGGGGGGCTCTCTCCCCTTGCTTCCAGTGGCGCCCGAACGCCGCCGGGGGCCATCATCATCACCACGATCTTCACCAACACCTCCGCCATCTTCACCAACATCTCCGTCACATTCCCCCATCTATATTCAGCGGTCCACTCTCCCGCAACCCGCTATACCCTCTACTTGAACATGGTGCTTTATGCTTCATATTATTATCCAATGATGTGTTGTCATCCTATGATGTCTGAGTAGATTTCTATTGTCCTATCGGTGATTGATGAATTGCTATTATTGGTTTGAGTTGCATGTTTTATTATTGGTGCTGTCCTATGGTGCCCTCCGTGTCGCACAAGCATGAGGGATTCCCGCTGTAGGGTGTTGCAATGCGTTCATGATTCGCTTATAGTGGGTTTGCGTGAGTGATTGAAACACAAACCCGAGTAAGGGGATTGTTGCGTATGGGATAAAGGGGACTTGATACTTTAATGCTATGGTTGGGTTTTACCTTAATGAATCTTTAGTAGTTGCGGATGCTTGCTAGAGTTCCAATCATAAGTGCATATGATCCAAGTAGAGAAAGTATGTTAGCTTATGCCTCTCCCTCAAATAGAATTGCAATAGTGATTACCGGTCTAGTAACATAGTCAATTGCTTAGGGACAATTCCACAACTCCTACCACCACTTTTCCACACTCGCTATATTTACTTTATTGCATCTTTATTTAAACAGCCCCTAGCTTTATTTACGTGTTCTTTACTATCTTGCAAACCTATCCTATCACACCTACAAAGTACCTCTAGTTTCATACTTGTTCTAGGTAAAGCGAACGTCAAGCATGCGTAGAGTCGTATCAGTGGCCGATAGGACTTGAGAGAGTATTTGTTCTACCTTTAGCTCCTCGTTGGGTTCGACACTCTTACTTATCGAAAGAGGCTACAACTATCCCGTATACTTGCGGGTCATCAAGACCTTTTTCTGGCGTCGTTGCCGGGGAGTCATAGCGTGGGGTGAATATTCTCGTGTGTGCTTGTTTGCTTTATCACTAAGTAATTTTTATTTGATGTTCTAAGTTGTTCTCTATCTTTAGTTATGGATATGGAACGCAAAATACCAAAAAAATTAGTTGTACTTGCTACTCATGAGGATGGGGTAACTCCTAAAACCCTCGATTCTTATTATGCGAAAGATATTGTGTACTACTTTGATAATCCAGAGAAAACCCCATTCAACTTTATAATGGGAGACACGTTGGATCAACGTGAATACTTTAGGGATTATTGCTCGACACAAAAAGGGAAACTATTATGGGATCAATTTATTATGTTGCGTTGGTATGCCTGGAATCTATGCTTGAGATATGATATTACTTGTAGCTCTAGGATGAAGGCTCCACTGAAGGAAATATGCCCTAGAGGCAATAATAAAGTTATTATTTATTTCCTCATATCATGATAAATGTTTATTATTCATTCTAGAATTGTATTAACCGGAAACATGATACATGTGTGAATACATAGACAAACATAATGCCACTAGTATGCCTCTACTTGACTAGCTCATTAATCAAAGATGGTTATGTTTCCTAACCATAGACATGTGTTGTCATTTGATTAACGGGATCACATCATTAGGAGAATGATGTGATTGACATGACCCATTCCGTTAGCCTAGCACTTGATCGTTTAGTATGTTGCTATTGCTTTCTTCATGACTTATACATGTTCCTGTAACTATGAGATTATGCAACTCCTGTTTACCGGAGGAACACTTTGTGTGCTACCAAACGTCACAACGTAACTGGGTGATTATAAAGGAGCTCTACATGTGTCTCTGAAGGTACATGTTGGGTTGGCGTATTTCGAGATTAGGTTTTGTCACTCCGACTGCCGGGGAGGTATCTCTAGGCCCTCTCGGTGATGCACATCACTATAAGCCTTGCAAGCAATGTAGTGAGTTAGTTATGGAATGATGCATTACGTAACGAGTAAAGAGACTTGCCGGTAACGAGATTGAACTAGGTATTGGATACTGACGATAAAATCTCGGGCAAGTAACATATCGATGACAAAGGGAACAAAGTATGTTGTTATGCGGTTTGACCGATAAAGATCTTCGTAGAATATGTAGGAGCCAATATGAGCATCCAGGTTCCGCTATTGGTTATTGACCGAGAATAGTTCTAGGTCATGTCTACATAGTTCTCGAACCCGTAGGGTCCGCACGCTTAACGTTACAATGACAGTTTATTATGAGTTTATAAGTTTTGATGTACCGAAGGTTGTTTGGAGTCCCGGATGTGATCACGGACATTATGAGGAGTCTCGAAATGGTCGGGACATAAAGATTGATATATTGGAAGCCTATATTTGGATATCGGAATGGTTCCGGGTGAAATCGGGATTTTACCGGAGCACCGGGGGGTTACCGGAACCCTCCCGGGGGTTATTGGGCCTTCATGGGCCCTAAGGGAGAAGAGGAGAGGAGGCAAGAGGTGGGCTGCGCCCCCTCCCCTTCCTAGTCCGAATAGGACAAGGAGAGGGGGGTGGCGCCCGCCCCTTTCCTTCCCCTCTTCCTCCTCCTTCCCCCTTCTCCTTCTCCAACTAGGAAAGAAGGGAGTCCTACTCCCGGTGGGAGTAGGACTCCCCCTTGGCGCGCCCTCCTTGGCCGCCCTGCCCCTCCCCCTTGGCTCCTTTATATACGGGGGCAGGGGGCACCTCTAGACACACAAGTTGATCTTCGTGATCGTTCCTTAGCCGTGTGCAGTGCCCCCCTCCACCATATTCCACCTCGGTCATATCGTTGCGGTGCTTAGGCGAAGCCCTGCGTCGGTAGAACACCATCATTGTCACCACGCCATCGTGCTGACGGAACTCATCCCCGACACCCTGCTGGATCGGAGTCCGGGGATCGTTTATATTGATTGCATGTGATGTTTATCCTTTATGCATCTTATCTTGCTTTAATTGACGGTAGCATTTTAAGATGATCTCTCACTAAAAATTATCAAGAAGTGTTCTCCCTAAGTATGCACCATTGGCGAAAGTTCTTCGTGCTGAGACACCACGTGATGATCGGGTGTGATAGGCTCTACATTCAAATACAACGGGTGCAAAACAGTTGCACACGCGGAATACTCAGGTTAAACTTGACGAGCCTAGAATATAACAGATATGGCCTCAGAACACGGAGACCGAAAGGTCGAACGTGAATCATATAGTAGATATGATCAACATAGTGATGTTCACCATTGAAACTACTCCATCTCACGTGATGATCGGACATGGTTAGTTGATTTGGATCACGTGATCACTTAGATGACTAGAGAGATGTCTGTCTAAGTGGGAGTTCTTAAGTAATATGATTAATTGAACTTAAATTTATCATGAACTTAGTACCTGATAGTATTATGCTTGTCTATGTTTGTTGTAGATAGATGGCTCGTGTTGTTGTTCCATTGAATTCTAATGCGTTCCTTGAGAAAGCAAAGTTGAAAGATGATGGTAGCAATTACACGGACTGGGTCCGTAACCTGAGGATTATCCTCATTGTTGCACAGAAGAATTACGTTCTGGAAGCACCGCTGGGTGCCAGGCCTGCTGCTGATTCAACTGACGACGTTAAAAACGTCTGGCAGAGCAAAGCTGATGACTACTCGATAGTTCAGTGTGCCATGCTTTACGGCTTAGAACCGGGTCTTCAACAACGTTTTGAACGTCATGGAGCATATGAGATGTTCCAAGAGTTGAAGTTAATATTTCAAGCAAATGCCCGGGTTGAGAGATATGAAGTCTCCAATAAGTTCTATAGCTGTAAGATGGAGGAGAATAGTTCTGTCAGTGAACACATACTCAAAATGTCTGGGTATAATAATCACTTGATTCAACCGGGAGTTAATCTTCCTGATGATAGTGTCATTGACAGAATTCTTCAATCACTGCCACCAAGCTACAAGACTTCGTGATGAACTATAATATGCAAGGGATGGACAAGACTATTCCCGAGCTCTTCGCAATGGTAAAAGCCGCGGAGGTAGAAATCAAGAAAGAGCATCAAGTGTTGATGGTCAACAAATCCACCAGTTTCAAGAAAAAGGGCAAAGGGAAGAAGAAGGGGAACTTCAAGAAGAACAGCAAACAAGTTGCCGCTCAAGAGAAGAAACCCAAGTCTGGACCTAAGCCTGAGACTGAGTGCTTCTACTGCAAGCAGACTGGACACTGGAAGCGGAACTGCCCCAAGTATTTGGCGGATAAGAAGGATGGCAAAGTGAACAAAGGTATATGTGATATACATGTTATTGATGTGTACCTTACTAATGCTCGCAGTAGTACCTAGGTATTTGATACTGGTTCTGTTGCTAATATTTGCAACTCGAAACATGGACTACGGATTAAGCGAAGATTGGCTAAGGACGAGGTGACGATGCGTGTGGGAAATGGTTCCAAAGTCGATGTGATCGCGGTCGGCACGCTACCTCTACATCTACCATCAGGATTAGTTTTAGACCTAAATAATTGTTATTTGGTGCCAGCGTTGAGCATGAACATTATATCTGGATCTCGTTTGATGCGAGACGGTTATTCATTTAAATCAGAGAATAATGGTTGTTCTATTTATATGAGTAATATCTTTTATGGTCATGCACCCTTGAAGAGTGGTCTATTTTTATTGAATCTCGATAGTAGTGATACACATATTCATAGTGTTGAAGCCAAAAGATGCATAGTTGATAATGATAGTGCAACTTATTTGTGGCACTGCTGTTTAGGTCATATCGGTATAAAGCGCATGAAGAAACTCCATACTGATGGACTTTTGGAATCACTTGATTATGAATCACTTGGTACTTGCGAACCATGCCTCATGGGCAAGATGACTAAAACGCCGTTCTTCGGAACTATGGAGCGAGCAACTGATTTGTTGGAAATCATACATACTGATGTTTGTGGTCCAATGAATATTGAGGCTCGCGGCGGGTATCGTTATTTTCTCACCTTCACAGATGATTTGAGCAGATATGGGTATATCTACTTAATGAAACACAAGTCTGAAACATTTGAAAAGTTCAAAGAATTTCAGAGTGAAGTGGAAAATCATCGTAACAAGAAAATAAAATTTCTACGATCTGATCGTGGAGGAGAATATTTGAGTTACGAGTTTGTCTTACATTTGAAACAATGCGGAATAGTTTCACAACTCACGCCACCCGGAACACCACAACGAAATGGTGTGTCCGAACGTCGTAATCGTACTTTACTAGATATGGTGCGATCTATGATGTCTCTTACTGATTTACCGCTATCGTTTTGGGGTTATGCTTTAGAGACGGCCGCATTCACGTTAAATAGGGCACCATCAAAATCCGTTGAGACGATGCCTCATGAACTGTGGTTTGGCAAGAAACCAAAGTTGTCGTTTCTTAAAGTTTGGGGTTGCGATGCTTATGTGAAGAAACTTCAACCAGATAAGCTCGAACCCAAATCGGAGAAATGTGTCTTCATAGGATACCCAAAAGAGACTGTTGGGTACACCTTCTATCACGGATCTGAGGGTAAAATTTTCGTTGCTAAATTCGGATCCTTTCTAGAGAAGGAGTTTCTCTCGAAAGAAGTGAGTGGGAGGAAAGTAGAACTTGATGAAGTAATTGTACCTGCTCCCTTATTGGAAAGTAGTCCATCACAAGAACCGGTTCCTGTGACAACTACACCAATTAGTGAGGAAGCTAATGATATTGATCATGAAACTTCAGATCAAGTTTCTACTGAACCTCGTAGGTCTACCAGAGTAAGATCCGCACCAGAGTGGTACGGTAATCCTATTCTGGAAGTCATGTTACTTGACCATGGCGAACCTACAAACTATGAGGAAGCGATGATGAGCCCAGGTTCCGTAGAATGGCTAGAAGCCATGAAATCTGAGATGGGATCCATGTATGAGAACAAAGTATGGACTTTGTTTGACTTGCCCGATGATCGGCAAGCCATTGAGAATAAATGGATCTTTAAGAAGAAGACTGACGCTGATGGTAATGTAACTGTCTATAAAGCTCGACTTGTTGCGAAAGGTTTTCGACAAGTTCAAGGGGTTGACTACGATGAGACTTTCTCACCCGTAGCGATGCTTAAGTCTGTTCGAATCATGTTAGCAATTGCTGCATTTTATGTTTATGAAATTTGGCAAATGGATGTCAAAACTGCATTCTTGAATGGATTTCTGGAAGAAGAGTTGTATATGATGCAACCAGAAGGTTTTGTCGATCCAAAAGGTGCTAACAAAGTGTGCAAGCTCCAGCGATCCATTTATGGACTGGTGCAAGCATCTCGGAGTTGGAATAAACGCTTTGATAGTGTGATCAAAGCATATGGTTTTATACAGACTTTTGGAGAAGCTTGTATTTACAAGAAAGTGAGTGGGAGCTCTATAGCATTTTTGATATTATATGTAGATGACATATTATTAAATTGGAAATGATATAGAATTTTTGGATATCATAAAGGGATACTTGAATAAAAGTTTTTCAATGGAAGACCTCGGTGAAGCTGCTTACATATTGGGCATCAAGATCTATAGAGATAGATCAAGACGCTTAATTGGACTTTCACAAAGCACATACCTTGATAAAGTTTTGAAAAAGTTCAAAATGGATCAGGCAAAGAGAGGGTTCTTGCCTGTATTACAAGGTGTGAAGTTGAGTCAGACTCAATGCCCGACCATAGCAGAAGATAGAGAGAAAATGAAAGATGTTCCCTATGCTTCAGCCATAGGCTCTATCATGTATGCAATGCTGTGTACCAGACCTGACGTATGCTTAGCAATAAGCTTGGCAGGGAGGTACCAAAGTAATCCAGGAGTGGGTCGCTGGACAGCGGTCAAGAACATCGTAAAATACCTGAAAAGGACTAAGGATATGTTTCTCGTATATGGAGGTGACAAAGAGCTAGTCGTAAATGGTTACGTTGATGCAAGCTTTCACACTGATCCGGATGATTCTAAATCGCAAACCGGATACGTGTTTTTATTAAACGATGGAGCTGTAAGTTGGTGCAGTTCTAAACAAAGCGTCGTGGCGAGATCTACATGTGAAGCGGAGTACATAGCTGCTTCGGAAGCAGCAAATGAAGGAGTCTGGATGAAGGAGTTCATTTCCGATCTAGGTGTCATACCTAGTGCATCGGGACCAATGAAGATCTTCTGTGACAATACTGGTGCAATTGCCTTGGCAAAGGAATCCAGATTTCACAAGAGGACCAAGCACATCAAGAGACGCTTCAATTCCATCCGGGACCAAGTCCTGGTGGGAGACATAGAGATTTGCAAGATACATACAGATCTGAATGTCGCAGACCCGTTGACTAAGCCTCTTCCACGAGCAAAACATGATCAGCACCAAGACTCCATGGGTGTTAAAATCATTACTGTGTAATCTAGATTATTGACTCTAGTGCAAGTGGGAGACTGAAGGAAATATGCCCTAGAGGCAATAATAAAGTTATTATTTATTTCCTCATATCATGATAAATGTTTATTATTCATGCTAGAATTGTATTAACCGAAAACATGATACATGTGTGAATACATAGACAAACATAACGACACTAGTATGCCTCTACTTGACTAGCTCATTAATCAAAGATGGTTATGTTTCCTAACCATAGACATGTGTTGTCATTTGATTAACGGGATCACATCATTAGGAGAATGATGTGATTGACATGACCCATTCCGTTAGCCTAGCACTTGATCGTTTAGTATGTTGCTATTGCTTTCTTCATGACTTATACATGTTCCTGTAACTATGAGATTATGCAACTCCCGTTTACCGGAGGAACACTTTGTGTGCTACCAAACGTCACAACGTAACTGGGTGATTATAAAGGAGCTCTACAGGTGTCTCCGAAGGTACATGTTGGGTTGGCGTATTTCGAGATTAGGTTTTGTCACTCCGACTGTCGGGGAGGTATCTCTGGGCCCTCTCGGTAATGCACATCACTATAAGCCTTGCAAGAAATGTAGCTAATGAGTTAGTTACGGAATGATGCATTACATAACGAGTAAAGAGACTTGCCGGTAACGAGATTGAACTAGGTATTGGATACCGACGATCAAATCTCGGGCAAGTAACATACCGATGACAAAGGGAACAAAGTATGTTGTTATGCGGTTTGACCGATAAAGATCTTCGTAGAATATGTAGGAGCCAATATGAGCATCCAGGTTCCGATATTGGTTATTGACCGAGAAAAGTTCTAGGTCATGTCTACATAGTTCTCGAACCCATAGGGTCCGCACGCTTAACGTTATGATGACAATTTTATTATGAGTTTATAAGTTTTGATGTACCGAAGGTTGTTCGGAGTCCCGGATGTGATCACGGTCATGATGAGGAGTCTCGAAATGGTCGAGACATAAATATTGATATATTGGAAGCCTATATTTGGATATCGGAATGGTTCCGGGTGAAATCGGGATTTTACCGGAGCACCGGGGGGTTACCGGAACCCTCCCGGGGGTTATTGGTCCTTCATGGGCCCTAAGGGAGAAGAGGAGAGGAGGCAAGAGGTGGGCTGCGCCCCCTCCGCTCCCTAGTCCGAATAGGACAAGGAGAGGGGGGCGGCTCCCCCCTTTCCTTCCCCTCTTCCTCCTCCTTCCCCCTTCTCCTTCTCCAACTAGGAAAGAAGGGAGTCCTACTCCCGGTGGGAGTAGGACTCCCCCTTGGTGCGCCCTCCTTGGCCGGCCGCCCCCTCCCCCTTGGCTCCTTTATATACGGGGGCAGGGGGGCACCTCTAGACACACAAGTTGATCTTCGTGATTGTTCCTTAGCCGTGTGCGGTGCCCCCTCCACCATATTCCACCTCGGTCATATCGTTGCGGTGCTTAGGCGAAGCCCTGCGTCGGTAGAACATCATCATTGTCACCACACCGTCGTGCTGACGGAACTCATCCCCGACACCCTGCTAGATCAGAGTCCGGGGATCGTCATCAAGTTGAACGTGTGCTGAACTCAGAGGTGTCGTACGTTCGGTACTTGGATCGGTCGGATCGTGAAGACGTACGACTACATCAACCGCGTTGTCATAACGCTTCCGCTTACGGTCTACGAGGGTACGTGGACAACACTCTCCCCTCTCGTTGATATGCATCACCATGATCTTGCGTGTGCGTAGGATTTTTTGTGAAATTACTACGTTCCCCAACATCCACACCTTCCCTTTTCATGCAAATTTAATGATAATGAAACCTTAGCTTCTTATGCTAATGGTATATATGATTACTATGATGTGGAACAAATAGAAGAATTTGTTGCTTTTAAGGCTGCTTATGAAATTGAATCTTTGTTTGAAAAGTATGAAGCTTTAGATGATGATGCTTATAGGCCTGAAAATCTTGCTATACTTAGATATTGCTATGAAAATTATGAATATAATTACTATATTAATGCATTTATTGAGAAAGTGTCCGCTGTCCAAGAAGAGACTAATATTTTGCAGTAAGCTACAGAAGAAATTGATGAAACAGTGAGCTCATTGGATGAAAAAGATGATGAGGAGAGTGAAGAACAAAAGGAAGAAGAGCGGATTAGCTACCCGTGCCCACCTTCTAATGAGAGTAACCCTCCAACTCATACATTATTTAATTCCCGTTCGTGCTTACCGAAGGATGATTGCTATGATCCCTTGAATTTGTTTGAAATATCCCTTTTTGATGATGCTTGCTATGCTTGTGGCCAAGATGCCAATATGAATTATGCTTATGGAGATGAACTTGCTATAGTTCCTTATGTTAAACATGAAATTGTTGCTATTGCACCCACGCATGATAGTCCTATTATCTTTTTGAATTCTCCCGACTACACTATATTGCAGAAGTTTGTGCTTAGTAAGGATGATATTGATGGGTTGCCTTTTACCATTGCACATGATGATTTTGATGAATGTAATATGCATGTGCTTGCTGCTCCTACTTGCAATTATTATGAGAGAGGAACTACATCTCCGCCTCTTTATGTTTCCAACACGATAGAATTGCAAGAAACAGCTTATACTATGCATTGGCCTTTACTTGGTGTGCATGAATTGTTCTTTTATGACATGCCGATGCATAGGAAGAGAGTTAGACTTTGTTGTTGCATGATATATATTACTTTGTGCTCACTACTAAATTACAAATCATTGTTAATTAAAATTGGCTTTGATATACCTTGGGATCCGGGTGGATTCATTACTTGAGCACTATATGCCTAGCTTAATGGCTTTAAAGAATGCGCTGCCAGGGAGACAACCCGGAAGTTTTAGAGAATCATTTATTTCTGTTGTGTGCTTTCATATAGTTTAAAAACAAAAAAATAAAGAGGGGAACCTAAAAACTTTTCAAAAGGGAAAGTGAAAGTGAGAGAGACAAGCATTGTTGAAGTGGGAGAGCTCCTTGAACTTTGTTCATGCTCACGGAAACTTTGTGAATCTTGATTACAGAAACTTTTCAACAAAAATAATTATCCCCTTCTATAATTCCATTGTATTATAAAAATAATGTGCCAAGGTTTTCCTTTAGGATGTTTACGATGCTTGTTGGTTTGTACGGTGCTGGACAGAAACTTTGGCTGTAGTACACGATTTTACATTTTTAACTGGAACGTCAAATGGTTCTGATTCCTTTTGCACTGTCTTGATATGCAACTTGTTTATTTTTCCTAATTGTGGTAGAATTTTTGGGGTACCATAAGTATGGTGGATGTTCAGATTGCTACAGACTGTTCTGTTTTTGATAGATTCTGTTTTTGATGCATAGTTTGCTTGTTTTGATGAATCTATCAATTTATACTAGTGGATTAAGCCATGGAAAAGCTATATTACACTAGACACAATGCAACAAAAAAATATGAATTGGTTTGCAACAGTACTTAGAGTGGTGATTTGCTTTATTATACTAACGGATCTTACCGAGTTTTCTGTTGAAGTTTTGTGTGGATGTAGTGTCTAATCGAGGATGTCTCGATATGAGGAAAAGGAAGAGAGGGATGAGCTCAAGCTTGGGGATGCCCGAGGCACCCCAAGTAAATATTCAAGGAGACTCAAGCGTCTAAGCTTGGGGATGCCCCAGAAGGCATCCCCTCTTTCTTCAACAAGTATCGGTATGTTTTCGAATTCTTTTCGTTCATGCATTATGTGCAAGTCTTGGAGCGTCTTTTGCATTTAGTTTTCATTTTCCTTTTATGAACCATGCTGGTATGAGATAGTTCTTGGTTGATTTATAGAATGCTCATTGCACTTCACTTAAATCTTTTGAGTATGGATTTATAGAATGCTTCATGCGCTTCACTTATATCATTTGAAGTCTGGATTGCCTGTTTCTCTTCACATAGAAAACCGCCATTTATAGAATGCTCTTTTGCTTCACTTATATTTGTTAGAGCATGGGCATATCTTTTGTATAAAGAATTAAACTCTCTTGCTTCACTTATATCTATTTAGAGAGATGACAGGAATTGGTCATTCACAAGGTTAGTCATAAAATCCTACATAAACTTGTAGATCGCTGAATATGATATGTTTGATTCCTTGCAATAGTTTTGCGATATAAAGATGGTGATATTAGAGTCATGCTAGTGGGTGGTTGTGGATTAGTAGAAATACTTGTGTTGAGGTTTGTGATTCCCGTAGCATGCACGTATGGTGAACCGCTTTGTGATGAAGTTGGAGCACAATTTTATTTATTGATTGTCTTCCTTATGAGTGGCGGTCGGGGATGAGTGATGGTCTTTTCCTACCAATCTATCCCCCTAGGAGCATGCGCGTAGTACTTTGTTTTCAATGGCTTGTACATTTTTGCAATAAGTATATGAGTTCTTTATGACTAATGTTGAGTCCATGGATTATACGCACTCTCACCGTTTCGTCATTGCTAGCCTCTTCGGTACCGTGCATTGCCCTTTCTCACCTCGAGAGTTGGTGCAAACTTCGCTGGTGCATCCAAACCCCATGATACGATATGCTCTATCACACATAAACCTCCTTATATCTTCCTCAAAACAGCCACCACACCTACCTATCATGGCACTTCCATAGCCATTCCGAGATATATTGCCATGCAACCTTGATCATCATCATATACATGACTTGAGAATTCATTGTCATATTGCTTTGCATGATCGTAAGATAGCTAGCATGATGTTTTCATGGCTTGTCCGTTTTTTGATGTCATTGCTATGCTAGATCATTGCACATCCCGGTATACCACCGGAAGCATTCATATAGAGTCATATCTTTGTTCTAGATATTGAGTTGTAAGTAAATAGAAGTGTGATGATCATCATTATTAGAGCATTGTCCCAGTGAGGAAAGGATGATGGAGACTATGATTCCCCCACAAGTCGGGATGAGACTCCGGACTTTATGAAAAATAAAAGAGGCCAAAGAAGCCCAAATAAAAAAAGAGAGGCCAAAGAAGCCCACCAAAAAGGAAAAAAATAATAAAGAAAAAAGAGAAGAAGAAAAAAAAGAGAGAAAAAGAGAGAAGGGGCAATGTTACTATCCTTTTACCACACTTGTGCTTCAGAGTAGCACCATGTTCTTCATAGAGAGAGTCTCCTATGCTTTCACTTTCATATACTAGTGGGAATTTTCATTACAGAACTTGGCTTGTATATTCCGATGATGGGCTTCCTCAAATGCCCGAGGTCTTCATGAGCAAGCAAGTTGGATGCACACCCACTTAGTTTTCAATTTGAGCTTTCATACATTTATAGCTCTAGTGCATCCGTTGCATGGCAATCCCTACTCACTCACATTAATATCTATTGATGGGCATCTCCATAGCCCGTTGATACGCCTAGTCGATGTGAGACTTTCTCCTTCTTTTTTTCTTCTCCACATAACCCCCACCATCGTATTCTATTCCACCTATAGTGCTATGTCCATGGCTCATGCTCATGTATTGCGTGAAAGTTGAAAAAGTTTGAGATTAATAAAGTATGAAACAATTGCTTGGCTTGTCATCGGGGTTGTGCGTGATTAAATATTTTGTGTGATGAAGATAGAGCAACAGCCAAACTATATGATTTTGTAGGGATAACTTTCTTTGGCCATGTTGTTTTGAAAAGACGTGATTGCTTTATTGGTACGCTCAAAGTATTATTGTTTTTATGTCAAATGATAGACTATTGCTTTGAATCACTCGTGTCTTAATATTCATGCCATGATTAGACATATGATCAAGATTATGCTAGGTAGCATTCCACATCAAAAATTATCTTTTTTTATCATTTACCTACTCGAGGACGAGCAGGAATTAAGCTTGGGGATGCTGATACGTCTCCGTCGTATCTATAATTTTTGATTGTTCCATGCCATATTATTCAACTTTTATATACTTTTGGCAACTTTTTATACTATTTTTTGGGACTAACATATTGATCCAGTGCCCAGTGCCAGTTCCTGTCTGTTGCATGTTTTTTGGTTCACACAAACCCAATATCAAACGGAGTCCAAATGGGATAAAAATGGACGGAGATTTTTTTGGAATATTTATGATTTTTGGTAAGTAAAATCAACGCGAAACGGTGTCCGGGGTGGCCACGAGACAGGGGGGCGCGCCCTCCCCCCTGGGCGCGCCCTAGACTCTCGTGGGCCACCCGTAAGGCGGTTGACGCTCTTCTTTTGGCGCAAGAAAGCTAATTTTATGAGAAATATCTGGGCGAAATATTCACCCCAATCAGAGTTACGGATCTCCAGATATTTAAGAAACGGTGAAGGGGTAGAATCTAAGAACGCAGAAACAGAGAGATAGATCCAATCTCGGAGGGGCTCTCGCCCCTCCCACACCATGGGAGCCAAGGACCAGAGGGGAAACCCTTCTACCATCTAGGGAGAAGGTCAAGGAAGAAGAAGAAGAAGGGGGGCTCTCTCCCCCTTGCTTCCGGTGGCGCCGGAACGCCGCCGGGGGCCATCATCATCACCACGATCTTCACCAACACCTCCGCCATCTTCACCAACATATCCATCACCTTCCCCCATCTATATTCAGTGGTCCACTCTCCCGCAACCTGCTGTACCCTCTACTTGAACATGGTGCTTTATGCTTCATATTATTATCCAATGATGTGTTGCCATCCTATGATGTCTGAGTAGATTTCTATTGTCCTATCGGTGATTGATGAATTGCTATGATTAGTTTGAGTTGCATGTTTTATTATTGGTGCTGTCCTATGGTGCCCTCCGTGTCGCGCAAGCGTGAGGGATTCCCGCTGTAGGGTGTTGCAATGCATTCATGATTCGCTTATAGTGGGTTGCGTGAGTGACTGAAACACAAACTCGAGTAAGGGGATTGTTGCGTATGGGATAAAGGGGACTTGATACTTTAATGCTATGGTTGGGTTTTACCTTAATGAATATTTAATATTTGCGGATGCTTGCTAGAGTTCCAATCATAAGTGCATATGATCCAAGTAGAGAAAGTATGTTAGCTTATGCCTCTCCCTCAAATAGAATTGCAATAGTGATTACCGGTCTAGTAACATAGTCAATTGCTTAGGGACAATTCCACAACTCCTACCACCACTTTTCCACACTCGCTATATTTACTTTATTGCATCTTTATTTAAACAGCCCCTAGCTTTATTTACGTGTTCTTTACTATCTTGCAAACCTATCCTATCACACCTACAAAGTACCTCTAGTTTCATACTTGTTCTAGGTAAAGCGAACGTCAAGCATGCGTAGAGTCGTATCAGTGGCCGATAGGACTTGAGAGAGTATTTGTTCTACCTTTAGCTCCTCGTTGGGTTCGACACTCTTACTTATTGAAAGAGGCTACAACTATCCCGTATACTTGCGGGTCATCACCTTGTAGGGCGCCGGGACTAGCATCTCCGTCAGGAGAGCATCAGCTGGGCCTTCTGGCAGCGGAGCTGGACAGTCAATCCGCTCCGCTGTCTCCACATAATCCTGACTAAATATGCACAATTACTTAAGACTCCCCCATGAATATACTGGGAAGAGCTGAATCCGGTGGTAGTAAGAAAACTCACTGGACTAGGAGGCCGCGCGGCGTGAAGTCCACGGTCCTCGGATGTGGGAGGAGGTACTTCGGAGGCCTTGAACAGCGCCTTACATGCTTCTTTATGCGTCATGCCGTAGAGCCTCCGAAGCGTCTGGTGTTCGGCCGGGACGAACTCCCACAAATTAAATGCCCACCTTTGGCACGGAAGAATCCGGCGAACGAGCATGACCAGGATCACGTTGACAAGCTTGATGTTCTTGTCCTTCATGCTCTTGATGCAGTTTTGGAGCCCGGTCAGCTCTGTAGGTTCGCCCCAGGCCAGGCCCTTCTTTTCCCAGGAGGTGAGCCGCATGGTGGTTCCGGATCGGAACTCGGGGGCTGCTGCCCAGTTGGCACCGCGCGGCTCGGTGATGTAGAACCACCCCGACTGCTGGTACGTCTCCAACGTATCTATAATTTTTGATTGCTCCATGCTACTTTATCTACTGTTTTGGACTATATTGGGCTTTATTTTCCACTTTTATATTACTTTTGGGACTAACCTATTAACCGGAGGCCCAGCCCAGAATTGTTGTTTTTTGCCTTTTTTAGTATTTCGAAGAAACAGAATATCAAACAGAGTCCAAACGGAATGAAACCTTCGGGATCGTGATTTTCCAACCGAACATGATCCAGGAGACTTGGACCCTACTCCAAGAAGCTTCCGAGGAGGTCACGAGGGTTGAGCGCGCCCCCCCTGGGCGTGCCCGCTACCTCATGGGCCCCTCGGAGCTCCACCGACGTACTCCTTCCTCCTATATATACCTAGGTATCCCCGAACGATCAGAACAGGAGCCAAAAACCTAATTCCACCGCCGCAACCTTCTGTATCCACAAGATCCCATTCTTGGGGCCTGTTCCGAAGCTCCGCCGGAGGGGGCATCCACCACGGAGGGCTTCTACATCATCATCATAGCCCCTCCGATGAAGTGTGAGTAGTTTACTTCAGACCTTCGGGTCCATAGCTAGTAGCTAGATGGCTTCTTCTCTCTTTTTGGATCTCAATACAATGTTCCCCCCTCTCTCGTGGAGATCTATTCAATGTAATCTTCTTTTTGCGGTGTGTTTGTTGAGACCGATGAATTGTGGGTTTATGATCTAGTATTATCTATGGAAAATATTTGATTCTTCTCTGAATTCTTTTATGTATGATTGAGTTATCTTTGCAAGTCTCTTTGAATTATCCTTTTGGTTTGGCCAACTAGATTGGTAGTTCTTGCAATGGGAGAAGTGCTTAGCTTTGGGTTCAATCGTGCGGTGTCCTTACTAAGTGACAGAAAGAGTTGCAAGGCATGTATTGTATTGTTGCCATCGAGGATAACAAGATGGGGTTTTTATCATATTGCATGAATTTATCCCTCTACATCATGTCATATTGCTTACGGTGTTACTCTGTTTTTACTTAATACTCTAGATGCATGCTGGATAGCGGTCGATGAGTGGAGTAATAGTAGTAGATGCAGAATCGTTTCGATCTACTTGTTTTGGACGTGATGCCTATATACATGATCATTGCCTAGATATACTCATAACTATGCTCAGTTCTGTCAATTGCTCAACAGTAATTTGTTCACCCACCGTAGAATACTTATGCTCATGAGAGAAGCCACTAGTGAAACCTATGGCCCCCGGGTCTATACTCATCATATCAATCTATATCACTTTATTTACTTGCTTTGTTTTTACTTTACCTTTACTTTTTACTTTGCATCTATCTATCAAAAATACCAAAAATATTATCTCTATTAGATCTCACTCTCGTAAGTGACCGTGAAGGGATTGACAACCCCTAATCGTTGGTTGCGAGTTGCTATCGTTTTGTGTAGGTACGAGGGACTTGTGCGTGGTCTCCTACTGGATTGATACCTTGGTTCTCAAAAACTGAGGGAAATACTTACGCTACTTTACTGTATCATCCTCTCATCTTCGGGGAAATCCAATGCAGTGCTCAAGAGGTAGCAAGAAGAATTTCTGGCGCCGTTGCCGGGGAGGCTCACGTAAGCAAGTCAACCATACCAAGTACCCATTGCAATCCCAATCTCTCGCTTTACATTATTTGCCATTTGCCTCTCGTTTTCCTCTCCCCCACTTCACCCTTGCCATTTTATTTGCCCTCTCTTTCCCAATCTCCACCTCTCTTTCCCATTTGCCTTTTTTCCGTTGCCTTTCTATTTTCTTGTGTGTTGGATTACTTGTTGCCATGGCGCAAGATAATACCAAATTGTGTGATTTCTCGAATACCAATAATAATGATTCCTTAGTACTCCGATTGCTCCTCTTAATAATGATGAGTCTTGTGAAATCAATACCGCTTTGTTGAATCTTGTTATGAAAGATCAATTCGCCGGCCTTCCTAGTGAAGATGCCGCTACTCATCTAAACAATTTTGTTGATTTGTGTGATATGCAAAATAAAAAAGATACGGATAACAATAATGTCAAATTGAAGTTATTTCCGTTTTCACTTAGAGATCGTGCTAAAGTTTGGTTTTCATCTTTGCCTAAAAATAGTATTGATTCTTGGAATAAGTGCAAAGATGCTTTTATCTCTAAGTATTTTCCTCCCGCTAAGATTATCACTCTTAGGAATGATATCATGAATTTTAAACAACTTGATCATTAGCATGTTGCCCAATCTTGGGAAAGAATGAAATTAATGCTTCGCGATTGCCCTACTCATGGTTTGAATTTATGGATGATCATACAAAATTTTTATGCCGGATTGAATTTTGCTTCTACAAATCTTTTAGATTCGGCCGCGGGAGGCACTTTTATGGAAATTACGTTAGGGGATGCTACCAAATTGCTTGATAATATTATGGCTAATTATTCTCAATGGCACACCGAAAGATCTTCTAGTAAAAAAGTGCATGCTATAGAAGAAATCAATGTTTGGAGTGAAAAGATGGATGAACTTATGAAGATGTTTGCTCCTAAAAATACTCCTCTTGATCCCAATGATATGTGTCGGTGTCAAAATCGGCGGATCTCGGGTAGGGGGTCCCGAACTGTGCGTCTAGGCGGATGGTAACAGGAGACAAGGGACACGATGTTTTTACCCAGGTTCGGGCCCTCTCGATGGAGGTAAAACCCTACTCCTGCTTGATTGATATTGATGATATGGGTAGTACAAGAGTGGATCTACCACGAGATCAAGGAGGCTAAACCCTAAAAGCTAGCCTATGGTATGATTGTTGTGTCCTACGGACTAAAACCCTCCGGTTTATATAGACACCGGAGAGGGCTAGGGTTACACAGAGTCAGTTACAATGGTAGGAGATCTGCATATCCGTATCGCCAAGCTTGCCTTCCACGCCAAGGAAAGTCCCATGCGGACATGGGACGAAGTCTTCAATCTTGTATCTTCATAGTCTTGGAGTCCGGCTGACGATGATAGTCCGGCTGTCCGGACACCCCCTAGTCCAGGACTCCCTCAGTAGCCCCCGAACTAGGCTTCAATGACGATAAGTCCAGCGTGTATATAGTCTTCGGCGTTGCAAGGCGGGTTCTCCTTTAAGTTCCATGTACCTGCCGAATAGTGTCCGGCTCTTTTGTAAACGTTGCGCTCCTTGGCTTCCACGCCCAATAATGGCCTTCTTCCACGCGTCGCACGAATGCAAAAAGCCAGGGTATCTTTTATGTTTTACCCCCTAGCTGCGCAAATAATCTGCCTATAAGAGAGGCAAGAATCCAGATCCAAATCACACCATCTTCCTTCCGCGAGTACTCATCGGAGCGCTTTCGACCAAAAATCCATTCCATCATGGACCATCGACGCGGCTCCTCCTCTCGCGCTCCCAGCCCTCTGCCAGGAGGTTGGAGGAGATGTTCTGTTCCGCACAACGAGCTAGTGACGCTCCAAGCGGAGGGATATCTTCCTCCGGCCTTTATGGTTCTGGTTCGAGCTGGGCTGGCCACCTACAAAGGTGGGAAGCAAGCGGAGGCCACCAAGTCCCAACAAAGGGGAGCGGGTATGCTTCGTCCCCTACCTGATAAGGGGCTTGGATTTCCTGTACATCCGTTCCTCCGCGGGCTTCTGGAGTTCTACGGGCTCCAGCTCCATCACCTCACGCCCGCCTCGATTCTGCATATTGCGGGCTTCGTAGCTCTTTGCGAGCTATTCCTGGGCATCGAGCCCCATTTCGCGCTGTGGAAGAGGTTATTCTGCCTCGTACCCCGCTCTCACGAGGGGTCCATATATCAAGTGGGCGGTGCCGAAATATGGTGCATCGCCGGGACTGGATATCCATCCGGAACCCCTAAGAAGGCGTCTGAAGACTGGCCTTTAGAATGGTTTTACGTAGAAGACGCTCCGCTGCCGGACCCTGTTCGGGTCGGCCTCCCGGAGTTCAGCAATGCTCCTCTGAAGAAACGCCTGAGTTGGCATCCGTGGAGCCCCCAGCTGGAGGAAGAAAAGAGCGTCCATTATTTGATGGGCCAGATAAGGTTACTGGCCCATTCTGGACTGACCATGATTGGAGTCATGGCCACATGCATTATGCGGGGGGTGCAGCCGCTGCAATACAGGGGCCACCCCATGTGGAATTTCAACGGAGAGAATGATGCCACTCGTCATGACCGCCAAGGGCCGGGATCGGCCGAAGATCTGGTCAAGATTCTGTCCGGCCTGTACAAGGGGGAGAAGGAGGACTTTCTCCAGACGAGCCCATTGAATGGGTTCTCCATGAACAACCCTCGAAGCTGGGTAAGCGGATGTTCATTTATCCGACCCAGGCTTTCAAAGTTAAGTACCTTACTTTATGGTCTTGACGCAGGATTTGCGCCGGACTGTGGAGAGCATACATAGCCCGGCTCCGCAACCCGAGGATCCAGAAAGATCCCTTGATCCGGCCTCCGAAGAGGATCCGAACATAAAGGTGGAGCTAATCGATGGGGTGTTCCATCAACTTAGCATGGACAATGCTCTAGTCGCCATTACGGCTGACTACCCCGGCCTATCTCCGGCTCCCCAGGTGATTGTGATCGAGGTCCCGACACCATTATTTCGTCCTCGCATATTTCTGACCACCGTATACAATGGTGTCTCACAGGGGTACCTTCAAGGCAGGAAGCCGAACCCGCGGTGGCTGGCCAACAAGGGTCAATCCGGCACAGCAGGTGAAAGAGGAGTGCGGCGCGGATCAAAACGTCGCCGCAACGGTATAGCCCGCGGTTGTTATTTAGGACAAAGTTCCTAGGAAGTGTTTGAATGCTCATGACTTTTGCAGGAGAAAGAGTGCCCGCCGGACTGCGGGCGTGGAGGTTGCCAACCAAGCCTCTGCCAGCCAGGCTCCAACACCTGGTCTGGAGGGGGAGGCGAGCACAAGGCGCGAGCCGGATACTCCTCCAACGGAGGATGCCGATAGACTGTCCGCCACCAGGTCTGAGGTGGAGAGCGCCATGAATCATAGGCGCCGCCGGACAGTTTTTCGTGACGCGTGCTTCTCCCCTGAGGCGTTGAATGCCTTTAACGCGGGGGACGCGCACCTCCGTGCTGCTCAAGATGGTTTGACCAGAGCCACGGAGCAGTATGTAAAGGACATACGGGTAAGAGATGTTAATAGTTGTATATGCCAGTAGCCCCCGAGACTTAAAGTAGTTAGAGTAACTGATTTAAGGATCATTTGATATGCAGGATCTTACAGAGAAGAATACCCAGTTGTCCCAGGAGCTAGAAGAGTGCAAGGCCCAACTCGAGGCTGCACTAGCTGCCGCAGGAGGAAACACAGAGACCCCTCCTGGTAACACATTATTTCAAAAAGATAATCGGTGTGCGGCGTGCGTGTAAGTCTGACAATGACATTGCAGGTGTTGCCGGACTGGATCCGGACAAGCAAGACCTATTGCGCCATCTGAAGGCCGGCGAGAGGGTGCTGACGAAGGTGCAGCAGGAAAGGAACAAACTCCAGGATGCCCATGCCCAGCTTGGAGAAGAGCTGAAAGGTGTTCGGGCCGAGCTGTCTGGCTCCGTGAAGGAGAATCAGCGGCTTCGTCGCGGCATCTATAGTAAGTGCTTGAGCGAGCTCCTTTGAAAAGAAGAGTTCGGCGAGGAAGTCAATTGACAAAAATATGTCTGTAGGTGTGCTCACAGGTCGCCCTGCGAAGGAGATGCCTGTATCAACGGGTGATCAACTTCCCGAGCTGGTGCAACTGCTCGAACGAGTTCGGCAGTCGATGAGCGGCGTCGTCCAGGCTTTATGGCCGTCCCTCTCCCTGCCTGAGGGCCTTGGAGAGCTTGCGGAGAAGCTTCAAGGAGCACGGCAGCTCTTCCGTTTATGGAAGATTTCGGCCTGCCGCCAAGGTG
This sequence comes from Triticum timopheevii, assembly GCA_963921465.1. Taxonomy (NCBI): domain Eukaryota; kingdom Viridiplantae; phylum Streptophyta; class Magnoliopsida; order Poales; family Poaceae; genus Triticum; species Triticum timopheevii. The sequence continues at coordinate 462,932,812 of OY997272.1, read as the reverse complement.
CCAGGGAGGCCTGGGCCATGGTTAAGACGCGGTACAAGAAGGCGGATCCCAACCACATGGCCGAGGTCGGACCTGTGGGGCCTGACGGGAAGGAGACCCCTGTGAGTTTAGTGTACGGCCAAGTAGAGTTGGCCGCTAAATATTCCCAACGAGACTGTAAATTAGACAGCCTGTTAGACGGGATGGAGGAGGAATACAGTCAGTCGATTTGACAATGTATTTAAAATGACATGTAAAATGCCTTCTAGCCGGATTGTAGATCGTTTGTCTTTGACGACCTTTTCGCTTCAACCTCGGGACCCTAGAGTCCGGAGTGTGTCCGAATACCTTCTCGGTTAAGAAACAACCGGGGCATGCATGGAGACCAGGCGTAGGGGTCATTAGTGCTTTATCAGACAAGTGCCCAACTAGTTATGTTATATTACATGGTTAGTAAGAAACATCTTCCAGGGAGAATAGTTCCGTTAAGGGTTCCTTTCTGTGGGAGGCATGCCCTAAAGTGCATGTCCGGACTGCGAAAAGAGCAGGAAAACATCTGGGGGCAGATAAATAAATAGGTAAAAAAAATCATCTTTCAAGTCACCGACCGAATATTCCCTTAAGAACGCTAGCTTTCGGCTTCACCCAGTCTGAGGTACACATCCGGCTGACCCGGCAGTAACAATTGCAGAGGTGCTCCCTTTACCTCCTAGCCGAACAATTGGGAACGTAGGGGTAAGCACAGGAGCCAGGCAACCCAGCTTGGCCAAAACTTAAGTCATATCGATGCATATAATGGTGAATAAAAGGTACACGTGGAAGTTTGACACATGTGCTGGGCATGAAGCCCTTATAAGTAAGCTTCTGGTAAAGAAGCCCCCAGGTATAATGAGTGCGGATAGCGCATCAATTGTGTGCGAACAATGCGCAAGTAGGCCTTTAAGGGCTCTTATGAAAAGTGGTGAGAGAAAAAAGAGAAACAAAAGACAGCTGAAGTGTAAAAATTTGGACAGGGGAAGGAGACGAACTCTTAGTCCGGCGCTAGGCGTAGAATCTTTGGAGGCGGGCTGCGTTCCATGGGTTCGGCTCGAGTCGGTTGTCCGACACATTTCGCAGACGGTACGCTCCGCCGGTCAGGACTTGATCGATAATGAAGGGGCCTTCCCATTTGGGCTTGAGCTTGTCCTTTTTCTTGTCCGGCAGGCGTAGAACTAGTTCGCCAACATTGTAAGTCTTAGCCCGTACTTCTCTGCTTTGATATCTTCGAGCCCGCTGCTGATAGAATGCAGAACGAGCCTTGGCGACGTCGCGTTCTTCCTCCAATGCGTCCAAGCTGTCCTGCCAATCCAGCTCGGCTTCCCTTTCTTCGTACATGCGCACTCGAGGTGAGTCATGAATGATGTCGCAGGGCAAAACTGCCTCTGCGCCGTATACCATAAAAATGGTGTGAATCCGGTAGTACGGTTGGGCGTTGTCCGCAACCCCCAGAGTACGGAGTCGAGCTCCTCTACCTAGTGCATGTCAGATTTCGTAAGGGACCGCACTAGTCTGGGTTTGATGCCGCTCATTATTAGACCATTTGCTTGTTCCACTTGACCGTTGGTTTGAGGATGATAGACTGAAGCGTAATCGAGCTTAATGCCCATATTTTTGCACCATAATTTAACCTCGTCGGCCGTGAAGTTCGTGCCGTTATTGGTAATGATGCTATGGGGGACACCATAACGGTGTACTACCCCGGATATGAAGTCTATCACTGGTCCGAACTCTGCCGTTTTAACTGGCTTGGCCTCTATCCATTTGGTGAATTTGTCCACCATGACCAATAGGTACGTTTGCTTGTGGGTTCCCCCTTTAAGGGGTCCGACCATGTCAAGCCCCCAGACCGCGAACAGCCAGGTAATGGGTATGGTTTTGAGGGCGGTGGGTGGCATATGGCTCTGATTAGCAAAGAGCTGACAACCGACGCACCTTTGGACTAAGTCCTGAGCATCTGCCCGGGCCGTCGGCCAATAAAATCCTGTACGGAATGCTTTGCCTACAAGGGCCCGAGCTGTGGCGTGGTGTCCGCCTAGTCCGGCGTGAATTTCAGCCAGGAGGTTTCGCCCTTCCTCTTCGGAGATACACCGTTGAAGGACTCCGGTTGTGCTTTTCTTATAGAGTTCTCCCTCGTGGACCTTGTAGGCTTTAGATCGCCGGTCTATGCAGCGGGCCTCATTTTGGTCTTCGGGAAGTTCCTGCCTGAGTAAGTAGGCTAGGAATGGCTCTGTCCACGGGGCGATTACTGCCATTATTTCGTGGGCTGAGGGTGTTATTTCATCGGCTGAATCGCTGATTATGTCAGATTGTTCTGTATTGGGTGGTGCGGCTGTCTCCGGGTTGTTATTTCCGGACTCTTCTTCCCATAGTACGGATGGCTTAAAGAGCCGTTCCAGGAAGATGTTTGGAGGGACAGCGTCGCATTTCCCGCCGATGCGTGCCAAAAAGTCGGCTGCTTGGTTATTATCTCGGGCTACGTGATGGAATTCGAGTCCTTCGAACCGAGCTCACATTGTTAGGACAGCGTTACGATAAGCTGCCATTTTCGGATCCTTGGCGTCAAAGTCTCCATTTACTTGGGATATTGCGAGGTTTGAATCCCCGCGCACCTCTAGGCGTTGAATGCCCATGGAGATTGCCATCCGGAGGCCATGTAGGAGGGCCTCGTATTCGGCTGCGTTGTTGGAGTCCGTGTACATTATCTGAAGTACGTATTGGACTGTGTCCCCGGTTGGGGGCGTCAATACGACGCCAGCCCCCAAGCCGGCCAACATTTTGGAGCGAAATGCATAATCCAATTGGAGTATGCGTCGTACTCTTTAGGGAGTTCGGCTTCAGTCCATTCGGCGACAAAGTCAGCCAAGACTTGCGACTTTATAGCTGGCCGAGGTTTATAAGTTATATCGAATGGTAAGAGCTCAATGGCCCATTTTGCAATCCTGCCCGTTGCGTCGCGGTTGTTTATAATGTCGTTGAGGGGCACTTCGGAGGCCACTGTTATCGAACACTCTTGAAAGTAGTGTCGGAGCTTCCGGGATGCCATGAACACCGCATAGGCTATCTTTTGATAGTGCGGGTAATGAGACTTGCAGGGAGTTAAGACAGTGGATACGTAGTACACTGGTTTTTGAAGAGGGAATTTGTGCCCTTCTGTTTCTCATTCGACGACGAGTACCGCGCTTACAACTTGATGTGTTGCCGCGATGTATAACAACATTGGTTCGCCCAGGTTAGGCGCAGCCAGGACCGGATTTGTTGCCAATATGGCTTTGATTTCTTCGAGTCCGGCCGTGGCAGTATCCGTCCACTCGAAGTGTTCGGTGCGCCTGAGGAGGCGATAGAGGGGCAATGCCTTTTCTCCCAAACGGGAGATAAAGCGGCTTAGGGCCGCCACACATCCGGTCAATTTTTGTATTTGTTTGAGGTCTTTTGGAATATCTAGCTGTGACAGAGTTCGGATCTTGGCTGGGTTTGCTTCAATTCCTCTACCGGATACAATGAAGCCCAGGAGCTTTCCAGCTGGTACGCCGAAAACGCATTTTTCCGCATTCAGCTTGATGTCATATGCTCGGAGGTTGTCGAATGTTATCCTCAAATCGTCTACTAGAGTCTCGACGTGTTTGGTTTTGACGACTACGTCGTCTACGTATGCTTCTACTGTTTTGCCGATCTGGGTAGCCAGACATGTCTGAATCATGTGCTGATATGTTGCGCCAGCGTTTTTGAGTCCGAAGGGCATCGTGTTGAAGCAGAATGGTCCATATGGAGTAATGAATGCCGTTGCGGCTTGGTCCGCTTCCGCCATCTTGATTTGATGGTAGCCGGAATATGCGTCAAGGAAGCACAATGAATCGTGCCCTGCAGTAGCATCGATTATTTGGTCAATGCGGGGGAGGGGGAAGGGATCCTTTGGGCAGGCCTTGTTGAGGTCTTTAAAATCGACACATAGGCGCCAGGATTTGTCCTTCTTTGGTACCATTACCAGGTTTGCTAGCCAGTCCGGATGTTTGATGTCTCTGATGAATCCGGCTTCCAGTAGTTTGGCTAGCTCTTCTCCCATTGCCTGTCTTTTGGGTTCGGAAAATCGCCGAAGAGCCTGTTTGACTGGCTTGAATCCTTTTAGGATGTTTAGGCTGTGTTCTGCTAATCTGCGTGGGATTCCTGGAATATCTGAAGGGTGCCAGGCGAAGATGTCCCAATTTTCCCGAAGGAATTCTCGTAGTGCGGCATCTACATCAGGGTTCAACTGTGCCCCGATGGAGGCCGTCTTTGTTGGGTCCGTTGGGTGGACCTGGAATTTGACTATTTCATCCGCTGGTTTGAAAGAGGTGGACTTGGATCTCTTATCGAGTATCACATCGTCCCTATTCACCATAGAGCGCAGCGCTATGAGTTCTTCTGCCGCTAGGGCTTCGGATAGTGCCTCCAGGGCTAATGCGGTTGTCTTGTTTTCGGCGCGGAGTGCTATATCCGGATCACTAGCGAGAGTGACTGTTCCGCCGGGCCCGGGCATCTTAAGCTTCATGTACCCGTAATGGGGTATGGCTTGAAAAACTGTGAATGCCTCCCGTCCTAATATAGCGTGATATCCGCTGCTGAACGGGGCCACTTGGAACGTGACCTCTTCGGACCTGTAATTGTCCGGCGAGCCGAACACCACATCAAGTGTGATTTTTCCTGTGCAGCATGCTTCCCGGCTAGGGATTATTCCCCTAAAGTTTGTGCTGCTTCGCTCAATGCGGCTCCAGTCTATTTCCATTTTTTGAAGAGTTTCCTCGTAGATGAGGTTTAGTCCGCTGCCGCCATCCATGAGTACCTTGGTAAGACGAAAGCCGTCCACTATTGGACTGAGGACCAATGCGGCTGGTGCTCGGGCTGTTCGGAATTTAGGTTTGTCGCTGGCGTTGAAGGTGATCGCCGTGTCGCTCCATGGATTTGTCGTTGCTACTTGGTAGACTTCGGCGAGGCTGCGGATTGTTCGTTTTCGCACATTATTTTATGCGAAAGTCTTGAAGACTGTTGACACCGTACTGGTACTGTTGGAGTGGTTTTCCAGGGCTAGAAGCTCCTCGCCACTTTTGGCCACCTGCCGCAATATCCAACATGCTCGAAGGCTATGTGTTGGGGTGGCGCCTTCTGTACTGTGAATTTTACAGGGTCCACTGAACCATCCCTCCAGTACGGTTCCTTGCCCTTTATGGGGTTTTTGCTTTTTGGTTTTTGTACCTGGTGCCTGAGTGTGCTGCACCCTTTTGTTACGGACTAGGGTTGTATTCGGGGCCGGATTGTCCCAAAACTTAGTTTCGGTTTTCCGGAAACTCTCCATCGCGCAGTACTTTCGTACTATGGACGCCAGGTCGGCGAAGCGTGTAATTTCGCGGTGACTGACGGCGTTCAAGATTCCCTCGTCCGTGCAATTATTGCAGAAAATTGAAATTGCGCTTTCCTCTCGGCAGTCCTTTATCCTGTCCATAACCAGGAGGAATCTGGCCCAGTAATGATGTACTGTTTCAGCGGGCTCTTGCCGGATTTGAGAGAGATCGCGTATGTCTGGGTGGGTGGGTGGAATTAAGTCCGGAATCCTACCCATCCCGAGGCTCAAGGGCCGAGGAGTTTTCGAATTCGGAAGCTTGGATCGTTGGACGTTGTCCAACGAGTCCGGTCTGATGCCTGACTTTAGGTTCAGTGCTTGATCGAAGTCCGTCCCCCCGCGGGAATCCGGCATGGAGGGTTCGGAAGCCCGGACATGACTAGTTTTCAATATAGGAGAAGAGTCGCCGCGTTGTTCCTCTACCACCGCAACATGGTGGGTAACCTGGGGAGAGTTAATCTATCTCAGATCGGTTTTAAGCCCAATCTGATTATAGTCTGTAGCGACTCCCAGGGCGGCGATGCGATCCAAGAGGTCGTTTATGGATGAGAGCTCTATTGGATCCAGCTGCTCGGCGAATTCCGAGCTGACGCGAAGATTACTTTTGATGACCTGAGAGGCCATCGTCGAAGTGGTGGCCGAACAGGAGGTCATGAGAAAACCACCCAACCGGATAGTTTGGCCGGCGGCCAAGGCTCCTTTGGCGAAGGTACCTTCTTTGAAGACGGGAAGAGGCGTCCTTCCTATCGGTGACAGCACAGAGGAACTCTCAATAAAAGCACCAATGTCGGTGTCAAAACCGGCGGATCTCAGGTAGGGGGTCCCGAACTGTGCGTCTAGGCGGATGGTAACAGGAGACAAGGGACACGATGTTTTTACCCAGGTTCGGGCCCTCTCGATGGAGGTAAAACCCTACTCCTGCTTGATTGATATTGATGATATGGGTAGTACAAGAGTGGATCTACCACGAGATCAAGGAGGCTAAACCCTAAAAGCTAGCCTATGGTATGATTGTTGTGTCCTACGGACTAAAACCCTCCAGTTTATATAGACACCGGAGAGGGCTAGGGTTACACAGAGTCGGTTACAATGGTAGGAGATCTGCATATCCGTATCGCCAAGCTTGCCTTCCACGCCAAGGAAAGTCCCATCCGGACACGGGACGAAGTCTTCAATCTTGTATCCTCATAGTCTTGGAGTCCAGCTGACGATGATAGTCCGGCTGTCCGGACACCCCCTAGTCCAGGACTCCCTCAATATGCCTTTATGTAGTTTGCTTGAGAATAATAATGAATCTATGGATGTGAATTTTGTTGGTAGGAATAGTTTTGGAAACAACGCTTATAGAGGGAATTTTAATCCTAGGCCTTATCTTAGCAATCCTTCTAATAATTATGGAAATTCCTACAATAACTCTTATGGAAATTTTAATAAGATGCCCTCTGAATTTGAGAGTAGTGTTAAAGAGTTTATGAATTCACAAAAGAATTTTAATTCTTTGCTTGAAGAGAAATTGCTTAAAGTTGATGATTGGCTAGGAACGTTGATAGAATTTCTCTTGAAATTGATTCTTTAAAGCTTAGATCTATTCCTCCTAAGCATGATATCAATGAGTCTCTCAAAGCCATGAGAATTTCCATTGATGAGTGCAAGGAAAGAACCACTAGGATGCGTGCTTCCAAAGATGCCTTTATTAAAGTGTGTTCTTCCAATCCCTATGAAAATCAAGATGAAGATCTAAAAGTTATTGATGTGTCCCCCATTAAATCTTTGTTTTGCAATATGAATCTTGATGAATCTGAAGATTATCTTCCTTTACCTAGAAGGCGTTCTAAGAATTAGGAGTTTCTAGATCTTGATGATGAAATTGATGAAAGTGGGATTGAAATAAATAAAAACCGTGATGTTGCTAAACCCACTATTTTGGATCTCAAGGAATTTAATTATGAAAATTGCTCTTTGATTGGTTGTATTTCCTTGTTGCAATCCGTGCTAGAATCTCCTCATGCTTATAGTCAAAATAAAGCCTTTACCGAACACATTGTTGATGCCTTGATGCAATCTTATGAAGAAAAACTTGAGTTGAAAGTTTCTATTCTGAGAAAACTCTATGATGAGTGGGAACCTACTATTAAAATTAAAATTAAAGACTTTGAGTTTCATGCTTTGTGTGATTTGGGTGCTAGTGTCTCTACTATCCCCAAAACTTTATGTGATTTGCTAGATTTCTGTGATTTTGATGATTGCTCTCTAAACTTGCATCTTGCGGATTCCACTATTAAAAAACCTATGGGAAGAATTAATGATGTTCTTATTGTTGCAAATAGGAATTATGTGCCCGTAGATTTTATCGTTCTTGATATGGACTAGGTAACTTCCCATGCGTTGCCACGGGAAAATAAAGAACTTGTGAAAGCAAATAACCAGCTATCAGAAAATGTCCATCACCACATATTCTTGTTTGCAGACATTTACCATTTCAACCTCCCTTTTTCTCCATCAGCCAAATTTTATTTGTTATAATTACATGCAACTCATAAAAATATTCTTCGTGTTACATTGATCAAGGGGTGCTTCTGCTTTTCGATACATAACTGATGATGTGTAATAATCAGAAAGATAACAATCAATCAATCTTCCGCGGACCTTTGAGAAGTTTGTGAGAACTGGATCCATATAACCATGGTTTGTTCTCTTGACGGGAGAGCTCAGATAGTGTCTCTTGACGTTTGTTCTCTCCATGACCCAACTGTATTATTACATGTCTAGATTGTATCTTTGGTTTGGGAGAGCCCAGAAAGTGTATACTACGGGCAAAAAAATGGGAGTATAAATATATACATAATACATATTGCTAGTCTTCCCAGGATATTTGGAACAAATTTCCAACCTGACTAAGAGTACAACCAGACTCTCAGAATGATGAGCCCCTTCTAGCTTGCAATTGATTTACATTTTCTGCAGCACGAATAAAATATAAAGATTAATCAGTGTGTATTGAGCGCCTGATTTTCATGAGAAATATGGCAAATATATTCATTGGATGACCCTAACAGAGAGAAAGAGGAACATTGCAGCAATGAAGATAAAGCAATATAGCAGTACATAACTGCATCATGCACGCTAGCTCCCCATCAGGGCATTGCCTGTAGAAGATCCTTGTAACTATACCACGGAAAATGTATGTCAAATATGGCAATTAAGTAGACAAGAAAATTAACTGAAAATTATAAATAGAAAAGCATTTGCAAATTTTGAGAGAATTTAACTGACCAAGCCTCGCAACATCACTGTTGACCTTTGTTGCGCCGTTCGTTGCCTCCTTCTAGCAGTTGACGCTTGGCTGGTCCTTCCCGTCCTCCGGTGGCTCGGTTGATGAAAAAGGCTCGACGATGGTTCTATGCCGGGATGGAATAGGGCATGAGGCTGAGTCCGCCCGTCCAATATTGAAGCTGTGGAAGACGCTCGTGGGGAGGGTTCGACAGTGCTGCTCGGGGCGACGACGTTGGGAAAAGGGCTCGGCGGCGGTAGTCAATGTAGCTGCACAGAGACGACGTGGGTCTAGGCTTCATGTGTTCTCCATTGCTGGCGCAGACATGAGGCGAGTACTGCCAGCACCGCGATCTTCCATGTCACGGTGCTCCGGCCTTTTCTCGTCGAGGAGGATGGTGGCCTCATAGCGCGGTCTGTGCGGAATCCCAGTAGCAGCGTAGGTAAGATATTGCGTACAAGATATTCAGATAATAAGAGGAAATCAGGAAAGGAAGGAGGATATTTTTATGGGCTGTAAAAATTAATACATATTAGAAAAGGAAACAACGATAAGGAAGAGAAGAATGCAATCTGTGATTTGACGTGAATTGATTGCATAAGGAAGAGAAGAATACGGGAATTTATTGCTGTTACCAAAGATTGATCCTGGTTTTTGTCCGGCCAGATGAAAACCGATCTTAAATAGAAAACCGGGAAGAGGAGGAAAAGCGACGAAGGGGTGGGGATATCGTAAGGGGGGGAGGACGAAGGGATGGACGACGTAAGAGGGGAGACGGAACGTTATGTTTCTTTTAGGTAGTAGAGATTGCAATCCTTCATGTCCTATTATTCTTGGTAGACCTTTCCTTAGAACGATTGGTGCAATTATTGATATGAAGGAAGGGAATATTAGATTCCAATTTCCCTTAAAGAAGGGTATGGAACACTTCCGAGGAAAGAAAATAAAATTACCATATGAATCTATCATGAGAGCCACTTATGGATTGCCTACCAAAGATGGCAATACCTAGATCTATTCTTGCTTTTATGCCTAGCTAAGGGCGTTAAACGATAGCGCTTGTTGGGAGGCAACCCAATTTTATTTTGTGTTTTTTGTTTTTGATTCTGTTTAGGAATAAATAATACATATACCTTTTGTTTGGATGTGGTTTTATGTTTTAATTAGTGTTTGTGCCAAGTAGGACCTATAGGATAACCTACGATGATAGTTGATTTGGTTCTGCTGAAAAACAGAAAGTTTGCGCGCACGAATTTAGTTATGATAAATCACAGGAACGTGCTTTTTCGTTTATTCTTTTTGCTTCTGATCAATAAACAAATTGTACAGGACTTCCTATTTTGGTAGAATTTTTAGAGTTCCAGAAGTTTGTGTTAGTTACAGATTGCTACAGACTGTTCTGTTTTTGACAGATTCTGTTTTTCGTGTGTTGTTTGCTTATTTCAATGCATCTATGGCTAGTAATTCAGTCTATGAACCATAAGGAAGTTGGAATACAGTAGGTTTAACACCAATATAAATAAAGAATGAGTTCATTACAGTACCTTAAAGTAGTCTTTTGTTTTCTTTCTCTAACGGAGCTCACGAGATTTCTGTTGAGTTTTGTGTTGTGAAGTTTTCAAGTTTTGGGTGAATTCTTTTGATGGATTATGGAATAAGGAGTGGCAAGAGCCTAAGCTTGGGGATGCCCATGGCACCCCCAAGATAATCCAAGGACACCAAAAAGTCAAAGCTTGGGGATTCCCCGTAAGGCATCCCCTCTTTCGTCCACTTCCATCGGTAATTTACTTGGAGCTATATTTTTATTCACCAACATGATATGTGTTTTGCTTGGAGCGTCTTGTATTATTTGTGTCTTTGCTTGTTGGTCTACCACAATCATCCTTGCTGTACACATCTTTTGAGAGAGCCATACATGAATTGGAATTTGTTAGAATACTCTATGTGCTTCACTTATATCTTTTGAGCTTGATAGTTTTGCTCATAGTGCTTCACTTATATCTTTTGAGCGTGATAATTTTTGCTCTAGTACTTCACTTAGATCTTTTAGAGAAAGGTGGTGGATTTGTTTTAAAGAAACTATTTGATCTCTCATGCTTCACTAAGATTATTTTGAGAGTCTTTAATAGCATGGTAATTCGCTTAATGTTAATATACTTGGTGTTCAAGATATGTGAAACTTTCTTTTGAGTACGTTGAATACTAAGATAAGTTTGATGCTTGATAATTGTTTTGAGATATGAAGATGGTGATATTTGAGTCATGCTAGTTAAAGTAGTTGTGAATTCAAAGAATACTTGTGTTAAAGTTTGTGATTCCCGTAGCATGCACGTATGGTGAACCGTTATGTGATGAACTCGGAGCATGATTTATTTATTGATTGTCTTCCTTATGAGTGGTGGTCAGGGACGAGCGATGGCCTTTTCCTACCAATCTATCCCCCTAGGAGCATGCGCGTAATACTTTGCTTTGATAACTTCTAGCTTTTTGCAATAAGTATATGAGTTCTTTATGACTAATGTTGAGTCCATGGATTATACGCACTTTTTCCCATCCTTCCACCTTTGCTAGTCTCTCTAATACCGTGCACTTTTCGCCGGTATCATACACCCACCATATACCTTCCTCAGAACATCCACCATACCTACCTATCATGGCATTTCCATAGCCATTCCGAGATATATTGCCATGTAACTTTCCACCGTTCCGTTTATTATGACAAGCTCCATCATTGTCATATTGCTAGCATGATCATGTAGTTGACATTGTATTTGTGGCAAAGCCACCGTTCATAATTCTTTCATACATGTCACTCATGATTCATTGCATATCCCGGTACACCACCAAAAGGCATTCATATAGAGTCATACTTTGTTCTAAGTATCTAGTTGTAATTGTTGAGTTGTAAGAAAAATAAAAGTGTGATGATCATCATTATTAGAGCATTGTCTAGTGAGGAAAGGATGATGGAGACTATGATTCCCCCATAAGTCGGGATGAGACTCCGGACTTAAAAAAAAAGAGGCCATAAAAAAAGAGAAGAGAAAGGCCCAAATAAAAAAAATAAGAGAAAAAGAGAGAAGGGACAATGCTACTATCCTTTTACCACACTTGTGCTTCAAAGTAGCACCAAGATCTTCATGATAGAGAGTCTCTCATTTTGTCACTTTCATATACTAGTGGGAATTTTTCATTATAGAACTTGGCTTGTATATTCCAATGATGGGCTTCCTCAAAATGCCCTAGGTCTTCGTGAGCAAGCAAGTTGATGCACACCCACTTAGTTTCTTTTATAGAGCTTTCATATACTTATAGCTCTAGTGCATCCGTTGCATGGCAATCCCTACTCACTCACATTGATATCTATTGATGGGCATCTCCATAGCCCGTTGATACGCCTAGTTGATGTGAGACTATCTTCCCTCTTTTTGTCTTCTCCACAACCACCCTTCTATTCCACCTATAGTGCTATATCCATGGCTCACGCTCATGTATTGCGTGAAGATTGAAAAAGTTTTGAGAATGTCATAAGTATGAAACAATTGCTTGGCTTATCATCGTGGTTGTGCATGATTTAAATATTTTGTGTGGGGAAGATGGAGCATAGCCAGACTATATGAATTTGTAGGGATAACTTTCTTTTGCCATGTTATTTTGAGAAGACATGATTGCTTTGATTAGTATGCTTGAAGTATTATTATTTTTGTGTCAATATGAACTTTGTCTTGAATCTTTCGGATCTGAATATTCATATCACAATTAAGAAGATTTACATTGAAATTATGCCAAAGTATCACTCCGCATCAAAAATTCTTTTTTATCGTTTACCTACTCGAGGACGAGCAGGAATTAAGCTTGGGGATGCCTGATATGTCTCCAACGTATCTATAATTTTTGATTGCTCCATGCTACTTTATCTGCTGTTTTGGACTATATTGGGCTTTATTTTCCACTTTTATATTACTTTTGGGACTAACCTATTAACCGGAGGCCCAGCCCAGAATTGCTGTTTTTTGCCTTTTTCAGTATTTCGAAGAAACAGAATATCAAACAGAGTCCAAACGGAATGAAACCTTCGGGATCGTGATTTTCCAACCGAACGTGATCCAGGAGACTTGGACCCTACTCCAAGAAGCTTCCGAGGAGGTCACGAGGCGCGCCCCCTACCTCGTGGGCCCCTCGGAGCTCCACCGACGTACTCCTTCCTCCTATATATACCTATGTATCCCCGAACGATCAGAACAGGAGCTAAAAACCTAATTCCACCTCCGCAACCTTCTGTATCCACGAGATCCCATCTTGGGGCCTGTTCCGGAGCTCCGACGGAGGGGGCATCCACCACGGAGGGCTTCTACATCATCACCATAGCCCCTCCGATGAAGTGTGAGTAGTTTACTTCAGACCTTCGGGTCCATAGCTAGTAGCTAGATGGCTTCTTCTCTCTTTTTGGATCTCAATACAATGTTCTCCCCCTCTCTCGTGGAGATCTATTCGATGTAATCTTCTTTTTGCGGTGTGTTTGTTGAGACCGATGAATTGTGGGTTTATGATCCAGTATTATCTATGGAAAATATTTGATTCTTCTCTGAATTCTTTTATGTATGATTGAGTTATCTTTGCAAGTTTCTTTGAATTATCTTTTTGGTTTGGCCAACTAGATTGGTAGTTCTTGCAATGGGAGAAGTGCTTAGCTTTGGGTTCAATCTTGCGGTGTCCTTACTCAGTGACAGAAAGAGTTGCAAGGCACATATTGTATTGTTGCCATCGAGGATAACAAGATGGGGTTTTTATCATATTGCATGAATTTATCCCTCTACATCATGTCATCTTGCTTACGGCGTTACTCTGTTTTTACTTAATACTCTAGATGCATGCTGTATAGCGGTCGATGAGTGGAGTAATAGTAGTAGATGCAGAATCGTTTCGATCTACTTGTTTTGGACGTGATGCCTATATACATGATCATTGCCTAGATATACTCATAACTATGCTCAATTCTGTCAATTGCTCAACAGTAATTTGTTCACCCACCGTAGAATACTTATGCTCTTGAGAGAAGCCACTAGTGAAACCTATGGCCCCCGGGTCTATTCTCATCATATCAATCTATATCACTTTATTTACTTGCTTTGTTTTCACTTTACCTTTACTTTTTACTTTGCATCTATCTATCAAAAATACCAAAAATATTATCTCTATTAGATCTCACTCTCGTAAGTGACCGTGAAGGGATTGACAACCCCTAAGCGTTGGTTGCGAGTTGCTATCGTTTTGTGTAGGTACGAGGGACTTGTGCGTGGTCTCCTACTGGATTTATACCTTGGTTCTAAAAAACTGAGGGAAATACTTACGCTACTTTACTGCATCATCCTCTCCTCTTCGGGGAAATCCAACGCAGTGCTCAAGAGGTAGCAACTGCCACCCTTTCACGGTCTCTGCAAAGGAGCCATCGAGCCAGGTGACGTTAGGCATCTTGCCCACCATGGCCCCTCCGCACTCCGCTTGCTGGCCGCTCACGATCTTCGGCTTCACACAGAAGATTTGTAGCCACAAGACAAAGTGAGGCTTGATGCGGAGGAAGGCCTCGCACATGACGATAAACGTCGAGATGTTGAGGATGAAATTTGGGGCTAGATCATGGAAATCTAGCCCGTAGTAGAACATGAGCCCGCGAACGAAGGGATGAAGTGGAAATCCCAGTCCACGGACGAAGTGGGTGACGAACACGACCCTCTCGTGAGGTTTCGGGGTTGGAATGGCCTGCCCTTTGTCCGGTAGCCGGTGCGCGATGTCTGCAGCCAAGTATCCGGCCGCCCGAAGATTCGTGATATGCTTCTCTTTCATGGTGGAGGCCACCCACTTGCCTCCTGCTCCGGACATGTTCAGCTGTGCGGAGAAGACTTGGGCTAGGGCTCTGGAGCTCGGGGGGGGGGGGGGGGGGGCAAGAGTGGTCAAAGGAGGAAGAAGGCGTGGGCAAAAATGGGGAACTCTTATCCCTTTATAGAGGCGACGAAAGCGGTGCGCCTCCCCACTCGCCCGTTGAGAATCGCTTACTTCCCAAGTGCCACGATTGATGGCGTGGTGGGATTACCCATACTCGTATTGATGAGAATCCCGTGATAAGGGGACACGATCTCTGCTTTGACAAGACGTGTCAAGGAAACCGCCTCGCGTTATGCGCTGTGGCTGGTTGTGGGAAAATGGTTCGAATAATGACCCGACCGTAATGACATGTCACATCATCTAAAAAGTTGTCAGCTGAAATATCATTCTCTCTACGGTGGTATGTGAAGATCATTTTGCAGATCCGGACATGGTTTATGTGTCCGATGATTACCTTGGAGTATTCGGAGACGGAACCCGCCTTGTAATGCCGAAGACAAAACTGCGCACCGGACTCATCGTCATTCAAGCCTGGTTCAGGGGCTACTGAGGGAGTCATGGATTAGGGGGTATCCAGACAGCCGGACTATATACTTTGTCCGGACTATTGGAGCGTGAAGATACAAGACTCAAGACTCCGTCCCGTGTCCGGATGGGACTCTCCTTTGCGTGGAAGACAAGCTTGGCGATTCGGATATTGTATTTCCTTCCTTGTAACCGACTTCGTGCAAACACTAGCCCTCTCCGGTGTCTATATAAACCGGAGAGGTTGGTCCTTAGAAGGCCGATCACAATTACAATCATAATCATCATAGGTTAGCTTCTAGGGTTTAGCCTCTACGATCTCGTGGTAGATCTACTCTTGTACTACTCATATCGTCAATATTAATCAAGCAGGAAGTAGGGTTTTACCTCCATCGAGAGGGCCCGAACCTGGGTAAACATTGTGTCCATTGCTTCCTGTTACCATCAGCCTAAGACGCACAGATCAGGACCCCCTACCCGATATCCGCCGGTTTTGCACTGATAGTGGCCGCCCAAAGGGCCCACGAGATAGGGGGCGCACCCAGAGGGGGTGGGCACGCCCTCCTGTCTCGTGGCCGCCTCGGCTACTTCTTGACTTGCACTCCAGGTCCTCTGGATCACGTTCGTTCCAAAAATCACGCTCCCGAAGGTTTCATTCTGTTTGGACTCGGTTTGATATTCCTTTTCTTCAAAATACTGAAATAGCCAAAAAATAGCAATACGAGCTGGGCCTCTGGTTAGTAGGTTAGTCCCAAAAATGATATAAATGTGTAAAATAAAGCCCATAAACATCCAAAATGGGTAATATAATAGCATGGAATAATCAAAAATTATAGATACGTTGGAGATGTATCAAGCATCCCCAAGCTTAATTCCGGCTCGTCCTCGAGTAGGTAAATGATAAAAACAGAATTTTTGATGTGGAATGCTACCTAGCACATTTCTCAATGTAATTTTCTTTATTGTGGCATGAATGTTCAGATCCAAATGATTCAAGATAAAAGCTTATAAAACATAAAAATAATAATGCTTCAAAGCATACTAACAAATAATCATGTCCTATCAAAATAGCATAGCCAAAGAAAGCTTATCCCTACAAAATCATATAGTTAGGCCATGCTTCATTTCTGTTACACAAAATACTCCCATCATGCACAACCCCGATGTTGAGCCGAGCAATTGTTTCATACTTTTTAACGCGCTTCAGCTTTTTTCAACTCTTACGCAATACATGAGCGTAAGCCATGGACATAGCACTAAGGTGGTAAAAGATGGTGGTTGTGAGGACAAAAAGAGGAAGGAGATAGTCTCACATCAACTAGGCGTATCAATGGGCTATGGAGATGCCCATCAATAGATATCAATGTGGGTGAGTAGGGATTGCCATGCAACGGATGCACTAGAGCTATAAATATATGAAAGCTCAACAAAAGAAACTAAGTGGGTGTGCATCCAACTCGCTTGCTCATGAAGACCTAGGGCATTTTGAGGAAGCCCATCATTGGAATATACAAGCCAAGTTCTATAATGAAAAATTCCCACTTAGTATATGAAAGTGTCAACATATGAGACTCTCTATCATGAAGATCATGCTGCTACTTTGAAGCACAAGTGTGGAAAAAGATAGGAGCATTGTCCCTTCTCTCTTTTTCTCTCATTTTATTTTTTTTCTTTTCTTTGGCCTTCTCTTTTTTTTGGCCTTTCTCTTTTTTCTTCTTCTTTTTTTCTTTTCTTTTTGTAAAGTCCGAAGTCTCATCCCGACTTGTGGGGGAATTATAGTCTTCATCATCCTTTCCTCACTGAGACAATGCTCTAATAATGAAGATCATCACACTTTTATTGATTTATAACTCAAGAATTACAACTCAAAGCTAGAACAAGATATGACTCTATATGAATGCCTCTGGCGGTGTACCGGGATATGCAATGAATCAAGAGCGACATGTATGAAAATTATGAAGGTGGCTTTGCCACGAATACGATGTCAACTACATGATCATGCAAAGAGCAATATGACAATAATGGAACGTGTCATAATAAACGGAACGGTGGAAAGTTGCATGGCAATATATCTCGAAATGGCTATGGAAATGTCATAATAGGTAGGTATGGTGGCTGTTTTGAGGAAGGTAAATAAAGGGTTCATGATACCGGTGAAAGTTGCGCGGTAATAATAGAGGCTAGCAAAGTGGAAGGGTGAGTGTGCGTATATTCATGGACTCACATTAGTCATAAAGAACTCATATACTTATTGCAAAAGTCTACTTAGCCCTCGAAGCAAAGTACTACTACGCATGCCCCAAGAGGGATAGATTGGTAGGAAAAGACTATCGCTCGTCCCCGACTGTCACTCATAAGGAAGACAATCAAAAAAGCACCTCATGCAACAAATTTGCCACACAACTTTTACCATACGTGCATGCTACGGGACTTGCCAACTTCAACAAAAGTATTTCTCAGTTTCATAATTACCCACTAGAATGACCCTAACATTACTACCTTTATATCTCAAAACAATCATCAAGCATCAAATTAATCATAGCATCCAATTCACTTCCTGTGATAGTTTTTATTATACCCAACTTGGATGCTCATCATTCTAGGACCAAATTTGTAACCATACCAAATACCATGCTGCTCTAAAAGACTCTCAAAAAGATATAAGTGAAGCATGAGAGACTAGCAATTTCTTCAAAATTAATCCACCGCCGTGCTCTAAAAGATATAAGTGAAACACTAGAGCAAAAACTATCAAGCTCAAAAGATATAAGTGAAGCACATAGAGTATTCTAGCAAATTCTAATCAAGTGGGCTTCTCCCAAAAGGTGTGTACAGCAATAATTATTGTGGTAAACTAAAAAGCAAGACTAATATAATACATGACGCTCCAGGCAAAACACATATCATGTGGCGAATAAAAATATAGCTCCAAGTAAAGTTACCAATGAACAAAGACGAAAGAGGGGATGCCTTCCCGAGGCATCCCCAAGCTTAGGCTTTTGGCTATCCTTGAATACCTTGGGGTGCCATGGGCATCCCCAAGCTTAGGCTCTTGCCACTCCTTATTCCATAGTCCATAAAAGCTTTACCCAAAACTTGAAAACTTCACAACACAAAACTCAACAGGAAATCTTATAAGCTCCGTTAGTGAAAGAAAAAATAACCACCACATAAGGTACTGTAATGAACTCATTCTTTATTTATTTTGGTGTTAAACCTACTTTATTCCAACTTCTCTATGGTTTATAAACTATTTTACTAGCCATAGATGCATCAAAATAAGCAAACAACACACGAAAGGCAGAATCTGTCAAAAACACAACAGTCTGTAGCAATATGTAACTAACGCAAACTTATAGAACTCTAAAAATCCTACAAAAATAGGAAGTCCTGGACAATTTGTCTATTGATCATCAGCAAAAAGAATCAACGCAAAAGCACGTTTCTGTGATTTAACAAAACTAAATTCGTGCGTGCAAAGTTTCTGTTTTTCAGCAGAATCAAATCAACTATCATCATAGGTTATCCTATAGGTTCTACTTGGCACAAACACTAATTAAAAGATAAAAACACATATAAACAGAAGGTAGATGCAAAATTTATTACCTAACAGGAACAAAAACAAAAAACACAAAGAAAAATTGGGTTACCTCCCAACTAGCGCTATTGTTTAACGCCCTAGCTAGGCATAAAAGCGAAGATAGATCTAAGTAGTGCCATCTTCGGCACTAAATTCATAAGTAGCTCGCATGATAGATTCATAAGGTAATTTTACTTTATTTCTTGTAAAGTGCTCCATGCCTTTCCTTAATGGAAATTGGAATCTAATAATCCCTTCCTTCATATCAATAATCGCACCAATCGTTCTAAGGAAAGGTCTACCAAGAATAATAGGGCAAGAAAGGTTGCAATCTATATCAAGAACAATAAAATCTATGGGCACCAAATTTATATTTGCAACAATGAGAACATCATTGATCGTTCCCATTGGCTTTTTAATGGTGGAATCCGCAAGGTGCAATTTTAAAGAGCAATCATCAAGATCATGGAAACCTAGAATATCACATAAAGTTTTCGGAATCGTGGAAACACTAGCACCCAAATCACACAAAGCAAAACACTCATGATCTTTATTTTAATCTTTATAGTAGGTTCCCACTCATCATTAAGTTTTCTAGGTATAGAAACTTCCAAATTAAGTTTTTCATCATAAGATTGCATCAAGGCATCAACGATATGTTTGGTAAAAGCTTTATTTTGACTATAAGCATGAGGAGAATTAACAACGGATTGCAACAAGGAAATACAACCTTCTAAAGAACAATTATCATAATCAAATTCATTGAAATCCGAGATAGTGGGTTCAATACTATTTAAAGTCATGACCTCTCCAATCCCACTTTTACCAAATTTAGCTTCAAGATCTAAAAACTCCGAATTCTTGGGACGCCTTCTAAATAAAGTTGACTCATCTCCAGTCCCATAATTATCAAGATTCATATTGCAAAACAAAGATCTAAAAGGGGACGCATCAATAACTTTAAGATCTTCATCATTATTTTCATCCAACTTTTCTGGTTTGGCGGCCATCTTATTGACTAAGGTGGATTGCTTATCAGAAATTTTGGCTATAGCATTTTCAAGCCGGGTAATTTGAGAGTTCACACCATAAAATTCTTTATTCATATCATCAAGCTCCTTATTCATAAACCCCAAAAAACCTTTTTGTTCTTTAAGCTCCTTTCTGAAGAAATTATTATGCTCAAATTGCAAATTCATAAAGCTTCTAATATTTGATTTCAATCTCTTCCAACCTTCTAAGAAGGTGGTCGGTACTCTTAGGCAAAGCCATAAGGACAAACAGGCACACAAGCAAACAGAAAAAGGCAAGCGAAAGAGATATGAGGAGATTGGGAAAGAGAGGGCGAATAAAACGGCAAGGGTGAAGTGGGGGAGAGGAAAATGAGAGGCAAATGGCAAATAATGTAAATGCGAGGGAGATGGGTTTGTGATGGGTACTTGGTATGTCTTGACTTGAGCGAAGACCTCCCCGGCAACGGCGCCAGAAATCCTTCTTGCTACGTCTTGAGCTTGCATTGGTTTTCCTTGAAGAGGAAAGGGTGATGCAGCAATAGTAGCGTAAGTATTTCCCTCAGTTTTTGAGAACCAAGGTATCAATCCAGTAGGAGGCTCCTCAAAAGTCCCACGCACCTACACAAACGAACAAAGAACTCGCAACCAACGCAATAAAGGGGTTGTCAATCCCTTTACGGCCACTTGCAAAAGTGAGATCTGATAGAGATAATATGATAAGATAAATATATTTTTGGTATTTTCTAATATAGATGCAAAAAGTAAAGATGCAAATAAAAGTAGATTGAAAGCAAATATGATAAAAGATAGACCCGAGGGCCATAGGTTTCACTAGAGGCTTCTCTCAAGATAGCATAAGTATTACGGTGGGTGAACAAATTACTGTCGAGCAATAGATAGCAAAGCGAATAATTATGAGATTATCTAGGCATGATCATGTATATAGGCATCACGTCCGCAACAAGTAGACCGACTCCTGCCTGCATCTACTACTATTACTCCACACATCGACCGACTCCTGCCTGCATCTAGAGTATTAAGTTCATAAAGAACAGAGTAACGCATTAAGCAAGACGACATGATGTAGAGGGATAAACTCAAGCAATATGATATAAACCCCATCTTTTTATCCTCGATGGCAACAATACAATACGTGCCTTGCAACCCTTTCTGTCACTGGGTAAGGACACCACAAGATTGAACCCAAAGCTAAGCACTTCTCCCATTGCAAGAAAGATCAATCTAGTAGGTCAAACCAAACTGATAATTCGAAGAGACTTGCAAAGACAACTCAATCATACATAAACGAATTCAGAGGAGATTCAAATATTTCTCATAGATAAACTTGATCATAAACCCAAAATTCATCGGATCTCGACAAACACACCGCAAAAAGAGTTTACATTGAATAGATCTCCACAAGAGAGGGGGAGAACATTGTATTGAGATCCAAAAAGAGAGAAGAAGCCATCTAGCTAATAACTATGGAGCCGAAGGTCTGTGGTAAACTACTCACAACTCATCGGAGGGGCTATGGTGTTGATGTAGAAGCCCTTCGTGGTCGATTCCCCCTCCGGCGGAGCGCCGGCGAAGGCTCCAAGATGGGATTTCGCGGATACAGAAGGTTATGGTGGTGGAAACTGTGTTTCGTTGGCTTCCTGGATGTTTTCGGGGTACGTAGGCTTATATAGGAGGACGAAGTACGTCGGTGGCTGCCCAAAGGGCCCACAAGATAGGGGGGCGCGCCCTGAGGGAGTGGGTGCGCCCTCGTGTCTCGTGGCCGCCTCGGCTGCTTCTTGACTTGCACTCCAAGTCCTCTGGATCACGTTCGTTCCAAAAATCACGCTCCCGAAGGTTTCATTCCGTTTGGACTCCGTTTGAAATTCGTTTTCTTCGAAATACTGAAATAGGCAAAAAAAAACAGCAATACGGGCTGGGCCTCCGGTTAGTAGGTTAGTCCCAAAAATGATATAAGTGTGTAAAATAAAGCTCATAAACATCCAAAAGGGGTAATATAATAGCATGGAACAATCAAAAATTATATGATGGATAAAAAATATGAACCACTCGCTCATTAGTTTGCAGAAAATCCATCTCTACTGAAATACAATTTGCCACACTTTTTAAAGCAGAGAAATTATTCCAGACAGAACATAAACATGCAATGATGATAGGAATTGATTAATTGTCGATATGTGTCTATAGTAAAGATAAGTTTACTCAAAACAAAGACTTTTTTTAAGTTTACTCAGAAGATAAGTTTACCCCAACCAAAGGCCACAGCTAGCCAACTAGGCCCCAAACAGCCCAGCCGACTAGCAGCGGGTGACGCCCAGCCGAAGGCCTGATACGTCTCCAACGTATCTATAATTTTTGATTGTTTCATGCTATTATATTACCCCTTTTGGATGTTTATGGGCTTTATTTTACACATTTATATCTTTTTTGGGACTAACCTACTAACCGGAGGCCCAGCCCGTATTGCTTTTTTTTTTGCCTATTTCAGTATTTCGAAGAAAAGGAATATCAAACGGAGTCCAAACGGAATGAAACCTTCGGGAGCGTGATTTTTGGAGTCCAGATGACTTGGAGTGCAAGTCAAGAAGCAGCCAAGGCGGCCACGAGAGGGTAGGGCGCGCCCCCCTGTCTCGTGGGCCCCTCGGGCGGCCGCTGACGTACTTCTTCCTCCTATATAAGCCTACGTACCTCGAAAACATCCAGGGAGCCAACGAAACATAATTTCCACCACCGTAACCTTCTGTATCCGCGAGATCCCATCTTGGAGCCTTTGCCGGCGCTCTGCCGGAGGGGGAATCGACCATGGAGGGCTTCTACATCAACACCATAGCCCCTCCGATGAGTTGTGAGTAGTTTACCACAGACCTTTGGCTGCATAGTTATTAGCTAGATGGCTTCTTCTCTCTTTTTGGATCTCAATACAATATTCTCCCCCTCTCTCGTGGAGATCTATTCGATGTAAACTCTTTTTGCGGTGTGTTTGTCGAGATCCGATGAATTGTGGGTTTATGATCAAGTTTATCTATGAGAAATATTTGAATCTCCTCTGAATTCTTTTATGTATGATTGAGTTATCTTTGCAAGTCTCTTCGAATTATCAGTTTGGTTTGGCCTACTAAATTGATCTTTCTTGCCATGGGAGAAGTGCTTAGCTTTGGGTTCAATCTTGCGGTGTCCTTACCCAGTGACAGCAGGGGTTGCAAGGCACGTATTGTATTGTTGCCATCGAGGATAAAAAGATGGGGTTTATATCATATTGCATGAGTTTATCCCTCTACATCGTGTCATCTTGCTTAATGCGTTACTCTGTTCTTATGAACTTAATACTCTAGATGCAGGCAGGAGTCGATCGATGTGTGGAGTAATAGTAGTAGATGCAGGCAGGAGTCGGTCTACTTGTTGCGGACGTGATGCCTATATACATGATCATGCCTAGATAATCTCATAATTATTCGCTTTCTATCAATTGCTCGACAGTAATTTGTTCACCCACCGTAATACTTATGCTATCTTGAGAGAAGCTACTAGTGAAACCTATGGCCCATGGGTCTATCTCTTATCATATTTGCTTTCAATATATTTTTATTTGTGTCTTTACTTTTTGCATCTATATTATAAAATATCAAAAATATATTTATCTTATCATACTATCTCGATCAGATCTCACTTTCGCAAGTGGCCGTGAAGGAATTGACAACCCCTTTATTGTGTTGGTTGCGAGTTCTTTGTTTGTTTGTGTAGGTGCGTGGGACTTTTGAGGAGCCTCCTACTGGATTGATACCTTGGTTCTCAAAAACTAAGGGAAATACTTACGCTACTATTGCTGCATCACCCTTTCCTCTTCAAGGAAAACCAACACAAGCTCAAGACGTAGCAAGGCCCAGTACATATCTCGATTGATCACCTTCGCCTGTCTCCTCGCCTATCCCGCTGTTCGTCTACTCGCCGCTTCGCTTCGTGCCCCCGTACGCCATGCTTGCAGTCGCCGCCTATCGCCAGATTGCCCCAATTCGCCCAACAAGTGAAGAACGAGAGAATAGGTATGTTGCATCAGACCCCAATTCAGTGTGTGTCTGCCTCTATTGGATTTTGCGAATTATGTTCTAATTCTTGCTTTGTTTATCTAACCCTAGGAAATTAGGGCTACTGGATCAGACTAGAAATTTTTACCGTGTTGGCTATAGGACTATTGAGCTATTGTGTTGGTCAGTGGAGAACAATATTTCAATATTGCAATACTCCAGGAGACTAGTACGGCGGGAAGTACTCGCAACGTGCTAGGTAAGTTTACTAATGATGCAGTAATTGATCACTTTGAGGCCATGAAATTAAATAGAAACCCACTTTGAAAGGTAATTGTTTTAACTTACTTATTACACTTATCGCAAAAAATTACTTATTTCACAACTGTAATTTATATAGGTTTGAATGGCGAATCGTCGCTGGTTGCATTAGGAAATTTTATTGTTTAATTAGCAAAAAATGATCAACGTTGCCATATACCTAGAGAATCAACTCCAGCCCCCTCCTCATTGACGGGTCCGAGGTTTCGAACGATTGCAAGTGCCTATACCCTAGTGCAACGACCCATCACAAATCAAACAACCAAAATAAATAAATTCTGATGTAGAAGTTCAACATGATACAAGATGAGAATAGAGAGAGATTAATAGACAGTGTGATGTGTTATCCTTGGATAGTTCGTTGACTGCAGCTTGAAGAATTGTTGAGTGAAGCAGCCTGCGTCGCCGTATGAATTAGATATTTTCTTAGGGAAGACCCAAGGCAAGGAGGCGGCAAAGACATACTAGGACGGTAGCGGCCCATCCCTAACCACGCACGCGCTAATCATGGAGATAATGTCCAGCGCCAGGAGATTTAGCGGAAGCCGGCCAATCGTCCAATCTGCCTTTTTTTCCTTACCAAAGTCCAATGTGCCTTGGCATTGACTTAGAAAATGCCTAATTAGTGGGCTTGTACGTGGGCCTTTTTTCATTTCTCAATAATTCATGTAATAGGGGGGCCAATGCCCCCCCGGCTCTGCCGCTGCCTTTGGTAATCATATTCACAATCATATTGTATTCTAGGTATATTGTATTGTTATATTATGACTTGATATCCACGTATATGTGATAGACATGGGACCCCGGGTCATTTTTATCATGGGTCCGCCCCTGTTTTCAGTACGTTCTGTATATCGTTTACCGGCGGCTACAAGACAGCAGAGAACGAACTGGTTGGAGCATGTTCCGGGACACTCAGATTGCGAGGCTGATAAGAATTCTCGGGGTAAACTTTGAAATTTGAGCATCCCGGCTAAGATCAAAGTTTTTGCTTGGCGGCTAGCCAAGACATCAATCCCAACTGGAGAGGTTAGGAACCACAGGAAGATGACAGATTCGCCGGCTTGCTCATTATGCCAAGCGGCGGTCGATACGTGGAGACACTCTTTGTTTGATTGCCATATGTCATGGTGTGTTTGGGCACTGGTTGAAGAGGAATTGACAGAAGTAATGATCTCAAACCGAACTGAGGATGCTAGATTATGGATGTTTTGGTTAATGGACACTTTATCAGAGAAGGACATATTTTGACTATGATGTGGGCCATATGGTGGGCGTGACGCCGTGCTATTCATGATGATCAGCACGAAAGCCCCCTGAGCACTTCGGTCTTTATCAAGAAAAATCTGGAGGGTCTTGATTGTACGGCTATGTACAAATCACGCCTGAGGAGGAACTTGCATGCGAGGCCCAAGGACCTGCATGTATCAGATGAAAATTCGAGGACAATAGTAACAAGATCAATTTTTGGCTTCCCCCAACCGACGTGGAAGCGAAGCTTAACGCAGATGGAGGCGTGTCCAAATGTGGCAGGAGGGCTCAACAACTGTGATCTGCCGCGACAGAGCAGGAGTTTTCCTAGGAGCTTCAGCAAGAGTCTTCGATGGCCTCACGGATCCGCCCTCGTTGGAAGCACAAGCATGCAATGAAGCCCTTGCTTTGGCGGCAGGCCTTAATCTCAATTCTATCTGCGTGGCTTCAAATTGTGCTGTTGTGATCTCCCTAATTGGTTCAGATGTTCCTTGCCACTTCACTTCGGTTTTGAGGGAGATAAACCATAGATCTAGATTTTTTCCTGATATTCGTTTTGTTCATGAGAATGGGAAGTATAATTTTGAAGCGCATGCTCTAGCTAGCAAAAGCAGCGGTTTCTTTGTCTACTGGGTGCCACTTGTGGCTTGTTACTATGCCCAATATCATCAGTATCCCTATGAACATCCAGATTTAATAAAGGTTACAGATGCTAAAAAAACTAATTTCTCTAAAAAAAAATCCGAAATCACTAATTGACTCCTTCCAAAAGATCACTCCCTCCTTCTCCCCAGGTTGTGACAAGTCATGCGCTGCATGTGCGTCACTTGTTGCAATCTGGGAGTGCCACTTGTCACAATCTGGTAATTTTCTCTTTTTTTCGTATATCTGTTTATTCAAAACATTTTATCTCTTAAACCGTGCGTCCAAATCTCAAACCATTTTTACCATTGGATTCCTCGCGTCAAGATCTTCAAAATTAGATACCCCGTTGATAGGTTTTGATGAACTTTTCTCACGAAAAAATCTGACAAGCACGTTTTTTCCCTTTGGAAGCCATTTCCGAGAGGCATGGCCGTGCCTCTCGTGGAAGAAAAAAAAGAGAAAACGTGTTTTTCGTTTCTGAGAGGCACAACCGTGCCTCTCACGGAAGAAAAAAAATATGTTTTTTTCTCGTTTTTGAAAGACACGGCCGTGCCACTCGCGGAAGAAAAACCATTCCTCTCACGGAAAAGATTGTCAAAAAGCTAAGAAAGACCAGTGAAAAACCAAAAAGTAAAAAAAAATATCTAGAAAGCCGAAAACGCGTGCAAAAAAACAAAATTTGGAGGGACTGCCTAGAGCGCGACACGTGGTGGCGCCTGGTGCGCTCCAGGCCACCCCATGTGATCATCGGGGAGGCTCCCGGAGGAGCGCTCCTCAATTTTTTTGAGGGGTTAGGAGCGCTCCTCAACTAGTTGCTCTTTCTTACCGGTGCACCTTCGTGGGCCGCAACATGCTAAGGTCCAGTTGAGCGAGCGTTGTTGTTATTGCTCGCAGCAACCTGTGTAGAGGAAACCACACTAGATTCTCAAAAAAAAAAGACCTCCACCATCTCTTCTAATAATAATAATAAAAAGAACGAAGCCCCCACCCACCCGGCTGCAATAGCTGTTCCCCCGGTTTTGGTTGTGGTTTTGTAGGGGCATCGACCTGAAGCAAGCGGCCGCCAAGAAACGCGGGGATCAAGGCGTTCGCGTACAACGTCGTCGAGTTGCAGCGCGTCGCCCGCGTTAGACCGTGAGTCCTCGCCCCCCTCATCGCCAGTTCTTGGGATCTGCTTTTTATTGGATTGGATTTTAGATGATTTAGTCGAGGCACCATAGGGATGGCTTTGGAAGTTTTCGTCTGGACTGTAGCTCCTTAATATCTGCATAGAGCTGTGTTCAAGCCATGAATTTCATTCAGAAATTAACCAAAAAGAGACCATGCAGCTTAAGAGAAAAATAACATACTACTGAAGCTTTCAGGGGAATCGAGATGTACAATAAAGAAAACTACAGGAACTAGAATCATGCCAACATCATCAGACCTTTTGGAATCAAATAATCCGAGAAGCACCAGCTGATTTCGCCCCGTCAGCAATCTATAAAAACGAAAGTCCAGATGTCAAAGCTCACTATCCAGACTCGGTTATATAAGTATTATATATATCCAAATATATTTTAGTTACTTCAGGTCCAACTGTGGCTAGGCCAATAATAGCAACAATGGAACCTGCTCCAACCGCCAGTCCCCCTCCCTCTCAATCCTTGCTGCTGTACCCACCGGCTCTTCCTCTGCAGAGTTGCTGCTGCCTGTTTGAGGTCACATCTCCGTCAACTTGCTTCATGCTGCCATAAAATCGATTTCAAGTATTTTTAGATGCTGCCATGTGCTTTGGCAAATTTGACAAAATTGACGAATGGACGAAATCAAATCACAGAATGAACTGCCTGTGAAACTATTTCACGCGGCTGACCTTTTTGTGTGACGCCCGACACGAAGGCGCCACACTACACTGTACAACGCCTCACAGATAGGCGCTACACGCCTTGCCAGCGTCGCACCCGTGTGATCCGAAAATTACTAAGTCAGTGTGCAGCGCCTAAGAGCTAGGCGCCACACTATACAGTGTAGCGCCTAGCTTCTAGGCGTTGCACTAGTGGTTGCTTCATTTTGTAGTGCAGCCACTAGTGCAGCGCCTGAGAGCTAGGCGCCACATTATACAGTGCAGCGCCTAGCTCTTAGGCTCTGCACATTGACTTAGCAATTTTTAGTCAGTCTGGGGTGCAACGCTGGCCAGACGTGTAGCGCCTATCTGTGAGGCGTTGCACAGTGTAGTGTGGCGCCTTCGTGTCGGGGGTTACACAAAAAGGTCAGCCGCGTGAAATAGTTTCACGGACAGTTCATTCTGTGATTTGATTTTGTCTACAGGTCAAATTTGTCAAATTTGCCATGTGCTTCAGTTATTTTGTTTCAAATGGTGATTCATATTGCTGCATTGTTCAATCATTTTTGTTTTAGATTGCAATTTTATTTCTTGTTCATTGCTAGCCTTATGTTACTGCAGACAAGCTTGTATGTTTGACACATACAGCGCTGAGCAATCCGAATTGTCACCACAAATAGATCAGCTGATGCCACTATCGATACTTACAGGTAAGCATGTGCTCGCATGGAAATTCTTAATTTGGTCCCAAGTTTTGTACTGATGACGTATGAAATTGACGTTCACTTTTAGGGACGCCATGAAGATGAGTTATGATGATAAGTTTGCTGTTCTGAGGAGCATGGGTGAGGAATGCATCTATGAGGATGAGCTCCGCCTCCTGCTGAAAAAGAAGGCTGCTCCCGTCTGCTATGTTTGGTTTGAGCCATCCCCCATGATGGACATAGAGCAGGTATAGCAATGGGAAAAGCTGATGTAGTATCCCCCAGCCACGTGCGGATGTTTGCTGTGAACTCAGCATCGCTTGGTTGGCCAGAGTTGCGAAGGCGCGGCCGACCAACAGGCGCTCTAGACCTGGCCTACCCAGCACCAGACTTCCATGCACCTGCTCTTCTCCTGCCCTACCCAGCACGAGTTTTCATACTCCTAATCTTTTCCTGTCTGCCAGTACGGTCATTCTTGGTGCAGCCTAACTTGTAAATTCACAGTGTGAAACTTGATGCTTGTAACATCATTAGTTTAAATGCATAATTAGATGGGGTTTGGAGATTAAATGAGTAACCTTTGACTTATGAGGTTGGTGTAAAAATAAGGTGTGTCAGATTACTCCTTCCTTACTTAGATGAGCTTGGAGTGGACATAAAGCTAAAAAGACTTAGCAATATGTTTGTCCATGCTAAGCTTCAGTACTGCTTGTTTTTACCGGGAAGAGCATTCTTGCACAGAGTTATAGGTTGTTCATGGTTTGAGGCAAGGGTTGTATATGTTATGATTCTGATGATGCACCTCTCATTGTAGGCCTTACTCAAACCATCGTTGTGCTTTCATTTCTCCTTATTAACACTTGCTCATGTCCAGTTTGTCTTGCCATGTAATATATTGTCTGTAAATTAATTGGTTGCATTGACCTGTTCTCATGTTGCAGGGGATTATGAAGACAGTTTATGTAAACAAGATGCTCAAAGCTGGCTGCACAGTTAAAATATTGATGGCAGATTGGTTTCTGCAAAGACACCATATGATTGGCACCGACCTAAAGAAAATACGGACCATTGGTTGCTACAATATTGAGATGTGGAAAGCAGCTGGTATGGACCTTGACAGAGTAGAACTTGTATGGTTGTCAGACGAGTTGAATCATCATGCTGTTGATTACTGGCCACTTGCGGTGGAGATTTCCAGAAAATACACCATGAAAAGTATGGCAAGGTATTTCCTTGTTTACACTACTACCCAAGGCATACTTCACTTGTGAAGTTTTGAACTTATTCATGGCATTGTCAGATCATTTATCGTTCTTGTAACAACCAAGTCTATTATTATCTGCCGAGCAGGTTTTGTTGGAACAAGGCACCATATGGGCCACAAAGACTGCCTGCTGCCGAGATATTTTATCCTTGCATGCAGATTGCTGTTATATTATGCCAGAAGGTTGGTTTATTTCATGACTGACTTGTATTTTTTGTTTTATTTGTGCTCATAGTGATATACACTCATGGCTTTAAACCACACCGGATCTTGACAGCCAGTCAATGTAGACGACAAACAAATGCCCACTGTGACTGAAGCAGGTTGTGGCTAATTAGGATCAGAGGTGTTAAAAGGTAGATCAGTATTGTTGTCTGTTAAAGAAAAATAGCACAATACGAATACTAAGTCCCTCAAATATCTTATGTGTGTGTACGTAGGACCTGGCAAAACAAATCACATGGTATTGTTTCTTTCTATTTCTCTGAGCCTGAACACTGTTCATAGCAAACCATGAGGGACTGAGGTATCATGGCAGCCTTGACTGTCAACATGTCACCTTAAGTCAGTTCTTTGCACGAAGCATCCTGTTGGTGGCAGCAAAGTAATATATGTTCCATGTTCTAGTTTAGAGCATGCATTTTAACTTTCGCACTTTGCAACCAGTTTTTGTGATCACTGTATCCCATACTGTGGATTGTTTGTAATGGACAACAAAATTCAGGTTCTCCTGATACAAACAACTTGTGTTATGAGCAGCCTGTTTAGAAGTATTTAATCTCCACCTTGCACCAAGAGACTGAAATACTTTCTTTTTGTATTGCAGGTGGACATGTGGCTCTTCAGCATGGATCATCGTGACATTACAATGCTAGCTAGAGATTACTGCGAAGATATAAATAGGGAAACCAAACCAGCAATTATGCTGCACAGTATCCTGATTCAGACCTTCTGTCTTGTCTTTTTTTGTGTGTCATCCAGTTTGTTGTTTGACTGTTTGGATGGTGGTAGCTCTAGCTCATGCAATATATCCTTAGCTTGAAGTACAGATATGCTACCTATTTTACTAGAAAACCCTGAATTCCAGGACTTGAGAGATCCAGATCGGACTATCTTCATGCACGATAACGAGGTATCTAATTTGGTTATCTTGCAAGGGCAGATAGTTCACCTTTAGTTCTAAATCTGGTTGCACCTCTTGCATTTCAAAATAAATTTGTACTGGATATTTCAATTCAAGAGTTTTGGAGGTGCAAACACTCCCAAATTCCCTGCAACTCATTGGCACTCCTTCTCTAAAGAAATATAAGAGCCTTTAGATCACTAAAGTAGTGATCTAAAAGCTCTTATGTTTGTTTTACATAGGGAGTATTATTTAGCTTAAATCTGATAACGTTGTAAGCTTATATAAACATTGGTTATATTATTTCCTCCTAAAGCTGTCCAAGAGTTTTCGCAGTCCATTTGCTCTGTTCTTTCCCTCTTAGCTTATGTAGTAAGCTAGGCTTTTCCCTATAAGTTTTCTCCTATAAAAGGGTACTGCTGTTAAGAGGTTGTATCATGAGATTCGGACCGTGGAATTTAAGAGAAGCCTGAAAACTTCGGTGCAGTACAAGAGCTTCATCTCAAATTGCTCTATTTTGCTCCATTTATCGACTCCTTTTAAACTTGTAATTTTAATGCTGCTAGCATCATTTTGCCAGTGTTAACCTTCATGGGTATAATTTTGCCAGTTTACTCTTCACAAGTGTATGCGCATGTCTGTCGCATGCTGTTGGTTGCCCGTGGAGTCTTTTGTCTAGTTATCCTGGTGCTTTAGCTGGGTTTGATGCCCGTTGGCCGTTGCTTATCTTCTGTTTGTTGGAGATTGTCACTGTGGGTTATGGTGTCAACAGATTTTTGTCCTGTAGTAGGTGTTTCGACATCGAGCACTTATGGTGGGTTTCCTGTCGATGCCTCAACTCGCTCTCTTCTCTTTCCCTTTACTTGCTACCTGATTGCATCTAGGCGTCGTTGAACTTTGTATTGAATATTTCCGTTGAGCTATTAATGGAAAGGGGTGTGAGCCCTATTGGAAAAAAGTGTATGCGCACATCTAGCTCATAGCAGCGCTCTCAAGTTCTTATACTTTACAAATTTTTAGTGGGTAATCTAGTTTCTATTTTTTGATAATATCTAGCTCTCATATTTATTGTCTGCTACAGAAGACTGAAAGGGGTTGTTCACTGCAGGAGGATTTAAATAGGAAAATACTTTGGTCTTTCTGCCCTCCAAAAATAGCAACATGTAACCCTTGTTTGGAGTACATCAAATATGTTATATTCCCTTGGTTTGGAAAGTTGGCGATAGTTCATAAGGAAGGGAATGGTTATAACAGGTAATGTTCTTTCAATCTTCTAATAGACGTTGCCTCTTCCTGTTTATTGTGAAAGGTTGACTTTGTAAATGCTATAAATCAGTATTATGTTCCTGCATTTGTGAGAGCTGTTATCTTGTACATCACACATGTGAGCATGGAACAATGGTGTGCAAAGTTGGAGGCAGTTCAGAAGGGAGTGGTAGTTACAAGTAATCTCTCGGTCATCTATCAATAATTCTGCCTCTTTGTTGTGAAACATTGATTCCGTAATTCACCAGTAGGATGGAAAAAGTTATGTATGCCCATAATCAAATCACCATCACATTCTACATTTGATAGCCAGTCAGCACAATCTTAAGTAGGTATTACCTCTGTTCCTAAATGTAAGATGTTTTGGAAGTTAAATTTACTGGAGTACCAAAGAATCAAGCACCAATAGATCTTACTATTGCGTAAATATAAACGGTATGAATAGATATCATATTTCATCATTTTGTGAGAATTGTTTTTTTTATACAGGACATATACAAACATGGAACACCTTCTCGTTGATTATGAAAGTGGTGATATTGATTCAACTGATGTTAAACTGGCTTTTGAAAAGGCAATGAATAAAATATTAGAGGTAACTGTTGCTTTCTTAATTTTTAATATCCAAATCGTACCTAATGATGTGCTGATAACCTGTGCCAGGATGCTGATATTCAGGTTAAAAACACATCTCGTTTAGCTTTATGCATTATTTCTATCTGAATATAACTGAACCTTTAGCTATCTTTGAAATGAAATTTTAACATAGGGACGATTAATAACGTGGGGCCAGGTCCACATGTCAGTAAAAACGTCTGTGTTTTTTGTTGATCTCTCTTAGCCAAAGTTACGCAACAACTATGTGGCGTGTGGGTGTTCTTGTTATATCAGTATTTGTTTCTTTGACTGGAATAATTCTATCAGTATAAGAAGTTGAGGACTACCCTAGGATTAATGATAAATGGATGTGGTGAAGGATAATCAAATGATTTGGTGAATTCTTGGCTCCTTGCAGATATCTCAAAACTATACTTGCTATAAAGAAAATCTACACTTGATAGTTCAATCTTTCATGTGTTAATAATAGGAAAATTTAAGATAGTTCTTTTCCTTGGAAGTTGGTCAAACATTATAGATCTAGGAACAACATGACAAACTTACAGTCTTCAACATTGGTCCAGCTAACCTTGTTGGCTTCTTTTTCTTTTCCCCTGGCCTGTAATACCCAACTGAATTATTTGTTTCCTCGAGTTATTTGGACATCTAAGTATTTTCCTCATATTTTTAACTAGTTCATATCCAAAGTAATACTTCAATCTGATTACTTGTTTTTGCTCATTGTCTTTGCTTCAAGCCTGTTCGCAGCCACTTCCGTGGCAACACCGAAGCCCAAGATCTATTTATTGGCCGGAAGGTACAGTTTATCCGTAAGCTCGAATCATTATGTATATTGGTGCTAGTGGGAAAATGATTAGTGATGTTTCGAGTTGAGAGTGTTTGATGAATGTACTCTGTTAACAGTGAACACAGCAGAAATATGTAGATAACACCCCTTTGTCGTCCTGATCAGAGCACAACACATCATGTCGATAGAGAAAGAAAATGAAGAATATGGGGTCAACTTACAAAGTTCAAACAGTAGTGAAAAAGTAAATAAATATACTATATACACATGCCCTGGTGGTTGAGTGCCCCCTACGAGTCGAGTGTGTTGATAAATTTAAGCAAGCAAAATTATGATGTACTGATGTTTACCATCTTCTACTTCAGTTGAAGAAGCAAATCACTGCAGATACCTGGAAGATTATATTGCAGAACGAAGAGGTTACAGCTCCTGTAAGTTTGCTTGCCCTGACCTGGTAGATCCGGTCCCTTTCCTTGAAACATTTGACGGGTGTTGCGTACTCCCAATGTGCAAACTGTGGTTCAGTGTGACACTTTTGGAATTATCGGGTGGTCGAAGTTGATAATGATCTCAAGAAAGTCTTTCTAAGACGTGTTACCTTCTTTACTGCGCAACATATCTCATGGAAAATCTGTATTCTGTTTTTTTAGTGGTGAAGTCCCGGACGCATGAAGAGGAAATGCTGGATCATCGAAGGAGTCGGAGATATAGGTTTTGTTGTTTAGAGAACTTCTTGAAATCCTTAACTTAAGGACCTTACAAAGTATGCAATTGTCTGTGTTGGGAGTTTAACTTGCTTATTTCTCGGCTGGATGGTTTTACATCCCGTGCGTCGAATCTAAGACAATGCAGCTTCAGCCTGCTTGAAAGTAATCCTTGCTGCCAAATGATCAACTGCCTCTCCCTTCTGCCTCCGGCGTTGCTCTGGCGCCATGGGGGGCCAGAGGGGAAGGAGTTCTGTCTCTCCACCATTGTGTAGAAACATCTTTTTGTTAGGCTTTAGTATCACGGATATGTTGTTCAGATAGTGATTGCAGTGTGGTCTCTAATAAATGTACTCCCTTTGTTCACTTTTATAAGGCATTGAAGACATTTCAGACAGTGTGCAAAGCAGCCCATTTTCAGTTGTTTGAAACGACTTACAAAAGTGAACGGAGGGACTACCATGGTTTTAGGATCATTTTGGTGGCGCTTGGTGTCGCACTTCCTAGGAGCTCGGGAGTTTTTGGCCTAGGTGTTCTTCATCGATGACGGGCTAGTTTGTGTTGTTTATTTGTGTCGCTCCATGGGCATTGTCAGCGACAATATTGTTTTCTTCAACAAACACCTTCTCTTGAGCCTTTGTGAGCAAAATCATGCTAAACTTTGGCAAAACGAGAGCAGCGAGAGGACACGGGCAAAATCGATTATTGGTCGGCGAGTTCGTGGTTCTGCCTGAGAAGACCGTTCTTGAGGCGGTGAAGTGATATATTCGTCGGCCATCTTAGATGACAGTATATAATCAGTATTTGAGAATCAACAAAGCTTTCCATAATATTATTGACAAGCTTGGGCAGTAGGCAGATAAAAGCAGAACTTGTACCCAGTAGATGGACTCTCCTTTGAATGATCTGAACACCACACAAGCACCAATACGTATTATGTCTTACTGCTTCACATCGTCCACCTGATAACTGCAAAGACGTGCTCTTCCTCCCATGAATCCTTGTTGAATCATGGGCAAGCATGGAGGTGTTAGGAGCTGATTCACAATAGATATCACGGCCCTAGCAAGCTCCCGCCTCCCTCATCTGCCCTAATTGGGTAATTTTGTATTACGGAAGACAAAATAAAATAAATTCAAGAGAAAATAGAGTGTTGTCGCATACTTAAAAAATAATTCTTTTTTTTCACAGTATTGCAGAATAACATACATATGTTATATTCTATGGGAAACAATTTGATTCAGCCGGCTGATCGCTCGCACGCGTTCGCCAGGTGAGTAACCGTTGGATCAAAGTTATCGCACGGTGCTCAAGAGTTACACGTGATGCCTATCTATAAATATCCAGCAGGACGAGCAACCTTATCCATTCGCCACCGCTTCATCCTCTATCCCAATCCTCACGAGGAAAAAAATTCTACAACATTATTCTTGTTGCGGATGTTCCGCGACAACACCCAAGTAAAGATGAATCATTTTTAATGCAGCACAACCTTTCGTCCCCAATCTCCAAGAGGAAAAATTGTTGCAACATCAATCTTGTTGCAAAAGTCCTTCCGCAATAACACCCATGTTTAAAAAAAATAAAGATAAATTTTTTTGCACCACAACATTTGTCGCAAAAAATTCTTCAACAGGGCCTCTATTGCAAAAGGGTTATGCAACATTATCTTTGTTGTGATTGTGAAAATGACGCTGGGATCTAATCCGCAGACTGACGTGTAACATGCCCCATATTCTATTGACTAACCAAATGTGAATTGTTATGCACTTCCAAATATCTCCGAGAAAACAAAATAGATATCCCGCAACCAACCAAAAAACCCAAACAAATGAATACATGTGTTTCATGGTTATGTTTTCCATGAACCTTCAACATCTTGTGTGTGAGAAAAAATTGGCTGAACCATGGTTCAGCTTAATCATGGCTATATCTACCATTTATTCGTGTGGGGATATGGGCTAGTTTTGTAGGCTATTGTAACCTATCATATTTTTAGTCCCACCTTGCCAGCAAACAAGTGCAAAGCTAGCACGGAGTAAAAATCATGGAAAAGATTCTTAATTGATCAAAATATTATGAATTTGTTTGACATTGAACATATATTCATGTCCTTTATATGCATGCTAATTTTTGGTGAAGAAATGACACATTTTGCCCTATGTGAGAAAAACAGTAGTCATGCTCTAAGAGCATCTACAACCACAGTTGGCATATCCGAGCACCTATATGTTTGCGGACGCGTCTGGGCAAACCTACTAGCATTGACCGGGCAGTCCTCATATATCTATGTCCGCGCCCATATCCCCGCACCCAAATCCATACAAACCATGCATCAACGTAACATGTAGATCAACATCACAAACAAGTTCATCGGACAGAGAAATATAGATAGATTCGGGCATAGATAGTTCAACTGGAAGACTAATCAGAACCAAAATAGACAAAGTTCACCGGATTAAACTAGATATACAATTAAAATGACAATGCGAGGGCGAGATCACCACTTCGACATGGCTACAAGTGTTACGCTAGACGATGGGAGGACAACAAGATTCTGGAACAATAGGGGCGTGTTTGGTTGCCGTTGTGAACAGTTCCTGCATCGCATACACTTCTCAACCCAACCTGGTTGAGCAAAAACAGGCCCTAATACGCCATCTGCAAGTTGTTTGGTTGCCTGCATCTAGTGTCCCTGCATTAGGTAATACGCAAGTGCACTTTGGTTGGTTGGCTGCATTGGCCCTAGCGGCACATGAACACGACGTTTGGTTGCATATGGCGTACATGTTATGCTTACCTTGTACCCTAGTTGGTGAGCTTACCCACATTGATCACACCTAGCACACTAACACCACAACACAACAATGGCGATGAACTGGCGAAGATGATGAAGTTATTCAGCTTCAGCCCAAACTGACGATCCACCTTAGCACCTTCCACTTTGACACCTCCAACCTTGCCATTGTCAACACTGCTGCCTCCATGCTTTCGCACCCAGGCGGAGTAAGCTTGTTCTGCTGCCTGCCTAGTCTTGAACCCTCTATAGTTGTTGTTGCTATACGATGCCACTTGTGCATTGACTTCTTCCCATGAACTATAAACCCCTGGAGCCTCACCGATGAACACGGCATACCACTTGCCCTAGCAATGCACAAGAGCAAGAGTTGAAGCAGCAAATCAATGGATCACACAAGTAGCAAGCAAAGTAGCACACAAACAACAATGGAGCAGAAGAGAAGTAAAGCATGCATGATCATACGGCATAGCAAGTTCAACCTAGCACTACCTTGGTGTTAACCTACCACCACATCCAAAACAGGGTGTCGTCCTACCACCGCAAGTTCACCATCAGCGTGAGGGGTTAATATATACCACATCACCAAAATATACAGATCATCAAATAGTTTTTGAGCCCTAGCTACACAAAATGTACGTCGTCATCGCCATCGCCATCGTCATCGTCGTCGCCACCGTCATCGCCGTCGGGGATCATGCACGCTCACAGGCAGCACTACTCTAGTAGTAGTGCTTGCCCAGCCAGCTCCTGAGCCACAGCACCATGTGAGCGTCGGCCATGGCAACGAACCCAACACCCTGGGCATTGTTGTCAAGCAGGTGGCTGAGAGCTACCATGAGAGCCTCGTCGCTGAAGCCACCCTGGGTCATGACAGCGCCATACAGGTTAGGGTGGACGTCGAGGGGCTTGCACTCCCTGATGGTTGTTGCCACCTCCTTCACCGCCTCAGTCATGCTGCAAAAGACATTGATCTCCTCCTCCATCAGGCCTCCTCTCTTCCTCTTCCTATCATGGACGGGGTCAAATGGCTTGTCGAAGGGCTTCGTAGCGGGCTTGTCAGGGCCATCAAGGACCTTGACGTCCGGTGTCCCAGGGAAGTCTGGCATGGGAGAACCAAGAGGCTCACCCGAGCCCATGGCATGCTTCCTAGTTGCCAGCCCGAAGGAGAAGATGTGCTGCATCTGACTGTAGTTCTGGATGGGTGTGTTGAGGAACTCAGCGTCCCTTGGATGGTCCTAAGAATGAAACACAAGTGTTGTTAGTTGCGATTAGGAGTAGGCAATGGTGGACAATATGAAAAGGAAGAGGGATGTAAGCTAACCGCGACATGGCCGGCGTAGTGCTCTGCCTCCAGAACTATGGAGCAAGTGTTCTCATCCCATGAGGCGCCGCTAAGGTCTCTCAGCTTGGACACTTGGATCCATCGACTTCTCCACTTCCTCAGGTGGTTGTACACCTGGGTGGCAGACATCTCTTGCCCACAGAACTTGAACACCTGCTTCGCAACCGTGTTCAAGTGCACCTCCTTGAAGCCCTTGTCAGTCCCAACTCCACTAGAGATGAGCTCACACATCTTGTTCAGCACAAACGTGGACATGAACGGCTGCCACTTCATGTTGTTCGACCTACCATCCTTCTTTGCCTTTGCTGCTGCTAGTTTGATTGCAGCGGCGGCAGCGACAGCAGCAGTAGCAGGAATTGGCTCAACGAGCACTACTGGCACATAGAGGGAATCAGACTCGAACACCTCTGAATCAGATGCGATCTCGGACATAGGCTGCGAGTCCTCGACAAACGATGGAGCAAACTGGCTGTCGGACACGACAAGGGCCTGACTAAGATCTTGCGTCTACGTGGTCATGTCCTACAATCGTAGCACGCATTGATAGTAAGCATAGCACACAACATGCCGGACAATCCATGGAAGCAGAAGCATACATGTACATTGTTCATCACTATCATAGTAAGCACATGCTTCATCGCTATCATACCAAGCATACCGGACAATCTATGAGCAGGAACATACATCTACAACAAACAGCATGCTACAAATGGACCACCAATAGCTACAAATCACAGATCTAAGCATGATTCAACACAAGCACAAGTTTCAACTTCCAACTCTACTACTAATCTAGCCTACCACATGCTTGAACATCTAGCCCTACCAGTACCACAAATTGCAACCGCATCATAGCAACCAACCATATCACCTCACAGATCAGACCACTAATCAACCATGCATCTAGATCAAACCCTAGCTGCAGCTCAGATCTAGCTAGAAGAAACAGAGAGAAAGGGGGATTGAACTCATAGAGGCCATGGATGCAGCTTCAGGACGAGGGGGGGGGGGGAGGGGCGGTCGTGGAAGATCAACGCCGCTGGTGAAGGAGCACCGACGCCGTGGACCGCCGGCCGATGAAGATGCGCCACTTACCTGCTCATCGGTGCCGATGCGCGTCAGCGGGAAAGCTCGAACGGAGGAAGAATGGTGGTGGGATTGGGGCGGTGAGGGAGGGACTAAATAGGGGTGGACTCGGTGGACGACGGGAGGTGAGCCGAAATCCTCCCGCCGATTTTTCGGCGGCGCGGGCGAGCTCATTCCATCTCCCCTGCTCGCACGAGGGGAGAAGCGCGTCGCCCTCCCCTGCCTCCCCCGAGCCAGGCTCGCAAGCTACTGCCTATTCGGGCGTTTCCCCTGAGCCTGGCCTGGACGTGCTTTAAGTTCTGTGCGATGTGGGCTGCACAGTGAACACATGCAACCAAACAGGCCACTTTCTTCCCGCGCAGGCCAGGTTGGGCCTAATGCGGGCAACCAAACACGCCCTAGATGGATCGGTCGGGAGCCGCTGTTGTCCACCTTCCTTGCTCTCTACAAGCACTCAAGAAGAAAGACAGGAACTGGTTGCTGGACCTACAGCACGGCAACACCTTGGTGATCGCCGCTGATTTCCTTTGGATGTGGCTGCTGATCCAGGGCATGCAACTCAGTGCAGAGGAACCCGACAAGATCACATGGACCAAGGGCAAGCATTCATTTTTTTCGACAAAGGGTGGATTTTATTGACTCAAATGTAGCATCAAGAGAATACAAACATAATGAGCACACACCCAGTCTCTGCATAGGTAGGATGCACACATCCAACACCAACGCAAGCGCACAAATAACACGCCAACAAATAGCAAAGTCACATAAAACCAAAGCTATGTGTAGGCGAGAAAAAAATGCAAAGCGATCAGATCTGCGATCGACAAACTACAAACAATGACCATATCCGCACCAACCATGTCATGACACCACTGGGACGACGGGGTTCTTCAGCAACAACACCTTCAAGAAAGGAGCGACGCTCAAGCGTCGTCGTCACCAGATTGAACCATCCAAGGCCACAATCTAGGTTTTCATCCTAAAGAACCAGTACGAGCATATCCGAGCAATGCCTTGAACAAGGTAACGATATAAAAGCATCGCCATTGCCAGGTATAACCAACTCAGGTCTGACCTAGGTTTTCACCCCGGATCTCGAGACTAGGTGCTCGACTAGCACCATCATCACTGTCACTTATGTGTTGTCGCCACCCCTTTTCCACAATCCTATCAGCTACATGCAATTTGTGATTGTTGTAGCTGCACAACCATCCCTTTGCGTTAAGTCGTCATCAAGCATGCATGGGTCATACTCAAGAAGTTCAGCGTACAAGATGCAGTTTGAAAGGACGGGCCTCAAGATGGCAACGGGGATGAAACCCACCGGGTTTGCTTTCCCAAACCCATCCCCACGAGAAAATCGGAAACCCGCCCCCATCCCCATCAACGTGCGCGGTGTTAAATTTTCGCCCGTCCCCTAAACCCGTCGGGTTTTCAAAACCCACGGGGAACCCGTCCCCATGAGTAGTCAATGAAAATAGCAACATTTGAGAGAAAAACAAGAGCATATTACCTTAGCAGGCGACGGCTGGGGCCTAGGTTTAGGTTTAGGTGTTGTGTTATGCGGGAGAGAGAGAGGCCTGAAGAGCGAGCGACACTGCAGCGACCGAGCGAGGGGTTGGTTTGTACTCCAGGGCCTCGACGCTATGGGGCACGGCTGCTCGGGCACTTATTTACATACCCTGATTTTGTCTTTTTTGCCGAGAGATGCTCAAATGTCCAAACGAGTTGAAATTTGCAACGAACCCCATGCATCAAATTATCTACCACACAAAAAATTGAATTTTTTTTAGTATTTGTTTTGATTTTTTTTCATCGACGCGGGTGCAGCTGAGCCCGGGAGCCAAATTGCCCCCCCTTCCCCGCTTGATCAGACTTTGGCCCTGTTTGGATACTCTAACTCGGTTAGTGGTTAGAGTTAGATTCTAACCCTGAACTAACTCCGAACTAACTCTACCCAAAGGGGTGTTTGGATGATATGGTTAGATTGACAATAAATGCTTTTTCTCAATCATTTGGCTACTTTGGGCGAGCCCTGGCCGAGAGCTGCGCTGGCCGCAGACGGGGACGCGCCCGGCAAGGAGCCGCGTCGTGCAGCCCGCCGACCGAATCCGCCGTCCCTACGCAAGGAAACGCATTGTCCAAGGCCGACGGGGACGGGCCGCGTAAGGAGCCACGACTGCTTATCGACGGGCGGACGGGCCACGGGGAGACGAGGGGGTTGAAACGGGAGGATAGGGCGGGGCTGCTTATTGGAGGCGGACGGGAGCGCGGATACGGCGAGGCGCCTTCATGGGCGGTGCGAGAGGGAGGAAGGGAGGGAGATGACGAGAAGCTTGGAGGAAGTGGGGAGGAATCTGCTGCGGGGAGAGCAGGAGAAAAAAAGTATTTTTTAGTGGTCCCAAAAAGAACTAACCCAAATAAACACCTCTTGGATGGGTTAGTTTTCTTGATGAGTTAGATGCATCTAACCCAAATTAACCCTCCTGTTTTGATATTTTTAGATTAGTTGAGTTCAAATTAACCCAAACTAACTCTAACTCTCGGATCCAAACGGGGCCTTTGTTGCCGCTAAATCAATGAAGCCAGCGACCTGGTGGATCTTAAGAAGAAAAAAAACGCGGTAAGCCGCTTCTTTTCTTCGCCCTTCTCCTGTCGCGCCAAGCCCTAATCGCCGGATCAGGCGCCACCTCCATGATCCACCAGTCCCCGAACCAAGCTACATGCGCCGAAATACACTGCCACCAATGTATCCACCTGTCGGCGGTAGCCTCGCACCAAGAAGCCCACCGCCACCCATGGATCCACAAGCCGGTGGTCTCAATTTTCCATTCGTCCATGTTCCCGGCGATGGGACGAGGGCCGGCCACTTCGCTCCGCGCGGGACCGTTCCGGATTTCTACGCCAACTACACTCCCCAGCCTCCGCCGCCAGGGACCAGGGCTGGCCACTTCCGTCCGCGCGGGACCGTCCCAGAGTTCTACGCCAACTACACTCCCCAGCCTCCGCCGCCAGGGTATGAACACCGCCGCCGCTCTATGGCCAGTTTTCGTTGAAATTATTTTCTTGTTTCGTCTTAACAGATTGATAGATGTGGCTCTTCCGGTTTCTTCGAAATCGAGCTGTTTCGTGCACCGATAGCTGCACCTGCATGCCTTGGGGTTTAGGAAATCTGATCTGGCAGAATCCTAGTTGTTATGTGCACTTCGGGATTTTAGGTGGCGATGGAGTCTTGTATAGAATTTGCTAGTAGTATTTCAGTCTTTAGATTTAGTTACAACTTTTTGTAACACATAAGAATGAAAACTTTAATGTTTCACATCAACTTGGCATAGCTAGCGCCCAGAGATGGGGCTCTTCCGCTCTAGTCGAGATCGAGCTGTTTTATGCACCGGTAAATGGGGTTCCTGCATCATTTGGGTTTAGGATATCTGATCTTGCCAAATCCTAGTTCTTGTGTTTGTAGATAGACGGGCACTTCGGAATATCTCTTATGAATCTGCTACTAGCTACTCCCTCCGTCCCATAATATAAGAGTGATTTTGACACTACTGTAGTGTCCGAAACACTCTTATATTATGGAACGGAGGGAGTATTATTTCAATCTGTAGATTGTGATCCATCAACCCTACTTATTCTGTTTCAGGTGTGAGAAGAAGACACAACATGTGCCTGGCCCGTCGTACACATCCTCTAACCTGAGGCCTCCTAGCATGCCAACATCTGCCTCTTACTTGCCCTCTATTTGTCTGCCACCGTGGCTTTGCCCGCCAGATTTTCAGTGCCCAGGGGACCTGCTGGGACGCCCCCTTACCCCGTCTATAGGGCCACCATTTCTGCACCGGAAACATCCTGAGTGGGGAATAGACTTCTACATCCGGGTCGACCGTGTGGGATGCTACCACACATATCCTCACGTTGGTGGGCCATTTGAAGGACTACAAGAAGCGGAACATGCTATCGAGCGCCATCTTGATGACCGTCGGGATCCAAAAATGTAAGTTTTTTCAACTTCCTTTCTCGATCTTGCTATATGCTACTGATTTCATTACTCCATCGGTGATGCTTTTGCTGCTGCTCCACTACTACCACCTAGAACATTTTAGCTGGTTAACTGAGTCAGTTGCACTATCTCACAGTTGTTATATATAGGAAAAATAGGGAAGAACACAACATTTATGCTATTTTTGCTTGAGGTAGTTCGGGCAACATGGGAACTGCATTGTCTTTTCAGTTGAACTTCAAAAGCTTGTAAAAAGGTCTTGTCAGTGGTAAACAAAGGGATGTTCAGTTTCTGATATTCAAAATAGCCTCTGTAGTTACCGATGGAGTAATGAAATCCAATGCACATATATGATATATCTTAATTAGCCTTTACCTATTTTGGAGCTGATGTTAGGGCCTTAGGGGTTGTGTTTCTTGCTAACGATATCCGAAGCCGTTTTTCATGCGAAGCTGATCACAAAGTCAATCACCTTGTAGAATGCGTGCAAACAAGGCTCGGGGGTTTTGTGCGGTTGCCGATTATTGCACGTCCACTCTTCATTATGTGCGTTAAAATAAGGTTATCGTTTGATGTCGCCATTCATTAGCGGAAGTAACCCAAATGCGTTAGGGTACTTAGGAGTCCAAGAAGACACCAACACAGCCTAAAGTAGACCGGAAAGAGAGGGGAAGGATGAAGACAATGCTCATGCCTAGACAGAAATGAAATAATAAGGAACAAGAAATTTCGATAGTAGTTATTTATATGTTCTCTGTAGCAACGCATGTGTATTATACTAGTATGTATAGTTTTTTTGTCTGAATTAGTGAATTGTAGCTTGTACAATTGGTTAGCTTCGAATCAGGCACACCCACTCAATTATGTTTTCTTTGTATTCTCCACAACTTCTTGAAGTGTCATGTACTAACTGCCTTTAATGTAAACCAGGTCTACGATGGATAATGTTTCTGCTGTGGACATCGCTGTACGACATTATCTCTACCTGCCTGATGGCACGAGGAAGCACTCG
Organism: Triticum timopheevii; assembly: GCA_963921465.1. Taxonomy (NCBI): domain Eukaryota; kingdom Viridiplantae; phylum Streptophyta; class Magnoliopsida; order Poales; family Poaceae; genus Triticum; species Triticum timopheevii. The sequence continues at coordinate 462,888,360 of OY997272.1, read as the reverse complement.
GGAATATATGATAAAATCAGTGATAATCAGCGCCAGTTAGTTCTTGCTTTGGTGGACAAGTATAACGATGACAACAGTCTTTCGGAGGTTTACTCTTATCCCTCTCTCTAGCTCTTTCTTTTCTCTTTTGTTCTGTAATTGTTCAGTCGAATTGAACTGAATCGGTCCAATTTTTGTCCTCGTATTGAAATGAATCGAGAATGATAAGAGTTAATTAATGATGTTTGAGCTTTTACTGTTGAGTGTTTATTTATTTTTTATGGTATTTATGGATTGATCACAAGCCAAAACATGGTTAGAGCTCTAATATGTCTTATGCTTATCCATAACACTTAATGGCTCATTGAATCCATGCTTATTATTGTAGGATCTTGCATATGAACTAACTAAGGTGGTGTGCTACAAGTCATTCTGTGAGGCTGATGTCCGCATGTGGTACCATCATATAAATTTCTCTGCAAAGGCTAAAGGAGGGGCTGATTGCAAGTTCTTCGCTGAAGTCATATTTATGCAAGGAGAATTGCCGGTTAGCTGTTTGTGCATGATTGCACCTACTGATGATGGTAATCTCTTAACTCACTTGCTATGAATTAGATAATTTACTACATATGTTTCTTGCTCTAGTATAGAGATTCTGTGTTCTATTGGGGTGTGATCAGTTCCGTTCTTGTGTTTGGTTGGGTCCAACTAGTTGGAATTGCCGGTCAGCTCCGTTCTTGTGTTCTATTGGAGAATTGCTGGTCAGCTGTTTATGCATGATTGCACCTACTGATGATGGTAATCTCTTAACTCACTTGCTATGAATTACTCCCTCCGTTCCTAAATATTTGTCTTTTTAGAGATTTCAAATGGACTACCACATACGATGTATATAGACATATTTTAGAGTGTAGGTTCACTCATTTTGTTTTGTATGTAGTCACTTGTTGAAATCTCTAGAAAGACAAATATTTAGGAACGGAGGGAGTAGATAATTTACTACATATGTTTATTGCTCTATTATAGAGATTCTGTGTTCTATTGGGGTGTGATCAGTTCCGTTCTTGTGTTTGGTTGGGTCCAACTAGTTGGAATGGGATGGTTTCATTTCTGTCTTTTGTTGAATAGATCGACTGAGTAGAATTAGATTCAGCTCACCTCTTTCATAAGTATGGTGAGCTTACCTCTCACATATGCATTTGTAGTATATTAATTTATTGTTTTTCATATTAATCAAATTTCAGCAACATTTTGTTTGTATTGTTCACCAAAAAGCATTAATATCCATTCACAATCATAACATATTTTCTGATTTCAATTCCATACAAAAAAAGTGCTTGCCCACAATATCTGGCCCTACCAAACACGAGAACCGGCACATTTTCTGATTTTTCATTTCTGATTTCTAATTGATTTGTATGCTTGCTATAAATATTTTGCATAGTGCCACAATGGGTTGCAGGAGGATGGAGGTATTGATGAAGATGTGAACCATCGAATTAAAGCCGGATGGATGAAGTGGCGCCAAGCTTCTGGCATTCTCTGTGACAAGAGAGTGCCACAAAAGCTAAAAGGCAAGTTCTACAGGACGGCGGTTCGACCCGCAATGTTGTATGGCGCGGAGTGTTGGCCGACTAAAAGGCGACATGTTCAACAGTTAGGTGTGGCAGAGATGCGTATGTTGAGATGGATGTGTGGCCACACGAGGAAGGATCGAGTCCGGAATGATGATATACGAGATAGAGTTGGGGTAGCACCAATTGAGGAGAAGCTTGTCCAACATCGTCTGAGATGGTTTGGGCATATTCAGCGCAGGCCTCCAGAAGCTCCAGTGCATAGCGGACGGCTAAAGCGTGCGGAGAATGTCAAGAGAGGGCGGGGTCGACCGAATTTGACATGGGAGGAGTCCGTTAAGAGAGACCTGAAGGATTGGAGTATCGACAAAGAGCGAGCTATGGACAGGGGTGCGTGGAAGCTTGCTATCCATGTGCCAGAGCCATGAGTTGGTTGCGAGATCTTACGGGTTTCACCTCTAGCCTACCCCAACTTGTTTGGGACTAAAGGCTTTGTTGTTGTTGTTTATAGTGCCACAATGGCCTGACCTTTGGCAGGTTTGGCATGCTTCGATGTATATAGAACCAAATTTAGGCTCGGTCTTAAGTATGTACGGATTAATTATCTCTGGCCATTAGCACAACTATGTACTATGCTATTACCCATCTCGATATCCTCTCTATTCCTCTAGTCTTCCGTGGGCGTCAGAAGGTGGCTGTGACGGCGCTGCGTGAAGCTGCTTCTCTTCTCCGCTCGCTGATATGTTGTTGCTTGCCGCTACTCCCCTGTCCCTTCAGCGTTGCGCCTGCTAGCCCGCCACTGCTTGCCTCCTCGCGCCGCCGCTGCTGCCTGCTAGCCTAGCGCCGCCGCAGTAAATCAGCAGCAAAACAGCATTAATTCGACAGCAGTTCAGCAGAAAAATATTTGATAAATTCAGCAATTTTAGATAACTGAAACTGATGTTTCAGCGCAAATGATTGAAACATACAAGTTTCAACCTCTCAAAGTCTAACTAAATAACTGATAAACTAATTAAGTCGCTGCACTAAGACTAGTAGTTTGATTCCAACACTGGAAGTTTGAATTCTTAAACAATCAACACATCATGGTAAGCAGAATGATTGAATGAAGTGCAGAGCCGACATCTCCAGCTTCTTAGTTTTCAATTCTTCACTCTTAACTCAATGCAAGCATGCAGCAAGCCTAGTAATTATCGCATCCTGAACATGGCAATGATGCAAGACCATCGATGTAATGCGCTATGTAGCCTCTCGTTTGATACCAAGCTGTCCACAAATCTGAAGTTCCACTTGGTTCCTCAACCAAACACACCCTTGCATTACATACATAACATATCCTGTTCAACATTTTTCTTGTGCCTGATTTGTTACTTGGCAGTTAATAACAAATTTCTCTTTTTTATCTCTTTTGTAAAGGGCACTGCTTTAGTTGTAGAAATAATGGCAATGATCTGAAGCATCCTAAAGGTGTTCGATATGCTGGTGGTCATGTGATGCGCACATTCAATCCATTTGGTGGATGTAAGGTGCCGCCGGAAGCCTGTGTCCATGATGTATGTATCCTAGCAAGAGTGTGTTTGTTTTGACATTTTGTGTCCGCATTTGTTGCTAATGAATGTGTTTTGCAGTGGGAGGCTGAGGAGGCTAGGTTCAGAAAAACATTGGAGGTAATGGCTTATCTTGGTATACTAGTACCTTTACACATTATGCTGTTGGTTAGTTGGCTGATGGTTACTTATATGTTGTTCAGGGCTTTGATCTGTCAGGGCCACCACCTATCTTCCCAGGGAATGTCGCTAATGTGTACATTGGAACCTCAGTATGGGAAGGAAGGAGGGCGCTGGAGAATGGAGGAGGCGGCTAAGGTGGGTGCTGGAGCAGGATGTTAATGCCAAGGAGGGAACTTGCTATTTCCTGTCGAGATGAAGATATCTTGTTTTAAGTACACTAGTACGTAATTTTGTAAAGCATGTGTGGTAGTATGATTTAAGAAAACGTGCCAATGTGATAGCTTGACTGTAGCAACTGGTATTTGCACCGCCTCCATGAGAAAGCTAAGGAGGGCGACTTGCTATTTCTCTTGTTGAGATGAAGATGTACGCTACATAGTACTCCCTCTAGTGATCTAAACTCTCTTTTATTTATTTACGGAGGGAGTACTTAACTAGCCATGACCGCGTGTCGGCATGCCGCGCCCCGATGTGTATATATGCTATTTATTATCAGCTTAAGTGATGCAATCTTGCAAGATAGAAAATACACATTGCCATGCCCGTCCATGTGCCCTGATGAAAATAATCCTATGTGATGGCAAACCTAGACTGTTGGTAAATAAAATATCTAAACTGTTGATAAATAAAATATTGAAATCTGTACAAGGAAAGTGTGGTTAGAATTTACCAGCAGAAACACCACAGCCAAGCAGGCAGATTTTATCAAGGGGTGACACTGGGCTGAACTTTGCAACACTGGCATCATACACGACAGTGTAGAGTGTACCGACTGGTGTTGATGTTCCCATGAAATGGTAACTGGGTCTTCCATTTGCTGAGAACCGGTCCTTGCGATCACTCACATTTGCAATATTTGCTTCCTTCAAGTTTCATACTTTCATTTAGTCCATTGTGCCCAACCTGAAACCTAATCCTGGTACCGCCATTGCTCCCCTCCCTCTCAATACTTGCTGTTTGTCGTCTCCGACTGCACTGCTGCCCTAATAACCACCCGACGCTTCCAGCTCGACAACACTGCCTGTGCAGTGTTGCTGCTGCCTGTTTGAGGTCACCATCTCCTTCAATTCGCTTTCAATTCTGCCACAAAATCTATTTCCAAGTATTGTAAGATACTGCCATGTGCTTCAGTTAATTTGTTTCAAATGGTGATTTATATTGCTGCATTCTTCAGTTATTCTGTATTATGTTTCAAATTGCAATTTTATATCTTGTTTATTGCTAGACAAGCTTGTATGTTTGACACATACAGCGCTGAGCAATCCGAATTGCCACCAATAATAGATCAGCTAATGCCACTGTCGACACTTACAGGTAAGCATATGCTCGCATGGAAGTTGTAATTTTGCTCCACATGTTACCGATGGATGCGAAATTGATGTTCACTAATAGGGATACCATGATGATGAGCTGTGATGATAGGTTTGCTGTTCTAAGGAGGATGGGTGAGGAATGCATCTACGAGGATGAGCTCCGCCTCCTTCTGAAAAAGAAGCCTTCTCCCGTTTGCTATGTTTGGTTTGAGCCATCCCCCATGATGGACATAGAGCAGGTACAACAATGGGAAAAATCTGGCGTGGCATTTTTTCTTTGGATGTTTGCTGTGAACTCAACATCGCTCGGTTGGCGAACCAACCCGCGTTCGAGGCCTGGCCTCCGCGGGTGTGCTCTTAGTTGTTTCTTCTCCACGGGTGCTACTGCTTGCCCTTTTTTAGTGCTTGTTACCTGAGCATGAACATGAACAGATTCGCAGGTGTCACTCCGAGGCCTACAAATGACACCATGCTGGTGATAGAATTGCACACAAGGTATTACGATCCAGTTTTTATTGACCTACTCTTTTTAAGGATGCTCATAAGTTTGTCTTGTCTTATGAAGAATGTCAAAGAATTGGTAACATTAGTAGACGTCAGGAAATGCCTATGAATTATTCATTTGTTATTGAACCATTTGATGTTTCGGGATTTGATTATATGGGACATTTTCCTTACTCTAATGGGTATACAGATATTTTAGTTGTTGTTGATTATGTTACTTAGTGGATAGAAGCTATTCCAACTAGAAGCATTGATCATAACACTTCTATTAAAATGCTTAAAGAAGTTATTTTCCCGAGTTTTGGAGTCCCTAGATATTTAATGACTGATGGTGATTCACACTTTATTCATGGTGCTTTCCATAAATTGCTTGCTAAGTATGATATTAACCATATAATTGCATCTGCCTATCATTCTCAGTCTAATGGTCAAGTAGAATTAAGTAATAGGGAAATAAAATTGATCTTGCAAAAGACTGTCAATAGATCCAGAAAGAATTGGTCTAAGAAACTTGATGATGCATTATGGGCTTATAGAACTGCTTACAAAAAACCCATGGGTATGTCTCTGTTTAAAATAGTTTATGAAAAAACATGTCACTTACCTCTTGAACTAGAACATAAAGCTTATTGGGCAATTAAAGAGCTCAACTATGATTTCAAACTTGCCGGTGAGAAGAGATTATTTGACATTAGTTCACTTGATGAATGGAGAACCCAAGCCTATGAAAATGCCAGATTATTTAAAGAAAAGGTTAAAAGATGGCATGACAAAAGGATACAAAAGCGTGAATTCGATATAGGTGATCATGTCTTGCTATACAACTCTCGTTTAAGATTTTTTGGAGGGAAACTTCTCTCCAAATGGGAAGGTCCTTACATTATCAAGGAAGTTTATCGTTCCGGTGCCATCAAGATCAACAATGCCGAGGGCAATAACCCGAAGGTGGTACACAGGCAAAGAATCAAACATTATATCTCAGGTGCTCCCATAAATGTTAAAACCAATATTATTAATACCATGACATCGAAGGAGTACATAAAGGAAACCTACCAGAACCCTGAAAAGGAGTATGTATATGATACGGTAAGTAAACCGTCTCCAAAAGTCTTCTAAAGGCAATTTTACTCCGTTTTGGAATATTTAAAAAATTACAAAAATAAAAAGTAGTTCGAATAGTGCATGAGGAGGCGACAAGCCTTGGGGCGCGCCCTGCCCCCTAGGCACGCCTCTCGGGCTTGTGGCCACCTCGTGTGCCCTCCGGACTCTGTTTTCTTGCAGAATACTTCTTTTGGTTGGTAAAAATTCATTATAAATCTCCCGAAGGTTTTAACCCGAAAATCCTCTGTTCTTGTTTCGTGTTGTTTTATTGTCAGATCTAAAAATATGTCGTCTCAAGATTCGGAAGGGGAGAGCTATGTTGCTGACTATATTGCAAACCCTAGGGTCTATGGAGAGGTGGATCATTATGGCTGGACCACGGATGAGGAGGAAGATGCCAACATGAAGGAAACAAAGGATGATAGCTCCGAGGAAGAGGAAGACCCACTACCTCAACCTGGAGACATGCATGTGGACTTCAAGAAGTCAAGCCTCCCTAATGGATACAAACCTAAGGTTCAATTTATTCCATCTCATTTTCTGCAAGAGAGCAAGGCAGCATTATGCAAAAGGATATTAAAGCTTGAGTTAGAGAATGAGGATCTAAGGGAGGAAAACTTTATGCTCAAATATAAGATGAAGAAGAAAGCTTCCTCTTCATCAACCTCATCACCACCACCACCTCCGAAGAAGGAGACTTGAGTACATGGGTATGGGCACTCCCATTGGCTTGTGCTAAGCCTGGGGGAGGTGCTGCGGTATCATATCACCATCACATCTTTACCTTTATCGTTTATCTTAGTTCGATCCTTTTGGTTATATCTTGATCTAGTAGAATAAGAGTTTTAGTATGATCTAGTTTTTGGGTTTTGCTTTGAGTCCCCTCTATGTAATCGAGTGTGAGAGTTATATAATAAAGAGTAGTTTTGAGTAAGGGCTTTGCTTTCTTGCTTTGATCTTGGAAAAGAAGAAAAAGAATAGAAGAAATAAAAGAGTATATAATAATCTTACGGAGAGTGATGACTTCACATATAAGAAGTATGAGGATTGAAACTTGTTGTGGGTTGAAAAACGTAGCTTTGATCATTGTTGCAATTAAAAGGAAGTAATAAAGAAAGAAAGGTTCACATACAAATATATTATCTTGGACATCTTTCACGATTGTGAGCACTCAATAAAATATTATATGTTAAGAAGTCGATTTTGGACAAGGAAGACAACATAATGAGGTATGTTTGCTTATTTTCGAATAGAAGTTATATTGTCATGGATCCTCTAACATGTGACACTTTCTTCCACCTCTACTAGCCAAAACATTCGCAACAAGTAGAGATACCACTTCTGCATCCAAACACCATTAACCCAGTTTTGCCATGAGGGTCCACTATACCTACCTATGGATTGAGTAAGATCCTTCAAGTTGTCATCGGTACAAGCAATAAAAATTGCTCCTTAAATATATATGATCTATTAGTGTGAGGAAAATAAACTTTATATGAACTTGTGATAGGGAAGACATAAAAGCAATGGGCTACATAATAAAAGTTTCTATCACAAGCGGCAATATAAAGTGATGTTCCGTTACATTAAGAGTTCGGGCATTCAACCAAAAAGCGCATGACAACCTCTGCTTCCCTCTACAAAGGGTCTATATTTTACTTTTTTAGTACTTACCTTTATGCAAGAGTCATGGTGATCCTCACCATTCCCTATATTTCGCCTTTTTCTTTTGGCAAGCGTCATGTGTTGGGGTAAGATCTAGACACATATATCCACTAGGATGTAGGTGATCATGAGTTATTATTATTGACATTACCCTTGAGGTAAATAGTTGGGAGGCGAAATTATAAACCCCTATCTTTCTCGGTGTCCAATTGAAGCTTTCTCATAAGTATCTCGCGAGTGTTAGCAATTGTGAAAGACTAAAAGATGATTGAGTATGTGGATTTGCTAGACAAGGTCTTATATTGACTCTTCCTGATGTTATGATAAATTGCAATTGTTTCAATGACGGAGATCATAGTTTGTTGGTTTTCAATAAAAAAAATTAGTTCATACTTTACCTTGTGAATGAATTATCACTTTAGCATAAGAAGTTATATGACAATATGTTATTGTTCTAAAGATGATCATGATGCCCTCATGTCCGTATTTTATTTTATCGACACCTCTATCTCTAATCATGTGGACATGATTATTGATCTCGGCTTTCACTTGAGGACAAGTGAGGTCTAAGCTTGGGGGAGTTGATACGTCCATTTTGCATCATGTTTTTATTTCCATATTTATTGCATTATGGACTATTATTTTACATTATGGTACAATACTTATGCCCATTTGTCGGGGGGATTGACCTCGGGCAGGCAACGGAACCCGGATCCTCTTGAAAAACAATGGGGCCGGCACCGCCCCTCAAACCGGCACGCGCTTGGCCAGGTCGCTCGACCCGGCGAAGCCCCGCAACCCGGCCAAACTCGCCGACCCGGCAAGACGCGCCGACTCGGCCTCGACAACTAGCGCAAGACAGCTGAACTCGGCACAACCAAAAGCTTCCTCGACAAGCCAACACCACCCGTGGCATGCTACGCAATCCAGCCGCGGGTCAGCTCCCGTCCCATCCAGGCCGTACGATGGGATGAGTCTTCTATCAACGATGACCGAGGCAACAGTGCCCCGCCCATGCCTCTGGTCAGCCAGAGCGTGGCAATAGTGCCCCTCACCTACCCGCTGACCAGGGCCGGCGTGGCTACAGTGCCCCCGCCCCCACCGCTGACAACAGCAAGCGGCAACCTAACGAAGAACACTGTACACGACTCGACTCGGCCATGCCCTGACGATCGACAAGACGGCGCACAGTTCCCCTAGGCACGCGGGGCTTGCACCTAGGGGAACCCGGCGAACCACAAGCCCTCAGCGGGACCCACCCCGGGTTCCCGGACACCGACAATACGGACCCACCGACTTGTAACATTACCATTGTACCCCCGGGGGGTTGGTCTATAAAACCCCCCAGGAGCCCACGATCAAGCAGGCAAGGAAGCGAGAGACGCATAGATAAATAATGAGAGAAAGGCAAGTAAGCATAGAACTAGCCACCAGAACAGCCACACCAGAGAGAAGGAGCAGCCCGAGCCTTGGCCACCTTCCTTCCTCTCCACACAGCTCCAGGAGCACATTGTACTATTGAACATCCAACTACACTTGGCAGGACTAGGGGTGTTATCTCTCCAGAGAGCCCCAAACCTAGGTATGTCCGGCGTCCCGCGCCCGCTCATGCCAACCTCACCTCTGGAGTCCACCAGCGCCCTCGAGCCTCCTCCTCTCTTTAGCCATTCCTTGGCATCTGCCATGCACCCACCACGATAGTTGGCGCCCACCGTGGGGCAGCTCGAGGAGCTGGCCGGGAGCATGCTTCAGACGGGGCCCTTCTCCTACACCGATGAGTCCGTCGCGCTGGCGGACGACATCGTCGGCACGCTTGCCGCCTCCTTCGCCGCACTGCGCATCTCCGATGCGTTCGCGGCCGACGAGTACCCCAGCGAGGTGCTCAGCTACTCCGACTCTCCCCTCTCCCTCGGCGGCAGCGTTTCCGCCGGGGCAATGGACGTCCATGTGGAGGTCTTCGTCACCGGCGATGGCGCCTCCTCGTCGAGCAAGACGAGGAAGGCTGCCGAAGCCAGGGCCGCAGCAGAACGGACCGAGCCGTCCGATCCATTGTGCGCCACGATGCAGAGCCTCCGCATGCCCATCACTACCGACGTCGATGCCACCAACATCGCTGAGGCCCGAACCCAGCTCGAGGAAAGGCACCAGCAGATGTTGGACCTGTCCGAGACGCTCGCTGCCACTCAGCGTCGCCTGGACGCCGCTCAGCTGGAGCGCAATGCTGCCTATGGGTTCACGGCCGCCGTGGCCGAGCCAAGCCGGGTCACCGATGTGCGTGCCTAGGGAGGAGCGATCGGCCGGGCTCTTGGCGCCATCCCGACCGTCTACAAGACCCCAGCGAAGAACATGCGCGCTGCCCAGGCAGCCGCAGCCGGCCTGGACCAGCTCACGGACAAGGAGCTGAAGGAGCGCATCGGGTGGATGCGCGAACTCCAGGACTGCCTCAACCAGCTCGCCAAGCCGGCGGGATCCGGCTCCTCCCCCCTCTGCGGACCCGACAAACTTCTACACACCGCTTCCTTGCCACCCGGTGAGGCGCACTCTGGCTGAGCCCAGACTCGGCGCGATCCGGCCGCCACAGCCGCCGTCGGATTGGGCGACGAGCCCGTCCCAGAGCTCCAGCGCGGACCCGGCCAGCATGGCTGGCGTCCGGCTCCAACCGACCTGACCCCCCTGTTGCCTGGTCGCAAGTCGACTCGGCCCGCGCGCCATCGATGACGCCGACGCTCGCCATCGCCTCGACCAGCTCGCTCGCTCCCTGGAGGTGGAGGAGAGCGGCGCTATCGGGCCGGCGTGCTTCGGCCTGCGCATCCGGGAGGAGCCCTTCCCCAAAGGGTTCATGCTCCCCCGCGACACTCCCAAGTACAACGGGACCGTGAAACCAGAATACTGGCTCACCAACTACACCACGGCCATTGGCATCACCGGTGCCAATCGTCATCTCGCCGCGCGCTACGCACCGCTCATGCTCCAAGGATCGGCCCGCACGTGGTTGAACAACCTGCCGATGGCAGCATCAACACGTGGGTCGATTTCGAGGAAGCCTTTGTCCGCAACTTCACGGGGACTTACAAGCGACCCGGCCGCCCTAGCTAGCTCGCCATGTGCGTGCAAGGGCCTACGAAGACCGGTCACGAGTACCTCGCACACTGGACCGAGCTCCGGAACAGCTGCGAGGGCGTCCATGAAGTCCAGGCGATCCAGTACTTCGTCAGCGGGTGCTGAGACGGCACCCTCCTCAAGCACAAGCTCTTACGCTCCGAGCCGGCCACCATGACCGCGCTCATGGTGACGGCGGCCAAATACGCCAACGCCGACTCCGCCATGAAGATCCAGGTGGCGCTGGATGAAGCCGGCAAGGCGAAGCCGGTTCCCCCTCCGAAGCCAGCCGGCGAAAGCAGCCGGCAGCAGCATCACCAGAACAACAAGCGCAAGGCCGACCAGCCGGCGCAGCGCCACGACAACCGGCTCGTCGCAGCCACCGAGCCCACGGCGGACCCGGCGACGAAGCACCGACAAACTGGCAAGACGGCATGGCAGCCCGCCATGAGCTTTAAGCAGATGCTCAACGCCCCCTGCAAGCACCACAGCGGGGCAAGACCCTCCACGCACACGCTTCGGCAGTGCGCCATCACCAAGCGCATCATGAGGGGCGACGTCCTGCCTCCTTCGGCTCTGGCTCCAGGCGTGGGGCAGCTGCCTCCACCTCCACCGCGGCCTCCAGCTGGCGGCGCGATGCGTGACGACGCCTACCCGGACCAGAACGTGGCCTACGTCGTCTTCACCAGCCTCGGCGACGACAAGCGCCTCCTTCGGCAGGAGGTGAACAACGTCGTCCCGGCCAAGCCGGAGTTCATGCATTGGTCGGATCGCCCGATCACCTAGACTCGGGAGGATCACCCAGCGGTCATGCCGAGTCCGGGTGGTTACGCCCTTGTCCTCAACCCCACCATCGTCGCGCGGCGCACATGCAAGTTCTCCCGAGTCCTCATCGACGGTGGCAGCAACATCAACATCCTCTACCGCGACACGATGACCATGCTCGGCCTCAAAGCCGAGGACCTGGAGCCGACCCGAACGATCTTCCACGGCATTGTGCCCGGACTCTCTTGCTCTCCCATTGACCGGGTCCGGCTCGATGTCCTGTTCGGTGATAGTAGCCACTTCCGACGCGAACCGATCTGGTTCGAGGTGGTGGACATGTCCAGCGCATACCATGCATTGCTGGGCCGGCCCGCGCTCGCCAAGTTCATGGCGGTTCCCCATTATGCGTATCTGAAGATGAAGATGCTGGGTCCCAAGGGCCTCATCACCATCACCGGCGATTACCGCAAGTCCCTGGAGTGCGCCTGAGACGGCGCCAAGTTGGCCGAGTCGCTGGTCATTGCCGAGGAGCGGCGCCAGCTCGACCGAATCGTCACCGTGGCCGGCGAGGCCTCCGCAGGGTCGATCCCGACCCCGGACCCGGCCGACGAGGCCGCCTTCAAGACCTCCAAGGAGACCAAGAAAGTGAAGCTAAACCCGGAAGACCCCAGCTGTAGCAAGTACGTTGTCATAGGCGCCCGCCTCAACAGCAAATAGGAAGGCGAGCTCGTCGACTTCCTCCGTGAGAATAGGAATATCTTTGCATGGACCCCCAAGGACATGCCGGGTATCCCGAGGAAGTACGCCGAGCACAAACTTCACGTTCGCAAGGACGCCAAGCCTGTCCGTCAACCCCTATGACGATTTTCCGAAGAGAAGAGAAGAACCATTGGTGAAGAGGTCGCCAAGCTTTTGGCGGCCAGCTTCATAATGGAAGTGTTTCACCCCGAGTGGCTGGCCAATCCAGTCCTCGTCCTAAAGAAGAACAAGACCTGGCGCATGTGAATCGATTACACCAGTCTCAACAAGGCCTGTCCCAAGGATCCGTTCGCTCTCCCGCGGATTGACCAAGTCATCGACTCGACCGCCGGGTGCGAGCTCCTGTTCTTCCTGGACGCTTACTCCGGCTACCACCAGATCAAGCTGGACCCGGCCGATGCCCTGAAGACGTCCTTCATCACGCCCTTTGGGGCATATTGCTACATCACCATGTCGTTCAGCTTGAAGAATGCCGGCGCCACCTTCCAACACTGCATGCAGAAATGCCTGCTGCCGTAACTCGGCCGCAATATCCACGTGTACGTGGACGACATCGTGGTGAATACCAAGCAGCACCTCACACTCCTCGACGATTTGAAGGAAACTTTCGCCAACCTCCACGAATACAAGGTCAAGCATTACCCAAAAAAGTGCATCTTCGACGTCCCGGCCGGAAAGCTACTTGGCTTCCTCGTCTCGGAATGCGGCATTGAGGCAAACCCGGAGAAGATCAACGCCATCGAGCGCATGCGCAAGCCGGCTCGGCTGCGCGATGTCCAGAAGTTCACCGGATGCTTGGCCTCGGTCAGCCGGTTCCTAAGCCGGCTGGGCGAGAGGGCGCTACTGATATGTCTCCAATGTATCTACTTTTCCAAACACTTTTGCCCTTGTTTTGGACTCTAACTTGCATGATTTGAATGAAACTAACCCGGACTGACGCTGTTTTCAGCAGAACTGCCATGATGTTGTTTTATGTGTAGAAAAGAAAAGTTCCCGGAATGTCCTGAAAATCCACGGAGGCACTTTTTGGAAAATATAAAAAATACTGGCGAAAGAACAAGACCATGGGGCCCACACCCTGTCCACAAGGGTGGGGGGCGTGCCCCCTCCCCCTGGGCACGCCCCCTGTCTCGTGGGCCCCCTGGACCTCCACCGACCTTAACTCCAACTCCATATATTCATGTTCGGGGAGAAAAATTAGAGAAAAAGTTTCATCGCATTTTACGATACGGAGCCGCTGCCAAGCCCTAATCTCTCTCGGGAGGGCTGATCTGGAGTCTGTTCGGGGCTCCGGAGAGGGGGATTCGTCGCTGTCGTCATCATCAACCATCCTCCATCACCAATTTCATGATGCTCACCGCCGTGCGTGAGTAATTTCATCGTAGGCTTGCTGGACGGTGATGGGTTGGATGAGATTTACCATGTAATCAAGTTAATTCTGTTAGGGTTTGATCCCTAGTATCCACTATGTTCTGAGATTGATGTTGCTATGACTTTGCTATGCTTAATGCTTGTCACTAGGGCCCGAGTGCCATGATTTTAGATCTGAACCTATTATGTTTTCATGAATATATGTGTGTTCTTGATCCTATCTTGCAAGTCTATAGTCACCTATTATGTGTTATGATCCGACAACCCCGAAGTGACAATAATCGGGATACTTCTCGGTGATGACCGTAGTTTGAGGAGTTCATGTATTCACTATGTGCTAATGCTTTGTTTCGGTTCTCTATTAAAAGGAGGCCTTAATATCCCTTAGTTTCCGCTAGGACCCTGCTGCCACGGGAGGGTAGGACAAAAGATGTCATGCAAGTTCTTTTCCATAAGCACGTTGCACGTATGACTATTTACGGAATACATGCCTACATTACATTGATGAATTGGAGCTAATCCTGTGTCACCCTATGTCATAGCTATTATATGAGGAATCACATCCGGCATAATTATCCATCACTGATCCATTGCCTACGAGCTTTTCACATCTTGTTTTTAGCTTATTTACTTTTCCGTTGCTACTGTTACAATCACTACAAAACCCAAAAATATTACTTTTGCTACCGTTACCTTTATTATCATACTACTTTGCTACTAAATACTTTGCTGCAGATACTAAGTTATCCAGGTGTGGTTGAATTGACAACTCAACTACTAATACTCAAGAATATTCTTTGGCTCCTCTTGTGTCGAATCAATAAATTTGGGTTGAATACTTTACCCTCGAAAGCTGTTGCGATCCCCTACACTTGTGGGTTATCAAGACCAATTTCTGGCGCCGTTGCCAGGGAGCATAGCTCTATTCTTTGAGTCACTTGGGATTTATATCTGTTGATCACTATGAAGAACTTGAAAGACGCGAAAACTACGATCTATCCCTCAACTACGAGGGGAGGTAAGGAACTGCCATCTAGCTCTGCACTAGATTCTCCTTCTGTTTTGAGTAAGCTTGCGACACCTAAACCTACTACTGCTATGAATTCTGATATGTCGCATGTTATTGATGATGCCACTTCTGCTATGCATGATACTTATGGTGAAACTACTTCTGTGCATGATACTACTTTGCCATTAGGTGAATTTCTTGATGAACAACTTGCTAGGGTTGGAGGGAATGAAATTATTGAAGATGCTATTATTGATGATAGTGATGATGAAAATTCCCCCAATGATTATGAATTGCCTGTTGTTCCTGAGGGTTATGTTATGAATGAAGAAGCTGCTAGAGCTATCTTTGCTTGCAATGATAGATATGATCTTAAGAAATTATTAGCTAAATGGAAGCAAGAGTCTCTTAATGCTAGAATGAAACCTGACCCTGCTTTTGCTACTTCACCTATTTGTGTTACTGATAAGGATTATGAATTCTCTGTTGATCCTGAAATTATTACTTTGGTTGAATCTGATCCTTTTTATGGCCTTGAATCTGAAATTGTTGTGGCACATCTTACCAAGTTGAATGATATAGCCACCTTGTTTACTCATGATGATAAATCTCACTATTTTTATATCCTTAAGATATTTCCGTTCTCATTAAAGGGTGATGCTAAGACTTGGTATAATTCTCTTGCTCCTGGTTGTGTGCGTAGTCCCCAGGATATGATTTATTACTTCTCTGCTAAATATTTCCCTGCTCATAAGAAACAAGCTGCCTTGCGGGAAATATATAATTTTGTGCAAATCAAAGAAGAGAGTCTCCCACAAGCTTGGGGAGGCTTCTCCGGTTACTTAATGCTTTGCCTGATCATCCTCTTAAGAAAAATGAAATACTTGATATCTTTTATAGTGGACTAACCGATGCTTCCAAGGACTACTTGGATAGTTGTGCTGGTTGTGTTTTCAGGGAAAGAACAGTCGATGAAGCTGAGTTACTATTGAATAATATGTTGACTAATGAAAATAATTGGACTCTCCTTGAGCCAGTCCCCGAGGCAATTCCTGAACCAATTACGCCAACTCCTTAGCCTATTCCTAAACCCACTCCGAAGAAGAGAGGTGTTTTATTTCTCAGTCCTGAAGATATGCAAGAGGCAAAGAAATCAATGAAAGAAAAAGGTATTAAAGTTGAAGATGTTAAGAATTTACCACCTATTGAAGAAATACATGGTCTTAATATACCGCCTGTTGAAGAACCACATTGTCTTGATAACCCGACACAGGTAGTAAAGGTAAATTCTCTCTATAGATATGATAAAGTTGAAATTCCCTCTACTAAATTTCATAGCCCATTCTTAGATGAATTTGATGACTTTATGGCTAGACAAGAAAGTTTTAATGCTTATGTTGGTAGAGAGTTAAAGAATAATGCTTTCGAGATAGGACGTGTGAGCGATAATATGGCTAGAGTTAATGGTGAACTTAAACTCATTAGCAAATATGCTTCTATGGTTGCTACTCAAGCTGAGCAAGTACTTAAAGCTCAAAATGATTTGCTTGATGAATTAAATAATAAAAATGACTTTGCTGTTAGAGTGGCTACTAGAACTGGTAGAATGACTCAAGAACCTTTGTATCCTGAAGGCCACCCTAAGAGAATCGAGCAAGATTCTCAAAGAAATAATTTAGAGGCACCTAGTTCTTCTAAAAAGAAGAAAAAGAAAAACGATAGAACTTTGCATGCTTCCAGTGAACCTACTGTAGACACACCTGAGAATCCCAATGATATTTCTATTTCTGATGCTGAAACACAATCAGGTGATGAACATGAACCTAGTGATAATGTTAATGATAATGTTCATGTTGATGCTCAACCTAGCAAAGGCAATGATGTAGAAATTGAACCTGCTGTTGATCTTGATAACCCACAATCAAAGAATCAACGTTATGATAAGAGAGATTTTGTTGCTAGGAAGCACGGTAGAGAAAGAGAACCATGGGTTCAGAAACCCATGCCCTTTCCTTCTAAACCATCCAAGACAAAAGATGATGAGGATTTTGAGCGCTTTGCTGAAATGACTAGACCTATTTTCTTACGTATGCGCTTAACTGATATGCTCAAAGTAAATCCTTATGCTAAGTATATGAAGGATATCATCACAAACAAAAGAAAGATACCAGAAGCTGAAATTTCCACCATCCTTGCTAATTACACTTTTAAGGGTGGAATACCAAAGAAACTTGGAGATCCGGGTGTACCAACTATACCATGCTCGATTAAAAGAAATTATGTTAGAACTGCTTTATGTGATCTTGGAGCCCGTGTTAGTGTTATGCCTCTCTCTTTATATCGTAGACTTGAATTGAATAAGTTGGCACCTACTGAAATTTCTTTGCAAATGGCTGATAAATCAACTGCTATACCTGTCGGTATTTGTGAGGATGTGCCTGTTGTGGTTGCAAATGTCACTATCTTAACGGACTTTGTTATTCTTGATATTCCCGAGGACGATAGTATGTTGATTATCCTTGGTAGACCTTTTTTGAATACTGCAGGGGCTGTTATTGATTGCAACAAAGGCAATGTCACTTTTCATGTTAATGGTAATGAGCATACGGTACACTTTCCGAGGAAACAATCTCAAGTTCATAGCATCAATTCTATTGGAAAAGTTCCAACTATTATTATTGGAGGTTTTGAATTTCCTCTCCCTACTGTCAAGAAAAAGTATGATATTCTTATTGTTGGGGATTTTCATATCCCCGTTGAGGTAACTTAGTGTTATTCGAAATTTCTCCGGTTCCGTGTTATTCGGAATGAGTTTGTTAACAAGACTTGATCAACCTTGTTAGTGGATTCATTTTGATGATCATGAGATGGATGAGACTAGAAGGCACAACCTTCTGTACCCACTTTTTACTTTCTGTTATTTAGAATAAATAAATCAAAAATAGTATTATCTGTCTATTTTCTGAATTATCCGTGCAATAAGAAATATCCCGAAAATAAAAGTGCTCCAAATGCCCTGCAAATTTAGTATGATTTTTATGGAATATTTGAGGATTTTAGGCACTGAAATCACTGCAGGAGGGGCAAACACGAGGCCACGAGAGTGGAGGGCGCGCCCACCCCACCTTGGGCACGCCCCCCTGTCTCGTGCGCCCCTGGTGGCCCTCCTCCACTTATGCCAGCACTCACACACTCCATCTTCTACCCAAAAAAATCCCCATCCAGCTCAAGCACGAGTTCTAGCTCATTTTGCTGCGATTTTTGATCTCCTAGCTCAAAGCTCCATTCACAAAACTGCTTTGGGAGATTGTTGCTTGGTATGTGACTCCTCCATTGGTCCAATTAGTTTTTGTTCTAGTGCTTTATTCATTGCAAATTTTTGCTGCATAGGTGACCATGTTCTTGAGCTTTCATGTTAAATTTATGAGGTCCCAAGCAATTCCAATGCATAATATAGGCTCTAGACACTTGTAGGAGTAGTTGCTACCAATCTTGTTTAGTTTTATTCACTTTTATTTTGAAGTTACTAAAATTTCAGAAATTTTCAGAAAATGTTAAGGAAACTTTTGAGGGGCTCTTCTAGCCAAGGCTCTCAGAAAAAACAAGCTAAAGAGAAGGAAAAAGCCAAGTATAATCTTCCTCTCTTAGCGGAAGTGCGGTCGTGTGAATGGCCATGCGATGATTTCTTGAAAGAAGCTGGAATTCATGAAGATTTTTATTCTTTGATTGAGAATGCAGGCCTCACCGGTTTCATCAACGACTGGATCGATCAGTATCTCTTACTCACCAATACTTTCGTGCAGAACTTTTATTATTATCCTAAGAAGTCACCACCTTCAGTATCATTTCATTTATATGATGAACTCAGAGAAATGTATTTACGTAATTTTTGCGCAGTGTGTAGGATACCCTATGAGGGAGAATTAGAGGAACCCCATCGTAAAGATGTGGAGGGCTTTGTTAACACTATAGTTGTAGAGGAACCAAAGAAAGGTTTCGAGGCAAAAATCTCTAGCATACATTTTCCTATTTTATGCTACTTTGCCATATTTGCTAGTAGATGCTTGATTGGTCGTAGAAATAGTGGAAACCTTAGTGTTCCTGATATTATCATTCTTCAACATGCCTTGCTCGGAGATAATAGTTTTAGTATGGGTGCCCTCGTCGCTAAACGGCTAGGCCTGAATCGTACAAAAGGCTCCATATTTGGAGGTATCTATGCTTCACGTCTTGCTAGACATTTTCAGATACCTATTAGGCACCATGAGAAAGAGGAGATAAAATTGCCTCCTCACATTTTAGATTACAAGAGCATGGTAGCCCACAAGTTTATTGTCGACAACCAAGAGAAGATGCTCTTGTATAACCTTAGATTTAATAAGAAGCACAATGAGACTATTATTTTGCCTGCACCTCTGTTGTTTGATTTGCTTGCATAAAATTTTCTTGTCACGCCGGAGGCGGTGTATGCTCATCGAGCCCAAGCATCCACTCCAGAACCTGAACCCGAGCAGAACCTTCACTGGAACCTTATTGTGCATCATCTTTCCAGTGGGATCCGGAGATGACCAACCAGTGGTATCCTGATTACACCTCCCAGTACACCGGGGAGAGTAGCGGCGGTCCTTGGTATTAGACCAACTTAGGCCAAAAGCCTAAGCTTGGGGGAGTACGTATTTCTCACCGACTTTACATTCATGTTCACACACTAGTCATCGGTGCTCATACTCTTTCATTGTATTATCCATGTTAGTTTAAATTTCTTTTTATAGTTTTCTTCTTGTGTGTTTGATGAACCTTAAGAAAAAACCAAAAAAAAATTAGTTAGTTTAATTTCCATGCTTGTAGTAGAAATTAAAATGAAAACCCAAAAAGATTTCTAGTTCTTCTTCTTACTTGTTGGGAGCTTTCCCATGTAATTAACTTTTTTTCTTTTTCTTTCCTTTGGGGGTCGAGAAGACCATATTGAAAATGCTTAGTGGCTCTCATATGCATGATTGTTTATTTAACTTAGAGCCCATATTACTTGTCTTCTATTTTGAGTTGAGTGCTTGCAGATTCCAGCTTAATCCAATGCACGTGCACTCTTATTATTATACACATCGTTCGGTCGTGCAAGTGAAAGGCAACAATGACGATATATGATGGACTTATTGAGATGAGAAAAGCTGGTATGAACTCAACCTCTTTTGTTTTTGTAAATATGATGAGTTCATCATTCCTGATTCAGCTTATTATGAAGTAAACATATTTGCAATGACATTTAGAGATTATAGTTGCCTGTGCCATGCTTGATTAGCTATGAGTTATAATGGTTTACCTTGCGTGCCAACATGCTATTAGAATATTATGATGTGGTATGATGGGATGGTATCCTCCTTTGAATGAATTGAGTGACTCGACTTGGCACATGTTCACGCATGTAGTTGAAACAAATCAACATAGCCTTCATGATATTTATGTTCATGGTAGATTATATCCTACTCATGCTTGTACTCGGTGTAAATTAATTTTAATGCATGTTTATGACTGTTGTCGCTCTCTTAGTTGGTCGCTTCCCAGTCTTCTGCTAGCCTTCACCTGTACTAAGCAGGAATACAACTTGTGCATCGAAACTCCTTAAACCCCAAAGTTGTTCCATATGAGTCCACTATACCTACCTATATGCGGTATTTACCTGCCGTTCCAAGTAAATTTGTATGTGCCAAACTCCAAACCTTCAAATGAAATTCTGTTTTGTATGCTCAAGCAGCTCATGTTTCAACTAGGGTTGCCTATATCTTCCATGCTAGGTGGGTTATTCTCAAGAGGAGTGGACTCCGCTCCTCATTCACGAGAAAGGGCCGGTAACCGGGATGCCCAGTCCCATGATCCAAAAAGATCAAAGCAAATCAAAATAATTAAACAAAACTCCCCCAGGGCTGTTGTTAGTTGGAGGCACTCGTTGTTTCGAGCAAGCCATGATTGATGCTTGTTGGTGGTTGGGGGAGTATAAACCTTTACCATTCTGTTTGGGAACTGCCTATAATGCATGTAGTATGGACGATACATCCATCTCATAGTTGTTGCGTTGACAGCAAAGGCATGCCGCTCAAAATGTTATTCAATCTCTATTTTAAGATCGAGCCCTGGCACCTCTACAAATCCCTGCTTCCCTCTTCGAAGGGCCTATCTATTTACTTTTATGTTGAGTCATCATCCTTCTTATTAAAAAGCACCCGCTGGAGAGCACACTGTCATTTGCATTCATTACTATTGATTTATATTGGGTATGACTTGACTGGATCTCTTTTACCATGAATTACATTGTTTACTCAGTCCATGATCTTTAAAGGTGCTTTGCATTTATGTTTTGCGGTCTCAGAAAGGGCTAGCGAGATACCATTTTGTTATATCATGTTATGATTGTTTTGAGGAAGTGTTGTCATCCGAGGTTTATTATTATGGCTCGCTAGGTGATTATGCTATTGATATGAGTAATTGTGAGACCTGGATGTTATTGTGAGTATGGTTAGTTCATGATATTTGCTGAAACCTGAATGATGGCTTTGCATGTTTACAACAACAAGAGCAAACAGAGTTTGTAAAAGTTTTTCTTTATCACTTTCAGTTTATCAACTGAATTGCTTGAGGACAAGCAAGGGTTTAAGCTTGGGGGAGTTGATACGTCTCCAACGCATCTACTTTTCCAAACACCTTTGCCCTTGTTTTGGACTCTAACTTGCATGATTTGAATGAAACTAACCCAGACTGCCATGATGTTGTTTTATGTGTAGAAAAGAAAAATTCTCGGAATGTCATGAAAATCCACGGAGGCACTTTTTGGAAAATATAAAAAATACTGGCGAAAGAATCAAGGCTAGGGGGCCCACACCCTATCCACGAGGGTGGGGGTGCGCCCCCTCCCCCTGGGCGCGCCCCCTGTCTCGTGGGCCCCCTGGACCTCCACCGACCTCAACTCCAACTCCATATATTCACGATCGGGGAGAAAAAAATTAGAGAAAAAGTTTCATCGTGTTTTACGATACGGAGCCACCGCCAAGCCCTAATCTCTCTCGTGAGGGCTGATCTGGAGTCCGTTCAGGGCTCCGGAGAGGGGGATTCGTCGCCGTCGTCATCATCAACCATCCTCCATCACCAATTTCATGATGCTCACCGCCGTGCGTGAGTAATTCCATCGTAGGCTTGCTGGACGGTGATGGGTTGGATGAGATTTACCATGTAATCAAGTTAGTTCTGTTTGGGTTTGATCCCTAGTATCCATTATGTTCTGAGATTGATGTTGCTATGACTTTGTTATGCTTAATGCTTGTCACTAGGGCCCGAGTGCCATGATTTCAGATCTGAACCTATTATGTTTTCATGAATATATGTGTGTTCTTGATCCTATCTTGCAAGTCTATAGTCACCTATTATGTGTTATGATCCGACAACCCCGAAGTGAAAATAATCGGGATACTTCTCGATGATGACCGTAGTTTGAGGAGTTCATGTATTCACTATGTGCTAATGCTTTGTTCCGGTTCTCTATTAAAAGGAGACCTTAATATCCCTTAGTTTCCGCTAGGACCCCGCTACCACGGGAGGGTAGGACAAAAGATGTCATGCAAGCTCTTTTCCATAAGCACGTATGACTATTTACGGAAAACATGCCTACATTACATTGATGAATTGAAGCTAGTTCTGTGTCACCCTATGTTATAGCTATTACATGAGGAATCGCATCCGGCATAATTATCCATCACTGATCCATTGCCTACGAGCTTTTCACATCTTGTTTTTCGCTTATTTACTTTTCCGTTGCTACTGTTACAATCACTACAAAACCCAAAAATATTACTTTTGCTACCGTTACCTTTATTATCATACTACTTTGCTACTAAATACTTTGCTGTAGATACTAAGTTATCCAGGTGTGGTTGAATTGACAACTCAACTGCTAATACTCAAGAACATTCTTTGGCTCCCCTTGTGTCGAATCAATAAATTTGGGTTGAATACTTTACCCTCGAAAGTTGTGTCGATCCCCTACACTTGTGGGTTATCAGCTACCCCTGTACTAGCTGATGAAGAAGACGAGCCCGTTCGAATAGAACAGCAAGGCAGACGAGGCCTTCCAAGACCTCAAGCGCATGCTCTCCACCTCACCAGTCCTGGCCATGCCGACGGACAAGGAGCCGTTGTTGCTCTACATAGCCGCGACCTCGCGGGCGGTCAGCACGGTGCTGGTGGTCGAGCGACCAGAGAAGGGAAAGATCCAAGCCGTCCAGCGCCCGGTCTACTACCTGAGTGAGGTGCTCTCCAACTCCAAGCAGAACTACCCACACTACCAGAAGATGTATTACGGCGTGTACTTCATCGCCAAGAAGCTGAAGCAGTATTTCCAAGAGCACGTTGTCACTGTGGTCAGCACGGCGCCTATCGGAGAAATCATCGGGTGCCGGGATGCCTCTGGCCGGGTTGCCAAGTGGGCGATCCAGCTAGCCGGCCACACCATCCTCTAAGAGCCCCGCACCGCGATCAAGTCTCAAGCTTTGGCCGACTTCCTCGTCGACTGGACCGAGACCCAGTTCTTGCCGCCGCCCCCCGACTCGACGCACTGGCGCATGCATTTCGACGGATCCAAGATGCGACTCGGCCTGGGGGCCGACATCGTACTGTCGTCCCCGAAGGGCGACCGGCTCCGCTACACGCTCCAGATCCACTTTGCCGCCTCCAACAACGTCGCCGAGTACGAAGCCCTTGTGCACAGCCTCCGTCTTGCCAAGGAACTCAGCATCCGTCGCATCCTGTGCTACGGCGACTCAGACCTGGTGGTGCAGCAGTGCTCCGGCGAATGGGATGCCCGCGACTCCAACATGGCAGGATACCGCTCCCTCGTCCAGAAGCTGTCCAGTTCCTTCGAGGGTTGCGAGTTCCTCCACGTCCCGCGCGCAGAGAACGAAGCAGCCGACACGCTCCCCAAGATCGCCTCGTCCCGACAAGCCATCCCGTCTGGCGTCTCCCTCGAGCACTTGTGCAAGCCGTCCATCAAGCCATCGCCAGACTCTGAGTCCATCCACGTGCCAGACGACCCGGCCGCACCTCAACCCGTCCCGGGGACTGCTGAACCCGGCCTGGGGGCTGCTCAGCTCAATCCGGCCACCATCGCCCCGGACCCGGCCATCGCCATCCCCGACCCGGGGGCTGCTCAACCCGGTCCGGGGACTGCCGACTCGGAACCCACCCTGGTGGCCGTCTTCGCCATGGTTACGGCTCCATCTTGGGCCCTCCCAATATCAGAATTCTTGGAGAACGGGGTTCTCCCCATGACGGGACCGAAGCTCGGCAAGTGCAGCGCCAGGCGTCCGCCTACAACATCATCAACAACGAGCTCATCAAACACAGCTCCACTGGCGTGTTCCAGCACTGCGTCGAGCAGGAACAGGGCATCGACATCCTCCTCGACATACATTAGGACGAGTGCGGGCATCACGCCAAATCGCGATCCCTGGTGGCCAAGGCGTTCCGCCACGGTTTCTACTGGCCCACGGCCCTACAAGATGCCGAGTCGCTCGTCCTCAAGTGTGAGGGATGCCAGCACTTCAGCAAACGCAGTCACCAGCCGGCGCCAGCACTCCGCACCATACCGATCGCCTGGCCCTTCGCGGTCTGGGACTCGACATGGTGGGACCCTTCAAAACCACTCGAGGCAGCATGACGCACCTGCTGGTGGTAGTGGACAAGTTCACCAAGTGGATCGAGGCAAGACCAATCAAGAAACAGGATGGGCCAACAGCCGTCCGGTTCATCAAGGACATAGTGATGCGCTACGACATGCTAAACAACATCATCACTGACAACGGCACCAACTTCGCCAAGGGCGCGCTCGAGCAATACTGCTCCGTCTTCGGCATCCGCCGCGACCAGGCCTCCGTTGCGCATCCACAGTCCAACATGCAGGTCAAGCGGGCCAACGGACTCATCCTATCCGGCGTCAAGCCACGACTCGTCGAGCCACTCATCCGCTCACCCGGCAGCTGGCTTGACGAGTTGCCGGCCATTCTCTGGAGTCTCCGCACCATGCCGAATCGATTGACCGGTTTCACCCTATTCTTCCTAGTCTACGGAGGTGAAGCCGTCATCCTGACCGACGTCGAGTTCGACTCGCCGCGCGTCGTGATGTACACCGAAGCCGAAGCCAGAGAAGCCCGCGAAGATGGCGTCGACCTGCTCGAAGAAGCACGCCTCCTGGCGCTCAGTCGTTCAGTGATCTACCAGCAAGGCCTGAGGCACTACCACAACAAGAAGATCAAGCCCCTCGCGTTCCGCGAGGGCGACCTTGTCCTCTGACTCGTCCAAGAGCAAGCAGGCCAGCACAAGCTGTCCCCTCCATGGGAGGGCCCATTCATCGTGAGCAGGGCCTTGCGCGGCCGCAACGCCTACTACCTCATCGATGCACGCAAGTCAAGGAAGCGCAAGAAGGACACCGCCGGTGAAGAAACGACCCGGTCGTGGAACGCAGAACTCCTCCGTCCATTTTACAGTTAGCCGCACGAGTGTATGTATCGTCGCCTTTTGTAAACGCATGAAACTATGGGGTCCCCGAACGAGACTCGGGGCTCCCTTTTGTCGACCAATTTATTGTGTCCTTATTTTCCTGCATAACTATGCCACTGAACCCGGCCACCGGTCCAACTCGCTTGACCCGGGGGCTCGGGGGCTGGCCGGCTCGGTCGCCACCCCACCGCCCTACTTGGTGATCCCTGATACAGTGAGGATGCCGCGGTCCCCCACTTCGCCCTAAAGCCACAGAACCAGCTTTGGCTGTCGGCTGGCAAGCACAACGGGCCAGAGCTCCTTTACGCTTCATATACTAAGTCAAAGGCTGCCGGGTCGATCAACCCAGCCCGCCGCTCATCAAATGAACAACCGCACGACCGGCTGCTCGCCAACCAGCTTCGCCGGATTGCCGCCAGCCGGCCTAGTGGGTGTTTCGCTCACGCTCAACATTTCGAAAGGCCCAAGTCCTGCGCGCTCCTCTCGAAGAATCGAACTCCTTGTCACGGACCAGAGCCTCGGCCGTGTGACTCACGGGGGGAGGTTTGAGAGAGGAAAAGCGCATGAAATCGTTCCAAAAAATGGAAGGCAAG
The DNA here is from genome assembly GCA_963921465.1 of Triticum timopheevii. Taxonomy (NCBI): domain Eukaryota; kingdom Viridiplantae; phylum Streptophyta; class Magnoliopsida; order Poales; family Poaceae; genus Triticum; species Triticum timopheevii. The sequence continues at coordinate 462,862,359 of OY997272.1, read as the reverse complement.
AGCGAAAACACTCACGACATTTGCACACAAATATTTAATGGAAGGCCCACGGCCCGAGTTCATTACACCCTAAAAACCCTCAGTGGGTGGGTGGACCTGCTACTTAACAAATTTTACATAAAGTGTCTCAGGCATCTCCAGCGCCGCGTCGCGACGTTGACGGCTCTCCCCTGGCGGCCTCCGGGTCCCGCGAGGTGCCGGTGTCCTCCTCGGCACCCGCGTCGCGGTAGACGCCCGTCTCCTTTGAGCTCCCCTCCGGATCATGGAGAAGCAAGCCATAGTCGTCACCGTCCATGGCCCTGCCATCTTCCGTCTACTCTGGATGGAACTCGTCATGGAAGGCGAACTCGGCGATGTAGCTGGCCCGGGAGGCGATCCGGCCGGCTTGCTCCTGCAAAAGCTTCTCCGAACCGGCCCGCTGGCCCATCAACGTGTCCAGCTGCAGGTTTGGATGCCAAGAGAGCGCAAACCGGAGCACCAGCTTAGCACCGGCATGAGCGGCGGAGACGCGCCACTCGCCAAGCCAATCCGGCCCCATCTCCAACCAACATGCCAAGCGCGAGAAGCTACTTGGTGGGACGGAGTCTGGCCAAAGGGCCGCCATCATTGCGGTGCCGGCCTGGGACAACCGCTCCATATGCGTTCCCAGGACCCACAGGCGGGCCTCAGCGGCGCGATGATCTCCGGGAAGGTCCAGGCCACCCCCGGATCCGTCCTGAACCCAACGACGCCGGTTGGGTCGCGCTGATAGCGAACGACTTCCTCCGCCAGCCTTTGCGTCTCCGGGAAGGCCCCTGCCGCAAAAGAAGAAACATGTCAGAAGAGGAACAACAAGGAAGAAAGGCCGGATCCCGACCCGGCAAATTACAAGAAAAAGCAGTTACTGGAGAAGGACTCTTACAAGAGCTGCGCCTCAAGAAACGTACCACGCCGCTCCCGTTCGATGGTGCGGTCGCGCTCCTCGAGTGACTTCTCCAGATCGACCGCCTTGGCAAGGGACGCCTTTAGCTCGGCGTCCTTGTTGTCGGCCGCCTCGCGGCGACGGGCCCCCTCAGCCGTGGTGACTTGCCCCCGCAGGCGGTCCACCTCGGCCTGGAGCCGGCCCTTGTCGTCGGCCAGCTGGCCGCGCTGCTGGTCCGCCTCCACCAGGGCTTGCTGCGCCTCCGCCACCTTGGCGGCTTCCTCCTTAAGGAGCTCCAGCTCGGCCTCGAGGCGGCTCTTATGACCCGCCAGCTGCTCATGCAGCCGGTTGGCCTCGTCGAGAGACCGCCGGGCCGCGGGCGCCTCCGCCCTCGCCTGTGCCGCCTCAACGCCAAGACGGTCGGTGTCGGCAATGAGCCGGTCACAGTGATGACCGGCCCGGAGCAGACGAGTCCACCAGGACAGCACCTCAGCTGCGAAAAATAAGGATTCAGCAGAAGAAAAGAGCAAGACTTAGGATTTGGCCCAACTGTTACACAGTTGGCCTGAATCTCAGGGGCTATACCCAGTGGGTGCGCTAGCGCCCCCCCACGCGAAGCTCCTCCTCCTTGGCGGCAAGCTGCTCCATGAGCTCCCGGTGCTTGCCCAGGGGACGGTTGTAGGCGGCGACCCGGAAGGCGTCGAGATGCTGAAGAAAGCAGAAGTCAGAACAACGCCAATGCTCTAAAGATTTGACCCAACTACTACGTAGTTGGCCCGAACCTCGGGGGCTACACCCAGTGGGTGCGCTGGCACGCCCCCACAAAGAAGAAATTGCAAGAAAAGAAGGCTTACCAGAATGGCGCGCTCCAGGTCGCGCGTCCGCTCCACCTCGGCCTGGGCAAAGGCCTCGAGCCGGTCCGTCCGGCCTCAGAGGCGGCGGCTGACGGCGTCTAGCGCCGCCTCCTCCTGGGTCTGAGGCCCGAACACAACGGCGCCCCCGCTCCGCACCGACTGCGGCACGGCAGCTCGGCGCCCTCCCAACCAGGGCACCAAGGCGTGCTCCCCGTTGTCCGCTCATGACGCGGACAACACCTCCTCCGACGCCCCTCCCGGTGCCGACGACGACTTGGACGCCGGGACACCCTGCGTCGCCGCGTCCGGTCCGGACGCCAGGACGGCCTACTGCGCCACCACCGGCCATCCGCATTGCCTCCTCCAACACTGGTGGCACCTCCGGCGCTGCTGCCCGTAGGCCCTCTTCCAAGACGGCGCCACCTCCACCGCCATTAGCCCCCGCTCGCTCGACCACGTCGGCCTGCGGCGGGGTATCATCCCCCACCTCCACGACCTCCCGGTCAAGGATCACCACCTCAGCCCGGCCTCCACGGCCGCGCTTCCTCACCGAGACGACTCAAAGACCGTCGCCGCCACCACCGTGCCCTCCGGGATCTCGTGCCAGGCCGGCTCTATGCCGGCTCGCGCCCATGCCGCCGCCGCGTCGGTCCAAGCACGGACCGATGCCGCCTACAGCTCCGCCTCGGACCTGTTCCTGTCCCGCCAGGCCATGGCTTCGGCGTCGTTCGGGTCCAGGCCGATGTCCAAGTTGGCCCGTCCCTCCACCTCGGCCTGGTCGGCGAGGTTGGACCGGCTCCTGTGGAACGCGGCCCCTTCGGCGGCCGCGGCTTCCACCGCCGCCCTCGCCAGTACAATTGGCGACCTGAAGAAGAAGACAGAATGAGCAAAAAAGAAACAAGACTGCTCAACAATCTGGATACGTGCGGAAGATAAAGCTTAACCCGACAAGACAGGGACCGGGGTTGGCCTCCCGTGCCCGGCGCCGCGCTTCCTCTTGGCCGGCCTCCCGGCCCGGCCGGGTCCGCCGTGCGCTTCGAGGCCCAGGGTCGCGGCACGACGCTGTCTTTCCCATGCGGGCGGCTCGGCGCCGCCCCATGCGAGGACCCGGCCCCGCCCTCATCGCCGCCTCCCCCGCCCAACGCCACTGTACCAACAACCCGCGTCAGCATCGCCCGCACCATGCCGTGATCAGCAATTCAAGACACATAAAGAAAAAATACAGGACTCACCCGCGCGACGCCCAGCGCCGGCATCAGACTCGGCCTCCTCCTCCCCGCCGTGGGCCGTGGGCTCCTCTGGTGCCACCGGCGCCACCTGCGACGGAGCCCGGGCATAAGGATGCCGGATCGCGTTCAGAAGCACCTCCTGTGTCGTGTCAGGACGGATGAGAAGGTGCACAACAGCAAAGTAAGACGACCAGACACTCACCTTCGGCGCCGGGTTCGACTCACTGTACGGCGCCTTGCCGAACCACCGTCCTCTCCAAGGTTGGCCTTGGAGATGTCGTTCACGCCGCGCACGATCTGCTACGCAGACAGCCGCGTCGACCCTATGCGGTTGGGGTCTTGAAGGCCGACCATTTCGCCGGTGAGGCAGGAGCGCCTCTGAAGCGGAAGTACCCGGCGCATGATGAATGCAGTGAGGAGGTCGGTGCCGGTGAGCCCCTCGTGCATCCTCATTACCGTCACCCGCTTGCAGAGATTGACGATCACCTGCGATGGGCGCCTGGGCGAGTAGCCCCAGTTCACCTTTGCCCGCTGCAGCACGATGGCGAAGGCCGGAAGATTAATGCGATCCGCGCCAAGGTTGCGGACATAGAAGAAGGAGTTCTGCCACTTCTTGGCAGAGTCCTCCAGCGGGATCTTGGGGAAATCCGCCCCGACCGCTTCGAGATGATGGCGGCGCTGCAGTCGGCGAACTCCCCGGCCGACGGGCCCTGCTGCTTCAAGGAGAAGAAGCGCGCCCAGAGGTCGATTGTGGGCTCGACCCCCAAGTACCCCTCGCAGAGGGTGATGAAGCCGGAGAGCTGGACGATGGCACCAGCGCCAAGATGATGCGGCTGGAGGCAGAAGAACTCCAGGAACGCGCGGAAGAAGGTGCTCGCCGGCAGCCCGAACCCGCGCTCGAAGTGCGTGAGGAAGACCACGCGCTCCTGCTCCTCGGGCCGAGGTCTCTGCTCGCCGCGCGGCAGACGGACGCCGACGTCCGTCTCCCGCGGCAGGCACCGCGACGCCTGAATTTTGTTGATGTCCTCGATGGTGACATTCGAACCCATCCAGGAGCCCGATTGTAGCGCCATGATCAAAGGAAGAAGAAAGAAGATGGACGGCGAAGGAGTTCTCCTCGGAGCAGCAGGCGCCGCTGTGCGTCGGTTGCGAAGAGCGGAGCGAGAGCAAATGGACAGGAGGGCGCGAGCGAGAATAATGTCCGCCGTCCCCTGCCCCCCGATTTATAACCCTCGGTTTGAACGTGGGGAAGTGGGGAAGTGGGATCGTCTGCACGCGCCCATTCCACTACCCCGCATAAGTGCGCATGTACACGCGCAGTAACTGCCCGGGGAAGAGCAACCGGCCCCCGGACGCTGCAACAAATCCACGCGCGTGGGCCAAGGGCGCGCAGCGGCGGGCCCCAGTCCGTCGCCCAGTCTCGTCACGCGCATGGCCTGTTAGGCCCCTCCGACTTCCGGGCACCACATGGCGCCTGCGCGAAGCCCGAGGGATTGCCCCAAGATTCGACGGATTCCTCGGTTCCCGTCATGGCCGGGATACCGCGATCCAGTTTGCGAGAAAACCGGCACACAATGGGTGTTGCCGGACCCGGCGCTTGCAGAATCCGCCTTGCTTAAGGGGGAAACTGTGAAGGCCGACTCATCCAAAGATGGCGGACCTTCACAGCTTCAGGGACTACTGTCGGGGGACGGACCCCGGGCAGGCAACATAACCCGGATCCTCTTCAAAAAACAATGGGGCTGGCACCGCCCCTCAAACCGGCACGCGCTTGGCCGGGTTGCTCGACCCGGCCAAGCCCCGCAACCTGGCCAAACTCGCCGACCCGGCAGGATGCGCCGACTCGGCCTCGACAACTAGCGCAAGATAGCCGAACTCGGCACGACCAAAAGCTTCCTCGACAAGCCAGCACCACCCATGGCGTGCTACGCAATCCAGCCGCGGGTCAGCTCCCGTCCCATCCAGGCTGTACGATGGGATGAGTCTTCTATCAACGATGACCGAGGCAACAGTGCCCCGCCCATGCCTCTGGTCAGCCGGAGCGTGGCAACAGTGCCCCTCACCTACCCGCTGACCAGGGCCGGTGTGGCTACAGTGCCCCCGCCCCCACCGCTGACAACAGCAAGCGGCAACCTGACGGAGAGCACTGTACACGACTCGACTCGGCCACGCCCTGACGATCGACAAGACGGCGCACAGTCCCCCTAGGCACGCGGGGCCCGCACCTAGGGGAACCCGGCGAACCACAAGCCCTCAGCAGGACCCAGCCCGGGTTCCCGGACAGCGACAATACGGACCCACCGACTTGTAACATTACCATTGTACCCCTGGGGGGTTGGTCTATAAAACCCCCCAGGAGCCCACGATCAAGCAGGCAAGCAAGCGAGAGACGCATAGAGAAATAACGAGAGAAAGGCAAGTAAGCATAGAACTAGCCACCAGAACAGCCACACCAGAGAGAAGGAGCAGCCCGAGCCTTGGCCAGCTTCCTTCCTCTCCACACAGCTCCAGGAGCACATTGTACTATCGAACATCCAACTACACTCGACATGACTAGGGGTGTTATCTCTCCGGAGAGCCTCGAACCTGGGTATGTCCGGCGTCCCGCGCCCGCTCATGCCAACCTCGCCTCTGGAGTCCACCAGCACCCTCAAGCCTCCTCCTCTCTTTAGCCATCCCTTGGCATCTGCCGTGCGCCCACCACGACACCATTTCTCTCTTATTTTACAAGATTTACATGAAGAGGGAGAATGCCGGCAGCTGGAATTCTGGGCCGCAAAGGAGCAAATCTAAGATACCTATTCTGCACAACTCCAAATGTCCTGAAACTTTACGGACAATTATTTTGGAATAAATAACAAATATTGGGCGAAGAAATTACCAGAGGGGACCCACCAGGTGGCCACAAGCCTCGGGAGTGCGCCCTACCCCCAGGGCTTATGGGCCCCTGGTAGGTCTCCAGTGCCCATCTTCTGCTATATGGAGTCTTTTAACCTGGAAAAAAAAATCATAAGAGAGCTTTCGGGCCGAAGCGCCGCTGCCTCGAGGCGGAACCTGGGCAGGAGCAACCTAGAGCTCCAGCAGAGCAATTCTGCCGGGGAAACTTCCCTCCGGGAGGGGGAAATTGAAGCCATCGTCATCACCAACGATCCTCTCATCAAGAGGGGGTCAATATCCATCAACATCTTCACCAGCACCATCTCCTCTCAAACCCTAGTTCATCTCTTGTATTCAATCTTTGTTCCAAAACCTTAGATTGGTACATGTGGTTGCCAATAGTGTTGATTACTCCTTGTAGTTGATGCTAGTTGGTTTATTTGGTGGAAGATCATATGTTCAGAACCTTAATGATATTCAATACCCCTATGATCTTGCACATGAAAATGCTTTGTGAGTAGTTACTTTTGTTCCTAAGGACACGGGAGAAGTCTTGTTATAAGTAATCGTGTGAATTTGGTATTCGTTCGATATTTTGATGAGATGTATGTTGTCTTTCCTCTAGTGGTGTTATGTGAACGTAGACTACATGACACTTCACCATCATTTGGGCCTAGGGGAAGGAATTGGGAAGTAATAAGTAGATGATGGGTTGCTAGAGAGATAGAAGCTTAAACCCTAGTTTATGCATTACTTCATAAGGGGCTGATTTGGATCCACATGTTTCATGCTATGGCTAGTTTTATCTTAATTCTTCTTTCGTAGTTGTGGATGCTTGCTAGAGGGGTTAATCACAAGTGGGAGGCTTGTCCAAGTAAGGACAACACCCAAGCACCGGTCCCCGCACATATCAAATTATGAAAGTAACAAACACGAATCATATGAGCATGATGAAAACTAACTTGACGGTAATTCCCATGTGTCCTCGAGAGCGCTTTGCTTTATATAAGAGTTCGTCCAGGATTGTCCTTTGCTATAAAAAGGATTGGTCCACCTTGCCGCACCTTTGTTACACTTGTTACTTGTTACCCGTTACGAATTATGTTATCACGAAACTATCTGTTACCGATAATTTCAGTGCCTGCAGACAATACCTGCTGAAAACCGCTTGTCATTTCATTCTGCTCCTCGTTGGGTTCGACACTCTTACTTATCGAAAGGACTACGATAGATCCCCTATACTTGTGAGTCATCAATCGACAAGGGCGAGCAGCGTGAAGGAGGGTCGCTGGCGAGGAGGTGGCGTTGTAAGCAAGGAGTGAAGGTTTCAACTTGGAAAGGAAGGCGAAAAAGGGGAAGTGTGGCTTTTGGTAAGGGGGAGGGGGCGGGGAGGTAGATATTTCCGCGGAAGCCGAAAATTATGGATCGATGCAGCGAAAAACTAGCACGCAAAGTGTAATCAGACACGGTCCCTTATTCAGCACTGCGTACGATATGTTGCTACTTCTTGAGCTTGCATTGGTTTTTCCCTTGAAGAGGAAAGGATGATGCAGCACAGTAGAGATAACTATTTCCCTTAGTTAAGAACCAAGGTATCAATCCAGTAGGATAAGAACGCACAAATCACCAATACCTGCACAAACAATCAAACACTTGCACCAAACACGATAAAGCGGTTGTCAATCCCTTCACGGTTACTTGCAAAAGTGAGATCTGATAGAGATAGATAAATAGAACCAAACAAAAGATAAAATATTTTTGGGTATTTTGGTTTATAGATCTGAAAATAAAAGATTGCAAAATAGTAGATCGAAAACTAATATGATGGAAAATAGACCCCGGGGCCATAGGATTCACTATAGGCTTCTCTCATGAAGGCAAATAATATGGTGGGTGAACAAATTACAGTCAAGCAATTGATAGAAAAGCGCAAAGTTATGACGATATCTAAGGCAATGATTATGCAATATAGGCATCACATCCATGTCAAGTAGACCGAAACGATTCTGCATCTACTACTATTACTCCACACATCGACCGACTCCTGCCTGCATCTAGAGTATTAAGTTCATAAGAACAGAGTAATGCATTAAGTAAGATGACATGATGTAGAGGAATTAACTCAAGCAATCACTACTGCAGGATGGTGCTAACACGATTGTCGGTGTACTAAAGTAGGGGGGTACCTTAGTACCCCGAACTTGTGCACGGGCAGTCGCAGCGACCCGCGGCAGGGCTTGCCGGGCGTCCGCCAAGATTCTCCAAGGGTACTTTGACACCATTCAAGATCGAAGTACTCAAACCAAGGCCCCGGCAAGAAAAGCTGGCCGGGAAGAATACAAAGGCCCCGGCAAGAGGAGCTTGCCGGGAAGGCAAACCAAGGCCCCGGCAAGGGGAGTTTGCCGGGAAGGCCGACCAAGGCATCACCAGAAGACTTGCCGCGGTGCCCCGCGCGTCCCGACAAGGCCCGACGGCCGGCAAGCTTGCCGGCACGTCAAGAGAAGGGCTGCGGCAAGGCACTTGCCATGGCAAGACTGCCACCCAAACTCCAGCGCATCCGGCGACGTGTCATCACAGGGCCATCCCAAGGGCACGTGGCGAGGCACTACGCAGCCATGCGGGGCGAGGTGGCAAGCGGAGATGACAAAGACGCCATCGTGGCAACCGGTGGCTCACTTAACGGTCGCTTCTCTGCACTGTTGGGGCGACCGGACGGGCATTGAATGCCCTTGTCTCCTGCCGTCAGAGTTAGGTAGGGGACACTGTTGGTCACTGTTACACCAACCTGCGTTTTTACCTTTCTACCCCCTCTTCTGATGCTGCCACCTGTTGGTGCCCCCTTCAGACTATAAAAGGGAGGCCCATGCGCACGTAGAAGGGGTTCGGTCCATTTCGACACACACACACACACAAGGTTCGGTTCGGTTTATTAGACACAGGCAACACCACCATACGCTCGCACCCTCGAGCAAAAATCGAATACGAACACAAAGCAGCAGTAGGGGTTTTATCTCTCCGGAGAGCTCCGAAGCTGGGTAAAAATCGCCCGTCTCTCCTCCCCAGCGCGCGCCCGGCCTCGATCTGCTCTGCGCGCGGCCTATGCCCCCCTTGCCGGACCAGAAGGGGCCCCCCGTGCCCCATAGGTGCCCGGGGCCGCAGATACCGGCGTCCCCCGACATCTTTGGCGTGCCAGGTAGGGGGTGCGTTGAGGTCATGAGCATCTGATCCGGTCTCCGTGCGCGCTGCATCAACGCCTTCATCAACATGCCACCGAAGAAGAAGCCTTCGGAGGTGGCCGCTCCGTCTACATTGATTCCGCCACCACCGCCGGAGCAAACGGGCGGTGGAGTGGACGCCGGCGGAGGAGTGGGCGCCGACGGTGGGACTCACGTCATCACCAGATCCAAAAACAAGGCCCCGCAAGCGTCGGCGACCGTGCAGACACCGCACCCTTCCCAGGAGGTGCAAGGTCAACAACGCCCCGGTGCTCCTAGCACCGTGCTCGCATTGGAACAAGGCCAAGCTGGTGGGTCGCGGGACGCTCGAGGTCAGCATGCACGCCCGCATGCTGGCGCGAGCGAGGTACAGTCGCTCGGACGGGGTGTTGCACCTCCCAATCCAGTTGGGAGTCCGAGCACATCCCGCTCCTCGCGCCGCTCGTCACCACCGCCACCCAAGACAGCAGAGGAAGCGCTGGCCCGAGCCCAGCTGCTTCTAGACTACCCTCCGGCGCCGCACAAGATCGACGACTGGAGGATGACCATATACAGTCTCATCAGCTTCGCCAACGGCGACAAGCCCCGGCAGCCGAGCGCATCGAGGTCGCGGCAAGGCGCCCAGGCGCAAGCCGACGCCGACAAGACCGATGGGGGTGCCACCTCCGTGCACTCCCAGCCCCGAAGGCCAAGATCACCGGCTCGTCGGGCCAACCCCGGCGGCGACTCCACCACGTCGTCGGACCCGCGAACCCGACGCGATCAACGCCACGTTCTCCAAGAACGGCGGCACGAAGACGCTCGCACTCGTATCGAGCGTAGAAGGGAAGCGCGACGTCAATCCGACCAGCGCGCTGGGCCCACTGTCGACATGCACGCACCCGGGGAACCGAGCGACTTGCCGTACGCGGCAGGTTGCCCTGCGTTCACCCGCGAGCTGCGGCAAGTCTAGTGGACCCGAACCAAGAACTTCAAGCCAGACGTGCCCGAGAAGTACGATGGCAGGATACATCCATCGGAGTTCCTCAGCATCTACACCATCGCGGTGCAGGCTGCCGGAGGGCCCGACGAGAAGATCCTCGCCAATTACTTCCCGCTGGTGCTCAAGCCCAATGTCAGATCTTGGCTCATGCACTTGCCGGACGGTTCCATCTCTTCATGGGCGGACCTGTGTCATCAGTTTGTCGGCGCCTTCACAGGTGGCCACAAGCCTCATGGCCAGGAGAGTGACCTCCACTTGCTCGTCCAGAAGGAGGGAGAACCCCTGCGCAAGTACATACAAAGATTCAGCCAAGTGCAGCGCAACATCCCAGACGTCCACCCTGCCGCAGTTATCAGCGCGTTTCATCAGAACGTGCATAACCGCAGGATGAGGGAGGAGATGGCGATGTGCAAGATCAGAGACGTCAGCGAGCTCTATGCTCTAGCCGACAAGTGTGCACGGGCTGAGGAGGGGAGGAAAATCCCCGGAGAGGTTGCAGGAGCAGAAGGATCTGACAGTGAGGGTGCCGCCCCGGCAAGGAAGAACCGGAGGCGGAACAACAGGAAGGGAAAGGCTAAGGATGTGCTAGCTGTTGAGCATTCCGGCAACGGAGGCAGCTCCGACAAGGCCAAAGCCGATGACTCCAGCGAGGCTGTGGTAGCCGCCGACAAGCAGGGTGGCTCCGGCAAGCGGTACTGCAAGATCCACCGCACCAAGGGCCATGATCTCCAAACCTGCAAGAAAGTGGAGCAGATGGCGGAGCTACAGAAAGCCGAATATGAGCGCCGCGACAAGGAGAGAGCCCAGGGGGGTGGCGGAGGATCCGGCAAGAAGTTTCCCGCCCGGGGAGGACACCGCGGCAAGGCCAAGCCGCGGCAAGGAGATAGGCCTCCCCGCGGCCGCGACAAGGACGAAGATGAGGATGAGGATGATGAGATGGAGGAAGATGAGACCGATGACCAAGAGTTTCAGAAGGCAACAGAGGTGTTGTGCATCAACGGCGGCGCCTCTCTGCATGCCTCGCACCGCCAACTCAAGCAGTGGGTGCGAGAGGTGAATGCAGCAGAGCCGTCCGTCGAGGCGCGCAAGCCTCTGAAATGGTCCGGCACGCCCATCATCTTCGATGTTGAAGACCACCCTGATCGCATCACTGCGGTCGGGTGCTTGCCGATGTTGGTCTCACCAACAATCCGCAACCTCAAGGTCACGAAGATGTTGGTTGATGGCGGGGCCGGCCTGAACCTGATTTCCTCCATAGTGCTCAAGAAGCTCCAGATCCCCGACAGCGAGCTCGAAGAAACTGGTACCTTTCAAGGGATAAATCCGGGAAGGAGCAAGCCAAAGGGGAAGATCATGCTGCCAGTGACGTTTGGCAGCGAGCTGAACTTCAGGACAGAGAGGGTCACCATCGATGTTGTTGATATCCCATTACCCTACAATGGGATACTCGGCCGTCCAGCGCTTGCTAAGTTCATGGCAGCCTCTCATTACGCATACAACGTGCTCAAGATGCCTGGTCCGATAAGTGTCATCTTTGTCCAAGGCGACAAGAAGGATGCACTTATCTGCACTGACAAGATCTACCGGGAAGCAGCAGACGCAGCAGAATGCAAGCCACTTGCCGCTGAAGCTCCCCGGGGGAAGAAGAAAATCAAGACCGGCAAGAGCAGCTCTGATGCCCACTCCGGCAAGCGCACCTCCCCGGAGTGCTGCGCTGCCGTCGAGGACGCACCATTGAGCTTCACCGGCAAGTGCAAGAAAGCAAAGGCAGATCCACCAAAGACTAAGCCCGGCAAGAACAGCTCTGGTGCCTGCTCCGGCAAACACGCCTCTCCGGAGTGCCGCGCTGCCGTCGAGGATGCGCCATCGAGCTCCACCGGCCAGTAGGAACAGCTCTGGTGCCTACTCCGGCAAGCGCGCCTCTCCGGAGTGCCATGCCGCCGTCGAGGATGCGCCATCGAGCTCCACCGGCCAGTAGGGCGAAGAAAGCATCCAGTTTCGAGTTTTTGAGTTGTATTCCCTGGGAATCCACACCTTGTATGAAGAACCTGTGCGCAGAAGGGTCGAATCGTGGCTAAGTTGCGCCCTTGATCTGTTTCGAGTCCTCTCAACGGTGAAAGCGTGCCGCAACTAGCCCGACAAGTTTTTCTTGCCGGAGGCAACACCGTCAGCGGGCTGCTGATGTTCCGCACTCAGCAAGCGTGCTTGCGCCGGCAAGGTTCCCCGAAAGCGTGAGGGTGAAAGCATACAAGGGAGGGAATCAAGGGAAAAGTGCGGCCTTGCCGGAGCGCGGAAGACAGAAAAGCTAAGTCGCCCGAACTTGAGTACAGAGCACTCTTTAGTTCTAGGCTCTTATGTTATATTCCTCGAACGTTCGTCCCTTGTACGAAAAACCTGTGCGCGGAGGAACCAACTCGTGGTTAAGTTGTGCCCTTGCTTTGTTTTCGAGTCCGCTCAACAATACAAGTGCGCTGCAACTGGCCCGAGAAGGTTTCTTGCCGGGTACAACACCGCCAGCGGGCTGCTGACGTTCCGCACTCAGCAAGTGTGTTAGCACCGGCAAGTTCCCTAGAAGCGTAGGGTAAAAACGTACAAGGGATGTAATGAAGTAGGGGACGTAACATAGCAAGCCTTGCCGTGGGACGTCCTTTGTATGAGAAACTTGTGCGCAGAGGAGCTGACTCGTGGTTAAGTTGCGCCCTTGCTTTGTTTTCGAGTCCACTCAACAATACAAGTGCGCTGCAACTGGCCCGAGAAGGTTTCTTGCCAGGTACAACACCGCCAGCAGGCTGCTCACGTTCCGCACTCAGCAAGTGTGTTAGCACCGGCAAGTTCCCTAGAAGCGTAGAGTGTAAACATACAAAGGGCGAAACATGGCGTTGCATTGCCCAACTTGAAGTTACGTTGCGAAAGAGTAACTTATTACAGCGCTGTCTTAGTTATTTTTGTGGCTATAATAACAACGACAGGGAAAAACCAGAAGGGCGCACTGGCGCAGAGGCCCCGGCAAGCCGATTTCACCGGGGGCTGCGATTGCCAAGATTCCTCCGTGGCAAGTCAGGGTCCCCGGAGGCTGCGACGCCGGCGGCAAGGACAAAGCAAGGCGCACCGGCACCTGTGTCGCGGCGAGCCAGAGTTGCCGGGGGCTGCAAACACCAAGATTCATCCCCGGCAAGCTGGAGTCACCGGGGGCTGCAGTATCAGATAAGTTTTTCATCCCTCGTCATGCATCCTCTTATGGGCTGGGGAATGCGAGGCCGCGCCCTTGAACGAATGTGTCTTGTAAAAAAAAAACCCCTGAGCGCGGAGGAGCCAACTCGTGGTTAAGTTGCGCCCTTGCTTTGTTTTCGAGTCCGCTCAACAATTCAAGTGCACTGCAACTGGCCCGAGAAGGTTTCTTGCCGGGTACAACACCGCCAGCGGGCTGCTGACGTTCCGCACTCAGCAAGTGTGTTAGCACCGGCAAGTTCCCTAGAAGCGTAGGGTGGGAACATACAAGGCACAAAATCAAGTAAAGGGCATAATCCAGCAAGCATTCCCCTCTTTTCATTAAAAAACATCCCAATTTAGTGCAAGTCCATAGAGGATGAAAAACATGATAGAGAGGATTACAAATTTTAAATACAGTTAAGGCCCGAAGGCTTACAAATTAAAAGATAAGATGCCCGTAATCCCTCTCCTGTTTCTCTCTTCAGGAGGTAGGTCAAGGAGGCCCCGGCAAGAGAAGCTTGCTGGGGAGGGCAAAAGAAGCGCCTAGGCGAGCTACGGGTGCCAGAAGACACCAAGAGAACTTCCCGGGGGCCGGCCAGGAGCTTGGCGGAGACGGAGGCGCCGGAGGCAGAGCTCGAAGACGGGGCGGTAGGACGTCAGCACACTGTCGAGGGCACCTCGCCCTCGTACTCCGACTTGACGGCCTTGCCGCCACCCCTCTTCCTCTTCCACCGCCTCCCTACGCCAGCCGCCCAAGGAGACGGCCCCGGGGAGTTAAGAAGGCCGGCGACCCGGATGATGGGGTCGCCGGTGGCGCGCGCGAGGCAGCGTCCGACGCCTAGTCAGACCCGCCGTCCTCATCGTCGCTGTCGCTCCCCTCCTCGTCACTCTCGCTCGAGGAGGGACCTTCGCTATCGGAGGAGCTGTCCACGCAGCATCTCGCCCGGAAGCCGGAGTCCCCGAAGACCTTGACGGCGAGAAGGTTGCCCTCCATTAACTTAAAATGGAGGGTAAATCCCGCCGTCAAGCTATGGATGCGGGCGAACGTCTTCCACCCTCGATCGAAGTACATCATGCCGGGGGCTGGGGATACGACACTAACTCGAGTGCCGCTGATCCCGCAGCCCCTCATGCGTAACTCCAGCATCTCGGGCGGGTCCGGTTCCATCGTGCTCGCAAACGGAGCCGGGAGCCGGAGGCATCGATGAGGTGCCCGACGCAGCTTGACGAAGAACTCCCAGGGGTCGTCCCCGATGTGGACCGCCTCGAGGAGAGGAGCCGCCGGCGGAGACGGGGGTGGTGCACCACCCCGGCCGCCTCTTCCCCGAGCACCTCGGCCACGCCCTCGACCTCGTCCACGGCCTCGCCCCCTCCCTCTTCCCCTCGCGGCCGGCTCCACCACCGCAGGGGCGAGAGGGAGAGGGGTGCACTATCTGGCGGCAACCCTCGCCGCCACCGATGAAGGGCCAGGATTCCGTTTCTCCATGGCGAATGGGAGAAAGGGGAGCAGAAGTTAAAAGAAAGAAGGAGATGAGGGAGTGCGGGCTTCCGTGCCCCCCTCCTGCTCTTTATAAAGGAGCAGGGTGGGAGCCCGGCTGCCCCGCTCGGCGAATCAAGGCACGGGAGAGCAGGGAATCGGGGCCGACCCGCTGCCTCTGCTCACGCCGGCCCGGATTCCCAATCTCACCGTCCGTGACCCCAAGCGCATGGGAGCCGCGTGGCAGGGATGCAGCACCGAGTGGACGGGTGAGGCGATCTCGCCCCACCCCGTGAGCATGGGAGTGGACAACTCAAAAGCCGTGCACTGGCCCCGTCCAGTAAATGCACCACGCCCCCACGCCTACCTCCGTTTAGGTAGGAGGGTGTGAGCCGTCCCCTTCATCATGGCTTGATGCATGCTCGCGAGACTCAGCCCCGCACGCGCCGCCCCCGTCGCCCACGACGCCGCTTTTGACGCGTGCCACTCTGGGCGTGCGCGGTGGAAGCGGAGCCCGATTTTGTGTGGACCCAGGCCACGCGTGCCCGTGCACTGTTTTGGGCCTGGCCCAACAACGCTCGGCACCGTGTATGGCCCAGGCCCGGGGGCTCCTGTCGGTGTACTAAAGTAGGGGGGTACCTTAGTACCCCGAACTTGTGCATGGGCAGTCGCAGCGACCCGCGGCAGGGCTTGCCGGGCGTCCGCCAAGATTCTCCACGGGTACTTTGACACCATTCAAGATCGAAGTACTCAAACCAAGGCCCCGGCAAGAAAAGCTGGCCGGGAAGAATACAAAGGCCCCGGAAAGAGGAGCTTGCCGGGAAGGCAAACCAAGGCCCCGGCAAGAGGAGTTTGCCGGGAAGGCCGACCAAGGCATCACCAGAAGACTTGCCGCGGCGCCCCGCGCGTCCCGGCAAGGCCCGACGGCCGGCAAGCTTGCCGGCATGTCAAGAGAAGGGCTGCAGCAAGGCACTTGCCGCGGCAAGACTGCCACCCAAACTCCAGCGCATCCGGCGACGTGTCATCACAGGGCCATCCCAAGGGCACGTGGCGAGGCACTACGCAGCCATGCGGGGCGAGGTGGCAAGCGGAGATGACAAAGACGCCATCGTGGCAACCGGTGGCTCACTTAACGGTCGCTTCTCTGCACTGTTGGGGCGACCGGACGGGCATTGAATGCCCTTGTCTCCTGCCGTCAGAGTTAGGTAGGGGACACTGTTGGTCACTGTTACACCAACCTGCGTTTTTACCTTTCTACCCCCTCTTCTTACGCTGCCACCTGTTGGTGCCCCCTTCAGACTATAAAAGGGAGGCCCATGCACACGTAGAAGGGGTTCGGTCCATTTCAACACACACACACACACAAGGTTCAGTTCGGTTCATTGGATACAGGCAACACCACCATACGCTCGCACCCTCGAGCAAAAATCGAATATGAACACAAAGTAGCAGTAGGGGTTTTATCTCTCCGGAGAGCTCCGAAGCTGGGTAAAAATCGCCCGTCTCTCCCCAGCGCGCGCCCGGCCTCGATCTGCTCTGCGCGCGGCCTACGCCCCCCTTGCCGGACCAGAAGGGGCCCCCCATGCCCCATAGGTGCCCGGGGCCGCGGATACCGGCGTCCCCCGACAGCGATACTACGATCAGAGACCCTTTGACAAAACTATGTTTGATGCATTAATCGCAAACGATGATGTAAAAAAACATCAAAAAGACGCAAAACGTTTGTGATGAATGATACATCAAACACAATTCAGATTTTAGTTGCGTGTGCGATGCTGGGCATACGGTTGATCCGTACAAACTGTTTTTGATGAGACAGAACAACAGAAACGGGCAGCCAGATCAAGGTGTGTGCGATATATGGCATATAGTTCGCTCCGATGAACCATTTGCGATGATCGAGGTGAACACAAACGATTCAATTTAACAAGATGTGTGTGATACCCGGCAAACAGGTCGGTAATCAGAATTTTGTGTGATCATTATAGACAACCCATACGATCTTTTCTTGTGAATTATGTGCTCATCAGGGCACACAGTTCAACAAACCAACCTGTGGGCAATAATGTAGAAGATCTCTGTCGAATATGTATTACTAACCGTCTGCGATGAGATTGATAGGATAAACAGAGAGAACAAATTAATATGAGCGAATGGAAACAGAGATATATACAGTCTGCTTAATTTAGTCCTTCTTCTTCTTGTTGTTGTTGGATGGCCCCACGACATCGTCTTGGCGAGGACACTTCTTGCCGCTGACCATTGGCTTTTCATTGCCGCCGCAGTCATCATCATCATTGCCATCGTCCTCGTCCTCCTCCTCTTTCGACCTTTCCTCCTCCTCATCATCATCGTCCTCTTCTTTGTCCTCCAACGGATCCTTGTCCATCTGGTTGTCATCTGACGACTCCGAGGCTGCATCCCTTCCATGATTGGGATATAATCGAGGTCTGGGCTCGACACCAGACTCACGGAAGATGAGCGGGATGATTCTGATGTTGACCTATCATCGGGAGCCAGACTGCTGGCCAAAGTGTCGTCCTCGCTAGCGCTCGACATGGCTGCAGAGTGTGTGCCAGTGTGTATCTCGGTCTACCGGGGACGATGAAGATGGTGGACACTTAAGCGGGATATGCAAAGAAGAGGAGCTGTCAATTGAAGCGGGTGTTGATATATTATCTAACCACTAATATAATCAACCACAATTATTTGTACCTAGTCGCTCCAAATTCCCAGGGTTGCGCAAGACTCCTATTGGCTATTTGGCTGGTTTCTTTTTTCAGGACAAAAACAAGGAAGGAGTTTTTGGATTATGCACCGGTACCGGTACGAACGGGGTAGGACAGTTGGCAAGCAACACATTGAGCTCTTCTTATTGATAAAGCCAGTTATAATCAAACTACAAAGGAAAAGAAAAAAAAGACAAAGGAAAATATCTGCACGAATCTTCGCGTAACATCAATGGCATAGGACCTAGATGTGCATTACTTAGAGCACATCTAGATGTGCTTTAGCAATACTGGCTAACAAAACCCCTAATCATCATTGCAAACAGCGCATAGAACATGGCTAGTGCGAGAACCACAACTACACATGCTAGTTTCTTCTTGTCTCTTGCTTTCATATGTTGCCTGTGATTGATTCTTTCTTGCTTCATCGTACTGATTGTACATTCCTGATCAGCCAGTTTCTTCTTCAGCTTTACGTTATCTTCCGCAAGCTTGGTGATAACACTCCGAGCCCTGCCATGACATTCTTCATCCAGCCAGTTAACAAAGGCACAAGCCTCATATCCCTACCAATGTTAAATAGTATTCAGGATGAGCGGTGGCATTAACTCAAGTAAAATGATGAACTTAGCAC
Organism: Triticum timopheevii; assembly: GCA_963921465.1. Lineage (NCBI taxonomy): Eukaryota > Viridiplantae > Streptophyta > Magnoliopsida > Poales > Poaceae > Triticum > Triticum timopheevii. Next base: position 462,844,251 of record OY997272.1, on the reverse strand, counting down.
TAACCTCTAAGTGGCAACTGAGAAACTGCCTGCCAATGTCGAATCCATCCATGCACACACGTCGAGTGGGAGTGTGCCCGTGTACACAACTCAGCTTTTGGTACTTCTCAGTGGCGCAAAACTCGGAGTCGAACTTGTGTTGCGGGAGTCTGGAGTCATGCTCCGGATTCAACGACAGATCACTTTCCTGGGGGGGGGGGGGTGGGTCATTCAGGACGGATTCAGCAAGGAGCTACTTTGGACATGCTAAAAAGATCGGGATAGATTGGAACCTGACAGGGCGATTTGGATCCGTAGTACACCTGCCTTCTGACGACCTTAGGCAAGGGATCAGCAGCGACCGCCGTCGTGGTGGTGATACGAGCAGGAGCAGCTACACCGAAACCATCAGCACCACTCGTTCGCATTCCCCCAATGTCAGCGCCACGCGAGGGAATTTGGAGGCTATGTAGGGATTTGGGGGAAATGGGGAAACTGTGGGGATAAGCTAACGGTCGGGAACTACTTATGGCACTATACGTTGTATATGGCACATTGTTTATTGCAGCAAAGTATAGTAGTAAAGTAGTATGGAAGTAAGGGTAAGAGTGGCAAAAGTAACAGTAGTAGTTTCGTAGCAATTGTAACAGTAGCAGCGGAAAAGTAATGAAGCAAACATCAATATGTGAAAAGCTCATTGAGGGAGTCCTGAATTAGGGGGTCCTCGGGTGTCCGGACTGTTTAATATGGGCCGGACTGATGGGCCGTGAAGATAAAAGCAGAAGACTTTTCCCCCATTGAGGGAGTCCTGGACTAGGGGGTGTCCGGACAGCCGGACTATCATCGTCCGCCAGACTCCAAGACTAGGGAGTCCTAGACTAGGGGGTGTCCGGACAGCCGGACTATCATCGTCCGCCAGACTCCAAGACTACGAAGACTCCATCCCGTGTCTGGATGGGACTTTCCTTGGCGTGGAAGGCAAGCTTGGCGATACGGATATGTAGATCTCCTACCATTGTAACCAACTCTGTGTAACCCTAGCCTTCTCCGGTGTCTATATAAACCGGAGGGCTGTAGTCCGTAGGACACAACATACATTACAACAATCATACCATAGGCTAGCTTTAGGGTTTAGCCTCCTTGATCTCGTGGTAGATCCACTCTTGTACTACTCATATCATCAATATTAATCAAGCAGGACGTAGGGTTTTACCTCCATCGAGAGGGCCCGAACCTGGGTAAAACATCATGTCCCTTGTCTCCTGTTACCATCCGCCTAGACGCACAGTTCGGGACCCCCTACCCAAGATCCGCCGGTTTTGACAACGACATTGGTGCTTTCATTGAGAGTTTCTCTGTGTCGTCACCGATAGGAAGGATGCCTCCACCCGTCTTCAAAGACGGTATTTTCGCCAAAGGGGCCTTGGCCGCCGGCCAAACTATCCGGCTAGGCGGTTTTCTTATGACTGCCTGTCCGGCCACAGCTTCGACAATGACTTCCCAAGTCGTCGGAAGCAATCTCCGCGTCAGCTCGGAATTCGCCGAGCGGCTGGATCCAATAGAGCTCTCATCTGTCAATGAGCTCTTGGATCGCATCGCCGCCCTGGGAGTCGCTACAGACTACAATCAGATTGGGCTTAGAACCGATCTGAGAGAGATTAACTCTCCCCAGGCCACCCACCACGTCACAGTGGTAGAGGAGCAATGCGGCGACCTTTCGCCTATATTGAAAACCAGTCACGTCCGGATTCCCGAACCCTCCATGCCGGATTTCCGCGGAGGGACAGACTTTGATCGAGCATTGAACTTAAAATCATGCATCATTCCGGACCTGCTGGATCGTGTCCAGCAATCCAAGCTTCCGAATTCGGAAACTCCTCGGCCTTTAAGCCTCAAGATGGGTAGGGATCCGGATTTTACTCCACCCACCCGCCCAGACATATGTGATCTATCTCTAATACGGCAAGAGCCCGCCGAAACAGTACATCACTACTGGGCCAGATTCCTCCTGGTTATGGACAGGATAAAGGACTGCCGAGAGGAAAACACAATCTCAGTCTTTTGCAATAATTGCACGGACAATGGAATATTGAACGCCATCGGCCGTTGTAAAATTACACGCTTCACCGATCTGGCATCCATAGTACGAAAATACTGTGCGATGGAGAGTTTCCGGAAAACCGAAAATCAGTTTTGGGACAATCCGGCTCCGAATACTACCCTAGTCCGCAACAAAAGGGTGCATCGTACTGAGGCACCAGATGTAAAAACCAAAAAGCAAAAACCCCTTAAAGGGCACGGAACCGTACTGGAAGGATGGCTCAGCGGACCCTGTAAGCTTCATAGCACAGAGGGCGCCATCCCAATACATAGCCTTCGAGCATGTTGGATACTACGGCAGGTGGCCAAAAGTGGAGAGAAGCTTCTAGCCCCGGAAAACCACTCCAACAACACCGGTACAGTATCAACAGTCTTCGAGACCTTCGCGTCAAATAATATGCGAAAACAAACAATCCGCGGCCTCGCCGAAGTCTACCAAGTAGCAACAGCAAATCCATGGAGCGACACAGCCATCACCTTCAACGCCAGCGACGAACCTAAATTCCGAACAGCCCGAGCACCAGCCGCACTGGTGCTTAGTCCCATAGTGGACGGCTTTCGACTTACAAAAGTCCTCATGGATGGCGGCAACAGACTAAACCTCATCTACGAGGAAACTCTTCAAAAAATGGAAATCGACTGGAGCCGTATTGAGCGAAGCAGCACAACCTTCAGAGGAATAATCCCTAGCCGGGAAGCGCGCTGCACCGGAAAAATCACACTCGATGTGGTGTTCAGCTCGCCGGACAATTACAGATCCGAAGAAGTCACGTTCCAGGTGGCCCCGTTCAACAGCGGATATCACTCTATATTAGGACGAGATGCATTCACAATTTTTCAAGCCGTACCCCATTACGGGTATGTGAAGCTCAAAATGCCTGGGCCCGGCGGAATAATCACTCTCGCTAGTGATCCGGACATAGCGCTCCATGCCGAAAACAAGACAGCCGCACTAGCCCTAGAGGCACTATCCGAAGCCCTAGCGGCAGAAGAACTCACCGCGCTGCGCTCTACGGTGAACAGGGACGATGTGATACTCGATAAAAGATCCAAGTCCACCTCCTTCAAACCAGCAGATGAAATAATCAAATTCCAGGTCCATCCAACGGACCCAACAAAGACGGCCTCCATTGGGGCACAATTGAACCCCGAAGTAGACGCCGCACTGCGTGAATTCCTTCGGGAAAATTGGGACATTTTCGCCTGGCATCCTTCGGATATGCCTGGAATCCCACGCAGGTTGGCAGAACATAGCCTAAACATCCTAAAAGGATTTAAGCCAGTAAAACAGGTTTTTCAGCGATTTTCTGAACCCAAAAGACAGGGAATGGGAGAAGAGCTATCCAAACTATTGGAAGCCGGATTCATCAGAGATATCAAACATCCAGATTGGCTAGCAAATCTGGTAATGGTACCAAAGAAGGACAAATCCTGGCGCCTATGCGTCGATTTTAAAGACCTTAATAAGGCTTGCTCAAAGGATCCCTTCCCCCTCCCCCGCATTGATCAAATTATCGATGCTACCGTAGGACACGATTCATTGTGCTTCCTCGATGCATACTCTGGCTACCATCAAATCAAGATGGCGGAAGCAGACCAAGCCGCAACGGCATTCATCACTCCATACGGACCATTCTGCTTCAACACGATGCCCTTCGGACTTAAAAATGCCGGCGCAACATATCATCGCATGATTCAAACTTGTCTGGCTACCCAGATCGGCAAAACAGTCGAAGCATACATAGACGATGTAGTCGTCAAAACAAAACACGTCGAAACTCTAGTAGACGATTTGAGGCTCACATTCGACAACCTCAGAGCATATGACATCAAGATGAATCCGGAAAATGCGTTTTCGGCGTACCAGCCGGAAAGCTGCTGGGCTTCATTGTATCCGGTAGAGGAATTGAAGCAAACCCGGCAAAAATCCGAGCTCTGTCACAGTTGGATATCCCAAAAGACCTCAAGAAGATACAAAAATTAATAGGATACGTGGCAGCTTTAAGCCGCTTTATCTCCCGTCTAGGAGAAAAGGCATTGCCTCTCTATCGCCTCCTCAGGCGCACCGAACACTTTGAGTGGACGGATGCTACCACTGCCGGACTCGAAGAAATAAAGGCCATACTGGCAACAAATCCGGTCCTGGCTGCGCCCAACCTGGGCAAACCAATGTTGTTATACATCGCAGCAACGCATCAAGTTGTAAGCGCGGTACTCGTCGTCGAACGAGAGACAGAAGGGCATAAATTCCCTCTCCAAAAACCAGTGTATTATGTTTCCACTGTGTTAACCCCCTGCAAGTCCCGTTACCCACACTATCAGAAGATAGTGTATGCGGTGTTCATGGCATCCCGGAAGCTCCGACACTACTTTCAAGAGTGTTCAATAACAGTGGCCTCCGAAGTACCACTCAATGACATCATAAATAACCGTGACGCAACGGGCAGGATTGCAAAATGGGCCATTGAGCTCTTACCATTGGATATAACTTACAAACCTCGGCGAGCTATAAAGTCACAAGTTTTGGCTGACTTTTCGCTGAATGGACCGAGGCCGAACTCCCTAAAGAGTACGGCGCATACTCCAATTGGACTATGCATTTCGACGGCTCTAAAATGTTGGCCGGACTGGGGGCTGGCGTCGTATTGACGTCCCCAACCGGGGACACAGTCCAGTATGTACTTCAAATAATGTACACGAACTCCAACAATGCAGCCGAATACGAGGCCCTGTTACATGGTTTCCGGATGGCAGTCTCCATGGGCATTCAACGCCTAGTGGTGCGCGGGGACTCAAACCTCGCAATATCCCAAATAAATGGAGACTTTGACGCCAAGGATCCGAAAATGGCAGCATATCGCAACGCTGTCCTAAAAATGTCAGCTCGGTTTGAAGGACTCGAATTACTTCACATAGCCTGAGATAATAACCAAGCGGCCGACGTACTGGCACGCATCGGTGCGAAACGTGATGCTGTCCCTCCGAATATCTTCCTGGAACGGCTCTTCAAGCCATCCGTACTATGGGAAGAGGAGCCCGGAAATGACAAACCGGAAAAAACCGCGCCAACCGGCGATTCAGCCGATGACATAACACCTTCAGCCCACGACATAATGGCAGTAATCGCCCCGTGGACAGAACCATTCCTAGCCTACTAGCTTAGGCAGGAACTTCCCGAAGACCAAAACGAGGCCCGCTGCATAGTCTGGCGATCGAAAGCCTACAAGGTCCATGAGGGAGAACTTTACAAGAAAAGTACAACCAGAGTCCTTCAAAGGTGTATCTCCGAAGAGGAAGGGCGAAACCTCCTGGCTGAAATTCATGCCGGATTAGGCGGACACCACGCAGCAGCCCGGGCCCTTGTAGGAAAGGCATTATGTACAAGATTTTATTGGCCGACGGCCCGGGCAGATGCCCAGGACTTAGTCCAGAGATGCATTGGTTGTCAGCTCTTTGCTAATCAGAGCCATATGCCGCCCACCGCCCTCAAAACTATACCCATTACCTGGCCGTTCGCGGTCTGGGGGCTTGATATGGTTGGACCCCTTAAAGGGGGAACCCACAAGCAAAGGTACCTATTGGTCATGGTGGATAAATTCACCAAATGGATAGAGGCCAAACCGGTCAAAACGGCAGAGTCCGGACCAGTGATAGACTTTATATCCGGGGTAGTACACCATTACGGAGTCCCCCACAGCATCATCACCGACAACGACACAAACTTCACAGCCGACAAGGTTAAGTCATGGTGCAAAAATATGGGCATCAAGCTCGACTACGCTTCAGTCTATCACCCTCAAACCAACGGTCAAGTGGAACGAGCAAATGGTCTAATAATGAGCGGCATTAAACCCAGACTAGTGCGGTCACTTACTAAATCTGACACGCACTGGGTCGAGGAGCTCGACTCCGTACTCTGGGGGCTACGGACAACGCCTAACCGCACTACCGGATTCACACCATTTTTTATGGTCTACGGCGCGGAGGCAGTCCTGCCCTGCGACATTATTCATGACTCAGCTCGAGTGCGCATGTACGAAGAAAGAGAGGCCGAGCTGGATCGGCAGCACAGCTTGGACACATTGGAGGAAGAACGCGGCGTCGCCAAGGCTCGTTCCACATTCTATCAACAGCAGGCCCGAAGATATCAAAGCAGAGAAGTACGGGCCAAGACTTACAACGTTGGTGAACTAGTTCTACGCCTGCCGGACAAGAAAAAGGACAAGCTCAAGCCCAAATGGGAGGGCCCCTTCATTATCGATCAAGTCCTGACTGGCGGAGCGTACCATCTACGAAATGCGTCGGATAACCGACTCGAGCCGAACCCATGGAACGCAGCCCGCCTCCAAAGATTCTATGCCTAGCGCCGGACTAAGAGTTCGTCCCCTTCCTCCGTTCAAATTTTTACATTTCGGCTGTCTTTTGTTTCTCTTTCTTCTCCTAACCTTTTTACTAAAAAGCCCCTAAGGGCCTACCTTCACATTGTTCGCATACACTCGATGTGCCATCCGCACTCATTATACCTTGGGGCTTCTTTTCTAGAAGCTCAATTATAAGGGCTTCATGCCCAGCACATGTGTCAAGCTTCCACATGTACCTTTTACTCACCATTATATGCATCAATATGACTTAAGTTTTGGCCAAGCTGGGTTGCCTGGCTCCTGTGCTTACCCCTACGTTCCCGATTGTTCGGCTAGGAGGTAAAGGGAGCACCTCTGCGATTGTTACTGCCGGGTCAGCCGGATGTGTACCTCAGACTGGGTGAAGCCGAAAGCTAGCGTTCTTAAGGGAATATTCGGTCGGTGATTTGAAAGATGATTTTCTACCTATTTATTTATATGCCCCCAGATGTTTTCCTGCTCTTTTCGCAGTCCAGACATGCACTTTAGGGCATGCCTCCCAGGGAAAGGAACCCTTAACGGAACTATTCTCCCTGGAAGATGTTTCTTACTAACCATGTAATATAACATAACTAGTTGGGCACTTGTCTGATAAAGCACTAATGACCCCTACGCCTGGTCTCCATGCATACCCCTGTTGTTTCTTACACCAAGAAGGTATTCGGACACACTCCGGACTCTAGGGTCCCGAGGTCGAAGCGAAAAGGTCGGCAAAGACAAACGATCTACAAGCTGGCTAGAAGGCATTTCATATGTCATTTTAAAATACATTGTCAAATTTACTGATTGTATTCCTCCTCAATCCCGTCTAACAGGCTGTCTAACTTACAGTCCCGTTGGGAAAACTTAGCAGCCAACTCTACTTGGCTGTATACTAAACTCACAGGGATCTCCTTCCCATCGGGCCCCACCGGTCCAACTTCGGCCATGTGGTTGGGATCCGCCTTCTTGTAACGTGTCTTCACCATGGCCCAAGCCTCCCTGGCACCTTGACGGCAAGCCGAAATCTTCCACAAACGGAAGCGCTGCCGCACTCCCTAAAGCTTCTCCGCAAGCTCCCCAAGGCCCTCGGGTAGGGAGAGGGCTGGCCATAAAGCCTGGACGACGCCACTCATTGCCTGCCGAACTCGTTCGAGCAGTTGCAACAGCTCAGGAAGTTGATCACCCGTTGATATGGGCATCTCCTCTGCAGGGCGACCTGTGAGTATACCTACAAGACATATCATGTCAATATACTTCCTCGCCAAACTCTTCTTTTCAAAGGAGTCCGCTCAAGCACTTACTATAAATGCCGCGACGAAGCCGCTCATTCTCCTTAACGGAGCCGGACAGCCTGGCGCGAGCGCCTTTCAGCTCTTCTCCGAGCTTGGCGTTGGCATCCTGGAGTTTGTTCCTTTCTTGCTGCACCCTATTCAGCACACTCTCGCCGGCCTTCAGCTGGCGCAGTAATCCTTGCCTGTCCGGATCTTGTCTGGAGGCACCTGCACAGTCATTATTAGACTTGCGCGCACGCTGCACAACGCTTATATTTATTAATAAACATGTGTTACCAGGAGGGGTCTCTGAGTTTCCTCCTGCGGCCGCAAGTGCGGCCTCAAGTTGGGCCTTGCATTCTTGCAGCTCCTGGGACAGCTGGGCATTCTTCTCAGTAAGAGCCTGCGTTTCAAATGATCCTTAAATCAGTTAACATAACTACTTAAAGTCTCGGGGGCTACTGGCATATATAACCATTAAATTCCCTTACCCGTATGTCTTTTACATACTGCTCCGTGGCTCGGGTAAAACCGTCTTGAGCAGCACGGAGGTGCGTGTCCCCTGCGTTAAAGGCGTCCAATGCCTCAGGGGAGAAGCACGCTTCACGAAATACTGTCCGGTGGCGCCTGTGGTTCATGGCGCTCTCCACCTCAGACTTGGTGGCAGACAGTCTGTCGGCATCCTCCGTTGGAGGAGTATCTGGCCTGTGCCTTGCGCTTGCCTCCCCCTCCAGGCCGGGCGCTGGAGCCTGGCTGGTATGGGTCGGATCGGCAACCTCTGCGCCCGCAGTCTGGCGGGCGCTTTTTCTCCTACAAAGATCATTAGCACTCAGACGCTTCCTAGGAGCGTTGCTCTGAAAATTTAAACACGAGCTATACCTTTGCGGCGATGTTTCAGTCCGCGCCGCGCTCCTTTTCCGCCTGCTGGTTCGGACTGACCTTTGTTGGTCAGCCGCCGCGGGCTCGGCTTCCCGCCTTGAAGGCGCTTCCTGTAAAACACCATCGTTCGCGAAGGTCTGAAATGGGCAAGGAAGAGATGATGGTGTCCGGACCTCGGTCACAGTCACCTGGGAAGCCAGATACAGTCCGGGGTAGTCTGCCGTAATGGCGACTAAAGTGTTATCCATGCTGAGTTGGTGGAACACCCCGTCGATCAGCTCCACCTGAATATCCGGGTCCTCTTCGGAGGTCAGATCCAGGGATCTTTTTGGATCCTCTGGTTGCGGAGCGGGACTTACCATGCCCTCCACAGTCCGGTGTAGGTCCTGCGCCGAAGATATAGCGTAAGAAGCTTAAACTTCGAAAGCATGGGTTGAGCCCTTAAAAGTGTTTGCTTACCCAGCCTCGATGGTTGTTCATGGAAAACCCATTCAAAGGGTTCATTCGAAGGAAGTCCTCCTTCTCCCCCTTGTACAGACTGGACAGGATCTGCACCAGATCCTCGGTCGAATCCGGCCCTTCCCGGCCGTGACGGGTGGCATCGTCTTCCCCGTTGAAATCCCACATGGGGTGGCCTCTGTATTGCAGTGGCTGTACCCCCCGCATGATGCATGTCACCATGACTCCGATCATGGTCAACCCAGAATGGGCCAGTAATCTTATTCAGCCCATCAAGTAATGGACACTCTTGTTTTCCTCCAATCGGGGGCTCCGTGGGTGCCAGCTAAGGCGTTTCTTCAGAGGAGCATCATTAAACTCCGGGAGGCCAATCCGGACTGGGTCTGGCAGCGGAGCGTCTTCTATGTAAAACCACTCCAAAGGCAAGTCTTCAGACGCCTTCTTAGGAGTACCGGATGGGTATCGGGTCCCGGCAATGCGGCATATTTCGGCGCCGCCTACTTGATATATGGATCCCTCGTGAGAACGGGGTACGAGGCAGAACAACCTCTTCCACAGTGCAAAATGGGGCTCGATGCCCAGGAAAAGCTCACAAAGAGCCACGTAGCCCGCGATATGCAGGATAGAGGCGGGCGTAAGGTGATGGAGCTGGAGTCCATAGAACTCCAGGAGCCCACGGAGGAACGGATGTATTGGGAATCTGAGTCCCCTTATCAGATAGGGGATGAAGCATACCCGCTCCCCTTTGTTGGGACTTGGGGTAGCCTCCGCTTGCTTCCCACCTTGGTAGGTGGCCAGCCCGGCTCGAACCGGGACCATGAAGGCTGGAGGGAGATATCCCCCCGCTTGGAGCTTCTCTAGCTCGTTGTGTGGAACAGAGCACCTCCTCCAATCCCCTGGCGGTGGGCTGGGAGCGCGAGAAGAAGAGCCGCGTCGACGGTCCATGATGGAATGGATTTTTAGGTCAAAAGCGCTCCGATGAGTATTCGCGGAAGGAAGATGGTGTGGTTTGGATCTGGATTTTTGCCTCTTTTGTAGGCGGATGACTCGCACGACTAGGGGGTGAAACATAAAAGACGCCCTGGCTTTTCACATTCATGCGATGTGTGGAAGAAGGCCATTATTGGGCGTAGAAGCCAAGAAACACAGTATTTATGATGAAGCCGGACACTGTTCGGTAGGTACATGGAACTTAAAGGGAGAACCCGCCTTGCAACGCCGAAGACTATAAACGCGCTGGACTTATCGTCATTGAAGCCTGGTTCGGGGGCTACTGAGGGAGTCCTGGACTAGGGGGTGTCCGGACAGCCGGACTATCATCGTCCGCCGGACTCCAAGACTACGAAGATGCAAGATTGAAGACTCCGTCCCGTGTCCGGATGGGACTTTCCTTGGCGTGGAAGGCAAGCTTGGCGATACGGATATGTAGATCTCCTACCATTGTAACCGACTCTGTGTAACCCTAGCCTTCTCTGGTGTCTATATAAACCGGAGGGCTGTAGTCCGTAGGACACAACTTACATTACAACAATCATACCATAGGCTAGCTTTAGGGTTTAGCCTCCTTGATCTCGTGGTAGATCCACTCTTGTACTACTCATATCATCAATATTAATCAAGCAGGACGTAGGGTTTTACCTCCATCGAGAGGGCCCGAACCTAGGTAAAACATCGTGTCCCTTGTCTCCTGTTACCATCCGCCTAGACGCACAGTTCGGGACCCCCTACCCGAGATCCGCCGGTTTTGACACCGACACCCATGTCCGGGTAGGACTGCCATATGCATGGAAGGCAAGATTGGTGTCCGGATATGTTATTTCCTTCCTTTACAAACCGAATCTGTATAACACTAGGTCCCTCCGGTGTGTATATAAACTGGAGGGTTTAGTCCATAGAGGGTATCATAATTCTCATAGGCTAGACAACTAGGGTTTTGCCATTACGATCTCGAGGTAGATCAACTCTTGGAACCCCTATACTCATCAAATAAAATCAAGCAGGACGCAGGGCTTTACCTCCATTAAGAGGGCAAGAACCTTTGTAAACATTGTGTCCCACTTGTCCTTTTTTACCATCAATCCTCAGACGCATAGTTCGGGACCCCCTACGTGAGATCTGCCAATTTTGACATAGACATTGGTGCTTTCATTGAGAGTTCCGCTATGTCGTCAGCAGAAGGATCGATGGCGCAACTTGTCATCGGCGACGATGCTATTTCCAGGGAGACTTTTCTCCCCGGTCAACTCTTTGTGTTCAGCAGCTTCGCTCTACGTGCCAATTCAACTAGTCACCTTGAGAAGATCGACAGCCACGCCCCTGTTCACCAGATCAGGCTTGGAAGCTTGAACTACATCGCTGATATCCGAGGTGACTTGATCTTCGAAGGGTTCTCGGCCCCGGCCGCCGCTCCTCATCTACATGAAGGAAGCCCGTCGGGTCCACCATCAGATTCCGCTCAGGGATCAACCCTCGTAGCCGCCCTGGCCTTAAATCCAGAGTGGGACACTTTGCCTGAAGACGAGAGAATAAACCCCGCCGGATTCTCCCCTTTTACAGAGTTACCTGCCGGAGACCCAGATGTGACCATGTTGTTAGCGGGCCCGGAGTCCAATAGGACTTTTCCTGTCATCGGTAAGCCGGACTCATCTCTAGATGTCAACTCCGAACTCTCGAGGTCTGCGTCCACCGAGCTTGGCCAAGAGGTGGTTATGGGACCCAACTCCACAGATCCTCAGTCACCTATCCAACTTTCTCTCCTAAACGAGGCGCTGCACCTCATGTGATCTCTCGCCATTACAGAAATATCACTTCCAAACTACGCCCAGCCTGAACTGGGGGCTGAGAGCGGGGAATTTTTACGTCCCACCCACCACCCACTTGATATCCACTGTCGAGGACCTAACTGACATGCTAGACTACGCGTCCGAAGACATTGACGGCATGGACGACGATGCCGGAGCCAAACCAGGCCAAAACCCGCCTATCACTGGGTGTTCGACGGCCACTTCTACATACGACGTTTACATGGTGGATATGCCCGAAAAGAAGGACGATGATACGTCTCCAACGTATCTATAATTTATGAAGTATTCATGCCATTATATTATCATTCTTGGATGTTTTACAACCATTTTATAGAAACTTTATATCATTTTTGGGACTAACCTACTGACCCAGTGCCCAGTGCCAGTTGTTGTTTTTTGCTTGTTTTTTACATCGCAGGAAATCAATATCAAACGGAGTCCAAACACCGCGAAACTCCTGGAGGATTTTTTTATGGACCAGAACACTCAAGATGGGCCAGAGCAGCACCTGGGGGTGCCGTGAGGGGGGACACAACCCACCAGGGCACGCCTGGGCCCCCAGGCACGCCCAGGTGGGTTGTGCCACCTCGATGGCCCCCCGCACCCCTTCTTCGCCCTATAAAATCCCAAATATCCCAAAACCCTTGGGGGTAGCCCTAGATCGGAAGTTTCACCACCGCAAGCCTCTGTAGCCACCGAAAAAAATTCGGGACCCCATTCCGGCACCCTGCCGGAGGGGGGAATCATCTCCGGTGGCCATCTTCATCATCCTGGCAGCCACCACGATGAGGAGGGAGTAGTCCATCCTCTGGGCTAAGGGTTTGTACCAGTAGCTATGTGTTTAATCTCTCTCTCGTGCGCGATCTTGAGATGTCACAATCTTGATGTATCATGGGCTTTGTTAATATAGCCGAATCATACGGTGTTTCCCCCTCTCTATCTTGTTGTGATGAATTGAGTTTTTTCCTTTGAGATTTCGTTGTTATCGGATTGAATACTTTTATGGATTTGAGAACACTTGATATATGTCTTGCAATTCAATACACGTGGTGACAATGGGGTATCATATTGATTCACTTGATATATGTTTTGGCATTCAACTCGCAGATTCCCGTGGTGACATTGGGGTAATCTATGCATAGGGGTTGATGCATGTTCTCGTCTTTTGTTTCTCCGGTAGAAATCTTGGGGCACTCTTTGAAGTTCTTTGTGTCGGATTGAGTATTTTGAATATGAATTTGCTTTGGTGTTATTTTAGTATGAACTCTAGGATAGATCGAATGGAAAGAATAGCTTAGTGTTATTTTAGTATGAACTCTTGAATAGATTGAACGGAAAGAATATCTTTGAGGTGGTTTCATACCCTACAAACAATCCCGTCTTATGTTCTCCACTAGATAGGAACTTTGGAGTGATTATTCGTCGCACTTTGAGGGATAATCATATGATCCAACTATGTTAGCATTGTTGAAAGATTGCACTAGTGAAAGTATGCACCCTTGGCCTCATTTTCCATCATTGCTATACCGATTGTGCTCCATTTTATCATTCACTACCTTGCTGTTTTTTATTGTTCGCATTACAAAAACTCATATCTACTATCCATACTACACTTTTATCACCATCTCTTTGCCGAACTAGTGCACCTATACAATTTTCCATTGTATAGGGTGTGTTGGGGACACAAGAGATTTCTTGTATTTGATTTGCAGGGTTGCTTGAGGGAGACTATCTTCATCCTACGCCTCCCATGGATTGATAAACCTTAGGTCATCCACTTGAAGGAAAATTGCTACTGTCCTACAAAGCTCTGCGCTTGGAGGCCCAACACGTGTCTACAAGAATAAAGTTGCGTAGTAGACATCAAGCTCTTTTCTGGCGCCGTTGCCGTGGAGGTGAGTGCATGAAGTTATATCTTTAGATCTTGCAATCAAATCTTCTAGTTTCTTGTTTTATCACTAGTTTGGTTTATAAAATAAAACTACATAAAAAATGGAATCAAGGTTGCATTATATTATTGATCGTCTTTACAATATCTTTCTTGAAAATGATGGAAAGGAAAATTGTGCTCAATTGTTAGAAGAAGAAGTCAATAAAATGTTTGGCACAAAATATTTGAATGATGAGCATGATTGCAATGTTGTTGGTATGAACTCTTTGAATATCCATGATGCTAATGATATGCAAAGCCATAAGCTTGGGGATGCTATGTTTGATGAATATGATATTTTTAGTCCCCCAAGTTTTGATGAGAAAATTTATTATGATGAAAGCATGCCTCCTATCTATGATGATTATGGTGATGACATGTATGCTATATTGAATAATGATAACCATGAAACTTGTCATCATGATTTTAATTTTCAATCCCATGGTAGTTATTTTGTTGAGCTTGCTCCCACTACTATTGATGAGAAGAAATTTGCTTATGTGGAGAGTAATAAATTTTGTATGCTTGTGGATCATGAAAAGAATGCTTTATGTGATAGTTATATTGTTGAATTCATTCTTGATGCTACTAAAAAATACTATGAGAGAGGAACATATACTTTTACATATTGCAATGATGTCGAGTTCCCTTTCTTTGTGTTGAAGGTTTTGAAGTTGCACCTGTTTTGCCTTCCTATGCTAGATGATTCTTGTTCCCATGAAATATTTGCTCACAAAATCCCTATGCATAGGAAGTGGGTTAGGCTTAAATGTTCTAGTCATATGCTTCATGATGCTCTCTTTGTGTTTCAATTCTTATCTTTTATGCGAGCATCATTGAAATCATCATGCCTAGCTAAAAGGCATTAAAGAAAAGCGCTTGTTGGGAGACAACCCAACACTTTTACCTACTGATTTTATGTGTTCAAATGATTAGGCTACTGTAGTAATCTTGTTTTATTGTCTTTGTTTCAATAAAGTTCCAAGTAAAGTCTTTGGGATCATGTTGGGTGATGGTTGATTTGATCTTTCTGAAAAACAAAAACTTTTGCGCTCACGAAAATAGCTTTCATTTTTAACAGAAGAGTGATTTTGATTTGATTCTTTTTGCGGAAGATTAATATACAAATTGCTCACGTGGTCATATTTTTTCATAATTTTTGAAGTAGCAGAAGTATGGTTTGAGTATAGATTACTACAGACTGTTCTGTTTTTGACAGATTCTGTTTTCAACGCATAGTTTGCTTGTTTGCTTGTTTCTTTGGCTTATACTTGATCATGAATGGCGCACGTTGCCTCGCCCGTCCCTTTTGGAAATAGAATGATAGAAATTTTCACCAAAGCCTACTATGCACGAGCATGCTACATGCATGTTCATTTATTTAACTTATGAAGTCCTGAGAATTTGGCTTTGATTCTAGCCGAAAATGTTGCAAGAACTATTCACAGAACTCTAAGAATCATAGAAATTTGCACCAAAGTCAACTATGCACGAGAAAGCTGCATACATGTTCAACTATTCATTTTTGGTGATAGAATGATAGAAATTTGGTCTTATTTTATGTGCATAGAACTATTCACAACTTGCTAAGTACAGAAAGCATACATGATCAGAGTAAGTGATCTTTCAATCCATAGCTACCCCAATAGACATGCCAGAAAAATCCACAAGCATGAAATAAAGAATAAACTGATCATGAAACCAAAAACTTAAACAAAAATGTGACATTCCCTGATTTATCCAAAAATCTCCAAGCAAGTGAGACCAATCCTGTAGATTTTGATAGTACACTAATTGATTCCTTAGCCTAAAATCTTTTGAATTCATTTGGCTGCTTTCAAGTCTACATGTAAAAACATAAAATGGACTGGAAAAGTGTACAATGGTAAAATCTTTATAAAGGGAACCTGTCCATTCACTATCAATTGGCTCACGGCTGCTACGTGGTACTCCAACTGTGTGCTAGTTGTACAAGCCATCTCCTATAGGCTATAGTTCCACTTGCACCTTGAAATCTGTGGTTGGTACAATTATATAAGATTTTTTATTGGATATATGATTTTCATAATCAAAACACTAAACTGATCAGGTCGTGTAAATTTCATACATATGACCAAGTAAACTGCAAGGTGGAAACTTAAAATAGTTGCAAGCAAATACTTACCTTTTAAAGATCAGATTGTTCAAATATAAAAAAATACAAAGAGAAGTAACTTGTGGAACATTTGAAAAAACACGAGATTTCCAAATGCATATGATGATGTGTGTGTTTCGATCTGGATAGCCCACAATTCTATGCAGCAAGTAGTACATTCAGAGGAGCTTAATAACCTGAAAAGATATTCCCAATAAGAAAACCAAAAAAATGTCAAACTCATTTGAACAAGTCAGCAGGTAAAAACATCGTGCAAGCTAGCCATTGCTGTGATACACAAGATCTGGAAAATAGTTGATACTTTATTAATCAAATAGCAGAAAATGAAGACAGTCATATCAGTTGGCTTTCTGACTACTGATTACAATATTGCATCTCAACAGTATGTCAACTCACCATCATTGAGTCTTGACGCGATGAATAGGGGAGATAAATAAAAAGTATCCGTCTAAGAGTCCTTGCCATCAAGCATTCCCACATCTGTTTGTTGATAGGATTTTCCATCAAATATGGAGGCAAAAACCAAGTTAAATTTACATGTACAGTATATTAGTTAATAAAAGATGGGTATTGCCATATGTGTTGCCCATCCATTGAGTAAAGATGGTAAAAATATTCAAGAAAATTCAAATGGTACAAACAATCAATACAATTTCAGTAGTTTATGTGTCAGGACACCGACTCAATGCCACAGCGATCTAGCATGTAACACCTCATATCACTTTGCGGCCTCACGCACGGTATTCCCATGGGTGTCGCCTTACCAGGCCCAGGACCGTTTGCGCCTTTTGGCACATGTATATGATAGTGTCGCTAGCATCCATATGACAAGGAGCCCGAGCTGACATGACTAGTCGTGAATCCAAAGTGGCACTAACTTACAGGGACAGGCATACATGACCCAGCAATGAACGTGTCGGTCATCAGCGAGTGAATCCGGGCTGTAGCAACTGGGCTAGTAGGACTCCGGTAAACCGGGCTGTAGCAGGCTAACATGACTCCAGTAGACACCGCGTGAACTTTCCCTAAAGGGACAGACACAGGAACAAAGAAGGACACATGCCGGCCAGCCTTAGTGTTTCAGAGCAGTAGCAAGCTACCAGGGCTCAGTGGAAGCACTAGGAGACATTTTCCGGTAAGAGAGGATACCAAGGATAAACAACTAGATAGTCAGATCCCACACATACCAAGCATTTCAATAACATACACACAATATGCTCGATATGTGCAAATACAACATGGCATCACAACATGACTCTACAACTCAAGTATTTTATTCAATAGGCTCCGAGGAGCGAGATATTACAAACATGGGTCTCATGACCCAACATTCAGAGCATACAAGTGAAAGCACATGCGGAAGCTCAACATGTCTGAGTACAGACATCTATAAATGAAAAGGGCTGAGAAGCCTAACTATCTACCAGATCCTGCCGAGGGCACAAGATCATAGCTGAGGTAACATGCTAAACGTCGAAGTCCACACGGAACTACTAGTGAGACGGAAGTCTCTGCAAAAACATAAAATAGGCAAATGTGAGTACAAATATACCCAGCAAGAGTTACATCAGAACTAACTACATACATATGCATCATTATCAACAAAGGGGATGGTGGGGTTTAACTGCAGCAAGCCAACTTTGACTAGGTGGCTATCCTGAACTACGACTGCAAGTAACTCTTTTGAGGTGGCGCACACGAGTCCACATATTCACCAACCAACACACCACTATGGATCCGCTCCCATCTTCCTACGAGAACGCCATCCATATCACTCACGCTTATCTTGCGCATTTTAGAGTATCCACTTTCACTTGTCTATGAACTGTATAGGCAACCCAGAGGTCCTTTACCGCAGACACGGCTATTCGAATAGATCATATTAGCCCTGCAGGGGTGTACTTCTTCACACATGCTCTCGCCACTTACCGCCATGTACACGTCATGTATCTCGGCAACCTTCAAGCAGAAGCCTGGCGAGGTGTCGGCCACGACCTAACTAATCACGCAAGACTCTAGTCCAGGTTTATCGCCTATTCGGGTTCCATCCGCAAGGAGATCCGGCCGGGGTGTCGCTCACGGCCCCAAACGATGTGTACAGGGTTCCAAGCCCACCAAATGGGTGGCGCTTGGCATACCCGGCCACGGTTCCTAGTCTGACCCAAGGCCACCTGTACCGGGTGCCACTTGGTAGACTACTAACACAACCTACAAACACCAGAAACTAGTTGCAACTCCTGGACAGAGATCAGGCTGATTAATAAGTCGAGAGGGGTCGAGTTACCGGAACCCAATGTGTGGTAGTAACTGTTCATGGATCACAAACACAAAACACAGTTCCTGAGGACGGCTTCTATGAGACAACCCACCATGTACTCCTACATGGCCTCTCACCGCTACCTTTACCAAATCGTGTTCACACACAATAGGACATGTTCATCACCATTCCAATTCATCCCTGACGAATCAGACCTGACTCAACTCTAAGCAGTAGCAGGCATGACAAACAAGCAAGAATGAGTAGGCACAACAGGGCTCAAACAACTCCTACTCATGCTAGTGGGTTTTATCTATTTACTGTGGCAATGACAAGTCATGCAGAGGAAAGGGGTTCAACTACCACAATAAGTAACAGTTGAATCATTGTTATCCTAATGTAGTAAAAGAGAGCAGGAGCGAGAGAGTGGGATTGTATCGGAATGAACAAGGGGGTTTTGCTTGCCTGGCACTTCTGAAGATAGTATATCTCTTCATCGATCTCATCGATCTCATCGTCGGAACCACATCTATCGAGAGGGGACAAACACCGGCAAACAAGGAAGAACACAATCAATGCAATGCACAATATGATGCATGATCATGACATGTCAATATGCTATGATTTGAGCTAATGCAACTAGCAACAGGTTAAATGAAGTTGGTTTGAATCCAAGATTCAAATTCAAACTCCATATGTGGATATTCATATGCCATCTATATGATTTGTCCTAAACAGCAACTATAAGTTGTTCTAACATGCATGAAACTAGTACAGATGGATAGATTGGATATTTCTGATCATTTTTCATATATAATGTATCTTATTTGGAGTTACAGATAAATTTCTATGAATTTAAGAAGTTTTAGCTATTTTTTGGAATTTCCTGGATTATTTTAAATCGGGAAAAAGATTAGATGCGTCAGCACTGCGTCACTGTGACGTCAGCAGGTCAACTGACCCGGTCCAAGTCAAACCTAACCAATGGGGCCCACTGGTCAGTGACCTATCTAACTAACAACGTTAATTAGCACTAACTAAAACCCTAATCTAGGATTAGTCAGGGGCTGGTCCCACATGTCAGTGTCCTAACTAACTAGCAGAGAATATTAGTGCTAATTAAATCCTAACTAAAATGTCAGTGGGGCATGGGCCCACATGTCAGTGGCACAGGGAGGGTCAAACCGGGGTCAAACCCCAGGTCAGCGGGGTCAAACCCGCCGGCGTTAAGCCACTGGCGAGGCCCGAGACGGCGGCGCAGCTCGGAAATCACCCACAAGGCTCTGTTCGAGGCGTGGTTAAGCTCTTCGAAGAGCTGGCGATGCAGCGTGTCGAGCAGTGCCCTCGGTCGGAGCTGGGGTGGCCGAGAACGACGTTGGCGACCACGTTTGTGGCCGTCGGAGTTCAACTGTGTATGGGGGCGCGGCTGCAGCATGCAAACGCTCGAACTGAAATGCTAGCGGGGCACTACGAGGTGCGGCGAGAGTGTTAGGTGCACTGGCATGATCAAAGGGTCGCCGGCGACAAGCTTGAGCGGAGGCGAGCTTCGGCCATGGCGGAACTAAGGCCTAGACGGTGCAAACGCGAGGACGAGGAGAGGGGTTTAGAGCAGAGGCTCACGGGAAGGTCGATGAGCTGGTCAGCTGGCTCGGGGGAGGCCGGAGCTGAGCAGGGTGGCAAAGACGATCTCGGATGGTCGAGGTTGAAGATGAGGGCGATGCAGGCATTGTGGTGCGTCCCCGATTGCATGGGGCGTCGAGGAAGAAGATGGAGCCAAGGTGGTTCTCTTGGACACGTACTAGGGAGGGCCGGTGGCCGTGGCGACGGCAGCGCTCGGGTGCGCTCGGGGAAGAGAGGGAGAGGGAGCCAGAGGAGGGGATGAGCATGGAGAGAGTGAGAGAGCGTCGAGGGGGTCGTGTGGCGCGTGCAGGGCTTCGGGGGTGCACGCAGGCAGCCAGTGAGGAGGTGGTGGCGCAGCCACGGCATGCTGGGCACGCAGCTGCTTTGGGGCAAGGGGGAGAAGACGACAGATAAGGCCAGTGGGATGGGCTGCTGCTGGGCTGGCTCTGGTGGCTGCACAGGTAAGTCGGCCCAGGTGAGCTCCTTTCTTTTATTTCCTGTTTTCTATTTTTTCTGTAACTTGATGGCTTTATTAAAAACACTTAGACACTTGGAAAAATCATGAAACTGCTCATGACCACTGTTGGAAATATATCCTGCAATAAACATTTCAGTTTATGATTATTTGGGCATTTAAAATATTTTATAGCATTTAAATGCCTAAATGCAAATAATATATGATTTAATCCAGAGCCCAAATATATCATGGAAAAATGTGCATCACCTCTGGTTACTGTTTCCAGCATTTTGCAAGAATGATGAAATTTTTTGAAAGCCATTTGGATTTACTGGAAATATTTTGGTTGAACCTAGTGAATTCCTTTGATGCTAGGGTTTAGGCAATCCCCATTTCAAGTTTCTTTCAAAGTTAAACATGGTGCACACATGAAGCTAGCCTAGTGCATGCCAGAAGCTAGGGATGTGATAACTCACCCCCACTAAACAAGAATCTCGTCCCGAGATTCAAGCGTAGGGTAAGATGGAAGGGGAACACAAACTATCACAATCTTCACGATCCAGGTTGCACTTCATAAGGGCGTTGATTCAATCACCATCTTTATCTCGTCGTCTTGCTCTAAGAACTCCAGCCAACATGACAACGAGCAAAAAAAGAAACTCTAGAAAGGATCGATCTTGTCGAAGATCGAACAATTCAGGATCAACTCACGGAGTGAGACATTGAAACATCTTTCGAGCTAAGACATGAAACATACATCTCCAAAGGGATGGAGTGAAACAGATGACGAGGGTTCACTAGGTAGACAACAATTCCACACCTAAGAGGGTGGTGAACAGTTGTCAACGTAGCGAGGGGTTGAGTTGCGATGATATCATGGCGAGGCACCTCAGGAAAATGACTCGTAGAGCTATTACCTTAAGTGGCAAAAGGAATTACTTTTGATGTAGAGATCATTGAGACTCTCTATACCAGCCTAAGGCAAATCTCGAGCGATCGTTTGGAGGAGTTCGGTAGAATGGCATACTCGGACTATTATGGACGATGTGGATTACATTGTTGAAGACAACACGATGGATGATTTTGCTTATCATCGAAAATGGATGGAGACCACTTGGAAATGATCCTGATCAGTAATTACTGAGAGGGTAGTCCATGGTGGGGTGGCACAATGGCGGTGCAAGCTGGGAACAAGATACAAATGCTGGAAATGATTCTAGTAACTGGGGAGAAACCCAACAGTAGAGAGTGAATCCACTGTTTGAAAAGTTATAGCATAACCGAGGGAACTGAGAGCAATCCCAGTTAGTACCGATGATAACACCTAGTGCTTGTGCATGCTCTCAAGAATTTGAGCATTTCCATATTCATTAAGGTTTTACCAATATCCGCGACAAGGATCCTGGTAACACAACATACCATCATGATGGATATTGGTGGAGGATGCAGATGCAAAGGAAGATAACATCTTCTCAGATTTCACCTTAGCGAGGCCACGGGAACAAAATCTGGATGATCGGCCGAGAGACATTTAGCACTCCGCTTCTAATGTTCTCCTTGATGTGTTAGCGTATCCCATTTATTAAAATGGTTTGGTATCTAGAACATCATGTAAAGGTCGGACTTTGGGAGCATAAGAAACCTTAAGAAACAACTAAAGCAGTAAATCCTATGAAGTCCTTATGGGGAGATGGCCAACTTCCTCAATCAAGGTACTACAATAATATGTCTTCCGGCTGGATGCGTTGGCCACGACATCCATTTTACCGGGGTACTGAGAGACCAATATTATAGTTCTTGGGAAACGTTCCAACCATCATATCTGCTTGAGATTCAGATCTAGTTGGTGTCGAAATATTCCAGACTCATCAAGTCTAGTGTCGGTGTCAAAACTGTCGGATCTCGGGTAGGGGGTCCCGAACTATGCATCTAGGCAGATGGTAACATGAGACAAGGGACACGATGTTTTTACCTAGGTTCGGGCCCTCTCGATGGAGGTAAAACCCTACTCCTGCTTGATTAATATTGATGATATGGGTAGTACAAGAGTAGATCTACCACGAGATCCGAGAGGCTAAACCCTAGAAGCTGGTATGATTGTTGTTCGTCCTACGGACTAAAACCCTCCGGTTTATATAGGCACCGAAGAGGGTTAGGGTCACACAGAGTCAGTTACAATGGTAGGAGATCTGCATATCCGTATCGCCAAGCTTGCCTTCCACGCCAAGGAAAGTCCCATCCGGACATGGCATGAAGTCTTCAATCTTGTATCTTCATAGTCCAGGAGTTCGGCCAAAGGTGATAGTTCGGCTATCCGGACAGCCCCTAATCCGGGACTCCCTCAGTAGCCCCCGAACCAGGCTTCAATGGCGATGAGTCCGGCGCGTAGATTGTCTTCAGCATTGCAAGGCGGGTTCTTCTCCAAATCCTGTGTACCTGTTGAATAGCATCCGGCTTCTCGTAAATATTGCGCTCCTTGGCTTCCACGCCCAATAATGGCCATCTTCCACGTGTTGAACGAATGCGAAAAGCCAGGGTATTTTTACATTTACCCCCCTAGCTGCGCAAATGAGCTGCCTATAAAGGAGACGAGGATCTAGATCCGAATCACACCATCCTCCCTTCGCGAGCATTCATCAGAGCGCATCTGATAGAAATCCATTCCATCATGGACAGTTGACGCGGCTCCTCCTCTCGCCCTACCAACCCTCAGCCTGGAGATTGGGAGAGATGCTCCGTCCCGCACAACGAGTTAGTGACGCTCCAAACCAAGGGATTTCTTCCCCCAGCCTTCATGGTTCCGGTTCGAGCCGGACTCGCCACCTATAAGGGCGGAAAGCAAGCGGAGAGCGTCCCCAGCCCCTCCAAAGGAGAGCGGGTATGCCTTGTCCCTTATTTGATAAGAGGGCTCGGATTTCCAATTCATCCGTTTCTCCGGGGGCTCCTGGAGTTCTACGGCCTCAAGTTGCACAACTTTACGCCTGCCTCCATTTTGCATATTGCGGGCTTCGTGGCCCTTTGCGAGCTGTTTTTGGGCATCGAGGCTCATTTTGCGCTGTGGAAGAAGCTGTTCTGCCTTGTGCCCCGTTCTCAAGAGGGGTCAATATATCAAGTGGGCGGAGCCGAACTATGGCGCATCTCTAGGACCGGATATCTATCCGAAACCCCGAAGAAGGCGTCCGAAGACTGGCTTTCGGAATGGTTTTATATAGAAGATGTCCCCCTGCGGACCCTGTTCGGATCGGCCTCCCTGAGTTCAATGAGCCTAAGCTGGCGTCCACAGAGCCCTCAGAAGGAAAATGACAGGGACGTCCTTTACCTGATGAGCCGAATTAGGTTGTTAGCTCATTCCGGACTGACCATGATTGGGGTCATGGCCACATGCATTATGCTGGGGGTGCAGCCGCTCCAGTATAGAGGCCACCCCATGTGGGATTTCAACGGGGAGGATGATGCCACCCGCTGCGGCCGTAAGGGGCCGGGATCGGTCGCCGATCTGATGAAGATCTTGTCCACATTGTACAAGGGAGAAGAGGAGGAATTTCTCCGCGTCAATCCGCAGGACGGATTTTCTATGTACAATCGTCCAGGCTGGGTAAGCGGACATTTCTTTTTGCCCATCCGATCCATATTCCCATAGTCAAGTATCTCATTTTGCGATTTCAATGCAGGAACTGCGCCGGGCCGTAAGGGATATAAATAGCCCGCCTCCACAACCCGAGGATCCGGAACGGTTCCTCGATCCGGCCTCCCAAGAGGATCCGGACATATCGGTGGAGCTGATTGATGGGGTATTTCACCAACTAAGCATCGATAATGCCTTGGTCATCATTATGGCTGATTACCCCAGAATACTTCCAGCCTCACAGGTAACTGAGACCGAAGTCCCAATACTTTGAAAATGACCCATCCGTGCTTATTTTTAATCACCGTATACCAATGGTGTTTCGCAGGGGAAGTCCTTGAGGCAGAAGGTCGAGCCTGTGGCGGCTAGTCAACAAGGGACAGCAAGGCCCAGCAGTCTAAAAAGGAGTGCGGTCCGGGTTGAGACACCGGCGCAACGGTATGGCGTGTCATCTTACTCCCAGGTTTTATTCCCGGAAGGCATACTAACACTTATGCTCTTTTCAGGAAAAAGAGCGCTCGCCGGACTGTATCCGGAGAGGTTGCCCATCGAGCCTCCGTCAGCCAGGCTCCAATGCCAGGTCCAGAAGCGGAGGTAGACACGAGACGTGCGTCGGACGCTCCTTCGACAGAGGAAGCCGACAGGTTATCTGCCACCAATTCCGAGGTGGAGAGTGCCATGAATCGCAGGCGTCGCCGGACAGTTCTTCGTGATGCACGTTTCTCCCCAGAGGCATTGGATGCCTTCAGTTCGGGAGATGCGCACCTCCGTGCCGCTCAAAATGGTCTAGCCAGAGCCACGGAGCAGTATGTAAAAGACATACGGGTGAGAAAATTTGACAGTTATATATGCCAGTAGCCCCCGAGACTTGAAATAGTTAGAATAACTGATTTAAGGATCATTTATTATGAAGGATCTTACAGAAAAGAATACCCAACTGTCCCAGGAGCTGGATGAGTGCAAATCCCAACTTGAGGCCGCACTAGCCACGACGGGGGAAGCCAAAGAGACCTCCTCTGGTAATTTATGCTTCAAAAGATAAGTAGTTTGTGAAGTGCGACATGTGTATAAGTCTGACAATAACATTGCAGATGGCGCCGGGGTAGATCCGGACAAGCAACAACTCTTGCGCCGGTTAAAGTCCGGCGAGAACATGCTTACGAGGGTGAGGCAGGAGAAAAATAATCTCCAAGATGCCAACACCCAGTTGGGTGAGGAACTAAAGGATGTTCGTGCCCAGCTATCTGACTCCGTTAAGGAGAATCAGCGGCTTCGACGCGGCATGTTTAGTAAGTGCTTGAACAAACTTTGAAAAAAGAGTTCGGCGAGGAAGTCGACTAACAGAGTTATGTCTGTAGGTATGCTCACATGTCGTCCCGCAGAGGAAATGCCCGGTTCTACGGGTGACCTTCTTCCCGAGCTCTTACAACTGCACGAACGAGTTCGGCAGGTGATGAAAGCCGTCGCCCAGGCCTTGTGGCCATCTGTCTCCCTGCCCGAAGGCCTTGGAGAGCTTGCAGAGAGGCTTCAGGGAGCGCGGCGGTGCTTCCAATTATGGAAGATATCGGCCTGCCATCAAGGCGCCAGGGAGGCTTGGGCCATGGTGAAGACGCGGTACACGAAGGCTGACCCAAACCACATGGCCGAGGTCGGACCTGTGGGGCCCGATGGGAAGGAGATCCCTGTGAGCTTAGTGTATGGCCAAGTAGAGTTGGCCGCAAAGTATTCCCAGCAGGACTGTAAACTAGACATCCTATTAGATGGCATTGAAGAGGAATACAATCAGTCGAATTGACTATGTAATTTAAGATGACATGTAAAATGCCTTCTAGCCGGATTGTGTCCGAATACCCTTGCGGTTATATAAGAACCGGGGCATGCGTGGAGACCAGGCGTAGGGGTCATTAGTGCTTTATCAGACAAGTGCCCAACTAGTTATGTTATATTACATGGTTAGTAAGAAACATCTTCCAGGGAGAATAGTTCCGTTAGGGGTTCCTTTCCCTGGGAGGCATGGCCTAAAGTGCATGTCCGGACTACGAAAAAAGCAGAAAAACATCTGGGGGCAGATAAATAAATAGGTAAGAAATCGTCTTTTAGTTCACTGACCAAATATTCCCTTAAGAACGCTAGCTTTCGGCTTCACCCAGTCTGAGGTACACATCCGGCTGACCCGGCAGTAACAATCGTAGAGGTGCTCCCTTTACCACCTAGCCGAACAATCGGGAATGTAGGGGTAAGCACAGGAGCCAGGCAACCCAGCTTGGCCAAAACTTAAGTCATATCGATGCATATAATGGTGAATAAAAGGTACATGCGGAAGTGTCACACATGTGTTGGGCATGAATCCCGTATAAATAAGCTTCTGTTAAAGAAGCCCCCAGGTATAATGAGCGCGGATAGCGCGTCAAGTGTGTGCGAACAAAGCGCGAACGAGCCTTCAAAGGATGTAAGAGAAAAGGACGGAGAAGGGGAGAAATATAAGACAACTACTGTATAAAATATAGACAGAGGAAGGAGACGAACTCAGAATCCAGCGCTAGGCGTAGAATCTTCGGAGACGGGCTGCGTTCCATGGGTTCGGCTCAAGTCGGTTATCCAATGCATTTCGTAGACAGTACGCTCCGCCGGTCAGGACTTGGTCGATGATGAAGGGACCTTCCCATTTGGGCTTGAGTTTGTCCTTTTTCTTGTCCGGCAGGCGTAGAACTAACTCGCCAACATTGTAAGTTTTGGCCCGTACTTCTCTGCTTTGATATCTTCGAGCCTGCTGTTGATAGAATGCGGAACGGGCTTTTGCCACGTCACACTCCTCCTCCAAGGCATCCAAACTGTCCTGCCGATCGAGCTCGGCTTCTCTTTCTTCGTACATGCGCACGCGAGGTGAGTCATGAATTATATCGCAGGGCAAAACTACCTCTGCGCCGTATACCATAAGGAATGGTGTGAATCCGGTAGTGCGATTCCGCGTGGTCCGCAGCCCCCAGAGTACGGAGTCGAGCTCCTCTACCCAGTGCGTGTTAGATTCCTTGAGGGACCGCGCTAGTCTGGGTTTGATGCCGCTCATGATTAGACCATTTGCTCACTCGACTTGACCGTTAGTTTGAGGGTGATAGACTAAAGCATAGTTGAGCTTGATGCCCATGTTTTTGCACCAGAGTTTGACCTCGTCGGCCGTGAAGTTCGCGCCGTTATCAGTGATGATGCTGTGGGGGATGCCGTAACGGTGTACGACCCCTGATATGAAGTCTATCACTGGTCCGGATTCGGCCGTCTTAACAGGTTTGACCTCTATCCATTTGGTGAATTTATCCACCATGACCAGTAGGTATTTTTGCTTGTGGGTTCCTCTTTAAGGGGTCCAACCATGTCAAGCCCCATACCGCAAAGGGCCAGGTGATGGGTATAGTTTTGAGGGCGGTGGGTCGCATGTGGCTTTGATTAGCAAAGAGCTGGCAACCAACGCATCGTTGGACTAAGTCCTGAGCGTCTGCCCGGGCCATCGGCCAATAAAATCCTGTACGGATGGCCTTGCCTACAAGGGCCTGGGCTGCGGCGTGGTGCCCGCCGAGTCCGGCATGAATTTCAGCCAGAAGATTCCACCCTTCCTCTTCGGAGATACACCTTTGAAGGACTCTGGTTGTGCTTTTCTTATAAAGCTCTCCCTCGTGGACCTTGTAGGCTTTAGATCGCCGCACTATGCAACGGGCCTCATTTTGGTCCTTGGGAAGTTCCTGCCTGGTTAGGTAGGCTAGGAATGGTTCCGTCCACGAGGCGATGACTACCATTATTACGTGGGCTGAGGGTGTTACTTCGTTGGCAGAACCATCAATTGTGTCAGAATGTTCGGTGTCAGGCTCTGCGGTTGGGTCCGGGTTGTTATTTCCGGACTCCCCCTCCCATAGTACGGATGGCTTAAACAGCTTCTCTAGGAAGATGTTGGGAGGGACGGCATCGCGCTTTGCGTCAATGCGTGCCAATACGTCTGCTGCCTGGTTGTTATCCCGGGCTATATGGTGAAATTCGAGCCCCTCGAACCGAGCTGACATTTTTAGGACGGCGTTGCGATAGGCTGCCATTTTCAGATCCTTGGCATCGAAGTCTCCATTTATTTGGGATATTGCAAGGTTCGAATCCCCGCGCACCTCTAGGCGTTGAACGCCCATGGAGACTGCCATCCGGAGACCATGTAGAAGGGCCTCGTATTCGGCTGCGTTGTTGGAGTCCGTATACATTATCTGGAGTACGTATTGAACTGTATCTCCGGTTGGGGACGTCAGAACGACGCCAGCCCCCAGACCAGCCAACATTTTGGAGCACTCGAAGTGCATGATCCAGTTCAAATATGCGTCGTACTCTTTAGGGAGTTCGGCTTCAGTCCATTCGGCGATGAAGTCGGCCAAAACTTGCGACTTAATAGCTCGCCGTGGCTTATAGGTTATGTCGAACGGGAGGATCTCAATGGCCCATTTGGCAATCCGACCCGTCGCGTCGTGGTTGTTCATAATGTCGTTAAGAGGTACTTCGGAGGCTACTGTTATCGAACACTCTTGAAAGTAGTGTCGCAGCTTCCGGGATGCCATAAACACCGCGTACGCTATCTTTTGATAATGCGGGTACCGTGACTTGCATGGAGTTAGGACACTGGACACGTAGTAAACTGGTTTTTGAAGGGGGAACTTGTGTCCGTCCATTTCTTGTTCGACAACGAGTACCACGCTGAGAGCATCTCCAACAGCCGCGCTAAACTAGCGCTGCGCCACAAAAAGGCCTTTTTAGCGCACGCGCTACGCGGCGGCTCGCTCCAGCGGGCGCGCAAAAACGGCGCGCGCGCGATAACGGGTTGGGCGCGCGGTCAAAACCACTTATCCGCGCGGTGTATTTGGAGCGCCAGCTACAGCGCGCGGCACACTCGAGCGCTCGCACCCGCACTCTCTCCCTCTCCCCGTCCTACGCCCCACACGCGCCAGCGCCGGCGCCCTGCCCCCCGCCATGGACGCGCACACCGGCGCCCCGCTCACCACGCTGTACATCCGCGACCCCCCCGCCGCCGCCGCCGCAACCGCCGCCGGAAACCCTAGCACGGCGAGCGCTGGCGTCGCCACCGCCAGAGCTCCGCCGAGCGTCGGCCTCGCGTGCAGCCTCTTCTTGCCGCCGCGGATGACTACGGCGCCGGCGCCGGGTGGCGTCGCGCCGGCGCCATCCCGTGCCGCCGCCGCACCGTCGAAGAAGGTACCCAATGCGGCGCGGACGAAGAAGGGCAAAACATCCGCGAAGAAGAACAAGGCGGCGCCAGCATGGCGAGGAGTATGTCAATCTTGCCCAACAAGAAGTCTTGATCCAAAAAAGAGCCTTGGTTCGTGCAATGGGTGGCGATGGCCTCGGCGCCATGGGAGGCATGGGTGGCTTCGGCGCCATGGGAGGCGGTGGCCTCGGCGCCATGGGAGGCATGGGTGGCCTCGGCACCATGGGAGGCGGTGGCCTTGGCGCCATGGGAGGCATTGGTGGCTTTGGAGGCATGGGAGGCATGGGTGCACCTCCGGCCGCCATGGGAGGCATGGGTGGCTTTGGACCACCTTCCGACGCTATGGCCGCCATGGGAGGCATGGGTGCACCTCCGGCCGCCATGGGAGGCATGGGTGGCTTTGGAGCACCCTCCGACGCTATGGCCGCCATGGGAGTCATGAGTTTTGCTTCTCTCATGGGAGGCATGGGTGCACCTTCGGCCGCCATGGGTGCACCTCCGGCCGCCATGGCTTCTCACACACATTCCCATGAAGATGCCGTTGAAGATCTTGCCAACACCATCGGAGCTTCACATGATGCGGTGCGTGATGCGGTGCGTGATGAGGATAGGGAGGAAGGTTCATCTTCGGAGGCGGAAGAGTCGTCTTCGAAAGATGAGGACGAAGACGAAGAAGAGGAAGATGAAGATGAAGATTGATGTGTCTTTCATGTCTTGAACTTTTAGTTTGCATTTGAACTTGGTTGGATGAACTTGTGGGCATGATTTTGATGAACTTGTGGGCATGAACTTTTATTCATCAACTTGTTTGTGTCAAATTTTACATGTTCATTTTTGTCCAAAATATTCATATATGCAAAATGCCCGGCGAGTCGCGCGCGCTGTATTTTTGCGCTCTGCTGGAGCGGCGCGCGCGCGCTGCATTATGGCGCGGCTGCTGGAGCCAGCGCAGGCGGGCGCGCAAAACCAGCTGCAGCGCGCGAGCTAACAGGTTTTTTGCGCGCGGCGCTATAGCACGGTTGTTGGAGATGCTCTTACAACTTGATGAGTTTCCGCGATATATAATAGCATTGGTTCGCCCATGTTGGGCGCGGCCAGGACCGGGTTTGTTGCCAATATGGCTTTTATTTCTTCGAGTCCGGACGTGGCGGCATCCGTCCACTCGAAGTGTTCGATGCGTCGGAGGAGGCGATAAAGGGGTAATGCCTTTTCTCCCAAACGGGAGATAAAGCGGCTTAGAGCCGCCACGCATCCAGTCAATTTTTGTATTTGTTTGAGGTCCTTTGGGATATCCAATTGTGACAGAGCTCGGATCTTGGCTGGGTTTGCTTCAATTCCTCTACCGGATACAATGAAGCCCAAGAGCTTTCTGGCTGGTACGCCGAAAACACATTTTTCCGGGTTGAGCTTGATGTCATATGTTCGGAGATTATCGAATGTGAGCCTCAAGTCGTCTACTAGAGTTTCGACATGCTTGGTTTGAACGACCACATCGTCTATGTATGCCTCCACTATTTTGCCGATCTGGTTTGCCAGACATGTCTAGATCATGCACTGATATGTTGCACCGGCGTTTTTGAGCCCGAAGGGCATTGTGTTGAAGCAAAATGGGCCGTATGGGGTGATGAATGCCGTTGCGGCTTGGTCGGGCTCTGCCATCTTAATTTGGTGGTAGCCGGAGTATGCGTCGAGGAAGCACAATGAATCGTATCCTGTGGTAGCGTCGATAATTTGATCAATGTGGGGGAGGGGGAAGGGATCC
Source organism: Triticum timopheevii (assembly GCA_963921465.1). Classification (NCBI taxonomy): domain Eukaryota; kingdom Viridiplantae; phylum Streptophyta; class Magnoliopsida; order Poales; family Poaceae; genus Triticum; species Triticum timopheevii. Next base: position 462,813,326 of record OY997272.1, on the reverse strand, counting down.
TTTGGGCAAGCCTTGTTAAGGTCCTTGAAATCGACGCATAGGCGCCAGGATTTGTCCTTCTTTGGTACCATCACCAGGTTTGCTAGCCAGTCCGGATGTTTTATATCTCTGATAAATCCGGCCTCCAATAGTTTGGCTAGCTCCTCTCCCATGGCCTGTCTCTTGGGTTCGGAGAAACGCCGAAGAGCTTGTTTGACTGGCTTGAATCCTTTTAGGATGTTTAGGCTATGCTCGGCCAACCGGAGTGGTATTCCTGGTATGTCTGAAGGGTGCCAGGCAAAAATGTCCCAATTTTCGCGTAGGAATTCTCGTAGTGCGGCGTCTACATCAGGGTTTAATTGTGCCCCGATGGAGGCTGTTTTTGTAGGGTCCGTTGGATGGACTTGGAATTTTACTATCGAGTATCACATCGTCCCTGTTCACCGTGGAGCGCAGCGCAGTGAGTTCCTCGGCCGCTAGGGCTTCGGATAGTGCCTCAAGGGCCAGTGCGGCTGTCTTGTTTTCGGCGCGGAGTGCTATGTCCGGGTCACTAGCAAGAGTGATGATTCCGCTGGGCCCGGGCATTTTGAGCTTCATGTATCCGTAATGGGGTATAGCTTGAAAAATTGTGAATGCCTCTCGCCCTAATAGAGCGTGATATCCGCTGCTGAACGGGGCCACTTGGAACGTGACCTCCTTGGACCTGTAATTATCCGGCGTGCCGAACACCACATCCAGTGTGATTTTTCCTGTACAGCATGCTTCCCGACTAGGGATTATTCCTCTAAAGGCTGCTTCGCTCAATGCGGCTCCAGTCTATTTCCATTTTTCTGAGGGTTTCCTCGTAAATGAGGTTCTATCCGCTGACACCGTCCATGAGTACCTTGGTAAGGAGAAAGCCATCCACTATTGGACTGAGGACCAATGCGGCTGGTGCTCGGGCTATTCAGAATTTAGGTTCGTCACTCGCATTGAAGGTAATAGCCGTGTCACTCCATGGGTTTATTGTTGCTACTTGGTAGACTTCGGCAAGGCTGTGGAGTGTTCGTTTCCGCATATTATTTGATGCGGAAGTCTCGAAGATTGACGCCAATTCAGCGAAGCGTGTAATTTCACGACGACTTACGGCGTTGAGGATTCCCTTGTCCGTGCAATTATTGCAGAAGAATGAAATTGCGTCCTCCTCACGGGTATCCTTTATCCTGTTCATGACCAGGAGGAATCTGGCCCAGTAATGGTGTACTGTTTCTGCGGGCTCTTGCCGGATTTGGGATAGATCGCTTATGTTTGGGTGGGCGGGTGAAATTAAATTCGGAACCCCATCCAATCTAAGACTCAGGGGCCAAGAAGTTTTCGAACTTGGAAGCTTGGGTTCTTGGATGTTGTCCAATGAATCTAGCCCGCTGCCTGACTTTAGGTTCAGGGCTTGATTGACGTCCTCCCCTCTGCGGGAATCCGGCATGGAGGGATCGGGAATCCGGACGTAGCTAGTCCTTAAAATAGAGGAAGGGTCGCCGTATTGTTCCTCAACCACGGCAACGTGGTGGGTAACCTGGGGAGAGTTAATCTCTCTCAGATCGGGTTTAGGCCCAATCTGATCGTAGTCTGTAGTGACTCCCAGGGCGGCGATGCGATCCAAGAGCTTGTTTAAGGAAGAGAGCTCCATCGGATCTAACTGCTCGGAGAGTTCCGAGTTAACGTGAAGATTGCTTTCGATGACCCGAGAAGTCATCGTCAGCGCGGTGGCTGAACAGGCGGTCATAATAAAACTGCCTTGCCAGAGAGTTTGGCCGATGGCCAAAGCTCCTTTAGCAATAGTGCCGTCTTTAAAGACGGCATGAGGCATCCTTCCAGATTGCGACGACACAGTGGAACTCTCAATGGAAGCACAAATGTCGGTGTCAAAACCGGCGGATCTTGGGTAGGGGGTCCCAAACTGTGCGTCTAGGCGGATGGTAACAGGAGACAAGGGACACGATGTTTTTACCTAGGTTCGGGCCCTCTCGATGGAGGTAAAACCCTACTCCTGCCTGATTTATACTGTTGGGGAACATAGTAATTTCAAAAAAATTCCTACGCACACGCAAGATCATGGTGATGGCATAGCAACGAGAGGGGAGAGTGTTGTCCACGTACACTCGTAGACCGTAAGCGGAAGCGTTAGCACAACGCGGTTGATGTAGTCGTACGTCTTCACGATCCGACCGATCCAAGCACCGAACGTACGGCACCTCCGAGTTCAGCACACGTTCAGCTCGATGACGATCTCCGGCCTCCGATCTAGCAAAGCTCCGGAGATGAGTGACATCAGCACGACGGCGTGGTGACGATGATGATGTTCTACCAGCGCAGGGCTTCGCCTAAACTCCGCGATGATATGATCGAGGAGGAATATGGTGGAGGGGGGGCACCGCACACGGCTAAGGAACGATCCGTAGATCAACTTGTGTGTCTTTGGGTGCCCCCCGCCCCCATATATAAAGGAGCCAGGGGGAGGAGGCGGCCGGCCAAGGAGGGCGCGCCAAGGGGGGAGTCCTACTCCCACCAGGAGTAGGACACCCTTCTTTCCAAGTTGGAGTAGGGGAAGGGGGGAAAGAGGAGGAAGAGGGGAAGGAAAGGGGGGGCGCCGACCCCCTTCCCTTGTCCTATTCGGACTAGGAAGGGGAGGGGCGCGCGGCCCCCTCCTACCTCCTTCCCTCTTCTCCCTCGAGGCCCATGTAGGCCCAATAACCCCCCGGGGGGTTCAGGTAACCTCCCGGTACTCCGGTAAAATGCCGATTTCACCCGAAACGATTCTGATGTCCAAATATAGGCTTCCAATATATCGATCTTTATGTCTCGACCATTTCGAGACTCCTCGTCATGTCCGTGATCACATCCGGGACTCCGAACAAACTTCGGTACATCAAAACTTATAAACTCATAATAAAACTGTCATCGTAACGTTAAGCGTGTGGACCCTACGGGTTCGAGAACTATGTAGACATGACCTAGAACTATTCTTGGTCAATAACCAATAGCGGGACCTGGATGCCCATATTGGTTCCTACATATTCTACGAAGATCTTTATCGGTGAAACCGCATAACAACATACGTTGTTCCCTTTGTCATCGGTATGTTACTTGCCCGAGATTTGATCGTCGGTATCCAATACCTAGTTCAATCTCGTTACCGGCAAGTCTCTTTACTCGTTACGTAATGCATCATCTCGTAATCAACTCATTGATCACATTGCTTGCAAGGCTTATAGTGATGTACATTACCGAGAGGGCCCAGAGATACCTCTCCAACAATCGGAGTGACAAAACATGTACCTTCGGAGACACATGTAGTACTCCTTTATAATCACCCAGTTACGTTGTGACGTTTGGTAGTACCCAAAGTGTTCCTCCGGTAAACGGGAGTTGCATAATTCTCATAGTTACAGGAACATGTATAAGTCAAGAAGAAAGCAATATCAATATACTAAACGATCAAGTGCTAGGCTAACGGAATGGGTCATGTCAATCACATCATTCTCCTAATTATGTGATCCCATTAATCAAATGACAACACATGTCTATGGTTAGGAAACATAACCATCTTTGATTAATTAGCTAGTCAAGTAGAGGCATACTAGTGACTATATGTTTGTCTATGTATCCACACATGTATCATGTTTCCGGTTAATACAATTCTAGCATGAATAATAAACATTTATCATGATATGAGGAAATAAATAATAACTTTATTATTGCCTCTAGGGCATATTTCCTTCAGTCTCCCACTTGCACTAGAGTCAATAATCTAGATTACATAGTAATGATTCTAACACCCATGGAGTCTTGGTGCTGATCATGTTTTGCTCGTGAGAGAGGCTTAGTCAATGGGTCTGCAACATTCAGATCCGTATGTATCTTGCAAATCTCTATGTCTCCGACTTGGACTTGGTCCCGAATGGAATTGAAGCGTCTCTTGATGTGCTTGGTCCTCTTGTGAAATCTGGATTCCTTTGCCAAGGCAATTGCACCAGTATTGTCACAGAAGATCTTCATTGGTCCCGATGCACTAGGTATGACACCTAGATCGGAAATGAACTCCTTCATCCAGACTCCTTCATTTGCTGCTTCAGAAGCAGCTATGTACTCTGCTTCACATGTAGATCCCGCCATGACGCTTTGTTTAGAACTGCACCAACTTACAGCTCCACCGTTTAATAAAAACACGTATCCGGTTTGCGATTTAGAATCGTCCGGATCAGTGTCAAAGCTTGCATCGACCTAACCATTTACGACTAGCTCTTTGTCACCTCCATATACGAGAAACATATCCTTAGTCCTTTTCAGGTATTTCAGGATGTTCTTGACCGCTGTCCAGTGATCCACTCCTGGATTACTTTGGTACCTTCCTGCCAAGCTTATTGCTAAGCATAAGTCAGGTCTGGTACATAGCATTGCATACATGATAGAGCCTATGGCTGAAGCATAGGGAACATCTTTCATTTTCTCTCTATCTTCTGCTGTGGTTGGGCATTGAGTTTGACTCAACTTCACACCTTGTAGCACGGGCAAGAACCCTTTCTTTGCCTGATCCATTTTGAACTTTTTCAAAATTTTATCAAGGTATGTGCTTTGTGAAAGTCCTATTATGCGTCTTGATCTATCTCTATAGATCTTGATGCCCAATATGTAAGCAGCTTCACCGAGGTCTTTCATTGAAAAACTTTTATTCACGTATCCCTTTATGCTATCCAGAAATTCTATATCATTTCCAATTAATAATATGTCATCCACATATAATATCAGAAATGCTACAGAGCTCCCACTCACTTTCTTGGAAATACAGGCTTCTCCAAAAGTCTGTATAAAACCATATGCTTTGATCACACTATCAAAATGTTTATTCCAACTCCGAGATGATTGCACTAGTCCATAAATGGATCACTGGAGCTTGCACACTTTGTTAGCACCTTTTGGATCAACAAAACCTTCTGGCTGCATCATATACAACTCTTCTTCCAAAAATCCATTCAAGAATGCAGTTTTGACATCCATTTGCCAAATTTCATAATCATGAAATGCAGCAATAGCTAACATGATTCGGACAGACTTAAGCATCGCTACGGGTGAGAAAGTCTCATCGTAGTCAACCCCTTGAACTTGTCGAAAACCTTTCGCAACAAGTCGAGCTTTATAGACAGTTACATTACCATCAATGTCAGTCTTCTTCTTAAAGATCCATTTATTCTCAATGGCTTGCCGATCATCGGGCAAGTCAACCAAAGTCCATACTTTGTTTTCATACATGGATCCCATCTCAGATTTCATGGCCTCTAGCCATTTTGTGGAATCTAGGCTCATCATCGCTTCCTCATAGTTCGTAGGTTCATCATGGTCAAGTAACATGACTTCCAGAATAGGATTACCGTACCACTCTGGTGCGGATCTTACTCTGGTAGACCTACGAGGTTCAATAGAAACTTGATCTGAAGTTTCATGATCAATATCATTAGCTTCCTCACTGATTGGTGTAGTTGTCACAGGAACCGGTTCTTGTGATGAACTATTTTCCAATAAGGGAGTAGATACAGTTATCTCATCAAGTTCTACTTTCCTCCCACTCACTTCTTTCGAGAGAAACTCCTTCTCTAGAAAGGATCCGATTTTAGCAACGAAAATCTTGCCTTCAGATCTGTGATAGAAGGTGTACCCAATAGTCTCTTTTGGGTATCCTATGAAGACACATTTCTCCAATTTGGGTTCGAGCTTATCTGGTTGAAGTTTCTTCACATAAGCACCGCAGCCCCAAACTTTAAGAAACGACAACTTTGGTTTCTTGCCAAACCACAGTTGATAAGGCGTCGTCTTAACAGATTTAGATGGTGCCCTATTTAACGTTAATGCGGCCGTCTCTAAAGCATAACCCCAAAACGATAGTGGTAAATCAGTAAGAGACATCATAGATCGCATCATATCTAGTAAAGTACGATTACGACGTTCGGACACACCATTTCGTTGTGGTGTTCCGGGTGGCGTGAGTTGCGAAACTATTCCGCATTGTTTCAAGTGTAGTCCAAACTCGTAACTCAAATATTCTCCTCCATGATCAGATCGTAGAAACTTTATTTTCTTGTTACGATGATTTTCTACTTCACTCTGAAATTCTTTGAACTTTTCAAATGTTTCAGAACTGTGTTTTATTAAGTACATATACCCATATCTGCTCAAATCATCTGTGAAGGTGAGAAAATAACGATACCCACCGCGAGCCTCAACATTCATTGGACCACAAACATCAGTATGTATGATTTCCAACAAATCAGTTGCTCGCTCCATAGTTCCGGAGAACGGCCTTTTAGTCATCTTGCCCATAAGGCACGGTTCGCAAGTACCAAGTGATTCATAATCAAGTGATTCCAAAAGCCCATCAGTATGGAGTTTCTTCATGCGCTTTACACCGATATGACCCAAACGGCAGTGCCACAAATAAGTTGCACTATCGTTATCAACTATGCATCTTTTGGTTTCAACACTATGAATATGTGTATCACTACAATCGAGATTCCATAAAAATAGACCATTCTTCAAGGGTGCATGACCATAAAAGATATTACTCATATAAATAGAACAACCATTATTCTCTGATTTAAATGAATAACCGTCTCACATCAAATAAGATCCAGATATAATGTTCATGCTCAACGCTGGCACCAAATAACAATTATTTAGGTCTAAAACTAATCCCGATGGTAGATGTAGAGGTAGCGTGCCGACCGTGATCACATCGACTTTGGAACCATTTCCCACGCGCATCGTCACCTCGTCCTTAGCCAATCTTCGCTTAATCCATAGTCCCTGTTTCGATTTGCAAATATTAGCAACAGAACCAGTATCAAATACCCAGGTGCTACTGCGAGCATTAGTAAGGTACACATCAATAACATGTATATCACATATACCTTTGTTCACTTTGCCATCCTTCTTATCCGCCAAATACTTGGGGCAGTTTCGTTTCCAGTGTCCAGTCTGCTTGCAGTAGAAGCACTCAGTTTCAGGATTAGGTCCAGACTTGGGTTTCTTCTCTTGAGCAGCAACTTGCTTGCCGTTCTTTTTGAAGTTCCCCTTCTTCTTCCCTTTGCCCTTTTTCTTGAAACTGGTGGTCTTGTTAACCATCAACACTTGATGCTCCTTCTTGATTTCTACCTCCGCAGCTTTTAGCATTGCGAAGAGCTCAGGAATAGTCTTGTTCATCCCTTGCATATTATAGTTCATCACGAAGCTCTTGTAGCTTGGTGCAATGATTGAAGAATTCTATTAATGACACTATCATCAGGAAGATTAACTCCCAGTTGAATCAAGTGATTATTATACCCAGACATTTTGAGTATGTGTTCACTGACAGAACTATTCTCCTCCATCTTGCATCTGTAGAACTTATTGGAGACTTCATATCTCTCAATCCGGGCGTTTGCTTGAAATATTAACTTCAACTCCTGGAACATCTCATATGCTCCATGACGTTCAAAACGTCGTTGAAGACCCGGTTCTAAGCCGTAAAGCATGGCACACTGAACTATCAAGTAGTCATCAGCTTTGCTCTGCCAGATGTTCTTAATGTCGTCAGTTGCATCAGCAGCAGGCCTGGCACCCAGCGGTGCTTCCAGGACGTAACTTTTCTGTGCAGCAATGAGGCTAATCCTCAGGTTACAGACCCAGTCCGTGTAATTGCTACCATCATCTTTCAACTTTGCTTTCTCAAGGAATGCATTAAAATTCAACGGAACAACAGCACGAGCCATCTATCTACAAACAAACATAGACAAGCAAAATACTATCAGGTACTAAGTTCATGATAAATTAAGTTCAATTAATCATATTACTTAAGAACTCCCACTTAGACAGACATCTCTCTAGTCATCTAAGTGATCACGTGATCCAAATCAACTAAACCATGTCCGATCATCACGTGAGATGGAGTAGTTTCAATGGTGAACATCACTATGTTGATCATATCTATTATATGATTCACGTTCGACCTTTCGATCTCCGTGTTCCGAGGCCATATCTGTATATGCTAGGCTCGTCAAGTATGACCTGAGTATTCCGCGTGTGCAACTATTTTGCACCCGTTGTATTTGAAGTAGAGCCTATCACACTCGATCATCACGTGGTGTCTCAGCACGAAGAACTTTCGCAACGGTGCATACTCAGGGAGAACACTTCTTGATTATTAGTGAGAGATCATCTTAAAATGCTACCGTCAATCAAAGCAAGATAAGATGCATAAAGGATAAACATCACATGCAATCAATATAAGTGATATGATATGGCCATCATCATCTTGTGCTTGTGATCTCCATCTTCGAAGCACCGTCGTGATCACCATCGTCACCGGCGCGACACCTTGATCTCCATCGTAGCATCGTTGTCGTTACGCCATCTATTGCTTCTACGACTATCGCTACCGCTTAGTGATAAAGTAAAGCAATTACAGGGCGTTTGCATTTCATACAATAAAGCGACAACCATATGGCTCCTGCCAGTTGCCGATAACTTCGGTTACAAAACATGATCATCTCATACAATAAAATATAGCATCATGTCTTGACCATATCACATCACAACATGCCCTGCAAAAACAAGTTAGACGTCCTCTACTTTGTTGTTGCAAATTTTACGTGGCTGCTACGGGCTTTAGCAAGAACCATTCTTACCTATGCATCAAAACCACAACGATAGTTCGTCAAGTTGGTGCTATTTTAACCTTCGCAAGGACCGGGTGTAGCCACACTCGATTCAGCTAAAGTGAGAGAGACAGACACCCGCCAGCCACCTTTAAGCACGAGTGCTCGTAACGGTGAAACCAGTATCGCGTAAGCGTACGCGTAATGTCGGTCCGGGCCGATTCATCTCACAATACCGCCGAACCAAAGTATGACATGCTGGTAAGCAGTATGACTTGTATCGCCCACAACTCACTTGTGTTCTACTCGTGCATATAACATCAACGCATAAAACCTAGGCTCGGATGCCACTGTTGGGGAACGTAGTAATTTCAAAAAATTTCCTACGCACACGCAAGATCATGGTGATGGCATAGCAACTAGAGGGAAGAGTGTTGTCCACGTACCCTCGTAGACCGTAAGCGGAAGCGTTAGCACAACGCGGTTGATGTAGTCGTACGTCTTCACGATCCGACCGATCCAAGCACCGAACGTACGGCACCTCCGAGTTCAGCACACGTTCAGCTCGATGATGATCTCCGGCCTCCGATCTAGCAAAGCTCCAGAGATGAGTTCCGTCAGCACGATGGCGTGGTGACGATGATGATGTTGTACCGGCGTAGGACTTCGCCTAAACTCCGCGACGATATGACCGAGGTGGAATATGGTGGAGGGGGGCACCGCACACGGCTAAGAAACGATCCGTAGATCAACTTGTGTGTCTTTGGGTGCCCCCCCCGCCCCCGTATATAAAGGATCCAGGGGGAGGAGGTGGCCGGCCAAGGAGGGCGCGCCAAGGGGGGAGTCCTACTCCCACCGGGAGTAGGACTCCCTTCTTTCCAAGTTGGAGTAGGGGAAGGGGGGAAAGAGGAGGAAGATGGGAAGGAAAGGGGGGGCGCCACCCTCCTTCCCTTGTCCTATTCGGACTAGGAAGGGGAGGGCGCGCGGCCCCTCCTGCCTCCTTCCCTCTTCTCCCTCGAGGCCCATGTAGGCCCAATAACCCCCCGGGGGGGGTTCCGGTAACCTCCCGGTACTCCGGTAAAATGCCGATTTCACCCGGAACGATTCTGATGTCCAAATATAGGCTTCCAATATATCGATCTTTATGTCTCGACCATTTCGAGACTCCTCGTCATGTCCGTGATCACATCCGGGACTCCGAACAAACTTCGGTACATCAAAACTTATAAACTCATAATAAAACTGTCATCGCAACGTTAAGCGTGCGGACCCTACGGGTTCGAGAACTATGTAGACATGACCTAGAACTATTCTCGGTCAATAACCACTAGCGGGACCTAGATGCCCATATTGGTTCCTACATATTCTACGAAGATCTTTATCGGTCAAACCGCATAACAACATACGTTGTTCCCTTTGTCATCGGTATGTTACTTGCCCGAGATTTGATCGTCGGTATCCAATACCTAGTTCAATCTCGTTACCGGCATGTCTCTTTACTCGTTACGTAATGCACCATCTTGTAATCAACTCATTGATCACATTGCTTGCAAGGCTTATAGTGATGTACATTACCGAGAGGGCCCAGAGATACCTCTCCGACAATCGGAGTGACAAAACCTAATCTCAAAATACACCAACTCAACATGTACCTTCGGAGACACCTGTAGTACTCCTTTATAATGACCCAGTTACGTTGTGACGTTTGGTAGTACCCAAAGTGTTCCTCCGGTAAATGGGAGTTGCATAATTCTCATAGTTACAGGAACATGTATAAGTCATGAAGAAAGCAATAGCAGTATACTAAACGATCAAGTGCTAGGCTAACGGAATGGGTCATGTCAATCACATCATTCTCCTAATGATGTGATCCCATTAATAAAATGATAACACATGTCTATAGTTAGGAAACATAACCATCTTTGATTAATGAGCTAGTCAAGTAGAGGCATACTAGTGACTATATGTTTGTCTATGTATCCACACATGTATCATGTTTCCGGTTAATACAATTCTAGCATGAATAATAAACATTTATCATGATATGAGGAAATAAATAATAACTTTATTATTGCCTCTAGGGCATATTTCCTTCAAATATTGATGATATGGGTAGTACAAGAGTAGATCTACCACGAGATCAGAGAGGCTAAACCCTAGAAGCTAGCCTATGGTATGATTTTTGTTCGTCCTACGGACTAAAACCCTCCGGTTTATATAGGCACCAAAGAGGGTTAGGGTCACACAGAGTCGGTTACAATGGTAGGAGATCTGCATATCCGTATCGCCAAGCTTGCCTTCCACACCAAGGAAAGTCCCCTCCGGACACGGGACGAAGTCTTCAATCATGTATCTTCTTAGTCCAGGAGTCCGGCCAAAGGTGATAGTTCGGCTATCCGGACACCCCCTAATCCGGGACTCCCTCATCTAGAAAGAAAAATGAAAGTTTGCAACACAAATCGATGGGATGACGTTGCGAGATTCTCGGGAAATGAACTACGATAGTAAGCTCCAAAACATGAGCTGGTTCTGCTACAACATGTGAACACGTTGTCCCAGACAAGCATGACCACGTAGTAGTCTTATAATAAAACACTACCGAGTTCAGGTGGGGAACCATCATCGAGGATGTCGAAGTCCTGGCATAAGTCTAGATTTTAAGAAGGAACTTCTTCTCCTTGAACAAATCAATCAGTGGCTTGGTGTGCTAGGGACACATATAGAATGGAGGCGGCCAACCTACCAGACCATAGAGTACTTCGCACATGTGCATGTCCAACTTGGGATGATCCCGAAGGAAGCAACATTGACTTTCTCGAATTCACAGCGGCAACTTGCATCAACTGCACATGAACTGGAGGAAGTCACTTCTTACATCTGAACATATGCTTCATGAGCGGGTCATGAAGATAATGCTTATAGAGGTTTCCAATACTAGCTCGATATTCAACACGAATCATGGAGGAGATAAGGATGTTGTCGATGGGCTCAACAACAATTCATCAAGGTTTCCATATAAATGGAATTCCATAATTATGTGAACAAGGTGATAGCACTGATCATACCCAAAAGATATAATGGTGTATGCTCGAAGAAACAACCACGAGTGAGGGAGTCCTAGACTAGGGGGTTTCCGGATAGCCGAACTATCACCATTGGCCGGACTCCAAGACTATGAAGATACAAGATTGAAGACTTCGTCCTGTGTCCGGATGGGACTTTCCTTGGCGTGGAAGGCAAGCTTGGCAATACGGATATGTAGATCTCCTACCATTGTAACTGACTCTGTGTAACCCTAGCCCTCTCCGGTGTCTATATAAACCGGAGGGTTTTAGTCCGTAGGACACAACAACAACAACAACAATCATACCATATGCTAGCTTCTACGGTTTAGCCTCCTTGATCTCGTGGTAGATCTACTCTTGTACTACCCATATCATCAATATCAATCAAGCAGGAGTAGGGTTTTACCTCCATCAAGAGGGCCCGAACCTAGGTAAAAACATCGTGTCCCTTGTCTCCTGTTACCATCCGCCTAGACGCACAGTTCGGGACCCCCTACCCGAGATCCGCCGGTTTTGACACCGACATTGGTGCTTTCATTGAGAGTTCCTCTGTGCCGTCGCATATAGGCCCGATGGCTCCTTCGATCATCACCAACGATGCAGTCCAGGGTGAGACTTTTCTCCCCAGACAGATCTTCATATTCGGCGGCTTTGCACTGCGGGCCAATTCGCTTGGCCATCTGGAGCAGATCGAAAGCTACGCCCCTGGCCGTCAGGTCAGATTTGGAAGTTTAAACTTCACGGCGGACATCCGCGGAGACTTGATCTTCGATGGATTCGAGCCATAGCCGAGCGTGCTGCACTGTGACGATTGGCACGATTTAGCTCTGCTATCAGATAGTGTCCTGGAGGCCGCACACGAGTCCGCTCCGATCCCTAATTCGGAGCCGATTGCGCAGATCGAGGATGGGTGGCTAGACACCGCCTCGGGGGCTGCAACCTCTACGGCGATGGAGCCGAATACTGACCTTGCCCCTTGTAAAGCTCATGACTCCGAGGTGCCGGACTCCTCGCCGGACTCTGAACCTCCCGCGCCCCCTCCAATCGAATCCGATTGGGCGCCGATCATGGAGTTCACCTCCGCGGACATCTTTCAACACTCACCTTTCGGCGACATTATGAATTCGCTAAAGTATCTCTCGCTATCAGGAGAGCCCTGGCCGGATCACGGTGAGGACGGTTGGGATGCGTACGACGAAGAAATTCAAAGCCCACCCACCACCCACTTTGTGGCCACTGTCGACCATCTAACCGACATACTAGACTACGACTCCGAAGACATCGACGGTATGGACGATGATGCCGGAGACAACCAAAAACCAGCGCCTACGGGGCACTGGAAGGCCACCTCGTCATACGACATATACATGGTGGACACCCCAAAGGATGGGAATGGCGATGGAACAGCGGAGGAGGATCCTTCCAAGAAACAGCCTAAACGCCGGCGTCAGCGGCGCCGCTCTAAATCCTGCCATAGCAAGAATGGAGATTCCGGCACCGGAGACAACAACACCCCTGACAGTGCCGAAGACAACCCCCTCCAGCAAGATTCAGCACAGGAGGATGAAAAAGCCAGCCCTCGCGAGAGAGCGGCAGACAAAGAGGTAGGGGACGATAATTACGTGCCTCCCTCCGGAGACGAGGCAAGCCTCGACGACGATGAATTCGCCGTACCTGAGGATCCCGTCGAACAAGAGCGTTTTAAACGCAGGCTTATGGCCACGGCGAACAGCCTCAAGAAAAAGCAGCAACATCTTAGAGCTGATCAAGATCTGCTAGGCGACAGATGGACTGAAGTCCTTGCGGCCGAAGAGCATGAACTCGAACGCCCCTCCAAAAGATACCCCAAACGCAAGCTGCTCCCCCGATTAGAGGAGGAGGCATATAAACTTGCATCACCAGCGCACAATACGGCTGACCGACCACGTCGTGGCCGCGACAGAGATGCCTCTAGGCCCTCCACTAGAACCGTACCCCGGCACCGTTCAAAAAGTATGAAGCCACGGGGGAATGCACCGGACTTGCGAGACATGTTGGAGGATAAGGCAAGACAATCAAGATCGATCTACGGATCGTGTGGGCGCCCCACGATGCGCAATGATGACCGTCGCGCCGGATATAGCCACTCCGTCCGGGCCGAACACAGTAGACAAAGCTCGCTTGAGCTACGTCGTGATATAGCCCAATATAGAGGCGCCGCACACCCACTATGCTTCACAGATGAAGTAATGGATCATCAAATCCCCGAAGGGTTTAAACCCGTGAATATTGAATCCTACGATGGCACAACAGACCCCGCGGTTTGGATCGAAGACTATCTCCTTCATATCCACATGGCCCGCGGCGATGATCTTCACGCCATCAAATACCTCCCACTCAAGCTTAAAGGACCAGCTCAGCATTGGCTTAACAGCTTGCCTGCAGAATCAATTGGGTGTTGGGAGGACCTGGAAGCCCCATTCCTTGACAACTTCCAGGGCACATATGTGCGACCACCAGACGCACATGACCTAAGCCACATAATTCAACAGCCAGACGAATCGGCCAGACAATTCTGGACACGGTTCTTAACAAAGAAAAATCAAATCGTCGACTGTCCGGATGCAGAGGCCCTCGCAGCCTTCAAACATAACATCCACGACGAGTGGCTAGCCTGGCACCTAGGACAGGAAAAGCCGAAATCCATGGCAGCCCTCACATCACTCATGACCCGCTTCTGCGCGGGAGAAGACAACTGGCTAGCCCGCAGTAACAACCTCAGCAAAAATTCTGGCAGTCCGGATACCAAGGAACACAATGGCAGGTCACGTCGCAACAAGAACAAATGCCGCGTTAACGGCGATAACACTGAGGATACGACAGTCAACGCCGGATTCAGAGGCTCTAAACCCGGTCAACGGAAAAATCCATTCAAAAGAACTACTCCAGGTCCGTCCAATTTGGACCGAATACTCGACCGCTCGTGCCAGATACACGGCACCCCCGAAAAGCCAGCTAATCACACCAACAGGGATTGTTGGGTATTCAAGCAGGCAGGCAAGTTAATTGCCAAAAACAATGACAAGGAGCTGCATAGCGATGACGAGGAAGAGACCCGACCGCCGAACAATAGAGGACAGAAGGGTTTCCCCCCACAAGTGCGGATGCTGAACATGATATACGCAACCCACATACCCAAGAGGGAGCGGAAGCGTGCACTCAGGGACGTATACGCGATAGAGCCAGTCGCCCCGAAGTTCAACCCATGGTCCTCCTGCCCGATCACTTTTGATCAAAGGGACCACCCCACCAGTATCCGCCATGGCGGATTCGCCGCATTGGTTTTAGACCCAATCGTCGATGGATTTCACCTCACCAGAGTCCTGATGGACGGCGGCAGCAGCCTGAACCCGCTTTATCAGGATACAGTGCGCAAGATGGGCATAGACCCCTCAAGGATTAAACCCACAAGGACGACCTTCAAAGGCGTCATACCAGGTGTAGAGGCCAACTGTACAGGCTCAGTCACACTTGAAGTGGTCTTCGGATCCCCGGATAACTTCCGAAGCGAGGAGTTAATCTTTGACATAGTTCCGTTCCGCAGCGGCTATCATGCTCTGCTTGGACGGACCGCGTTTGCAAAGTTCAACGCGGTGCCACACTACGCATACCTCAAGCTCAAGATGCCAGGCCCTCGAGGAGTCATCACGGTCAACGGAAACACTGAACGCTCCCTCCGAACAGAGGAACACACAGCGGCTCTCGCGGCAGAAGTACAAAGCAGCCTCTTAAGGCAATTCTCGAGTCTGGCCATTAAGCGACCAGACACGGCTAAACGCGCCCGGAGTAACATACAATAAGACCACCTGGCACGTTCCGAGCACGCGTAGCAATGCGGCCCCAACCCCAGCCCTTGCAAAATTGCAAGAATGGTCCTTCTCGTACATCATTACGCTCTGAAGATACCATGGGCATAGGGGGAGGGGCACGACCACGACAGGCCCAGAGTGCGGCTCAACCACACCAGGGGCTCCCAAGTGTGTCATCTTTTTTTCCTTTTTTTTCTTATCAACAGGACTCCATTTACCAGAGGCCCTGTCCGGCAGCAGACCTGCCGAACTCACGATGCAACAGCCAAGGAAGGAGAAAAGCTACGACGAGTATCCAGGTGGTCTCCATTTCGAGCATTATACATGTTTTATACACCATTCCGCAGCCTACCCCTGGAGGGGGACATGTCTAATAGTCCCATCCCTTGCTTACCGCACTATTTGTATCATTCTGCATTCATGGCAGTATTTCTTGAATAAACAATGCATCGCTTTTTGCTTATAATTGCATTCCTTTCTTATACATATGTTCATTTATGACATGTTGCATCCGTACACTCTGGTACGGCTAAATACACCAGGGGCTTAAGTTCCCCACATTATGGTGTAATAAGTCCGAACACTTTCACAAGTGCGGCACCCCAAACTTATAGCATTATATGCATCGGCTCCGAATCATGTCCTGGGTCAGTAGTTGGGTTTGCCCGGCTCCCATGTTTTGGTACCTTACGTTCCGTTGTATCGGCTAAGGTAGCACTGGGAGAACCACTGCGATTGCGCCCCAGTTGAGCTGGGCGAGCGCCTCAGTGCAGAAAGCTAAAACTGACCGTCATGATAAGGCGAGAGCTGGTCGCTGTTCGAGAGGTTTTTTCGAGTCCCTAAAGACTTATGCCGCTTAGAGCAAGGAACCGGCTTTGTCCAGCCCAGGCGTGGATAGCGCCCCGAACTCGGTCTTCCGAACACTAGGGGCTTCGGCGAAATATAAAATTATAGAATTCTATGGCTAAGTGAGAGTGTTCAAGCATTATAAGTCCGGTTGCCTCGTTCGTTGTGTTGAGCGCCTCCCTAGATGGACCCAAAAATGGGAACAAGAGCGCTCAAGTTTATCCCGAACACCCCAGCACTCGTGGCATGGGGGCTGAAGCTGACGACTTGCCATCTCTCAGATTTGATAAACGGCCACACAGAAGGTAATATTTTAAATTAATAAGCATTGCTTAGCGCATATGAACAAAGTTTTCAGTGCACAGGATAACACAATGCGAGTCTACTCAAATATTACATCTTTGGAGCACTCACCCGCAATCATGCGGGCACCCTTCAGGACACTCTTATAATACATTTCGGGCGTGCGATACTCCTTGC
Source organism: Triticum timopheevii (assembly GCA_963921465.1). Lineage (NCBI taxonomy): Eukaryota > Viridiplantae > Streptophyta > Magnoliopsida > Poales > Poaceae > Triticum > Triticum timopheevii. Next base: position 462,796,445 of record OY997272.1, on the reverse strand, counting down.
CCGCCGGTGGCGCGTCCGTCACAAGCTTGTCAGCGTCCATCCTGCCCCAGTGCACCTTTGCACGGGCAAGGGCCCGACGGGCACCTTCAATGCAGGCAGAGTGCTTGACGACTTCAACCCAGGGACACGCATCCACCAGCCGCCGCACCAGGCTGAAGTAGCTCCCAGGCATGGCCTCCTTGGGCCACAGCCGAACTATGAGGCCCTTCATGGCCTGTTCGGCCACCTTGTGGAGATCGACCAGCTGCTTCAACTATCGCTAAGGGGCACCGGATGTCCGGCCTCAGCATACTGAGACCAGATGGCCTTCTCTGTCGAGCTCCCCTCCTCGGCCCGGTAGAAAGCAGCAGCATCGGACAAGCTGCGAGGCAGATCTGCGAACGCTCCTGGAGAGCTCCGAATTCGAGTAAGTAATAGGTAATTCACATTCACATGCTTGCTTTGCATGAAAAATGCCTTACCCGCCGCTATTTTCTTCAACGCCTCGATTTCCTGGAGGGCCTTGTGGGCTTCGGCCTTAGTGGCTTTGGCACTCTCAAGAGCCGACGCAAGCTCAGACTCTCGAGTCTTTGACTCACGCTCCAAACTCTCGTGCTTTTCCACGAGAGCCTGGAGCTCTTGCTGTACCTCGGCCACCCGCGCCTCCTGCTTCTCTCGCTCGGCTCGTTCCACGGCCGCATTGCGTTCGGCCGCGGACACCGCCTTCTTCAGGGTCGCCACCTCGTTTGTGGCCCCTGTAGTACCCACGTTATCCTTGTTATTTCTCTCATAACCAAATCCTTTTCTGTAAGGTACACATTTAATACGGTGTTACTCACCTTCCTTGTCCTTGATCTGCTTCTTGGCACGGCCGAGCTCGCTCTTGGACCGCTCGAGGCTCTGCTTCAAAGCATCGACCTCCGCAGTCAGTGCGGCAGAGGTCAGCAGTGCAGCCTGCAATCCCATATTGACATATTTTTTAGACTCTTGCGTATATCTTTTTAGATCCTCAGTCCGGCTTTTCTTTCCGAACACCGAACCGAGCATCAGGGGCTACTATCTATGCGGTATTATATTACACATCTTAAAATTCTTACCTCAAAGCCTGTTAGGAGGCTGCTGCAGGCTTCGGTCAGCCCGCTCTTGGCGAGCTGAACCTTCTGAATCACCGCACTCATGACAGTGCGGTGTTCTTCCTCGATGGAAGTGCTGTTGAGCGCCTCCAGCAAGTTATCTGGTGCATCCGATTGGACGGAGGCCGCCGGTGTCACAGTCTTGCCCTTCTTACGAAGGGGCCGCCCGCCGGACTCTGGAACCACTGCTGGTTCCGGTGCGGAGTCCGGTGCAAAGTCCGAGAGGTTGCTCTGCGGCACCTCCGGGGCCTCCTCCTCCTGGTGGGTCCCCTCCTGGGATCCCACCTCGGCGTCGTCAGCGTCACGGGGGGTGGAGGCAATCAGAAGGGAGTCCATATCCGACGTGCCCAAGGACCCACTCGACGAAGCAGGAAGATTGTCCTTGGGCGGACTACACGGTTGTATGCGGCATTAGAAAGACACTATGTGACAAAAAGAAAAATTGTAAATCATCTAGGAGTCCGGATACTTACGATCTCGCCAGGGGCTTGGTCCTTGAGGGCCACTCCTCATCGCCGTCGCCGACATTGGCGGAACAGTCCGGGGTTAGGGTCCTTCCTTTCTTGGACCCTTCGGCCTCCCTCGTTGGGGAGGCCTTCCTCTTCTTCTCTCCCCCCGCTGGAGGAGAGGACTCTTTCTTCTCCTCCTCATCCTCGTGGGAGGAGTCCGCCTCGGAGTCATCGGACGATGAGTCTGATACCACCTGACGCCGGGAACTCCTTCGGGTTCTCGTGGCCTTCTTCTTGGCCTTCTTCTCCGGCTCTACGTAAAGTGCCGGGACCAGCAACCCTGTCAAACGGGCGTCCGCTGGGTCTTCTGGAAGGGGAGCCGGACAGTTAACCTGTCCGGACGTCTTCTACCAGTCCTGTTAAAGGTATTGGGAGTTTAGATCCCGCATAGAGTCAAACTATGAAAAGCGAGTGTCCCATAAAGGATAACGTAGCTTACCTCGCCAGCCGGGCGCTGCATGCTGAATCCGCGATCTTCGGTTGCGGATGTGGGAGCTTCAGCGCCCTTGAACAGCACCCTCCAGGCAGCTTTGTACGTAGTGTCGAAGAGCCCGCTCAAGGTCCGGTGCTGTGCCGGATCAAACTCCCACAAATTGAAGTCCCGTTGCTGGCAGGGGAGAATCCGGCGGACGAGCATGACCTGGATCACGTTGACAAGCTTGAGCTTCTTGTTCACCAGGGTCTGGAGACAGGACTGGAGTCCGGTCAGCTCCTCTGAACTACCCCAAAGCAAGCCCTTCTCTTTCCAGGAGGTGAGCTGCATGGGGATGCCAGATCTGAATTCAGGGGCCGCTACCCATTTAGGGTCACGTGGCTCGGTGATGTAGAACCACCCCGATTGCCACCCTTTGATGGATTCCACGAAGGCACCCTCAAGCCAAGTGACATTGGGAATTTTGCCCACCATGGCGCCTCCACACTCCGCTTGGCTGCCCTTCACTACCTTCGGCTTGACATTGAAGGTCTTTAGCCACAAGCCGAAGTGGGGCTGGATGCAGAGGAAGGCCTCACACACGACGATAAATGCCGAGATATTGAGGATGAAATTTGGGGCCAGATAGTGGAAGTCCAGGCCGTAGTAGTATATGGGCCCCCGAACAAAGGGGTGAAGTGGTAAGCCCAGTCCGCGGAGGAAATGGGGAAGGAATACCACCCTCTCATGAGGCCTGGGGGTGGGGATGAGCAGCCCCTCGTCGGGCAGCCGATGCGTGATGTCACTGGACAGATATCCGGCGTTGCGCAGCTTCTCAATGTGCCCCTCCGTAACGGAGGAGGCCATCCACTTGCCTCCCGCTCCGGACATGGCTGGAGAAGGTCGAGGTCAGATGTGCGGACATGGGTGCTGGAGCTCGAGTGCGCGGAGATGGATAAGCAAAGGAGGAAGAAGGCGTAGGTTAAAAGGGTGGATCCTTATCCCCTTATATATGGGCGGATGAAACTATGCGTCCCTATCGGCCTAGTAAAACTCGCTTATCTCCCAAGCGCCACAATCAATAGCGCGGTTGGGTTACCCACGTCCGTATTGATGGGAATCCCGGAATAAGGGGAACACGATCTCTGCTTTGACAAGACATGCCAAGGAAACCGCTTCGCTAAACGCGCTGAGGTGGTATAATAAAAACGATTCGAGTAAAAGCTTGGTTGTGGTGTGACATCGCGCCACGGAATACGTCAGCAGATTGAATTTGTGTAAATATTATTCTCTCTACGGTGGTATGTGGAATTTATTTTGCAGAGCCGAACACTATCCTGGTGTTCACAATCTTCTATGAATTATTCGGAGGAGGAACCCGCCTTGCAACGCCGAAGACAATATGCGCCCCGGACTCATCGTCATTGAAGCCTGGTTCAGGGGCTACTGAGGGAGTCCTGGACTAGGGGGAGTCCGGATAGCCGAACTATCATCATCGGCCGGACTCCAAGACTATGAAGATACAAGATTGAAGACTTCGTCCCGTGTCCGGATGGGACTTTCCTTGGTGTGGAAGGCAAGCTTGGCAATACGGATACGTAGATCTCCTACCATTGTAACCGACTCTGTGTAACCCTAGCCCTCTCCGGTGTCTATATAAACCAGAGGGTTTTAGTCCGTAGGACACAACAACAACAACAACAATCATACCATAGGCTAGCTTCTAGGGTTTAGCCTCCTTGATCTTGTGGTAGATCTACTCTTGTACTACCCATATCATCAATATCTATCAAGGAGGAGTAGGGTTTTACCTCCATCGAGAGGGCCCGAACCTGGGTAAAAACATCGTGTCCCTTGTCTCCTGTTACCATCCGCCTAGACGCACAGTTCGGGACCCCCTACCCAAGATCCGCCGGTTTTGACACCGACAACGAGTAAGACAACATTACAAATATCGTTGGTTCTGGTTTGATTTGATGATAGCCCATTGAGGGAGTCCCGGATTAGGGGGTGTCTGGATAGCCGAACTATCACCTTTGGCCGGACTCCTGGACTATGAAGATACAAGATTGAAGACTTCGTCTCGTGTCCGGATGGGACTTTCCTTGGCGTGGAAGGCAAGCTTGGCGATACGGATATGCAGATCTCCTACCATTGTAACCGACTCTGTGTAACCCTAACCCTCTTTGGTGCCTATATAAACCAGAGGGTTTTAGTCCATAGGACGAATAACAATCATACCATAGGCTAGCTTCTAGGGTTTAGCCTCTCTGATCTCGTGGTAGATCTACTCTTGTACTACCCATATCATCAATATTAATCAAGCAGGAGTAGGGTTTTACCTCCATCGAGAGGGCCCGAACCTGGGTAAAAACATCGTGTCCCTTGTCTCCTGTTACCATCCGCCTAGACGCACAGTTCGGGACCCCCTACCCGAGATCCGTTGGTTTTGACACCTACATTGGTGCTTTCATTGAGAGTTCCTCTGTGCCGTCGCCATCAGGAAGGATGCCTCATCCCGTCTTTAAAGACGACACTGTTGCTAAAGGAGCTTTGGCCATCGGCCAAACTATCCGGCTATGCGGTTTTCTTATGACCGCCTGTTCGGCCACCGCGCCGACGATGACTTCTCGGGTCATCGAAACCAATCTTCATGTTAACTCAGAACTCGCCGAGCAGTTAGATCCGATGGAGCTCTCTTCCTTAAACGAGCTCTTGGATCGCATCGCCGCCCTGGGAGTCGCTACAGACTACGATCAGATTGGGCCTAAACACGATCTGAGAGAGATCAACTCTCCCCAGGTTACCCACCATGTTGCCGTGGTTGAGGAACAATACGGCGACCCTTCCTCTATTTTGAGGACTAGCTATGTCCCGATTCCCGATCCCTCCATGCTGGATTCCCGCGGAGGGGAGGACGTCACTCAAGAATTGAACCTAAAGTCAGGCAGCGGGCTAGATTCATTGGACAACATCCAAGAATCCAAGCTTCCAAGTTTGAAAACTTCTTGGCCCCTGAGTCTTAGATTGGACGGGGTTCCGAATTTAATTTCACCTGCCCACCCAAACATAAGCAATCTATACCAAATCCGGCAAGAGCCCGCAGAAACAGTAGACCATTACTGGGCCAGATTCCTCTTTGTCATGAACAGGATAAAGGATTGCCGTGAGGAGGACGCAATTTCATTCTTCCGGAATAATTGCACGGACAAGGGAATCCTCAACGCCGTAAGTCGTCGTGAAATTACACACTTCGCTGACTTGGCGTCCATAGTACGAAAGTACTATGCGATGGAAAGCGCCTGGAAAACCGAAATCAATTTTTGGGACAATCCGGCCCTGAATACAACCCAATACGAAATAAAAGGGTGCATCATCGCCAGGCACCTGGGTTAAATACCAAAAAGAAAAAACCCTCTATAGGGCATGGAACCGTACTGGAAGGATGGCTCAATGGACCCTACAAAATTCATAGTACAGAGGGCGCCACTCCAACTCATAGCCTTAGAGCATGTTGGATACTACGGCAGGTGGCCAAAAGTGGCGAAGAGCTTCTAACTCCAGAGCACCAGCCCAAGGATACCAGTATGGTATTAATAGTCTTCGAGACTTTTGCATCAAATAATATGCGGAAACGAACACTCCACAGCCTTGCCGAAGTCTACCAAGTAGCAACAATAAACCCATGGAGTGACACGGCTATTACCTTTAATGCCAGTGACGAACCTAAATTCCGAACAGCCCGAGCACCAGCCGCATTGGTCCTCAGTCCAATAGTGGACGGCTTTCGCCTTACCAAGGTACTCATGGACGGCGGCAGCGGACTGAACCTCATTTACGAGGAAACCCTCAAAAAAATGGAAATAGACTGGAGCCGCATTGAGCGAAGCAGCACAACCTTTAGAGGAATAATCCCCAGTCGGGAAGCATGCTGTACAGGAAAAATCACACTGGATGTGGTGTTCGGCACACCGGATAATTACAGGTCCGAGGAGGTCACGTTCCAAGTGGCCCCATTCAGCAGTGGATATCACGCTCTATTAGGGCGAGAGGCATTCACAATTTTTCAAGCTATACCCCATTACGGGTACATGAAGCTCAAAATGCCCGGGCCCAACGGAATCATCACTCTTGCTAGTGACCCGGACATAGCACTCCACGCCGAAAACAAGATAGCCGCACTGGCCCTTGAGGCACTATCCGAAGCCCTAGTGGCCGAGGAACTCACTGCGCTGCGCTCCACGGTGAACAGGGACGATGTGATACTCGATAAGAGATCCAAGTCCAGCTCCTTTAAACCGGCGGACGAAATAGTCAAATTCCAAGTCCATCCAACGGACCCTACAAAAACAGCCTCCATCGGGGCACAATTAAACCCTGATGTAGACGCTGCACTACGAGAATTCCTACGCGAAAATTGGGACATTTTTGCCCGGCACCATTCAGACATGCCAGGAATACCACTCCGGCTGGCCGAGCACAGCCTAAACATCCTAAAAGGATTCAAGCCAGTCAAACAAGCTCTTCGGTGTTTCTCCGAACCCAAGAGACAGGCCATGGGAGAGGAGCTAGCCAAACTATTGGAGGCCGGATTCATCAGAGATATAAAACATCCGGACTGGCT